>CM056053.1:132977491-133577491 GCA_029574335.1 Rana kukunoris
CAACATAGAAGTAAGTTACACCATTGGGGGGGGGGGGGTTGGTTGGAGCTCCCCACAGTCTGAACTAAGAGGAATACAAATGCAAAAGCAAGGAAAAATTCCCAGCATAATGCCCTGTACACACAATCGTTTTTTCCGTCGGAATAAACTCCGATGGTTTTTTTCCGTCGAAATTCCGCTCAAGCTGTCTTGCATACACATGGACACACCAAATTCCGACCGTCAAAAACGCGATGACGTAAAACACTATGAGGAGCCTAGAAAAATGAAGTTCAGTACTACCGAGCATGCGTCAAATTGTTTCTGAGCATGCATGATTTTTTTCTCTGTCTGAATTCCATACAGACGAATGGAATCTCTTCCTAACTCCGTCAGAGTTTCTGGTGGAAAAAGTCAGATGGGGCACACACACGGGTGGAATATCCCATGACAAAGAATTACGTCTGACTTTTTCCATCGGAAATTCCGATCGTGTGTACGAGGCATTAGGGTACAATATACACAGTACGAAATGGCAATGGAAGGTTGGTAGACCCATAAGTATTCCTCTATCTACCAACAGGTAGGAGTTGCCATGTAGGCGGAAGGGGGGAAGTCCCAAACTGTGATGCCGTGCTGTAAGATACTGTCATGCTGATAGAAGATTCAAAGATCTGCCATACATTGTTTATATGGGTTTGATGTTTGTGAGCAGTATTTTATTCTGTATTTTAATAAAACAAATAAATATACTTTGTTTTGTTTGTTTGTTTTTCTTTACTTTTTCTGTACATTGTCTGTAATATTCTAATTTTTTGAGATTGTGGATTCGGGGTTTTCATGAGCTGTAAGCCATAATCATCATAATTATGACAAATCGCGGCTTGAACTATCTTGCTTTGCATGTAATGAGTCTATCTCATATATTAGTTTCATTAGTGAAATACATGAACTTTTGCACAATATTCACATTTTTTGAGTTTCACCTGTATCTCTAAATTTGTATACTGCCCTCGTGAGCAAGTCCTTGTGTTTAAAGAAAGGGTGATCCAAAAGGCAGCACGATGCAGAATGGCATTGGAAGAGGCTCAGAAGATTGGGATTGTCACCATTCACTTTATTTTCAAGCATTTTTTCTGCTTACATCATTGGCATCCGGCTGTCTCTTTCTGGTTCTTGCTTCTGGCCCACTAATGAAACACTAAAACAATCATGCAAGTGCTTTCGTTTTTCTCCTGTGATGTGCAATGTGATTACCCCAGGAGACTACGGACAGCTTGGGGTTAATTATTCTTTCCTAGGCAAGGAATTTCGAAGTGCATGGCATGTTACATAAAATATATATATATATATATATATATATAGACACATACACACAGTACATACAGTAAACCCTTGGATTCCAAAGCGCAGATGATTCATTCCACAACCACTTAAGTCCTTCAATTTATAGTTCATATAAAAAGATTATAGCAATGTGATGGTTTTGTAACCATAAAATGTCCATCCACAAATGGCAGCCTCCAAAAGGGGCTTAGAAGCAAACCCAGCAGGAGCTACAGAGTATAAAAGGTAAGAGAGGCGCCTTTTAGGCCTCGTACACACGATCGGATATCTGATGAAGCTGACTTTCATCAGTCTTGCCTACACACCATCAGTCAAAAATCCGACCGTGCCAAAATGCAGTGACGTAAAACACTACTAAGTGTTGAGAAAAATGAAGTTCAATGCTTCCGAGCATGCGTCGACTTGATTCTGAGCATGCATGGATTTTTGACCGATGGACTTCCACACAGACGATCATTTTTTTCTATTGTTTTTTTATCCATAGGAAAATTTTAAAACATGTTCTATTTTCTTTCACTGATGAAAAACAAACAGATGGGGCCCACACACAATCGGTTTGTCCGATGAAAACAGTCCATCGGTCTGTTTTTATCAGACAAACAGATTGTGTGTACAGGGCTTAAGTGTAGCAATATGGTTACATTTAACTGCTTGCCGACCAGCCGCCGTCATTCTACGGCAGCAGGTCGGCTCTCCTGGGCGAGAGCCAGTAGCTCTACGTCGGCTACTTTTGCGGCCACTAGGGGGCACGCGCGCGCCCCCGCTCGCCCCCGAGTCCCGCACCCTCGCCGGGCACACGCGATCGCTCAAGTACAGAGCGAGGACCGGGAGTTATGTGTATAAACACACAGCTCCCGGTCCTGTCAGCGGGGGAAACCCTGATCTTCTGTTCAAACAACGTATGTACAGAAGATCAGTGATTTCCCTAGTGAGGCCACCCCCCTATACAGTTAGAACACACCCAGGAACACACTTAACACCTTCCCCGCCCCCTAGTGTTAACCCCTTCACTGCCAATGACATTTTTATAGTAATCCAATGCATTTTTATAGCACTGATCGCTATAAAAATGCCAATGGTCCCAAAAATGTGTCCGAAGTGTCCGCCATAATGTCGCAGTACTGAAAAAAAACGCTGATCGCCGCCATTACTAGTAAAAAAAATAATATTAATAAAAATGCCATAAAACTACCCCCTATTTTTAAACGCTATAACTTTTGCGCAAACCAATCAATAAACGCTAATTGCGATTTTATTTTTTTACGAAAAATATGTAGAATAGGCATCGGCCTAAACTGAGGAAAAAAAATGTTTTTTTATATATTTTTGGGGGATATTTATTATAGCAAAATGTAAAAAATATTGCATTTTTTTCAAAATTGTTGCTCTATTTTTGTTTTATAGCGCAAAAAATAAAAACCGCAGAGATAATTAAATACCACCAAAAGAAAGCTCTATTTGTGGGAAAAAAAGGACGCCAATTTTGTTTGGGAGCCACGTCGCATGGCCGCGCAATTGTCAGTTAAAGTGACGCAGTGCTTAATCACAAAAAGTGCTCTGGTTATTGGGCAGCAATATGGTCCGGGGGTTAAGTGGTTAATGAAGGTACAACATTTTGCAAATTTAACATGGTTGATGAGTAAAAGAGGCTCATCTAAGTAGGCAAACATCTGGGGTAAAGCTGTCCAAGACCATCCTCTGCACCGCTGGCTCTCACCCTGTCAGTCTGCAATCGTGACTACCCTGCAGTAGAGCGATATGAAAGCAAGGTTTGAAGCACCCATAGAATAAAGCGTGGAAGGGATGACGTCAATGGTGAGGAGGATGGTCTATGTGGACAGCTTTACTCTGGATGCCTGCACACTTAGATGTGCCTCTTTTAATCATCAACCATGTGACTTTCTAAATGTTGTACCTTCATCAAATGTAACCATATTGCTACACTTAGGCCGCGTACACACGATCGGATATATCTGCTGAAACTGATCCGCAGACCAGTTTCAGCGGACAGATTCGATCGTGTGTACGGACAAGCATGCTTTAAAACTTGTCTGCTGGAAAGCCATCTGTCGGATATGTCCGATGGTTAGTACGCCTAACCAGCGGACCGAAATCTTGCACATGCGTCGAATGGATTCGACGCATGCGTGGAAGTATTTTACTTCCTGGTTTGGTGACGTGGCGGCGTCAACGTCACCGCACTGTCTGTTCGTGGGGATTTTGGTTTGATCATGTGTACACAGATCAAACCAAAATCTCCCAGAAGACATGTCCTTTGCTGACAGCGGCAAGGGCATGCATTCCAATTTTGTGGAAAAGTACGCTTGCGCCGACTAGACAGCAATGGCTGGGCAGAGTAACAGAAATTCAGCAGATGGAGAACCTGACGATGGGAATAAGAGAACAAGAGGGGAAGTATAGCCAAGTGTGGACCCCCTATATAAGATTCAGAGAGCGAGACCTTTGAAGAAGGAGGAGGATTAGAGGAGGTTTGTTTGTTTTTTTTCTCTTTTTTTTTTTTTTTGGGGGGGGGGGGAAACGGGGGGGGGGGGGGGGGGGGGGGACAGCGACTTAGAAGGAAGGGTAGATATGGGGAATAGGAAGTGTATGATGCTATTGCTATATACAGTAGATATGATGGCAAAATCTGGGAATTATGTTAAGGAGCACAATGACCAATGAGAAAATGTTTAAAGAAAAGTGTCAAAATGTAGTCATTTACTTTTTTGTTTGTATAAAGAGGAAATAAGAGTGGAAAATGTTATAAAATAAAGAATTATAAAAAAAAAGAAGACATGTCCGATGAAAACGGTCCGTCGGATATATCTCCTCGTGTGTACGGGGCCTTAGAGGCGCCTGTGTTCTCTTTTATACCCAGTTGCGACATGACGCCCACTAACACACAACTTCTTTCTCTATCTGCAAAGTAGACAGTCCTGACTTGCCTGCTCGCCCCCTTCCCCCTCAAGAGGCTTTCTCCACACCAGGAAGAAAGCCTCGCATTATGGTGGTGAGTTACAGACAGAAGAACAGGAAGTGAGCATTTCTCAGAAGAAATAAGGACATTTAAAAGAAAAATTAAGAGGTAAGTGAAGGAGGACTGCACTAAGGTAAAGGAAGCTATTTAGGGGGAAAAAATCCTTTACAACCCCTTTAAACATGTTTGCTTTCTTGCAAAACGCTCTCAAACCAAGTTACTCTCAAAACAAAGGGCCAGATTCAGAGAGCCGTATCTCCTGTCTAACTGGTGTTAGACTGGAGTAATTTCAAATTACGCGCGTTTTCTAGCTAGTCGGAAACCTCAAACTGAGGCTGCGGGCTTCAATTCGACTGGATTACGTGTTAGTACGCCTTCCGATCTACGCTGCAATAAAATTGCGGCCACTTGTCGTTTTCCGCGTCGGGGTATGCAAATGAGCTTTTGCCGGCGATCCCCGAAATTACGATCTTCATTCGCAATCTCTTACGGCACCTTACTCATCTTTTTTTTGCGTAACACTATACCAGCTTTTTGCTGCTCTAATATTAGACAGCCCATGTTAAGTATGGCCGTCGTTCCCGCGTCGAATTTCTACGTTTTCCGACGTCTTTTTTAATTTTTTACGTAAGTCGTCCGGGAATAGGAATGTTCGTAAGCGACGCTACTCAAACAACGAATGACGTAACGACGTGATTTCGCGCAATGCACGGCGGGAATTTTCTGA
Organism: Rana kukunoris; assembly: GCA_029574335.1. Lineage (NCBI taxonomy): Eukaryota > Metazoa > Chordata > Amphibia > Anura > Ranidae > Rana > Rana kukunoris. The sequence continues at coordinate 132,982,522 of CM056053.1, forward strand.
ATGAAGCATGCGCAGTTCGATCGCCGCGGGGACGCGCTTAATTTAAATGCTTCACGCCCCCTAATCGCGTATTTCGATTACGCGGCGAGAAATAGACTACGCCGCCGTGGCGTACGGGCAAAAATCTACCAGAATTCGGTGTAGAGCCTGGTAAAATACGGCAGCGTAGAGTATTTCGATTACGCAGCGCAATATTAAGTGTATGTGAATCTGGCCCAAAGTTTTTATGTATATGTATAAAGCTCTTACGAGCAGGGCTCTCTGATCCCTCCTGTATTGATTTGTATTGTGAATGTACTGTCTTCCCTGATGTAAAGCGCTGCGCAAACTGTTGGCGCTATATAAATCCTGTATAATAATAATAATAATGTGTGTGTGTGATTCTGTGAAAGTAGGGGGTTAAGAGCAATATTATGCTTCCAATTCCACCAATCTTTCCTTTTTCTTTTTTTTTACTTTAATTATTATTTTTTGAATTAAAGAAGTCACTAGGTACAAGTTGTGTATGAAAACAGCCCACGCTTTATTGATAAAATGAGATTCAAAAGCACATGAAATATTACAGTGGTATAAATATTGAGTAGAATACCATATTGCATGCTTACATATGTAAGATATTAATCCATGGTTGGTTAACCATAATAGTCATGCAATTTGGTCATGTCTCATTCAACATATACATTACAAGCAAGGGATATAAATACCACTTTACTGAATAATATAAATGGATTTCATTTAATTAGTTTGTGACCTTCTCCATTAATGTGTCCATGGCCCCATCACATTGGAGATACTGGGAAATTTGTGTGAGCCCTGAGAATTGTAAACCTCAGAATAAAACATACCCTGGTATTGTTAGACACATTGCACACTCACAGTTATCAGTATGTGCATGAGCCGAATACTCCTATGAGAGTTTCCCTGTTGTGAGCAATAAATAAGAAGCACATCTTAGAATCAAAGATAAACAGGGAAAAATATTTGCTGAGACTTTAACAAAATAAATATACTGACGAAGACAAAAACACTGCCAATTAAAAGAAAACAATCTAATCAACCATCAGGCCACACCCAGCTATCCTTTATTTGGATGGACTGTCCCTATTTTGGAGCCACATCCCTCTTTCTCCCATTTCTCCTAAGTTGTCCCTTTTTTGGTCTGATGTATATGTAAATATAAAATGTAACTACCAAAAGTGCTATATTACACAAAACCTTTCTTCCACATCTATGTTGTAAATAATTGCATTTGTTATTTTAAAGCCAGTTTAATAGAAATGCAATGGTGAAAAATATTTATATATATATATATATATAATACAGACCAAAAGTTTGGACACACCTTCTCATTCAAAGAGTTTTCTTTATTTTCATGACTATGAAAATTGTAGATTTACACTGAAGGCATCAAAACTATGAATTAACACATGTGGAATTATACATAACAAAAATGTGTGAAACAACTGAAAATATGTCATATTCTAGGTTCTTCAAAGTAGCCACCTTTTGCTTTGATTACTGCTTTGCACACTCTAGGCATTCTCTTGATGAGCTTCAAGAGGTAGTCACCTGAAATGGTCTTCCAACAGTCTTGAAGGAGTTCCCAGAGATGCTTAGCACTTGTTGGCCATTTTGCCTTCACTCTACGGTCCAGCTCACCCCAAACCATCTCGATTGGGTTCAGGTCCGGTGACTGTGGAGGCCAGGTCATCTGGCGCAGCACCCCCTCACTCTCCTCCTTAGTCAAATAGCCCTTACACAGCCTGGAGGTGTGTTTGGGGTCATTGTCCTGTTGAAAAATAAATGATGGTCCAACTAAACGCAAACCGGATGGAATAGCATGTCGCTGCAAGATGCTGTGGTAGCCATGCTGGTTCAGTATGCCTTCAATTTTGAATAAATCCCCAACAGTGTCACCAGCAAAGCACCCCCACACCATCACACCTCCTCCTCCATGCTTCACGGTGGGAACCAGGCATGTAGAGTCCATCCGTTCACCTTTTCTGCGTCGCACAAAGACACGGTGGTTGGAACCAAGGATCTCAAATTTGAACTCATCAGACCAAAGCACAGATTTCCACTGGTCTAATGTCCATTCCTTGTGTTCTTTAGCCCAAACAAGTCTCTTCTGCTTGTTGCCTTTCTTTATCAGTGGTTTCCTAGCAGATATTCTACCATGAAGGCCTGATTCACACAGTCTCCTCTTAACAGTTGTTCCAGAGATGTGTCTGCTGCAAAAGGTGGCTACTTTGAAGAACCTAGAATATGACATATATTTTCAGTTGGTTCACACTTTTTTGTTATGTATATAATTCCACATGTGTTAATTCATAGTTTTGGTGCCTCCAGTGTGACTCTGCAATTTTCATAGTCATGAAAATAAAGAAAACTCTTTTGCCGCGTACACACGGTCGTTTTTTGCGATGAAAAAAAACGACGTTTTTTAAAACGTCATTTAAATTGATCGTGTGTGGGCAAAACGTCGTTTTTTGTCTTCAAAAAAACGACCCAAAAAAATTCCAACATGTTTGAATTTTTTGTGTCGTTTTTCAAAACGTCGTTTTTTGTTTCACAAAAAGTCACCGTGTGTAGCAAAAACGTCGTTCAAAACGAAGTTTTTCAACCCGCGCATGCCCAGAAGCTAGTTATGAAGCGAGCTTCAATGGAAAAGAGTGGTGAACGTAACCTTGCTTTTTGTGAAAAAACGATGGTGTGTATGCAAAATTGTCTTTGAAAAGTGACGTTTCAAAAACGTCGTTTTTTACTTCACAGAAAACGTCGTTTTTTTTCATCGCAAAAAACGACCGTGTGTACGCGGGCATTTGAATGAGAAGGTGTGTCCAAACTTTTGGTCTGTACTATATATACCCCATTAAAAACAAGTAGTCGTTTTTGAAGTAAGACATTTGTGTTTCACTCCATTTGTTGGTCATCATTTTCTGGTGCCTTATGATTGAGGAACACAGCAATAGCCTTCCCAAGTTCTTCTTCCGTAAAAGATAAGTCAAGCAAATCTCTATGGGTTTTTGTAAATTTTGGCAGAATAATCTTACTTATGTAGCACTACCCCCGAAGGAGCTGCTGATTTGCTTTGGGTGGCATGTTACCTCTATTTCTTCACCGTCTAGGGTACTGGATGAGAGCTGAAATAAAGTCAATGTCCACACGTTGCGTTCCTTTTTCTCTGCGTTATTTACCAAACGTGGTAAAGAACGAACAATAGGTTGAAGAGGTAAAATAGGATATAGGTAGTGGATTCAGGTGTAGAACTTGATAGAAAGCACTCCTGCTTCCAGACATAAACTCTCGTTGCTCCTCTAGACAAAATGGGTATTGTGACCCTGGATAGGCCTCTCTCACTAGTCCTAGCAGCCAGGGCGTCACACAGAACCTTGGTACAGTCTCTGCCACTGACCTTCTCAAAGGTGGAGATATGATCGGTCCAGAATCCTCTCACTTTTAGGATTAAGCACCCGGATCTCTTCTCAAAGTAGCAACTTGTGAAATCAGGCAACTGACGGGCGATCACTGCTCAGCCTTTCAGTAGTGATAGGTCCTTTAATGAAGTTCAGGCCTCCCCTGAGTGTACCAGCCTCGTGCTGGATAGTGTTGCTCACGAATATTCGCATTGCGAATATTCCTTACGAATATTGCATATTCGAGTATTCGTGAATAAATCGAATATCGCGGTGAATATTCGCTATTGCGAATATTCGTATTTTTTCTAATTTATTTTTAAAACAGATCACATCCTAGTGATCTCCATCGACGTCTAAAAGCATTGCTGGTATGATTAAAGACCCTGGGCCGAGTAGCTGAGGCGATCCTTTTATGTTGCCGAATATTCGTATTACGAATATTCGCGAATACTTTCTCTGCCCTTCTGTGTTTTGTGTATATATAAAAAAAAAAAAATTAGCTTTAGTTTAGTCATATAAGTTTGTGTAAGTAGAGTTAGGTGTTTAGTGCATATTAGTTTAGTAATCCAGGAAATGATCTCCGTTTTTGCGTGTTGACGAAAATTTCGCAATCAATTTCGCATTCGCATTAGCGAAATTTCGCATTCGCATTAGCAAAATTTCGCATTCGCATTAGCGAACTTTTGCAAAAAATTTTTTTTTATAAATTATCACGAATATTCGATATTAACAAATATTTTGCGAATATTCTTCTATATATTCGTGAAATATCGCGAAATCGAATATGGCGTATTCCGCTCATCACTAGTGCTGGATGCTCTCCAGACAGGTACTTCATTCGACGGCTTCCTCCCTCTTGGACGGACAGCACAGGACCACTTTAGCAATGCAGACCCAGTCTGACTACTAGGTCTGCTCAGCAGGGCACAACTCCAGACCAACGTGGTCCCGGAGTCAGGAAACTCTGAACACGCACCCCCGGCCAGGAGGGCCACACACAGGGGTGGTGGGACAACTGCCCAGGGCAAACGACGACAACCCAGAACCCGTGATGTCTGTCCCTTAAATACCCCTCCCAGCATGCACAGCGAGGCGATCAACTCCCACTGATTGGTCGCTGAGAAAGGATACGCAACACTTCTGGATCTGACTGCTGCCACCCTTGGCCTGGGGTGGAACTGACAGCCCAGACAACAATAGTGGTCATCTGCAGTACAGCCACGGCTGGAACAGAGGTCCAAATTAGGACACAAAAAAGGTACACTTACATAGACCAAAAATATCAGCACGTGGCTTAGACATTCTAGACTCTAGATAAACAATCTGATAATAGTGTTCTAATTTCTTCAGAACCGTATTCAGTTCAATTAGGTGGTATTTAAAGATTTTTTTGGCTAAAATAAAAAAAAGAGGTTATACTGTACTTACCTGCTCTGTGCAAAAATATTGCAAAAGTGGTCCCTTTTTTTCTCTTTGGTGGTCTCCAACCAGTGCTTTCCACTCCTCCTTCCTCCATGTGCCCCTTAGCAAGCTCGGTGCTGAGGGCACACCCTGTGGGGACGTTACTGAGCCGGGTTGTGTGCATCCATAGACACACCCAGCACCAGTAATCCATGCCCCACAGGAGTTTGACTGAGAGCAGCAGAAGCCAATGGCTCCCACTGCCTGCAGTGTCTTCTGTGAGACCAGGAAGAGAGGAGAGCATTGCTGCAGTCTGGAAAAGTCCTGATCGGTAAGAGGAGTCAGGTAAGTTTAGGGATGGGGGGGGGGGGGTAGAACAAGTAGTGGGAAGTTTATTACCTTAATGCATAGAAAGCAACATAACAAATAAAATTAGACTTTAGAACCACTCTAGGAATTAAACCCCAATACGAGTCAGAACGGATAGCCCCAATATGTGAAGGGGACTGCTGTACTTCTCTACACTGGCAATAGTAAAACAGATGTCCGGTGTGTTCCCCTTCCTCAAAGAGCATACAGAAAAAAACATTTATGCTCTGATTTACAATACAACAAATATTTCAGGGCAGCTTGTGCTGCTAGTCATACAACTTCAGTTTTCCGGTTTGGAGAGGCAATGTAGTGCTGTACGCCTGGCGTATCTACTGGGAGAGCAACTCCTCCCAAGCCCTAGTAACATCTTTGTTTCTGCATGCAAAATCTAAAGCATTCATACAAAATGTTTGTACTATATAAATCCTTAAAGAGGAGTTCCACCTAAAAAATAACTTTTTTTTAATCCACTCCCCTCCCCCTTACATGCCACATTTGGCATGTAATTTTTTTGGGGGGGGGGGAGTTGGGGCTTCAGTAGGAGTGGGACTTCCTGTCCCACTTCCTGCTTCCGCCGAGGGGCTGGTTAGGTGATTAAGTCTTAATCGCCTACACCAGCCCCTCCCTGTAGGCGATCACATGGGACACTGACAGGTCCCATGTAATCGCCTCTCCAATCAGCGGCGGGCCGCGCCGCTCGCGCATGCGCAGTGGGTGCCGGGCCGTGAAGCCGAAGGCTGTCACGGCTGGGTGCCCACAGTAGGAATGGAGACGCCGGCTGGGGAGGGGGGGAGAGGAGCGGAGCCCCGGTCGGCGCGTCGCTGGAACGCAGGACCAGGTAAGTGAGTGTTTATTAAAAGCCAGCAGCTACACTTTTTGTAGCTGCTGACTTTTAATAAACACAATTTTGGGCTGGAACACCCCTTTAATATTAGTAATAAATAATAAAAAAATAATCATGAATATATAATATTGATTTCAGATACCTTTATATAGTGGATGGCAGAAATATGTTTTATAATACAAATCTTCAGTGCTTTCTAACCTTTAAAGCCTTGTACACACGAGGGAATATTTCCGCTGAACATGGTCCGACGGACCATTTCAGCCAAAAAATCCGCTCGTGTGTAGGGGCAAACGGACCGTTTTGCTTTGGAATTTTTCCGCCGGATAGCTGCCCGTCAGATATGTCCGCTGGTTAGTACGGCAAACCAGCGGACATATCTGCCCGCACATGCGTCGTATCCTGTGAATGGATCCGACGCATGCGCGCGGAAGTGTTTACTTCCTGGTGCGGTGACGTGGCGGTCACGTGGCGGCGTCAACGTCACCGCCGCGTCACCGCGCTGTCCGTCGGACCGTTCCCATCGGATATATTACCTCGTGTGTACAAGGCCTAAGACTACATGTGCAGTCAATATGACTAGTTTATCAATGGGGGCTGATTAGGAATCCCTATAGTATTGATCCAGAAAAATGCTAAAATACTAATTTGGCAAGCTGTGTCCAAAAAAAAGGGCTCCTTCTGATACTAAATCTGGCTATTTGTTCTCTGGATATACTTGTCAAAGTCATTTCTCTTCTTTTCCGATTATCCTATATGTTCTCTTTTGCCCCAAGTCATTCTTCTGTCTAATAATTTCTTGGACGTATTTTAATTACATTTCTTATCTTTAATTTGTGAATATACACTTAACACTTTCAGTAATACACAACATACCGAATAATTGTAATCCCACCCATTTTGGATTACATTCTAATGTAACATGGATGTGCCTTCTTATAGCATAGTCATATTCTTGTGGAAATAAAGGCCCAGATTCAGGTACATCTGCGCATTACTGGACCGGCGTAGCGCACCGCCTTTACGTTAGACTTGCGCAATTTTGCCGTGTAATCACCCTATTCTCGTAGCTTTTGCGCAGGAAATTGCGCATGCGTAACGTTTTTTCAGAGGCGCAAGGAGGAGTAATACAAATTGGGAAGGACGTGGGTGTGTTACATTGAAATCAGCCGTGACCCCATGCAAATGAAGGGCCGGCCGGCTCGCGCATGCGCGCTTGAAGCAGACCATGTCAGCTCCGCTGTGCGCATGCTCACAACTCGGGAGTGGCGCAATCAGTGAAATTGGAAATGGACTAGGGCAACGTTGTGAACTACGCAAACAGCATAAATAGACACACACAAACGCACTTGCATTGCAAAAGTACATCCCTTTGTCCCTTCCCATTTAACCAAGTGCTTTTGTCCTGTTGTTCGTTGCGGTGTGTTTTGTAGTTGTCAGATTAGTGTTCTGTGTGATCAAGTGTTTGTTAGTAGATCTTTGAAAGTGTTTTTTGATAAGTGTTTTTAGAGACTGTTTGTTTGATTGATATATTTCTGTTCGTTTGTTTTCCTGCTGTTTTTTTGTTTTGTTTTTTTGTGACCGTTTCTTGCTGAGTAGTTTTCTCTTTGTGTGTGTTCTTGCTTGATTGGTTGTGCTTGTTTTTGTGAGTGAATTTTGTTGACTGGGAGTGAGTTTTTTTGGAAGTATGACAGAGAGAAAACTAAAGCTCAATTTTACAGTTGGGGAAAAACAAATTCTTGCCCGGGCCATTAGCGAGTATGGGCGTTTCCTCCACGGCCCGGACAGTGCCAACACCACCCCGACCAGGAGGAGGGAGATTTTGGATAGGATCACTAAGCAGGTCAATTCAGCGGGGCAGGGGGAGACACGGACCCGGTCTGGGATTGACAAAAAAATCAATGACCTCCGGCGTCTGGTCAAACAGAAGCTGGCCAGAATGCATGCCCACCATGCCGTATTAGGCTGACAGCGGAGGAGCGTGCAGTGGCCCTGACCTTTCATCGGCATGAAGTTGAGGGCCTGCCCGGCTTTGACTCAAGTCCGGAGCCCGTGGTGCCAGGTACGTTTTTTTTTATATCAGGTGTGTAGCATGTGTGGGGGAGGGGGTGTAAGGGAATATGTGGCAAGTGTGTGGATCCTCCAACCTGTGAATGTTTTGTGTCATCCACAGATGTGCAGGAGGGTGCAGGGCCATCTGGCCTGACCGCACCAACCCCAGGACAGCAGCCTAATGAGGTCCCCCCAACAAGGCCGGAGTCCGCGGAGGAGGTTCAAGAGGAGGAGGAGAATCATGAGGAGGAGGAGAATCATGAGGAGGAGGAGTCCATGTCAGGCACTGGACGTTTGGTTTTTGAGGACTCTTCCCCTCTGGCTGGCAGCAGGCAGCCCCCCCCTCCTCCCCCAACATGGCTCCCCTCACAAGGGCCTCCCCTTCTCCCCGGCCACAAGCATCAGCTGGAGGCAGGATTTCATCCCAGAACACCAGGGGGTTGGCCGATCTCCTGCCCGCCACTCTGAGAAGGGACCAGTTCCTCCAGACCCGCCGTCTGGGACAGGTCAGCCAGACATTGGTGCGGATGGAGGAGAGCCTGTCCTCCATCAAGGATACGCTGGGGAACCTGGACTCCCACTCCCGGGCTTTCACAACCTGCCTAAACGAACTGCAGACAACATCAGCAGGCGTTGGGCAGGATGTGAGGGCCCTTACCCTGGCTATCCAGGCCAACACGGCAACGCTTGGTGCTGCCCTGGACAGAATAGCCGTGGCCTTGGAGGGCAGGCCGCCAGGTGGGCAGAGATCAGGGGCTGCTCCTCCTTCCCCGGTTTTACCCCTCCCCCATGAGTCTCCCCTGAGAAGCCGGGGCCGTGGCCGGGGGCGCCCCAGACGTGGTTCACGCAAAGGGCATTAATTTTTTTTTCCCCTTTTTTTTTTTTTTTTGCTGGAAATTTTTTGCTTTTGCAGGTAATTTTTTTTTTTTGGGTTGTGAATGCTGTTTGAATGTGGGGGTGACATTCCTGCCGGAAAAGGGGTGTCACCCTCAATTTTGGTGGAGAAGGGTTCCCCAGGACCAGGGAGAAGTGATCCCCAGGTCCGTGTGAATGGTGTATGAATGTACAGTGACATAATTGGAGCCTTGGCGTGGCGTTGCTGCTCACAAGTCCTGCATGGTGGACTGGTGCCAATCCAATTTGATGTGGATGTGGGGTGTGTGTGCTAGGGACCACAGTGTTGTGCATGCATGCATTCTCATTGTGCCATGATTAATGTGTGTGTTTAACGTGCAAAGATGCCCAATGTGAGTTGTCTCCTGGCTGCTCTACCCTCAGAAGACGGTGTAGCCTCGGTTAGGGGAGGATTGTCTGGTTCAGGGGTCAGGTCATCACGTAGGCCAATCTGCAGGCCCTTTCTTTCTGCGAAGTTGTGCAGCATGCAACATGCACCGATGATCCGGCACACAAAGTTTGGGGAATACAAGAGGGTACCCCCAGACTTATCCAGGCATCGGAAACGTGACTTTAGTAGGCCAAAGGTGCGCTCCACCACTGCTCGTGTTTGGGCATGTGCTTGATTGTATCTTTCCTCTCCTGGGGTTTGGGGGTTCCGGATAGGAGTCATGAGATGGGGTCCCAGTGGATATGCAGAGTCACCTGTAAGGGAAAAGACAGAAGGATGTTAGTCATGCATGTGGCCCTTGTGATGTGTGCATCATGGGAGGGGATAGTCATGCCTGACTCCCATGTCACTCACCAACCAGCCAGGTGTCCCCATACACGTTCTGATCGAATTCCATTTGGATGTGGCATTGATTGTAAATGTAGCTGTCATGGCTGGACCCTGGGTGTTTGGCACGGACGTGCCATATGAGGCCTTGGGCATCGACTATCACCTGTACATTGATGGAATGCCAATGCTTCCGATTGCAGTACATGTGCTCTGTCTCCTGGGGGGGCTGGAGTGCCACATGTGTGCAATCAATGGCCCCCACAGTGCGTGGGAATCTGGCAATTCTGTAGAAATCTGTCATTGCCTTCAGTCGCAGCTCCTCAGTGGTGGGTTTGATGATTTGGTTGGCCATGCGTCTGAGGATTGCAGGGACAACCTGGTGCACACATCTGCTCATGGAGGATTGTGACATCCCAGCCACCACTCCACTTGTACGCTGAAAAGAGCCACTGGCAAGGACATGGAGTGTTGCCATGACCTTGACCAGTGGCTGCACTGCATGTGAGCGGTGTGTTGGGCTGGTGATGTCCTCCTGCAGGGTTGTGGTTAATTCCAGGATGACATGAGGGGTGAATCTGAAGATGCGAAACACCTCAGAATCACTCATGCCAAAGAGGTCTATGCGGGTGCGGTATATCCTCTCCCGTGCCATCCTCCGTGCCATCCTCCGTGCCCTCATCCTTCTTTGTTCATCTAAAGTCAGTAGTATAGCTATGTGCGACGATGCCCCTGGCATGTTGGCATACAGATTGTTGTGCAACACGTGTGACTGCTGAGCTAACAAGTAGACTTTTTTTCTCTTTTTAGACCAGCTTTTATATGGTCTAATTTTAGACAGGACATTTTGCTGTTGCGCACACTGCGTCGCCTGCGCTGCCCAATGTTCTTTTGTGGATCCCCGTAAGTCCCTCATTAGCATATTTGACTAGCAAATCAATGGTCTGTCTAGCGCACTTTTGCGCGGACGGATGCGCCAGTCTAACGAAATTACGCGGGACAAAAAAAATAGATTTTTTGCGTATCTCGTTCTGGGGATGCCGTGCATCGAAACGCACGTGCCCATTTCGACTTACGCACGCGCATCTCCTGTTGCGCAGGCGTAATCGCTCTGTGAATCTGGGTCAGTCTTTGGGCCAGATTCTCATAGATTTGCCCTGGCATAGCGTAAGCCATTTACACTACGCCGCCGTAACTTAACAGAGCAAGTGCCGTATTGTCCAAGCACTTGCTCCGTAGTTTGCGGAGGCGTAGTGTAAATGGCCCAGCGTAAGGCCGCGTAATTCAAAGGGGGCGGCTTGTATTTAAATTAAGTGCGCCGGGCAAAAAGCCCAGTGCGCATGCTCCAGCTCACGTCGGAAAGCGCCGTTGAAACCGACGTCAAAACGACTTGATCGTCACTTACGCAATGCCCTATTCGCGAACGACTTAGTAAAACGACGTAACCGACGGAAAAAGCCGACGCTGACCCGACGCCATACTTAACATGGCATCCGATGGCACCCGACGGCATCCGACGGTACTGCGTAAGGTTACTCCACATATTAGCAGGGGTAACCTTACGCGGACGAAAACGACGTAAGCGACGACGGGGCGGCGTAAAAGCATTCGGGAATCGGCGTAGTAGCCTCATTTGCATAGGCAAATGAGAAAACAAAGTAAAGGCCACCTAGTGGCCGGAGTTGTCATTACATCTACGATCCGCAAGTGTAATTGTATTACACTTGTCGGATCTTTACCCGTATCTATGCCTAAGTGATTCTAGGAATCACTCGCACATATACCCGGGGAAAAAAACGGCGATACCCCGTCGTAGCGCCTCTGAGAATCTGGCCCTTGATTTTTATTTTTATCTCATTTAAAACCATTGAAAAACATTTAATATATTTACAACTCAAAGTACATTTGTGTGATCAGTAAATTATAACTATATTAGAACTATAACTATATATTATATATATTATAACTATAGTAACATTAATAATAAATAAAAAAAACATTGTGGCTGTGCATACCTAGATAATTTGCAGGCCAGGCTGTTTTTTTTTAAACTCATCTACTCCGGACAACAAAATAACCCTGATAATAAAATAAATAAATAACACTTACTAGAAAAGGAACACAAATTTTTGGCCCCTTACATTGGCGATCAGTGGTAAAATGTCCACAAAGGCTGGCAATAGAATTTTCTTGTTCAATTTTCTTTAGATTTACCTTCAACTTTGTAGTGCAAGGGCCTGTCTGATTGCATACATATTGAAAGTGTTTAGGTTTGACCTCATATTATATGGTTTTCGTAAATCTAAAGGAAAATTTAATAAACAAATTGTATAATGTATGGTGACCAGCCTTACACTGGTCATAAATGTAGTGTCACCTTACATAGGTGGTCTGTGGAGAAAAGCTCCTTTGCATTGACTGTAAGTGCAGAAGGACCCCCTTAAACAGTACTCAGTAAATAAAGGGACACTTACATTGGGGGACAGTGTAATACGCCCTTTTATTGGTATTCAGTATACCGTTTATTTACTTTGGTGGTCAGTAAAGAAGTGTCTTCTTACATTGGTGGTCATTGGAAAAGTGCCTCATTGCTTTGCCGATCATGAAAAAAGTGCCCTCTTACTTTAGTGGTCAGTGAAAGAAATGGTACAATGGTAGTCAGTGGGACCATTACTTTGGTGGTCAAGGGGAAGACTGTCTTTTGCATTAGAGGTCATTGGGAAGAAAACCCCACTAAAGCCAATGATTCCCACTGCTATCAGCCTGCCTTGTGAGGAGGGAGAGAGCAAAGAAAGCCGCTGCTCTGGGCCACAGCATTAGATTGAAATTGGGATTAGGTTAGTATAAGTAGGATGAGAGAAAGATCCTGTGACACAGAAGATTTATTTATTTATTTTTTAAATTTTGTATTTAGTCAGAAAGGTTCACCATTACATTGAATAACCAATAAGGATACAAGTACAAGTCATAAGCTGTAACAGCATACACAGGCTTATAATATGTGTGTAACGTGTTCTCGCATATAGATCTAAGACTGCGTACACACGATCGGTCCAAACCAATGAAAATGGTCCGACGGACCATTTTCATCAGTTCACAGACTGATGGTCAGATGTGCGTACACACCATCAGTTCAAAAAACGTTCGTGTCAGTACGCGGTGACGTAAAACACAACGACATGCTGAAAAAAATTAAGTTTACTGCTTACAAGCATGCGTCGACTTCATTCTGAGCATGCGCGGGTTTCTGGACCGACGCTTTTGCGTACTAACCATCGGTTTGGACCGATGGTCAGGCGTCCATTGGTCCGATTTTAAAGCAAGTTTTAAAACTTTGGTCCGATGGGCCGTACACACGGTCGGTTTGGACCGATGAAACTAGACTTAAGTCCATTTTCATCGGTTTGGACCGATCGTGTGTATGCGGCCTTTTATGAAAAAATAATATAGACAGCAGTGGGCCTCTGGTGAAAACCTTCACGTTTTCTAGATTATTTAAAAAAGATGAATATACCTCTACTATGATTTGGGGGGGGGGTAAAGAAAATTAGAGTAGATGGGGGAAGATAGAGAGAAGAAGAGAACAGGGCTCAATTCCCCAATCAACACATTCAGTGATGGGGGAATATCTCTCGCTGACATATTCTGTTCTCCCTCTGGAGGGGCACGGGGAGCCGTCCCTTCTGGGAAAACACAGTGATTACTACTAGCAGCTATAGAATCTGGCAATAATCACATGCTAAAAATCAGACATGCTCAATCGATGGTTTGACTTGGGTGCAATCAGCCTGCCCATAGATTTATCGAATCTCAGCCGGTCCCTGCTTAGCCGGCTGAGATTTAGTCCATCTATGGCCGGCTTTGGTATGCTCTTCATCTTTGTCTCCGAGGTCTGCTGTAAAGCCTTCAATATTCTGAATTTAATTTACCCTGGCAAATCATTGCTTGAGCCTCAGGGGGGTATCTATTTTTTCCATTTACTCAATATGCATGCTTTAGCTGCATGCTTTAGCTGCATGTGTTAGCTTTGGAGACATAGGTGTTAGATGAAGAAGAAGGGCAGCAGGGTCTGGCAGCAATGTAAAGTCTGTAATTTGTTTGATGATTGTGGAAACTTGTTGCCAAAAAGTTCGGAATGCAGGGCAGTCCTAAAGAGGAGGGAGCCCAGATGGGTGTCACAATGCCAACATTTAGGGCTCAGCACAAAGTTTTTTTTACCTTAATACATAAAATAAAACATCAGGGCTTTAGCACCACTTTAAGGAGCAGTGCAGCATTGTTGGTGCTCCTTCACAAGATTTGGCATTAGGTGGGCTTTACTGTAAGGTGACCAGATTTTTAAAATGAAAACCAGGGACATATTTTTTTTTACTAGTAATGGCGGCAAAAAGCGACTCAATCCCCGTCGCCACTGCTGCTGCACCACCTCACAGCCTGTCAAGTCTTACTCTCTGGGCCCCGGCTACTACTGGGTGGGGAGCGGAGCAAGATCACAAAGGAAAGCCAAGGAGAAACAGTAAGCAGGCAGGTGGTTGGCCGGGACTTGAGCCAAGGCAGAAGAACATGCTAGCGGAATGGACATGCACCCGAAAATGAGGAAAAAATCCCTCCGCTTCGACCAGCACACGATCATCAGAAAGAGGCACAGATAATGGAAAAAATACACCCCCCTAAGCTAGCGGTGGAGCGGGGGGTGTAATTCAGATATTTTTTTGCACTCACTGTCTTTGAAGTTGCCCCAGCCCCTGTTCAAATCCAATTCAGGGACAAAACCGGGGACAGACTTGGTCCGGGGACAGTGTCCTCAATCCAGGAACTGTCCCCTGAAACGGGGGAATGTCTGGTCACCCTACCCTACCGGCAGAACAGAAAGTATTTGTGTGACTCTGCAGGTGGACTAAGTACTGCAGCACATTTGTTATTGAAGGCCATTTTTTCTTCTTTAAACTAAATGTGGGTGCAAAAAAGAAGAGGGCCACATGTGGCCCAAAATACATGCCTGCCTTGGGAACTTAATGCGGTTTGCACAGATTGCAAAGAACATCTCCTGCCACCAAGACAGTGGAAACAGCTCAAGTGAGGCAAGGGTAACAATGTAATTTATAGAAAAGGATGTGGTAGAAAGGCATAAAGGATTCTCTGGATCTTTTTTTTTACCCAGTTTTGATATATGTATAAAAAAATTCAACCAGTGTTCAGACAGAACAGGTGCACTAAATGTATGTTTTATTAACTTTGTTTTTGCAAAATATCTTTCATCAGTTAGCAAATCTTTGAATATGCATAGGTTACATCATCTCTAGTTGTTATGTGAAGCTTGAATTAGTACCAGGAAATGAAATAATCATTTTATTGTGTTCCCTGAACGTCAGAGCACTTGGAACCCTGGTGGCCATTTATAAAGCCCCACAGACGTCACCTCTTCATCTGCTGAGGTTAGGAAACTGAGAATGTGCGCCCAGGGAAGCAGAAGGATATCCTTTTTTTTTTTAACTCTGGTTGTTACTGTGCAAAGGAAAAGGATATGCCTTTTAGTTTCTGTTGCTTTAACCTAAATGATTAAATAAGGGCTTCAAACATCAATTTTCAAGTCAATGCACAAACAGCATTGTTAATATGAACTCTGCTACATTTTAATGGGAAAATGATCATGGATTTTTGTAAATTGTATTTATTTATTTAATTATTTAACAAAAATAGATTTTAAATCTGCTATGTATTTTCTAAAAACGAGCTACAGAATTGGTTTACTTTTAGACTGTGTCTCTATATCTATTGGATCCTGTAAGGAAGTAGAGCCTGGTGTCGCACTATTCTATTCTCCAGCCTCCTCCTTTTTATTCACTTACAGTAAGTGACACTTTAAAATAGTGCTCGCTCGGTCTCAACATCTCTGGTCAATAGGTTTAGGGTTGTAACTGTCAGCTGTTGGCAATAGCCATGGTCCAGTACTAAACCTAGTAGCTGAATCATGCTGTAGAACGCTCCATAAGTGCATCCCATAGCAGCACAATGTAACAAAGCGCTTCCATACTGTAGGTAAAGTAATTGCAAAGTCTTATATATTTTTTCTAATTAAATAACAAACATGTTATGCTTACCTCCTCTGTAACAGTTGGTTTTGCACAGAGCACCCCAAATCCTCCTCTTCTCGGGTGTTTCTTTGGCTCTCCTGGCCCCTCCCTGTCAAGTGCCCCCCACAGCAAGCAGCTTGCTATGGGGGCACCCGAGGCGAGTCACAGCTCCCTGTATCCATTCAGACACAGAGCTGAGGTTCCGCCCACCCCTCTCTCTTCTGATTGGCTAACTGACTTTGATTGACAGCAATGGAAGGAGAGTCCTGGATGGCCAAAACACTCGTAGACATTGCTGGACAGAGATGGGGCTTAGGTAAGTAATAAGGTGGCTGAGGCGGGCTGCTACACACAGAAGAATGCATAGAATGCATTAAGATAAAAAACCTTCTGACCTTACAACCCCTTTAAAGGGAAATATTGTAATGTCATCTGTGACATCACAGGAAATAAACAATAATCTAACAATTAGTGGCAATGTCCTACATAGTACTTGGATGCTTACAATGTCATTTGTGCTTACTGTAAGGCCGCGTACACACCATGAAATAAATCCGATCAAATCGGTCTGACAGACCGATTTGATCGGATTTGTCTGCTGGGATAAATTGGTTTGATCGTGTACACACGATCAAACCAAAATCCCCGCCGGCAGACAGCGTGGTGACGTGGCGGTGATGCTACCACGTCACCATCACCAGGAAGTAAAACACTTCCGCTCATGCGTCGAATCCATTCGACGCATGTGCGGACAGATATGTCTGCTGGTTAGCGTACTAACCAGCAGACATGTTGGACGGACGGGTTCCCAGCAGACAGATTTTTTATTTTTTTTTCAAATAATTTTTATTAAGTTTTAAAAGGTCATACAGAGGGAAGTAAGGAAAACAAAGTAAAATAAAACAGTAGCATCATAAGAATATAGCGGGAGGGCATGGAGTAATAGCGGACGAATCATCAAGGTACAAGTACAGTATATACAACTTAACGATTAACAGGTGCATGAATAGGGGATGTCAACACGAAGATGTGCATTAGGACCTGACAGGTACACGTGGGAGGAATACAATCGAGAAAAGACAAAAATAATTTAAACTTAGTATCAAACAACATTCTGGTGAACTGGGTAGACCTGATTCTAAGATCTACCCAGTTCACCAGACAGATTTTAAAGCACGCTTTAAAATCTGTCTGCTGGAAAAATCTGTCTGTCCGCCCGTACACACGATCGAATTTGTCTGCTGAAACAGTCCGTCGGACCGTTTTCAGCAGATAGATTCGATTGTGTGTACGCGGCCTAAGTGAGTACAAAATGATTCAGAATTTCAACAAACTATAAACCAGTAAAATTGTTAATTTTAGCCCAGCCGACCTGTGGGTCAATCGTTCTGGTTTAATACGGCCCTCCTGGTAATTTGTATATACACATATATATATATATATATATATATATATATAATATCTTTTGTGGCCCCCAACCTAATTAAAACATATAAAAATAATACATCCAAATTGGCTACCAATTTAAAGTCTTTTAGGTCCCGAAAATATAATTTATGATGTCATAAACCCCATGTCCTCAACAGTATTATGTTTGCCATATATGCTTCCTTTGTTCGGTACCAGCACGATCCAAGGTCCCTTGGCTCACCCAGTCACTTGTCAAAGCATCAGTGTAGGGTGGAAAATATAATGGGAACAATGGGATACAGCCACACCTCAAACGATCTAGTAAAAGGTATACCACAGTCCATGAGACCAAGCTCATACAATATTCTAGCAGTTGGAAAGGTGAAATTAATTTATCTTTATATATTTCTTGAGGGATTTTGTTCAGAAATATTACTATCCCAAGTGAAATAGCCCCTTCATTCTTTCAACACAAACCACACATATAGAACCCTGGATAACAGGTGTAACATGAAAATGCTGAGACGGTGTGGTTGTACAGTGAGTCTGGTTAGTACAGACACTGGGGTTCTTGGTCACCCTGTGCCCCTAATAGACACATAGGAGGGGCCAGGGGGGTTGGTCAAGGAGTTTTCAGAGCTCTCCATGGTAAGCTGGATTCCACAAGCCCCCTTCCCAAAGTGACCCGGTCACATATGATATGTTAGGGTAGATTCCAAAGTCTAAAACACAACTACCATTCCTCCAGCCCCTTGGAGGTCCCCCCAGCATGTATTTTATACTTTGTGTAGCAAAGTCCCAGCTTCTTTGAGGCCTAATGGTGACCTTCAGAGTTAGGGACAGCTGACATCCTTCTCTGTAAAGTGGGTTACAGGGCATGGTGGGTGTACTGCAAGATGAAATGGTGGGCGCCAGACACTTTTTAAATGCAAAGACATTTATTGTCTCCTGAACAGAACTGTGGGAGAGAGGGGTATGTCCAGGACACCCTTAAGTAGATGCAATGATAATTGGCAGACTTTGAGACTTCTATAGGAAGACAGCTATACAGATGAAGGCCTCCAGCGTGACACCACTTCTGTATAGGTAGGACCGCTGTCTCCTATGGCAACAATCTTGTAGCAGTTACTAACAGTAGTTGTATTCAACTATTGGCAACACATACAGTTCTCCGCTTACTCCACAGTTACTCACTGTGGGTCTTCGCTCAACGAACTCCCAGTCTTTCACAAGGCTTAGGATCCAATAGTCACTGGATCACCTGAGCTCTTCCTCTTTTAGCACTCAGTATCTTCTTCAAGCATCACCCCCACTTCCATGCTGGGTCCCTGGCTTGGCACTCACAGACACTCTTCAAGCATCACCCCTGCTGACCCCCTAGGTCTCTGATTGGGCACCCACTCATGCTCCGCAAGTGTCACGTCTGCTGTCCCCATGGGTCACTGGCTTGGCACTCGCTGAAGTTTTCTCTATTTTTAACCATCCCTGACTGGTGAGAAGACTGTTTTGGTACTGGCTTCAGCTAACTCACACTGGTCTCCGGTAACAAGGTGGATGATCCCTTAGTGGCGTCAGCTTCCCCTTCTACCTCTGACCACAACTGATTCCCTCGTCCAGCTGAACCACTACTTATGGTTGGACTACAAACCCTACGCTGTTCTCCCACTCCTGGAAAGGCCCTCAGTCAGCCTAGCAGCCAAATGTTCCAGGGAGCAGCACAACACAAGTCTACTCAGACAGCCGCCCAGGTGGCACAGAACCCCAATCACCCCAATCACTCACTCCAAGGACTCCACTCAAATAAATAGGCTCACCCAGCAGGCCAGTGGACCAAAGAAAATCCCTACCCATTGGCTGACACACCCTATCCATTCATGTCTGAGCTTGCAAAGACCCTGTCTTATTTAACCACTTAACCACCGCACGCCGTAAAATAACGGCTGCAGGGTGGTTGCTTAACTCTGGGAGGACGTTATATAACGTCTTCCCAGAGTCGCGCTCCCACGCGCCCCCCTGGGGCGTGCACGCGGATCACGGATCGGGGTACTTTGCCGCTGATATCGGCCGTTTACCACGTGATCGCTCCGTCACATGTAAACAAACTGGCGTCATTTGATGACGCCGGTTCCTCCCTCCTCTCTCTGTACCGATCGGTACAGTGTGAGAGGGGGAAGCACGGGTGTCGGCAGCGCTGTGGCTGGATCTGTGACTATTGCAGTCCCAGATCCATCCATCCCTGCTCAGCCATCCCTGCATTAACCCCTGCAATACTCTTCCTTCTCTGCGCAATACTCTGCAATACCCCCTGCGCAATACTCTGCAATACCCCCTGCACAATGCTCTGCAATACCCCCTGCGCAATACTCTCCAATACTCCCTGCGCAATACTCTGCAATACCCGCTGCGCAATACTCTTCAATACCCCCGGCACAATACTCTTCAATACCCCCGGCACAATACTCTGCAATACCCCCAGCACAATACTCTGCAATACCCCCGCACCAATACTCTGCAATACCCCCGCACCAATACTCTGCAATACCCCCGCACCAATACTCTGCAATACCCCAACACCAATACTCTGCAATACCCCTGCACCAATACTCTGCAATACCCCCGCACCAATACTCTGCAATACCCCTGCACCAATACTCTGCAATACCCCCGCACCAATACTCTGCAATACCCCCGGCACCAATACTCTGCAATACCCCCGGCACCAATACTCTGCAATACCCCCAGCACAATACTCTGCAATATCCCCGGCACAATACACTGCAATACCCCCGGCACAATACTCTGCAATACCATTGGCACAATACTCTGCAATACCATTGGCACAATACTCTGCAATACCACCGGCACAATACTCTGCAGTACCCCTGCACAATACTCTGCAGTACCCCCGCACAATACTCTGCAATACCCCCACACAATACTCTGCAATACCCCCACACAATACTCTGCAATACCCCCGCACAATACTCTGCAATACCCCGCACAATTCTCTGCAATACCCCCGGCACAATACTCTGCAATACCCCCCGCACAATACTCTGCAATACCCCCCGCACAATACTTTGCAATACCCCGGCCAATACTTTGCAACACCCCCGCACAATACTCTGAAATACTCGGAAAATACTCTGGGAAAAAAATGCGTTTTAACCACTTCCCGCCCACGTCATATGACGTCCTTGACTTTGTGCAGGGATATCTGAATGATGCCTGCAGCTACAGGCATCATTCAGATATCATCTTTTTCAGCCGGCGATTCTCTACACCATAAGAACAATTATGGCGGCTGTTCCGCCTCTTGATCGTTCTTATGGGAGGCGAAAGGGGACGTCCCCACTCCCTTCGCCCTCTGGTGCTTCTTCCGACTCACTGCTACGATCGAAGCCAGGATCGTTTTTTTTTTCAGGCTTCCCAGCCTAGAGGTGAGATGTGGGGTCTTATTGACCCCATATCTCACTGTAAAGGGGACCTGTCATGCTATATTCCTATTACAAGGGATGTTTACATTCCTTGTAATAGGAATAAAAGTAATCAAAACATTTATTTTTGGGGAAAAATATGTCAAACTAAAATAAATAAAGTAAAATGAACAATAAACATTTTTTTTAAAGCGCCCCTATACCCGTGTGCTCGTATACAGAAGCGAACGTGCACGCAAGTCCCGCCTACATATGAAAACGGTGTTAAAACCACACATGTGAGGTATCGCTGCGAACGTTAGAGTGAGAGCAATCATTTTGGCCCTAGAACTCTTCTCCAACTAAAAAGATGTAACCAGTAAAAACATTTAAAGCATCACCTATGGGGATTTTTAAGTAGCGAAGTTTGGCGCCATTCCACAAGTGTGTGCAATTTTTAAGGGTGACATGTTGGGTATCTATTTACTCGGCATAACTTGCGCGATAAAAAGTTGCAACGACCGCCATAGGGTCTTTGCTAAAAAAGCATATATAATGTTTTGGGGTTCTATGTAATTTTCTAGAAAATAAATGATGATTTAGGAGAGGAATGTCAGAATTGGTCTGAGTGTACTGGGTGTACTTGGTTACCGGGTGTAATTTGTGGTATGCATATTCTGTGTGTGAGAAATAACCTGCGAATATGAAAATTTTGTGGAAAAAAAATTAAAATTAAAAAAATCTTGATTTTGCAAAGAATTGTGGGAAAAAATGACAACTTCAAAAAACTCACAATGCCTCTTTCTAAATACCTTGGAATGTCTTCTTTCCAAAAAGGGGTAATTTGGGGGGTATTTGTACTTTTCTGGCATGTCAGGGTCTCAAGAAATGAGAGAGGCTGTTAGTACATCAGATGTGATCAAATTGATCAATTTTCAGTAATTGGTACCATAGCTTGTAGACCCTATAGATTTCACCCAGACTAAATAATATCCAATTTTTTGGGGTTTTGTTACCAAAGATATGTAGCAGTATACATTTTAGGTTACATTTTTGAAGAAAAATTACTCTTTTGCAAAATTTTATAATAGAAATGAAGAAAAATTACTTTTACAAAATTTTCGTTCTTTTTTCATTTAAAGCGAAAAAAATAAAACTGCAGGGGTGATCAAATACCACCAAAAGAAAGCTCTATTTGTGGGGGAAAAAAGTACAAAAATGTCATTTGGTTACCGTGTTGTACCATTATTGTCATTCAAACTGTGAGAGCACCGAAAGCTGAAAATTGGTCTGGTTATTAAGGGGGTTTAAGTGCCCAGTGGTCAAGTGGCACCTAGTGACAGAAGAGAAAGGGTGCAACAAGTACAGATTTAGAGAGGAATCTATTGATCTTCTAACAATTGGCCAAGGCAACTATCGCCTGGCAACTAAATTTGATAACAACCCTGCCTAAACATCAGGGTGCTACATCTGTATTTTTATAAAATAGAAATAATTCAGAGCTAATTAACGCATTATAATGTGCAATATCACTTTAAACTAAAGTGCTCTAATTAAGTGTCCATGCTCTTAAGGCTTCTTAAACCATTAACATTTTATATACACACATGTAATGTGCAAATATAAAAAATGATGTGCATATTGCAAACAAAATATTTTTTGGCAAAACATTTTTGGTGTATGCACCAATTGCTATAAATATAATAATGTGCAAATACAAGCAATTCTGTGTAAAATACAAAAAATATTTTTTGTGCAAAAAGTCCTATGTGCAAAACTTTCCCAGAGTATGCGCATGCACCCATTTTCATAACACAGTCAATGCAGTTATATGCAATTCTCCAGTACAATCTTCAATTACATTAAAGGTGCAACCTTTTCTTTTGTTAAACAAAAAGGTGCAACCTTTGAAAAATGTGCCACCTTTAATCAATCTTGTGTAATGCCTCGTACACACGACCTGTTTTCCTGTCTGGAAAACTGACATGACAGCTTTTGGCCGGGAAAACTGGCTGTATGTATGTCCCATGGCAGTTTTCCCGACAGAAATAAATAGAACATGTCCTGCCAGGATTTATGGCGGTCTTTTTCCCAGCAGTTTTCCTATGGAAATCACTGTGGTGGAGCATACACACGACCAGGTTTCATGGCCAAAGCTCTCATTTTACCGCCGAGAAACCCGTACGCGTGTACGGGGCATGAATCCTTCCACAGTTCTTTGAGAACTCACCAAAAAGCAAGACTGTTACGATTTATGGGTCATACATGCTTGTGAATATCCAGATCTTAAAAACCATAATTTCCCTATATGAATCACACGTAAAATCTACGTGATAAAAGGAAAACTTTGCATAAGTTAGATTATTAATGGGAAACCGCGGTAATAGTAATAATACCGCCCGCACCGCTTTTTCGGCCACTAGCGGGGGTTAAAACCTCACCGCTAGCGCCCGAATATCGCGGTAAATACGACGGTATAGCGGCGCTACAAATAGCGCGGCTATACCGTTACCGCGGCTCCACGCCTCAATGTGAAAGAGGTCTTAATGTAATGGGTGGGGGGTGTTCATGAACCCCTGCAATTACAATATGTTCTCAGTCCTCTGGGCTTTTCAACCCAAAAGACTAAGGATGTCTAGTGGTGAATTTCTGCAGGAGACAGAGGTGGAATGAGGATGGGTTTTGCAATGAGAGCTGCTTTTTTTAAATGTAAAACTTCCTAGGCAACGTTAAAAAAATAGAAATTCAGCATGGAATTGAGTTTTCCATCCTAAACATCATCAAAACGATCCTAAAAACCTAAAACCTTGCAAAACCTAAGGTAATGTTGGGGGCGACATGTAAAGAGTATTTCCACTTT
The DNA here is from genome assembly GCA_029574335.1 of Rana kukunoris. Taxonomy (NCBI): domain Eukaryota; kingdom Metazoa; phylum Chordata; class Amphibia; order Anura; family Ranidae; genus Rana; species Rana kukunoris. The sequence continues at coordinate 133,006,042 of CM056053.1, forward strand.
TGCGGTCAAATTTGAGAAAATGATATGTTTGTTATGTGTTCCAGTTTACATAGCATGCATTGCTCCACTTTTCAATGTTTCTTAGAAGAAGGTGGCCTAGCTGACTGCAAGGTTTTTTGAACAATGTCATAGTGAGTCTGTCCTAGGTCTGTCCTCATTAACATATATTGCAAGAAGCCCGTCTCTAAACCTGTAGCCCTTTGTTAGGATAGACAGTGTCCATATCTAGTTAGAATTGATAACTGTCATGACCACTTAGTGCCCCTGTTCCTCATTCCAGCACCCAGGTGTTGGCTGTTGTTTTTCCTCCCTGTCTGTGTTCACCTGTTAGGTGATTGATCTGCTCAGTAACCTGATATAAGCAAACCTAACACTCTATCCTTTGCTTGTGATAGTGACAGACTTACCTGTATTGTTCTAAACCAAGCCTCCGTTTAGTTGCTTGCTGTTGGATCCCATGTGTATGACCAGTATTGGACTGGATTATCCCCAGAACTCAGCCTGCCTTTTACCCTGGAACGGATACTGGATGATCCCCTGAACTCAGCCTGCCTTTACCTGAACTGTCTTCGAACCACGCTATCTGCTAAAACTGCAAGTACCTGTTTCCTTTGCTCAGTTCATGTCTGCCCAGGCGTGGTGGCCAGGCACTATAGCATTGTGTATAATGTCCTGGGGGCAACCAAGTTTCGGTAGGCCTGCTTGTCTTAAGGGAAAGGGGGCTGCTATAGGTGAAGCACACAATAGCCAGCTATAGTGTCTGACCACCTGCGTTGGGGTAGGCGTGACATTCATGACAATAACAAAGATGAGCCTGCACAATACAAATATGGTTAATTATGGCAAACACAGCAGCCCTGCACCCTCATGAACAAAAAAAACGATGTAGAATTTTTCCTCGCTAGAGGGTCCACATTAGGGTATCCAAAAAAAGGTGAGTTGTGTCTTTTTTTATGTTCTGCTATGTGAATGTCAACATGAAACAAATATAAAGTATAAATTTGGCTGCAAAAGTGGAAATACACTTTAAGGCCCCTTATATTTACCAAGAGACTGCCACTGTTTTAAGGAAACGGGGATAAGATGCAGATTCTGTATCCTTGTGCTCCTCTCAGTGAGTACATAGTAACTGGATGTACATAAGGGGCAATGAAGCAATGTGCAAACTCTATGCCATGCCACCCCTTGGCAGGAATGGCTCAAAATCCAATGGGAATTAAACTTGTATAAATAAATAAATAGGCTCTTGTATAGCACCCTGGATATTCCAATGACACTGTTGCTTTATACTTGTTAACTTGATCAAAAAAGCCTTTTCTAATCAATCCTAATCAATGTGTTCTTTTACTTATTCAGGTATACAAGCCTTCTTGCTATATGGTTCAAAATCGCAAGGGCTTTGATTCGAATATTGGAAGTATAAAGGCGCATTCAGCGCTGTGTGGTCAGACACAAATATTGCACAAGTAACACATTTCATACCTAATCTAATACATTATAATGGAGGTTTTTTTTTAACCGTTAAGTGCCTTACAAAACATTGCGCTGACAACTGAAATGTACCCTGTTCTGATCCTTAACTAGTAGATATGTATGGATGATGCAAGAACAAAATAAGGATCTATGCAGATAAAGAGATTACAGAAATAACTGTTTTACTCTGAGCTGATGCATTGGGAGGTGAGATGCATACAGAGTACGACTGCAAAGCAAGATAAAACCTGAAGCTAGAGTAAAAAAATGGCAATCATAAAATAATGTTTTTGTATGGTAAGTCACAAAGGCTATGTCGCTGTCTCTTAACAGCATTCTTACTGCCATTTCAGCATATTCTATATCAATCATATACATTTTAGTTGGCGTGCTGTATTAATGCTTCAAAAGCACGTAGTATACTAATCAGTTGGGTTATTAGGGCAGCTACAGGAGGTACAGCTGCTCCTGGACTAGAAATGCTGGATGGGGAAACTTCAGACAACCTCTGACCTCCCATTTTGGGAGAAACATAACAATTAATTCTAAGCCCACTTTGCTAAACATCTGGTGTTCTAAACATAATTTTAAATTATATTTCTTAGCTTACTAGTTCTTTGACAAGGTGGCAACATTTAATTTGTTGCCCAGAGGCAGCTATCTAGAAACTAAGCTGCTCCTATGAAGTGGTTTGCTTGGTTATCAGATATCTTCTATTTTGATGGTGGCTTAAGGACCGGAAGGATTTTCCCCCTTAATGACCAGGCCGTGTTTTACTCTTATCTCCAATTCAAACACAATTTTTCCTCTAAATTCCCTACTTTAACCTTAGATAAACCTACCTCATTTGAACTATTATGTGCTCAAGGCCCATACCAAGCCCATCTTATTTCGGATATCTATAGATACTTGCATGAAGCTTCCTCACTCACTGACAAATTTCACTCCTACATGCAGAAATGGTCCCAGATTATTAAGCGACCCATCCAACTGCCTCAATGGCAGAAGATTTGGGAGAACACTTCCAAGTCTTCAAGGTGTGTGGAGCAGAGGGAGATGACCTATAAGATATTGCTTTTTTGGTATAGGACCACAGAGATTTTACATAGGTAAGACCCCAAAGATTCCCGGGTGTGTTGGAGGTGCCGGGATGACGTTGGGTCCCACTTCCACATTTTTTTGGAATGTCCCATGATTCAGCCTTTCTGGTCCTCCATTCAAGCCTATCTACAAAAGCTTTTTGAAACTACTCTCCCTCTGGACCCGTTCCACTATCTTTTGGGCTTGCCGTTCCCTGATATCCCCAAACATGCCCAAAGGTTGATCACCTTCTTTCTCCTGGCAGCAAAAAGGGCTATACCTCTGAGATGGTTGTCCCCCTCTCCACCCACCCTTGCACAGGTTCTGCAAATATTGGAACAAATCCGCAGGATGGAACACCTGACTGCGACGATCCATGATACACTTTTTCAATTTTCCAAAACTTGGGACTTGTGGGATCAGTCGAAGCTTAACCCAAGTGCCATTTCGTTACCCCTCCAGTATTGCAGTACACTTTTAAGCATAGGTGCTAAGTTTTATGTTTCCTTAGTCCTGTTAGCCTGCTCTTTTTGTGATTCCATGGTGCTCCCTCCCTTTCCTCCCACTCTCCCTCCTTCCCTAGGTGGGTTCTCCTTGGGGCTTCCTCAGTTTGGGCACCCTGGGACCCCACTGACACTGGATCCAGAGTGCAATAATTCCCTTTATGTGAAATATTGTTTTTGATTTTGAGTTTAAAGCTGATGCTGGGGATTCTCCTGCTGCTATGTGTAATCTTTTTATTAAGGTGTCTTACTCTCATTGTATAATTCCCAAATAATAGCTATTAAACTATTGTGGGATCCCTGATTAATAAAAGCAGTGTCTGGGTGTTTGGCTGTTGATTAGCTTACTGTGTATGTTTATGTTAGCTGTTCATTATATGTACTGTTAGGCCGTGTACACACGATCGAACATGTCCGCTGAAACTGGTCCGCAGACCAGTTTCAGCAGACATGTTCGATCGTGTGTACGGCCTATCGGACAGTTTTCCAGCGGACAAAAGTTTCTAAACATGCTTAGAAATCTGTCCGCTGGAAACCTGTCCGTCGGACAGGTTCGATGGTTAGTACGCCCAACCATCGGACCAAAATCCCGCACATGCGTCGAATTGATTGGAAGCATGCTTGGAAGCATTGAACTTTCTTTTTTCAGCACGTCGGTGTGTTCTACGTCACCGCGTTCTGGTCCGAGGGGATTTTGGTCCGATGGTGTGTACACACATCAGACCAAAAGACCACTTCAGACATGTCCGATGAAAAAGGTCCGTCGGACCTGTTTCATCGGACATGTCTGATCGTGTGTACACGGCTTTAGATGTGCTGATATTACTGTTAACAGTTTGCATTGTTTAGGATAATGTTATCAAGCTCTTAACTGATTTTGTGTAGTCTATATTCTGTGTGAATTCACAATAAAGTCAGTTCCTGCACCTAAGCTAGTGTCATCTAGTTCTTGGGTGCAATTATCAGCTATAAAATCTAATTCCTGGTTCCTGAGTGGAGAAAGCTATATCTTGATGGAGGCACTCAAGTGGGGTGCCAGGCGGTCCGTCACAGTTACTTTGTTGTACAATATTACAATTGTACAGTGTATACTTTTCATAGTGTCATTATGGAACATTTTCACATTTGTAATTATTATAGATAGCGCTCTATATTGCTCTTGAGGAAGCAACACCTACCACAAGATGTGAAACACGTTGAACTGTATCCAATTTAGAACTAGCATTAAGACATGAATATACAGGGTTACAAATGCTAGTCTGCAGACTTTGTTTTTGCAACATATGGAAGTCTAATATAAGCTGTTAACAAATGTTTGTTTCTCTGATGTATAAATAATTAGTGAGAGACTTTTTAAGCGTTTACAGCAAGGATATGCAATTAGCGGACCTCCAGCTGTACTTTTTCAACAGCTGGAGGTCCGCTAATTGTATATCCCTGATTTACAGTATATAAAATACATTTTATATTTTATGTAAATGGGTAGTACTTCAAAAGTCATCATCTTATGTTTAGAAAATGTAGCGTTAATATACATGGCAAACATCCCACCATGTGATTTTCTCTCCTAATCTCAGGCCCTATGAGGTTGCATTGATGGGCTGCATGCCTCTGAAGATAGTGACTTTCTTATTAACTGCCCTTGAGGGGGCATCTGTGGCTTTCCCCCACTAGATGGATAGAGTGAGTGACTAGCGGAGGAAGAAGTCCACACAATAACCTTGTCTGTTGTCCTCCCTTGAAACATCAGAAATCAAGATACCACTTGGACATTGATCTCCAAGGAGCCAAAGTCCTAGAAAATAATCAGTCAAAAGAATCTGTGGCATCAGTCTAATGTCTCGTACACATGCACAGGATTTCCGACGGGAAATGTTCCCCTCGGAAATCTCGAGGGGAAAGCCGAGAACCTGCTCGGTTCAGACTTTCCCCTACACACGGCCGGTTTTCCCAACAGGAAAACTGCGATGGAGCTTTTACGATGGGAAAACTGCAAAAAACTGCCGGGCAAAAGTCTGCTGGATTTTCCCACGGGAAAAAACTGGTTCTCTTTTCTTGCCCGGCGTTTTTTTTGGCAGATTTCCTGCTGGAAAAACTGGGAGGAGCATACAGACGGCCGGGTTTCCTGGCCAAAAGTTCTCCTCACAGTTTTCCCATCGGTAAAACTGATCGTGTGTACGGGGCTTCAAGGCCAGCTTCTGTCAGATGTGCATATTGGAAAACCAACAGCTGACCAGCCCTACATCCCAACTCATGGTGTGTACCAGGCCTAACATTTAATGTGTTTGAGGCATTATCACAATGCAGCTGTGCTTGGGACATTTGCAATGCAAATGGTTAGTCATCTGAAGGTAAATTTTTAGTCAGTACTAATAGTGCTACACTGGCAATGCTTGAAGGTTGTCTGGAAACCACAGCCTTAGCATGGTGGCATTACCAGATGTATGGATTGAACAGAAACCAGAGCAAAGAAAATCAGAGTTAAACATTGAGGGCACATTCAAACACAACCACAACCCATGGCAAGCACCTGCTTGATGTGTGGTGCATTGCACTGATATTCAACACATGGCATCATAATGCAAATACAGTGGTTGTCGTGTGCTTCATGGTTAAAGGCATTCTAAGGCCTCGTACACACGATCAAATCTGTCCGCTGGAAACAGTCTATAGTAAGACTAAGGCCTCATACACACGATAGGATAGCCAGAGGACAACGGTTCATCGTTCAAAACCGATCGTGTGTGGGCCCCATAGGTTATTTAATCTTAGGTTAAAAAAAAAGCCAACTTGCTTTAAAATTAACCTATGTATTCCTAACCGATAGGTCAAAACCGATCATTAGTAGGCACGACCATCGGTTAAAAATCCACGCATGCTCAGAATCAAGTCGACGCATGCTTGGAAGCATTAAACTTCATTTTTTTCAGCACGTCGTTGTGTTAAAACAGGTAAACGTCACTGCGTCACGGCTTTAGGCTTCACATTCCTGTGTCAGAAATGTGTGTTTGAATTGAAATATGTTCCATGCAGCATGGCACTGTACAGGTTAATGCATGATCTCTGTCTATAGTGTAAGAACCAACACTTCCTGGGAAGAAACTACGTATGTACTGTGACAAAGTCGTAGAAATAGCGATAATGTCATGCAGCAAAGTCGCTGATCTTAAGCAATAAATATGGCTTTATTGCACTCAAAAATAAATAATACAAAAACAAAATGGCCTACTCCAATTTAGGAGGCTAACTGACAGTAGTGTCCCTCACTACACTGTACTGGTGGGGCTATTCCGGCCTCCAGTACAAAACAAACAGAATACCAGTCCAAAATAAACAAATCTATGACAGACCTTGTTCCTTCCATGCAGACAGTTTCCAACCTGTCCGTCCAGCTCAGCATACCTCTCACACTGAGCTCTCACTTCCCATTTCCCTACCAGGTGACTCTTAATTAATAGGAGGAAGAGAGGAGGTTTACCTGTTGGCCAGGCTTAACCCCTTCCAGGGCAGGGAAAACTGACCTTTCCAGCCTCTCACTGGTGTACATACAATCTAGTACCCTGTCACACATCCTCCCCCCCAGCTTAACACTTGGGTGGGAAGCGGCCATCTCTACAAACCCATGCACTCGGGACAGAGCATCTGCATTACTGTGGAGGAGACCTGCCCTATGTCGTACCACAAAAGTAAAGGGCTGTAGGGACAGAAACCACCTCGTGACCCGAGCGTTCTTGTCCCTATTGGTGTGCATCCACTTTAACGGAGCATGGTCTGTGACGAGGGTAAACCGCCTGCCCAACAAATAGTAGCGGAGTGTTTCTACTGCCCACTTGATTGCCAAACACTCTTTTTCCACTGTGGCATAGCGCTGTTCTCGAGGTAACAACTTCCGACTCAAATACAGCACAGGGTGTTCCTCACCATCCACATATTGGGACAAAACTGCACCCAGACCCACCTCTGAGGCATCGGTCTGGAGAAAGAACTCCTTTCTAAAGTCAGGAGCCACAAGCACAGGTTGGGCACAAAGCGCTGCCCGCAGACCAGCAAAGGCTTCCTCAGCCTCGCTGTTCCACTTTACAGTGTCTGGACTTCTGGCTTTAATAAGGTCTGTGAGCGGAGCAGCCCTCGTAGCAAAGTGAGGAATAAACCTCCGATAGTAGCCTACAATCCCCAAGAAAGCTCTGACTTGTTTTTTCCTCAATGGTCTGGGCCAGCTCTGTATAGCTCCTATCTTGTTCATCTGTGGTTTAACAAGTCCTCTGCCAACCAGGTAACCCAAGTATCTAGCCTCTGCTAGACCCAAGGCACATTTAAAGGGGTTAGCTGTCAGACCCGCTCTTCTAAGTGTGTCCAAGACTGCCTGTACTTTATCCAGATGGCTTTCCCAGTCCGGGCTATGAATGATCACATCATCCAAGTATGCGGCTGCATACTCAGTGTGGGGCCTAAGCAACTTATCCATTAGCCTTTGAAAAGTGGCTGGAGCCCCATGGAGGCCAAAAGGCATGATCCTGTACTGGAATAGGCCATCAGGAGTGGCAAAGGCTGTCTTCTCTCGGGTGTGCTTTGTCAATGGGATCTGCCAATAACCCTTTGTCAGATCCAACGTGGTGAAGAACCTATCTTTGGCTAATCGCTCTACTAGTTCATCCACCCTAGGCATGGGGTAGGCGTCAAACTTAGACACCTCGTTTAACTTCCTGAATCATTACAAAACCTGATGGCCCCATCAGGTTTGGGCACTAGAACAATGGGGCTGCACCACTGGCTATGAGACTCCTCTATCACTCCAAGCTCAAGCATTTTCCTGATTTCAGCCCTTACAGCTTCCCTCTTGGCCTCCGGAATGCGGTAAGACTTCACTCTTACGACAACCCCTGGTTCTGTAATAATGTCATGGGTAATCTCTCGGGTTTGTCCAGGGTTGGGGGAGAAAACATCGTTATTCCTCTCAACCAAGCCTCTAGCTTCTTTTATTTGCTCAGGTGTCAGCTCTGGAGAGATTGTCACCGAAGGACTAGGTGCCTGTGGACCAGGTGTGGTGTCCCCCACTGCGGCCATGCAGTCCTCTCTAGTCCTCCATGGCTTAAGAAGGTTTATGTGGAACACGGCCTCCTTCTTCCGGCGTCCCGGCTGACTAACTTTATAATTTACTGGGCTCACTTTTTCCAACACCTCATAGGGTCCCTGCCACTGTGCTAGAAGTTTGCTTTCTGCGGTGGGTACTAGAACCATTACTCTGTCCCCTCTTTCAAACTGTCTCACTAGGGCCCTCTGGTCATAGTAGGACTTCTGCCTACTCTGCGCCTGCTCCATATGCTGGCGAACAAGAGGGGCAATCTGAGCCATACGCACCCGCATATCTTCAACATACTGGAGGACATTGGTCCCAGTTACCCCCTGTTCTTCCCAGGTTTCCTTTAGGATATCCAGAATACCCCTGGGATGCCTACCATATAAAAGCTCAAACGGGGAGAAGCCCGTAGAACTTTGGGGAATCTCTCGAACTGCAAACAACAGGTAAGGAAGTAACAAGTCCCAATCCTTCCCATCCCTGCTAACGACTTTCCTCAACATCCCCTTTAGGGTCCGGTTAAACCTTTCTACCAACCCATCTGTCTGGGGGTGATACACTGACGTTCTCAGAGTCTGTACATTAAATAGTTGACATAGCTCTTTCATAATACGGGAGACAAACGGAGTCCCCTGATCCGTGAGCAATGTCCTGGGTATCCCCACCCGTGTAAACATCTGAACCAACTCTTTTGCAATACTTTTAGCATTCGCCTTACGTAGTGGAATGGCCTCTGGGTATCTGGTGGCATAATCGACGATGACAAGGATGTACTGGTGACCTCGAGCTGTTTTCTCTAAGGGACCCACTAGGTCCATGCCAATCCGCTCAAACGGAACGTCAACTATGGGGAGAGGTATGAGTGGGGCTCTCAACTTCGGTCTGGGAGATGCCAGCTGGCATTCCGGGCAAGAAGCACAATACATTTTAATCCCCTCATATACCCCAGGCCAGAAGAACCTCCTGAGCACCCGTTCTTGTGTTTTCTCCACCCCTAAGTGTCCCCCCAGCAGATGAGAGTGAGAGTAATCTAGGATTTTTCGGGTGTATGATGAAGGCACAACCAGTTGTTCAAGCTCTTGTCCCTCATCGGAGGTTACTCTGTAAAGAAGATCGTTTTTAAGGATAAAATAGGGATAGGCCTTTCCTGTTACCCCTTCTACTGGTACCCCATTAACCTCTACAACATTACTCCTGGCTTCCTGCAGCAGGAGATCATCTGCCTGGTCACGGCCAAAGCCACTACCCGAGATATCCAGGATATCTGTATCCCCTTCATCGTCTTCACTGGTAGCCTCTGGGGCGGGTTCCGGTTGACCAACTTCTGCCTCATCTTCTGTCTGTCGTGGGGCCCCACCTCTCCTGGACTGCTCCCCACGCTGATTCAACAGGACTTCCTGGACAGCCCTATTAAATCGTAGCTTGCTCTCCCTGCGTTCCCGTCTTGTTTTACCTCTTTTGGGATTAGAGATATACAAGTCAGGATGAGCAAAGGGAAATACTTCATGGACCCCTGTATTTCTCTGCTCCACTTCAGGTTCCCCTTGTTCTCCCCTCACAGGGGGCTGTAACAGAGCGTGGAAATTAGGGAAATTCCTTCCTATTATCAAAGGATATGGTAGACGAGGAACTACCACAGCTACGATCCTTACCAAACTGCCCTGTACTGACACTTCTATGTTGGCAGTAGGATACCGCACAGTACACCCATGAATACACAACACCCCCATGGTTCTATGCTTCTGAATCCAACAAGGTTTTACCAATTTACTGGCTACCAAAGTCAGGGCACTGCCAGAGTCCACCAGGGCCACTGTCTCTTGTTGCGCTGCAGCTACCTGTCTATTAGTTTCTTGTTGTGCTGCAGCTGAGGTCGCTATCTGTCTATTAGTCTCTTGTTGCACAGAGACCGCTTGTAACAGGGCCTTCACAATATCTTCCATTTTCTGGGTCCTGTACCTTTAAGGCCACTGTAACTGTACATTGACCGGTACCACAGCAAACATCCCACTTCTGACACCACTTGTGACAAAGTCGTAGAAATAGCGATAATGTCATGCAGCAAAGTCGCTGATCTTAAGCAATAAATATGGCTTTATTGCACTCAAAAATAAATAATACAAAAACAAAATGGCCTACTCCAATTTAGGAGGCTAACTGACAGTAGTGTCCCTCACTACACTGTACTGGAGGGGCTATTCCGGCCTCCAGTACAAAACAAACAGAATACCAGTCCAAAATAAACAAATCTATGACAGACCTTGTTCCTTCCATGCAGACAGTTTCCAACCTGTCCGTCCAGCTCAGCATACCTCTCACACTGAGCTCTCACTTCCCATTTCCCTACCAGGTGACTGTTAATTAATAGGGGGAAGAGAGGAGGTTTACCTGTTGGCCAGGCTTAACCCCTTCCAGGGCAGGGAAAACTGACCTTTCCAGCCTCTCACTGGTGTACATACAATCGTGTACCCTGTCACAGTACGTATCTAAAAATGTCTGAGTCTCTCAGTTTGGTAGTAAAAGCAATTAACAGAGCTTACCATGCTGGAAGAGATGTGTTTGTTTCATAAAATTAGAACTCACGCATTTATGATAAAACACAAAGATAAAAGTAGGCACGCATGTGACTCGGATTAAGAAGTTGCCTGGCCTGCTGTTAAACAGGGACAAAGTATAAATGCATGGAAGTAGGGAAATCGATCAGCCATGACACCACAAACTGCATCCCCTGATCATGCAATGATGTTGGCCTGCGTTCAAGTCCAGACATGCTGAGCTTTGTCCTGATGGTGAACAGCTAATGAGCATAGGCCCTAGAAAATAATTTTCACAGAGGGTGCTTACAAGCCATTATTTCAAGGAGAAATGTTTGCTAAACACAGCAAGATTTTCCACAGGGCTCAGAGACTGTCTGGATAACATCCACACAACGGAGAAATCTTTATTTGCATAGGACACAATTTCCCCATCTCTCTAGCTTCAAATAAATAACTAAAAAGCAATGTTTTGCTCTTCTGCAATATAAAACTGCATCTGGTTACACAGTAGGGAATGCACAGACTTATAAATATACATGTGTGAAAAACAGGTAACTCACACTTCATTATCACTTCCTCTACTGTCTGACACAAGTTTGGCAAGTTTAATAAATTGTATGGTTTTATATCTGGTTAAAGTAAGAGAATTATTCCACTTGTAATTTCACAGATACTGTACATTTGTATAAAATGAATTTTGTGATAAGAGGATGAGAAGTAAAAGAGTAATCTACCAAATGGTTAATTCACAGAGACTCCAGCAGTGTAAAATAATATAGCCCCAGAGGATTTCCCAACCTCAACCCTTGCCAAAGCCATTGCAAATCCAAGAAGAAAGGTCTCGCTCTTTCTGTTGCATACTATAAAAATGTAAATCCCTTTCATAATGATAAATGCAAGTGGGAACTTTGATGTAGAGGTTTCAGTTCCAGAATTCCTGTGAGATAAAGGAAGTAAGCATGAAATTGAATCCACTAGAGCCCAGGGTCGGACTGGCCTACCAGGATACCGGGAAATTTCCCGGTAGGCCACCTGCCCTAGTAGTGCCTACTCAAATCCTGAATCAAAACTCCAGTCAAAGATAAGAAAAAAAATTGAATATCCCTTTTGGGGCTTGTTCACACCAAGTACATTGGGACTGCACTGGGTAGGCAGCAAAAAGTCCTGTTTCCTATCAGTCCAGTTTATACCACTGCACTGCCATTGTGTGTGTTGCAAAAAGCACTGGACACAATCCAAGCTGCACCATGTCGTGTCCAGTAGAAGTTAAAGAGTTCCACCCATTTTTGACGCATTTAAACGCAGGACTACCTCTCCACCCCTGTTTTTTTGGCTATTAAAAATGTATATATTTTTTTTTTTCTTACCCTTTTGGAAGTACCGGGTGTACTTCCAATCCAGCTGGGCCGTGGCCCAGGACCTCACATCCTCCTCTTCGGTGAGCTCCCCCGTTGTCTTCTGGGACCTATGTGTGTCTCAGAAGACAAGCTGGCCATTCACAAAGCGCAGCACGAGTCACGCATGCGCAGTAGGAAACTGGCAGTAAAGCTCCATTGCGGTTTCCCTTAGTTGGAATGGCGGCACCCGATCTGATGGACGGATCGGCCTCAGGGGGCTCAGGGGGATGACATCACGGGCTACCTGGATAGGTAAGTGTGCTAATTAAAAGTCAGCAGCTACAGTGTTTGTAGCTGCTGACTTTTATATAAAAAAAAAATATTGCGGCTTGAATGAACACTGCTTTAAAGTGCTACTAAACACAAACTGTTTAATTTACATTTTTTCTTCGATTACTGTATGTGGATGGTGGCACTGTAATTATTTTAACAAAAGAAAAAATAAATCAAAGTACCCTTTTCCTAATCAATATACAGCTGTCACATGACCCAGCTCTCTCCCAGCCTGTCTGCAGGGAAACATAAGCAGGAGGAGCTTCTGGTCCTCTGCTGCTGGTCACATGTTAACAAAAAAAAAACAGCCTTTGGAATACAGAGTAAAAATAAATAATTATTATCAATAAACTGTTTAAAATTGTCATACAAATATATATTTGAAATCAAGTCTTTATTATTTTTTTTGGACAATAACATGATGTGGGCAGATTTCTGTCAGTCACAGGCTGTGTCACGCCCCTTCAGCCTGTATCTTAGAATAAGAGTGAGGTGAAGCCTCCATCAATCTACATGTAATATCTCACCCTAATTGTGTTTAGCTGGTTAGCGGCCAGGGGGGAGGAGGGAGGGAGTGGGCTGTCATTTACCAGAGTGTATACGCCCACATGTGTTACTCTGTAGATAAATGAGCTGCTCAGATTTGATAGGGAGGAAATGCAGAAAGCTAATCTCATAGTGAACTGCATGTAATACACCTTTTTTTGATCTTTTTTTTATGATAAAGTTTTCACAAAACCAAATAAACAGTGCAACACATTCTAATGTAGCTGCTGGTGTGGAACAGACCCTTAAAAGATAATAAAACAACATGTCTATAGTCTGATGACCAACATCATTTAACCAACTTCTTCTGAGCACAGGTCTTCCTGAAACTGCTTGTGACTGGAATGTGGAGTTCAGCAAGGGATTACAGCAACTTCTAAGCAAAAACGGACATGGAGGACATGAAAGCAGGACTGCAATAAGGTAAAGCAAGCTATATAGCATTCAAAAAAAAATCTTTTACTGATCCTTTAACCTTAACTGAATCGGTAGCCCAGTACTTTACAACTAGTACATTATAGGGAGACAAGAGTTAACTTAAATAGTAACAAACATATTTGCATACACCACAAAATGCTTGCAGATTGGCAGTATTTTTAGGCTAGGCAGTTTATGGGCCGGGTGAGGTTCACTTTCAGTGTGTCCAGCAGTTTATGCACAGTCATACACCCATGTGCTTTTGAAGCGGTTTGGTGACTGCTGTACTGAAGCAAAATGCTTAGTGCAGCTTATCAGGTTTGTGTTGATCTTCTGTGAGCTAAGGCTGTATTGCCATCAAGCTGTGTTCCTGTTATCTGCCTGTGCAGCTCACAGGGATAGTTAATGAACCTTGAAAGGACATATTGCTCTAGTACAAATGCATAGTGTCTCTGTCTGGTGTTTTTAAATGCAATTTTTTTAAACGGGTGCCTATTATACTTTTGTGTTTGAGGGGAGGGGACATTAACAGAGCTGTTCGAGTTTCCAAGAAGAATGTATAGAACTTTTGCAAAGCAGAAATGAGATATTAAATTGCAGTGGTCAGTATACACTCTGTGTACAGAACATCTCCAGGAAGCCATTTTGCAATACATTCTCAAAAAAATTATAGAGCTGCAGATTGAAAAGGAAAGGTCATTTTTAATATGATTAGAGTCGCAATTATATGTGTTTTTTTTTCTTAATTTGCTATTTTTTTTTGTCCACGAAAGTGGAGTTACCCTTTAAAAGAGATACACAATTTAGGTATGGTAAATTACATTGAATATTAAGTGTGGCTTAAAGCTGATTGCCAGCTATTAGTGAAGTGTACACACAAACTATTTACTTCACTAAGACATTAACTGGTTGTCAGTGCTGTATGAAATTTTTGTAGCACCCTATAGCTAGTGTACATAGGTGTTCGAGTAGGTAAACTTGGTTCAGCTGGCAGCCAAGCCTGGCTTGAATCTAGGTGAGGGCTGAGTGACTAAGGAAGGCTAGATGACTCAGCAAGCAGCATATCTGGTATCTCCCCCTGCACTCTGGAAGCTTAGAGAAGATTCCAGAAGTAGAGGGTGGAGTTTAGGAGGAGCTGCCTAGAGTATTGAAGAGGGCCCCAGCCAATCCCCTGTAAATGGGTTGGCAGGGGGTGGGTCCCCAGGAGAAGTCAGCTAGGTGGGCTGGTGAGTGTGCAGTCTGGGAGGACTGTGGTGTCAGTCTGGGAGGCCTGGGGAGAAGTAGCCAGGAGGGCTAGTGGCAGGCAGGGCTGTCTTAATGAGAGGGCAAACCTGGGCACTGCCCAGGGGCCCCAGCTGCATGGGGAGCTCCTTCACTTTTCCCAAAGCAGCTGGTCCTTGAGCCCACGCTACCCCCAAATTGGGGGGCCCCATGATGGCACTGAGAGTGATGGATACACAGGGGAGGCAGGCTGGCAGTGGTGTGCTGTGCAGAACAATACCTATTTCACAGCCAGCAGGGAGGGGCAGGGCCGGAGCACCAGTGATGCTCTGACCCTGCTCCATGCAGCTTGAATGCTCGAGACTCGAAGGCTGCGGGGTAGGAGCTGGAGTGGAGGCTGCTGAGTCAGCAGGAGCAACCGCCCACCTGCGAAAGTAGCATTGTAGATGGTGTCATGGTGAGCCCAGCTGTCCAGCATTGTTTGCACCGAAAGGCTTGGAATGCCATGGATGAAATAATGGTGCTGGGGGTTATCAAGGGTGTATTGGGGGAAAACAATGTTGAGGGGGTAGCTTATGGTATATAGTTACAGTGCTGGGGGGATATCTGGGGTGTAGAGGGGTCAAAGTGCTGGGGGATATCTGGGGTGTAGAGGGGTCAGAGTGCTGGGGGGATATCTGGGGTATAGAGGGGTCAGAGTGTGGGGGGGAATATCTGGGATGTATAAGGGCCATAGTGCTGGAGAGGCATCAATCTAGCAGATATATTATATGCACAGGACAGCGTTGTTACTTTTGTGTATGTAGTATTTTCCCAATGTTTCTTTGCTGTACAGAATGATTGTTCATGTAATTAATGTGGAGCTCCAACCAAAAGGGGAAGCTCTGTTTGTCTGCCTCCTACCTACTTTATGTCTCCATTGTCGGGGCCCCAGAGCATTATTTTGCCCAGGGGCCCATGATGCTATTAAGACGGCCCTGGTGGAAGGGACCATAGGTGTGCGCAGCCAATTGCATTAGGGTGTGCACCCCAAAGCCCAAACACACACTACCGGTGTTCATTCAGAAAGGGAAGGGGCTGGTAAATTACATATTTATTGACCCCTTCCCCACTCCTAAAACATCCCAGGAGCAACAGCCAATAGGAGAGGAGGGAAGCTGGCAGAGCTGCAGGGAGAAAGATGGGAGCCAGGGCAGTAGAGAGAATCTGTGCAGCACAGGGTGATTAGGGTGTGCCTGGGCACACCTGGCACACCCTGTGCGCACGCCTATGGAAGGGACAGCTGCAGCCAGGTGGGCTTGCAGTGCCTGGAGAGGTAGTTCTGGGCTCTGTAGCCACGGAAACATAAGCTAGACACTGAACTTTGCTACTCAACTAAATGTTCCCAATGTCCCTGCCTGTAAAGTGCTCTTGCTTTGATCTGGTGCTTTACCAGATCCACTAAATGTGTTCCAGCTTAGTTTTTTTCTTTTGCAAACAAGTGCATGCTGGAGGAAGAAGAGGAGTGCAGAGGAGACTGTTTATAGCTGTATATTGAAAAAGCTGTCTTTGAAGAGTTTTTCTGAAGTCAAGTGGGCATCCCACAATACCCCCCCATCCAAGTTCAAATCCCTCAATAAAACTCAAAAACAAAGTACTGGACTGTTCACTGGCTCAAGTGTGCCTGTGGAAATTTGGTGTGCCTGGCTGTGCAGGGTGGGCAAGCCCAGTTCTACTTGTGGCTTCTACGTGGGGTGCACTACATGTATGTAGCTTCAGCTACTTACAGCATACATTGCTGTGTTCCGGCATTGAGATGGGAGCCTGCAGGTGCTTTTGTCCAAAATATGTCTGCAGCGGCAGTACATGTACAAGAAAAATGGCAAAAGTCATTGCCACATCTCACTTTTGCTTGCCTGCCCTTACCACCACCCTGCAATGTTTACATATAGGAGTGTGTTAATAGGTGCAGTTAGCTTGCTTGCCACTAATGTCTCTGTTCCTAATATAGTCTGGTATATGGAAAGTGATTTTTGGGTGTTAGGCCCCTTTTAGAGAAAACCTTCTAGTGATGTAACCATCTAAGTGCCAGGATGGAAGGGACCTAGTGAGTTTGGGCATGGGAGCGAAACACCCTAGAGCTATCCAGATGTAGTCAGCTACTACCAGGGTTAATTAACAGGGCTGAACCCCCAGGTTTGGTGATTTAACACTCAGTAGTAGCAGCTGAAGTCACCCTGACTTTTTTATGGTCGTGGTGGGCTGTGAATGGGATACAAAATGTAATTTGTAGGTCAGAGTCCTCTGAAGTGAGTACTAGTACACCTGGGTGTGAATGTGCTATATGAAAATTACATTGAGAGAGACTGGTATACTAATGAGGGCACCTTGATTATACTCGGTGATGGGAGATGAATGCCATGGACTAAGTATACTGTACATAGAGAAGGTGGTCCCAACTCTGTGGTGGAAAGAGAAAGTGCAAGGGGGAGGTAGCTTACACATTATGTGCTAGAGTTCCACGCCTTCATGACAGCTATAGAATGTCAGATCTTGTGTATTGCATTCTGTATCGATGAATTCTGTCAGTATGTCAATGTGATGTCATATGTCGAAGCCATCCTTGAGAAATAACAGTAAAGTGTGAAAAATGTATTTCCTGTGTGGACATTGCTTTATTTTTTAATATTAAAGTGGAGCTCCACCCTCTTTTTTAACTTTATTGCATCCCCTTTCATACTGCCCCCTTAAATCGAATTGGCATGTCATTTTTAGTCATTTTAAAAACTCACTGTGCTGTGCAGATGAGTTTATTTTCTCAGCCGCGGCCGCAGCCGTCAATCACAGCCGCTATGCCTCCTGGGACATGACCCCTCTATCCTCTCCTCTCCTCTCCTCTCTCTGTGTATTACGAGCTGCCTGGCTGGGTGTGTTTTCGGCGGGGACGCTGTAACACGGTCCCGCCCCCCTGGGCTGGCTCATGTGATAGTGGATAGATAGCCAATGTGATCTGTGTTCAGCCAATCACACGAGCCGGTCTAAGGGGGCGGGACCGTAGCGTCACCGCCGAAAACACAGACCCAGCCAGGCAGCTCAGACAGCAGTGATGCCGCCCTACGTGTGCAGCAGGGGGGCTGCAAATAGAAGAAATCACCTTGCTATATTCCTCTATACAGGCGCTGATTGCTTGCAAGAGGTAAAGGGTAGGAGAATCAAGCATTCAGCGCCTGTATGGAGGAATATAGAAAGCTAATTTCCTCTGTATGCACCCTGCTTCTCCTCCCCCAACACACTCTCCAGCCCCCCCACAGTGTTCTCCTCCCCCACCACACTCTCATAGGGCAGGAATCCCGCAAACCTGCCCCCCCCCCACCCGCGATTCGCGGCAACTGCCCACCCACCCGCGATTACTGCGATTCGCGGTAAATACAGTGGTCCCGCGAACCCCCCCTTTAAAAACTCAGGCTCAACAACTTCGATCCGAACCCCACCCCCCCTCGCTCAACAACTCCGATCTGCGGAGACCCCCCTCAACAACTTTGATCCGAACCCCCCCGCTCAACAACTCCTGTGCGCTGTGATCGGTGAGGTGTGATCGGTGCAGTGCGCTTTGATCGGTGCGCTTTGATCGGTGCGGTGTGATCGGTGCGCTTTGATCGGTGCAGTGTGATCGGTGCGCTGTGATCGGTGCGCTGTGATTGGTGTGATCGGTGTGCTGTGATCGGTGCGCTGTGATTGCTGTGATCGGTGCGCTGTGATCGGTGCGCTGTGATCGGTGCGCTGTGATCGGTGCAGTGTGAACGGTGCGCTGTGATTGGTGTGATCTGTGCGGTGTGATCGGTGCGCTGTGATCGGTGCGGTGTGATCGGTGCGCTGTGATTGGTGTGATCGGTGCGCTGTGATCGGTGCGCTGTGATCGGTGTGATCTGTGCGGTGTGATTGGTGCAGTGTGATCGGTGTGATCTGTGCGTTGTGATCCGAACCCCCCGCTCAACAACTCCTGTGCGCTGTGATCGGTGCGGCGTGATCAGTGCGGTGTGATGTGATCGGTGCGCTTTGATCGGTGTGCTTTGATCGGTGCAGTGTGATCGGTGCGGTGTGATCGGTGTGATCGGTGCGCTGTGATTGGTGCGCTGTGATTGGTGTGATCGGTGTGCTGTGATCGGTGCGCTGTGATTGCTGTGATCGGTGCGCTGTGATCGGTGCGCTGTGATTGCTGTGATCGGTGCGCTGTGATCGGTGCGGTGTGAACGGTGCGCTGTGATTGGTGTGATCTGTGCGGTGTGATTGGTGCGCTGTGATCGGTGCGCTGTGATCGGTGCGGTGTTATCGGTGCGCTGTGATTGGTGCAGTGTGATCGGTGTGATCGGTGCAGTGTGATCGGTGCAGTGTGATGTGATCGGTGCGCTTTGATCGGTGCGCTTTGATCGGTGCGCTGTGATCGGTGCGCTGTGATCGGTGCGCTGTGATCTGTGCTGTGTGATCGGTGCGATGTGATCTGTGCGGTGTGATCTGTGCGGTGTGATGTGATCGGTGCGCTGTGATCGGTGCGCTGTGATCGGTGCGCTGTGATCGGTGCGCTTTAATCGGTGCGCTGTGATCGGTGTGATCTGTGCGGTGTGATCGGTGCGGTGTGATCGGTGCGCTTTGATCGGTGCAGTGTGATCGGTGCTCTTTGATCGGTGTGCTGTGATCGGTGCGGTGTGCTGTGATCGGTGCGGTGTGATCGGTGCGGTGTGATCGGTGCGCTGTGATCGGTGCGCTGTGATCGGTGTGATCTGTGATTGGTGTGATCGGTGTGCTGTGATTGGTGTGATCGGTGCGGTGTGATCTGTGTGGTGTGATCGGTGCGCTGTGAACTGTGCGCTGTGATTGGTGTGATCGGTGTGGTGTGATCGGTGCGGTGTGATCGGTGCGGTGTGATTGGTGTGCTGTGATTGGTGTGCTGTGATTGGTGTGATTGGTGTGCTGTGATCGGTGCGCTGTGATTGGTGTGATCTGTGCGGTGTGATCGGTGCGGTGTGATCGGTGCGCTGTGATCGGTGCACTGTGATCGGTGTGATCTGTGCGGTGTGATCTGTGCGGTGTGATCGGTGCGGTGTGATCAGAGCGGTGTGATGTGATCGGTGCGCTTTGATCGGTGCGGTGTGATCGGTGCGCTTTGATTGGTGCGGTGCGGTGTGCTGTGATCGGTGTGGTGTGCTGTGATCGGTGTGGTGTGCTGTGATCGGTGCGCTGTGATCGGTGTGATCTGTGATTGGTGTGATCAGTGTGCTGTGATTGGTGTGATCGGTGCGGTGTGATCTGTGTGGTGTGATCGGTGCGCTGTGAACTGTGCGCTGTGAACGGTGCGCTGTGATTGGTGTGATCTGTGCGGTGTGATCGGTGCGGTGTGATCTGTGTGGTGTGATCGGTGCGCTGTGAACGGTGCGCTGTGAACGGTGCGCTGTGATTGGTGTGATCTGTGCAGTGTGATCGGTGCGGTGTGATTGGTGTGCTGTGATTGATGTGCTGTGATTGGTGTGCTGTGATTGGTGTGATTGGTGTGCTGTGATCGGTGCGCTGTGATCGGTGTGATCTGTGCGGTGTGATCGGTGCGGTGTGATCGGTGCAGTGTGATCGGTGCAGTGTGATTGGTGCAGTGTGATTGGTGCAGTGTGATCGGTGCAGTGTGATTGGTGCAGTGTGATTGGTGTGATCTGTGCGCTGTGCGGTGCAAATATATCTACATAACAAATGATTTAGTATATTTCCTGGAAGGAGGAGGGGAGGAGAGATTTGCATAGATAAGGGGCGTCAACTTCCTCTGACACTCCCGTTGCTATGGGAACCTGACCTGAAACCTATTACATTGCTTGTGCAGCACTGAGCATGTGCGAGATCAGCAAGGCTGATATTGTCTTGTGTTTATTTCATACCTTGTGTGGTTTTTGGCTGTGAGGGATCAAGCAGAAGATCTTTTGGAGGCCTGGGCTACATCTTATAAAATCGCTATGTGATCTCTTACCACCTAGAGATTTCATGTAGCTGGTAAGTGGTTTGAGCACTTTTTTGGTGGAATCCTTTGAAGCTACACACAACACACAGCCAATCATGAGACCCCTTACATGTATCCTGCTGTTCAGACAATCTATACAAATCCCCTATTATAATGGAAATCTCTCTGAGGCCCCATACACACGATCGGATATATCCGATGAAAACGGTCCGCGGACCATTTCCATCGGATATGTCCGATCGGGAGTTTGATCCGATGGCGTGTACACACCATCGGATCAAATTCCCCGCCGCCGGACGGCGCGGTGACGTGGCGATAACGCGGCGGTGACGTTGACGCCGCCGCGTCACCGCCACGTCACCGCACCAGGAAGTAAAACACTTCCGCGCATGCGCCGAATCCATTCGGCAGCGGCGCGGCGGCGGTGGGAGCCGACATGTCTGCTGGTAAGTGTACTAACCAGCAGACATGTCGGGCGGACAGATTCCCACCGGATAGATTTCAAAGCTTGCTTTGAAATCTGTCGGGTGGACAAATCTGTCCGCTAGCCCATACACACGAGCGGAGATGTCTGCTGAAACGGTCCATCGGACCGTTTTCAGCGGACATATCCCCTCGTGTGTACGCGGCCTGAGAGGGACGGCAGCCCAGAGGGGGCAATTTTCGACACTGCTGATCTGCAAGATCCTTTTGTGTAGCCGAGTGCCAGAACAAACCTCTGGGATGATTCCACAAGGTCCTGTAGAATGTGTGATGATTGAAGACATGCTTTCCAAAAGTCCTTTGATGACTTAATTGTGCCAAGTAAATTAACAGTGTTACATGCCAATACAGCCAATTCAAAAATGTATACAGATGCTTAGTGAAGCTTTCTGTAAAGTTAATGTCTCCTTATGTAGACAATGCAGTATTATAATCATCTGCTTTTGTAACCCTACCTGAATATACAGTATACGTATATATATGTATGTATGTATGTTTTGAATTTAATAAAGACACACACTGGATGTCCTCCACTGGCTTGTAAAGGTAATGTTTTACCTTCTTGTGTGTTGCTGTACCTTTAAGGAGGAAGGGCTGCCTCCAGTCAAGCCTGCTTTCTGTTTGTACCTTGCAATATGTGTTTCCATAGCTAGGAATCTGAGATCTTTTAGAATTGGGGACCCAATATATCAGAAGTGCCTTGATGCCGCATTGTGATTTTGACATGTAATTGCAAATGTATACAATCAGTTTTTATCCTAAGCATGTGAAACAGATTAGTTAGTTATTTTTTTTGCTAACTAGCCCCAAAGTGTGCTGGGGACCCCTTTGTTACTACCAGTTTAGCAGGGACAAGCCGAATTTCGAAGGCTGTCCCCATTCAAAAGAATTTGATCATCAGATTGACTTCTGTTAAACTGCAAGATGGACAACTTTGTCGCTCAATCACAGCCAACTGGTGGGGTTGGATTGGAGGGTACTTGGGGGGAATTCCTGTATTCCTTTATCCTTCTCAGTTATGTGAAATAGAAGAACCTGGTCATTTTTTTTTGTTCTGCCCGCATGCCAGCTTACCGGCTTAAAGCAGAGGTTCACCCTAAATATACTCTCTCCCATGCGATCCAGCATACTGGCGTCAGCGCCAGAATGCTGTTTTTTTTTTTTTTTTTAATCCCCCACTTACTGCGTAATCTTTAATTTTTATTTCTTTCCCCCGTGGTGGATGGCGCCTGTATAGAGCATCACATCTTACGAAAATACCCGATTTAGGACTCGGGTATTCTCGGTGCAATGTGGTGCCTGCGCACAGACCGAGGAGCTGACTGCGCAGGTGCCGTATTTCTCCGAGTCCTACGGCTATGGCGCGTCACGCCCTCCGAAAAAAGCCGGAATAGGACTCGGAGAAATACGGCGCCTGCGCAGTCAGCTCCTAGGTCTGTGCGCAGGCGCCGCATTGCGCCGAGAATACCCGAGTCCTAAATCGGGTATTTTCGTAAGATGTGACGGGCTGTATAGGCGCCATCCACCGCGGGGGAAAGATATAAAAATTAAAGATTACACAGTAAGTGGGGGATTAAAAAAAAAAAAAAAAACAGCATACTGGCGCTGACGTCAGTATGCTGGATCGCATGGGAGAGAGAGTATATTTAGGGTGAACCTCCGCTTTAAGTAAATGTGGCGAAACAAAGTGAAAATTCACTCTGCAAATAATTCCCAATGACATGCAAGTACATTTTTTTTTATTATTTGCACGACTGTATGATTGAAGTCAACACAACTTCAACGTGTTCACTAGGCTAAAAATTCTCTTTGCAAAGAGAAAAATCAACTAGATTTCTAAAAGAAGTGAAGCTGTACAGACTTTTTTAAATAACTGGATAATAGTTTTCACTTTGTTTCACCTTATTCATTAAAGCGGAGTTCCACCCAAAAGCAGAACTTCCACTCATTTGTCTCCTCCCCCCTCCGGTGCCACAATTGGCACCTTTTGGGGAGAAGGGGGCACAGGATACCTGTTTTTGACAGGTATCCTTTTCCCACTTTTGTAAGTCCGTGCCACAGCCCATGATGTCGCCATAGGCTCTTTCCTCCTCACCCTGTTGCCAGGCCAGTAGGAGAGAGGAGCGGGGCCTCGGACATGCGCAGTAGGGTTTCCAGCGTGAAGCCGTAAGGCTACACTACCATGTTCCCTTACCCGCAATGGCAGCATCAGCACCTGACAGCTGATGAATACATCAGCTGTTGTGCCAACATCGCTGGCCTCCAGGACAGGTAAGTGTCCTATTATTAAAAGCCAGCTTCTGCAGTATGTGTAGCTGCTGGCTTTTTATTTATTTTTTGGGGCAGACCTTCGCTTTAAGATAAGTAAAACTTTTCTTTGCAAAGTGAAAATGCACTTTGAATAAACATGCTACTCCTTTAGTAAATCAACCCCAATAATGTTTACATGTTTTCCTATACATCAGTAGGTTTAGCAATGTAGAAACTAAGAAACTACAGTAACTCATAGGCCCCTTTCACACGGACAGAACGTTCAGGTCCGCCTGTCAGTTTTGACGGCAGACCTGAACAGCCACTCAATGCAGTCCAATGGAGCGTCGGATGTCAGCGGAGACATGTCCGCTGACATCTCACCCGATCCGATCTGCCAAAATCAGATGTATGGTGATACGTCCATATCCGTCCATATCGGATCGGACATTCTGTCTGTTTTCATCAGATCGCTCCTTAGGAATCAGCAGCACTGCACAAGTCCCTCCCCGCTCAGTGAGCAGAGAGGAGCTTGTCATCCGCCAGCTCAGTGGAGATCTGCGGAGCTGACCTCCCATAGAGCTGGCGGGAGCAGGCAGACGAGTCCGCCTCGTGAGTAAGAGGCCATAATCATCAATAACAATACATTTTTCGCTGATTTGATTTCAATAAAGAGAATTGATTAAAATAATTTTGATTCATTGCTGTAGATTATGATGCATTGAACTGTTTTAATCAGTAAGCCCAGAAATGTCTATTTTGTTTTGGTCAGCAACGGCACAATACAATTCCATGAATATTTAAGACAATAAATAAATGTAATAGTAGGTTCAGTTCTTCAGAGGATTGCAAAACTCTGTCCCTGAGATTTGAGATAAGATTTCCCATACGGTAAATAAATCTCAGTTATAGCCCACATCATGTCTAGACAGTAACGTTCTCTATTAAAAATTCTTGTAATAACCCCACAGGTCCAAACATGCTAAAGACAGCAAAAAAACAAGCGTATGCATTTATTTCTCGCACAAATTGTACAACGCACTAGATACAGAATTGGAAAGCAGCAAAATGAGCTCATGTTCTAAAAAGCAAATTTGAATCTAAACACCATTTCTGTCTTTATGAAGTACAGTATGTAAATTCCTTTTAATTAAAGCTCAGTGCCTTCTAAAGATGAACTCAAGGGAGATATAAAAGACACAGATTAATATAGCTCTGTAATAATTAATGCATCACTAAATTTATTTTTAAATGCAAGAATGCAAGAAGTGTAGGTACCTGAATTTGACCCCATATCAGCCTGTGCAGTGGGATTGGAATAGACGTGTGCACTACCAAAAAAATTCTAGCTTAGATTTTGTTTCATTCGTTTTCTTTTTTTTTTATTTATCGGATCATTTATTATGATCAGCATTCGTTACTTTGGATCATTCGTAAGTTCGGATGCATTCATATTCATTCCGTTCCATTCGTTTTAGATGTGGCATTCGTTACTTTGGATAATTCATAACTTGCAGATGCATTTGTATTCATTACATTCACTAACAGTTACTTTAGCAAATTTGAAAGGAAATTCCAATAAAAATATAAATCTAATCTATCCCAAATTAGCTACTATGGCGCAAAGACCTGAATAGAAGAATTACTGACTTCAGATATTTTACCTATAATTCATTCTTTTATAATAATAAATAATAATAATAATTAAAAAAAACGATAATAATAGTTAATAATTTAAAGTGGTTGTAAACCCTTAGGCCTCGTACACACAATCAAATCTGTCTGCTGGAAACGGTCGGCCCAACCGTCCCAGCAAACAGATTCGACCGTGTGTACGGGCAAGCTGACGGATTTGGCCACTCGACAGATTTCAAAGCATGCTTTGAAATCTGTCGGCTGGGAACCCGTCCGCCCGACATGTCTGCTGGTTAGTATGCTAACCAGCAGACATGTCTTCTCGCACACGCGCCGAATGATTTTGACGCATTCGCGGAAGTGTTTTACTTCCTGGTGCGGTGACGTGGCGGCGCCAACGTCACCGACACACCAGCGCGCTGTCTTCTGGCGGGGATTTTGGTTTGCACACGCGAGCAAACCAAAATGCGTGTGTACAGACCGTTTTGAACAAACATATTTAATCGTGTGTACGAGGCCTTAGGCCGCGTACACACGATCAAATCTGTCTGCTGGAAACGGTCTGCTAGACCGTCCCAGCAGACAGATTCGATCGTGTGTACGGGCGAGCCGACGGATTTGGCCACCCGACAGATTTCAAAGCATGCTTTGAAATCTATCGGGTGGGAACCCGTCCGCCCGACATGTCTGCTGGTTAGTACACTTACCAGCAGACATGTCGTCTCGCACCGGCGCCGAATGGATTTGGCGCATGCGCGGAAGTGTTTTACTTCCTGGTGCGGTGACGTGCTGTCTGCTGGCGGGGATTTTGGTTTGCTCGTGTGTACACGCGAGCAAACCAAAATCCTAGCAGACAGATTTGTTCAAATCGGTCGGCCCGACAGATTTGAACAAATAGATTGCCTCGTGTGTACGAGGCCTTAGAGACCACTTTTACCTGAAGGTAAGCCTAGATTAAGGCTTACCTGTAGGTACAAGAAATACCTGCTAAACCTCCACAGTTTAGGAGATATTTGCATACTAGCTCATTATGCCTTTGTCTTGCAGGGTGTATTTTTTTTTCCGGAGGCTTTACTTCCTCTTTAATTATAATAGAAAATATGAAAAACAAAATTATCTGAATATATTTGATTAGTTGGTTGAATTGTTTTTCGTTCTTTTGGATTTTTGTATTATCGGATTTTCGTTCTTTTGGATTTTCATTCCTTCTGACAATTCATTTTCATATGCATCTGCCAAAAGAATCTCATTCGTTCATTCGGATGATTCAAATGTTCTGTTTGTAAACTAATTCATAACGAAAATATCTAGATTGGAGTGTAATGGTGTGTACACACGATCGGGCTTTTGCCCGAACAAATCACATCGGAATTCTGACGGAATTCCATCGGAAAAATATAGAACATGTTCTATATCTAAAGTCCAATGGAATTTCTGATGAAAAAACTCAGATGGGGCTACACACGATCGGAAAATCCGATGGAAAAAGTCCATCTGACTTTTTTCATCGGAAATACCGATCGCATGTACGGGGCATAAGAGGAACCAGAGGGAGCCAGTCAGTTCATGTGCTGACAAAAAGCATGCTGATAGGAGGACAGAGTAGAATGACATAGATGAGCTCATCACTGTGCTGCTTTTGCTTTCCTACTTCCTGTCTTGATTTTTCTTTCCTGGAAAACCTGGACTCAAAGGAAGGGGCGTTAAATGTTGTTGACCATAAAGCCGCGTACACACGACCATTTTTAATGTCCTAGAAAAAACAACGTTTTTCTTGACGTGATTCTTGTCAAGCCTGCCTTGCATACACACGATCGTGATAAAAAATTGCTCGAGAAAAGTGTGGTGACATACAGCACATACGATGGCACTATGAAGGGGAAGTTACATTCAGATGGCGCCACCCTTTGGGCTGCTTTTGCTGATTTTGTGTAAGTAAAAGTTTGGTGAGTCTTCGTGCTTTTCAGTCTGTTAGGCCCCGTACACACGGCCGAGGTTCTCGCTGAAAATCAGCGAGAACCTCGCTGGAATGCACATTCCAGCGAGGACCTCGGCCGTGTGTACGGTCTCGGCGAGCTTCCCGTCGGGAAGCTCGTCGAGCCGAAAAAGAGAGCACGCTCTCTATTTTCTCGACGGCCCGCCTGGAAGAATGGCTGGTTGCCATTCCCGACGGGCGGGTCGCCGAATTCGACGGCCGGGAGAGAACCTCGACGGGCGGAACGATGTGTTCTGCCCGTCGAGGTTCTGGGTCGTGTGTACGCCGCCTTACAGTGTGACGAATGTGCTATCTCCATTACAAACGCTAGTTTTACCGAACAAGCGCTCCCGTCTCATAACTTGCTTCTGAGCATGCATGATTTTTTCCCGTCGTTAAAGCCTACACACGACCGTTGAACGTGAAAAACGATGAGAAAATTTAGAGCATGCTCTAAATTTTTAATGGTAATTTTTCACGTCAAGAAAAATGCTCTGGAGTTTACACACAATCGTTTTTAACCACTTCAGCCCCGGACCATATTGCTGGTCAATGACCGGTCCACTTTTTGCAATTCGGCACTGCGTCTATTTAACTGACAATTGCGTTGTCGTGCAAAGTGGCTCCTAAACAAAATTGGCGCCCTTTTTTTCCCCACAAATAGAGCTTTCTTTTGGTGGTATTTAATCACCTCTGCAGTTTTTAGTTTTTGCGCTATAAACAAAAATAGAGCGTCAATTTTGAAAAAAAATAATAATATTTTTTACATTTTGCTATAATAAATATCATTATAAATATTATTAATATATATATTTTTTTACTAGTAATGCCGGCGATCAGCGATTTTTATCGGTACTGCAAAATTATGGTGGACACTTCTGACACTTTTGACACATTTTTGGGACCATTGTCATTTTTATAAAAAAAATTCTATAAAAATGCATTGATTACTATAAAAATGCCACTGGCAGTGAAGGGGTTAATCATGTTCCCTGGGTGTGTTCTAACTGAAGGGGCGGTGGGACTGACATGGGGAAATGACAAATCGCTGTTCATACATTGTATGAACAGACGATAGGTCATTTTCCCCCCCTGTTTACACACACAGCTCCCGGTTCTCGCTCTGTAACGAGTAATCGTCGGTGCCCGGCAGTGATCGCACCCGCCGGGCACGTGCTTTGGGATCAGGCGCGAGCGGGGGATGCGCACCTCCGGCGGCGCATACGCGCCCCTAGTGGCCGATTCGCGAGGTGACGTAGATCTACTACGTGACCTCGCGCAGGGGAACCGACCTGCTGCCGTATAACTGCGGCGGCTGGTCGGCAAGTAGTTAATGACCATTTTACAAAACTGCATTTTTCTCATCATGAAAAATGGTCATGTGTACGGAGGTGAGGACGTCTAGCAGAAAAAAGTACTACAAGGAAAATATTGCAAGAAAAGCTGGTTTTGTTATTTTAGCTTTTAATGGGCCACTTAAACTTATCTTTTTATTTTTGGCATCAGTTCTGCTTTGATTTAAACCTTTACGAAGGAAATCGTACACACAATCGGATTTTCTGCCGACCTCCTGATTTAAACGTATTTAAATCAGGAGGTCTGGCTTCCAACAAACAAATGTACCTGCCCCTCAGAGCACCGGTACACATGGACACACATTCATGTGAAGCACCACGAGTTGCCTTGCTGTTAACTGACATGTGTTGAGAACCCATTGAAAATAAATGGCCTTTGTACCACAATGTGCCTTGTAATGCTATTAAGCCTAGTAGACTCGGGCCGAATGAGGGATGCCATCAGCTGGTTCAATAGCAAGCAACCGGCTGACATTTGGTCTGTGTGTACTGCAGCTGGTCAGACTGTAAAATGGCTATGTTCCAAAAACACCTGCTGATCTGCTCCCGATCAACACTCTCAGCCAATGGTTGACTGGAGTGTTCTGGTGGGGGCGCCACCCTGTCAAATGACAATAGCACAGCAGGGGAGACCACTGTACTAACATTGCATAGTTAGTACATCGGTTGCTCCTGAGCTTTCATTTTTTTTTTATTCAGCCCTGCTGTGTTGAATGAAAAAATAAAAACTTGTAGTGTGTACCAGCTTAAGTCTCAATGGTCCCTCAAGGGTATCTGAAGGAAGAAACAACCAGGTAACTAGATTTTTAGAAGGAAGGATGTTAACAATGGCAGCCTACATGTTTATATCAGCACATAAGTACTTTAAAGCCCACCTTAGGGCACTACCATGTTCGTAGTTTTAGAGGGGCCAGTAAGTGTTACCTTCTGCTATGTAAATTATTGTCTGATTTCTACAAAACACCTAACACTGTCACTAGCACTTTTAGTTCCACCAGAAAGTATGGTTTTTCAGGCCGCATACACACGATCAGTCTATCCGATGAGAATGGGCCAACGGACCGTTTTCATCGGGTCACCACTGAAGTGGCCTGATGGTCTGATGTGCGTACACACCATCAGTTCAAAAACCGATTGTGTCAGAACGCGGTGACGTAAAACACAACGACGTGCTGAAAAAAACGAAGTTCAATGCTTCCAAGCATGCGTTGACTTGATTCTGAGCATGTGCGGGTTTTGAACTGATGCTTTTGTGTACTAACCATCGGTTTGGACCGATCGGTCAGTGGGCCATCGGGTCGATTTTAAAGCAAGTTTTTAAATTTTGGTCCGAAGGACAAAAGACCGATGGGTCGTACACACGGTCGGTTTGGACCGATGAAACTGAACTTCGGGCCGTTTTCATCGGTTTGGACCGATCGTGTGTACGCGGCCTTAGTGTACTTCCTGCCGCCCAGCAACACAAGTGTTGCATTTGAGACACCAGTGCTGGTGATGTTTCTCCACCACAGTTTCACAAAACAAACAGCCTCAGCATCATCACAGGCTGCATTTTGTGAATGGTCAATCTTAGATTGAGGCGAAGACACAACACAGCGCTGGTGTCTATCATACATGCAGTGCTGCAATCAGCGGGAGGCCAGACACTAACAAAATTAAAAGCACTCTCTTTAAACTTGTTGAAGAATTTAAAGATTAACTTACTACACTGTAGAGGTAAACTTAAAGCGGAGTTCCACCCAAAAATGGAACTTCCGCTTATCCCACTCCTCACCCCCTTACATGCCACATTTGGCATGTAATTTTTTTTGGTCCTGTCCCACTTCCTCCTTCCGCTGAGGGGCTGGTTAGGCGATTAAGCTTAATCGCCTTCAGCAGCCCCTCCCTGTAGGCGATCGCCTGGGACACATGACAGGTCCCATGCGATCGCCTGTTCAATCAGCGGCGGGCCGCGCCGTGCACGCATGCGCAGTGCCGCTCGCGCATGTGCAGTGGGTGCCCAGCCATGAAGTCGAAGGCTGTCACGGCCGGCTGCCCACAGTTACGATGAGGACGCCGGCCGGGGAGGGGGGGAGAGGAGCGGAGCCCCGGCTGGTGCATCGCTGGAACGCTGGAGCAGGTAAGTGATTGTTTATTAATAGCCAGTAGCTACACTTTTTGTAGCTGTTGACTTTTAATAAACATAAAACAAGGCTGGAACACCCCTTTAAGCCTTTTAAAACTGAAAATGATGGTGCCCTTTCACCCACAAATAAAAGTGCCACTTATTCTCATTTTTAATATGTGGGATGTCTGGGGATTCCTCTTCAAACTGATGCTTTATTTCACTGATAGATAGGCAGAATCCACAAACCAACGGGTTACTAATCTTACCCTGGATTGTGTAGACAAAACATTGATCTGGAGGCTGGCAATCTAGGACTCACGTGTTGATGTTTTAGGAATTGTGTTTTTTTTAAAGGGAAGGGGGGTTGAGTGAGTAACTTTTTTTTAATAGGCACCTTCTACTTCCTGAATTTTGAACCACCCACCTCCCACTTCCCCTGCTTGCTGGCTGAAGAACCATTCTCAGGCACAGGGTGAGCTATATGTGAAACATCAGGAAGTCACAGGAAACTCCAAAATCCAAGATGGCTATGTAGAGATATACAGCATTAAGAAGAATCAACTGCAAGGAAGACAGCACTGGACTCCATGAGCTAATAAGTGTCTGTTTCTTTAAAAGTCAGTATTTGTAGCTTTTGACTTCATTTTTTTACAAAGCTAGATAATAATAGTAGTCAGGGCTTTTTTTTTTCAGGAGGACCGTGTCCCACCACCTGCAGCACTGCCTCATGCTGACTGACTTGTCACTGGTGTAGCATCATCTAGTGTGAGTGTAGGCACATTCATGTTTTGACTCATAGTTAACTTGTGAGTCTTAATTGGGTCATGGGTTTACTGCAGGTCAGGCTGGGTGACTCACACAGGCAGGTCCCTGGTGCTTCCCCTTGGTTCTGGTAGTTTGGAGACATTTCTAGAAGCTGAAGGGCGGAAGCCAGGAGGATTGATCTGCATGCTTAGGGGAGCTTGGCCAGTCCCCAGGGAGTGGGCCTGACAGGGTGGCTGAGCCAGGTCTTAAATATGTATGAGTCATGCCAGCTGGCAAGTCGGGGGGAAGATAGAGTGCTGATGAGCTTTGGAGGGGAACCACAGACCTGGGGCTGGCTTGGGAGGATCCTGACAGCATTAGGGTTTGAAAGAATCTTACCTAAGGAAGCAGCGGGAGCAAAGATGACAGTGTGAGTACATCAGCACATTCAGGAATTTACAGGGGAAGACTGCCACATGTAAGCATTTCTAAGAGACAGTGTTGTGCTTAATTTTTCCTTTCCTTTGCCCTGGAAGATCTTCAGAGCAGTTGGGTGGGCTAGTGAAGAAGCATCCAGGTGGGTTGGTAGTTCCTGCGGTCAGTAGAGCTGGGATTAGCGATTACAGTGGAGTAGGAGATACTCCGGTTTGCAGCCCACAACACTTTGTGCTACTTTCTGAGAGTTCCTAGTCCTTATAGATCAATTGATTGCTGTAAGCTAGAGCATTTAAATATCACTTACCTCGTTTTTCCTTTTGACTTCCAAAATACAGTAATCCATGTTTGAAAATGCCATTTCCTGTCTCTCCTCATGGTGGAAAGCAGAATGTGCTCACCCCCTCCCTATGACTACAGCCCTGCGTGAAGATGCTCTCTTAACCCTCATAGCCATGGAGGCTAAGCCTAATAGGAACTGTAGTTCCCATTAGGCCGTGATGTAGCAAGAATGAACGCGCACTGCAAACCAGGAAGTCAGTGAGAATAACGATTCAGGAGTGACGGAGGTGAATAAAACAGCTCGATTTCAACAGGTATCAAACTAGTTATAATGCAAAACATTACTTTTTACTTTATCAGCTACTGTCAGACTTTCATTTAAGAGGAAAATATTTTTGTCTTTACAACCCCTTTAAGGGGCTTTTGCATCTTTGATTATCATAGACTGTCAGTATTCAGGAGGAAGACAGTTCTGGAGTGTGTACATAGGGAGGAAGTTGTCCCTGTTTTTGTTGCAATAAAACTGTGCAGCCCATGATTTCTGTTCTCCATCCAAGTTATTATCCCTAATAAACAACAAAAATGAAGCTCAAAGACTGTGTCTGGATGAAAGTGGAAAATGTTATTGCCTAGCTGTGCGGGAGTAGGGGGACCAGTCATCTGCAACCCCTGCGAGGTAGTGCTACACTGGTAAACACAGAAGCTGGTAGAGGAAGTTTGCTACACTACTCACTCCCTTCCGACAGCTGCTGTGTGTACCAGTAACATGACGCCTCTTCAGGCAGCTCAGTCTCCCCACTCCCACTCCTCCTGCAGCCCACCTAGAACTTGTTGTACAATTCGCACTACTGAGTCCTGCGGTCTGTGCAATATGCACTACCGAGCCCTGTACTTTATTTTTTTTCAAAAAATGTATTTATTTAAACATGGTTTTCAAACTTTACAAACATATATACATATAAATAACATTCAACAAACATATATACATACATTATCTCAATATAGCCCTGTACTTTGTTACATCTATTCTCTATAGGAAAAAAGCCCTGCTAAAAGTAATTTGTATTTAAACCAAATGGTAAGAAAGGGAATCTGTGGCCTTTACACTATATAACGCTTACATATTTTTTTTTTTTTTCATTTATTAAAGCCTTCCAAGCTGTGTAAACAATTCAGGTTTCGTTTTTGATATACAGTTTTGATTGATACAACTGACCGTAACTTGGTTCTAGTCAAAATGCTTGTCCAGAATGCTGGAAAATTGGTTTTGTCTAGTCTCAGATAGCCATTTATCATGACATTGCAAAAAATGTAATAAAGTCAGACAATGCAAGTCTAAAAGTATAAAAATTATATCTATAGAAAAACAATAGTAACATTATTTCTGTTTCTTCCTGTAATCAGGAGCTATTTGTGGACCATTACATTCTTTAAATGACAATTACAATACAACACGCTGCTCTTTCACAGATGAGAAAATAAAAGGTCATTAATTGCCAGATGACCAACTTCAGATCCTCTTCACGTTCTTATGCATTCAGACAATTATATGGCACATTTTTCAGACAAAATGTCTCCTGCTGGGTGATTTTTGGATGAGTAACAATTCAATTTGCAATGCTACTTACTCTGCCATCTGTTTTACACATGCAGTGCACAAGGAGCTGCTGCAGCTATGGAGACAGATTACATAAATATAATACTGTACAGTCTATGAACCACCTAAGACAGTCACATTGAGCTCTGGTTCTCTGTCTCTATACAGATGGAGTAATGCACACAACAGGGCTATCTCTGCAAATAGATAATGGGCCTGGCATTGCATCCAAGGAATGCTGAACACATAGGTGACCTCTATGTACATTATGTGCCATATCATTTTAAAATAATGACCTGAAATAGCTTGGGTAGAGATAATGATTGACTGAAAGTACATTTGTTTTCATACGGCAGCAATTACGAAGGGAAAAGTACATGCAATTAGCATATGTGAAATGCCCAGCTATGCTCTTTGCTTGCTACTTGTAAACACAATTTAATGGCAGGAAATAAAAAAAATATGTAATGCTACATGTTTCGGTTACCCTCCGTTTCTAGTTTGTGCATTAGATCAGTTTAATCTAAGAAATGTGTCCATTCTTCCCATCAAAGTATGCCTTTTACCTACAGACAAATAAGGGGGCCTTTTTGGTTATTCTGCAAAATACTCATGATATGGTGTTTAAATCTATTGGGAGCAATTAAATACTAAGGAGTAGGTTGGTGGAAAAAGTGTGCTCTATTTGGTGAATAAGTCGTGCTAGATCCAAAGATATAGACAGAGAAATGTATTTACAATTCTCAATTGTTCCAGTAAAAGTTGAGCTTGGATGGACCGCCACTTGGAGCTCCAATGCTGCCCAGAAACTGCTGCCAGGATGTCCCTCCATAAAGGGTGAGTTTAGTGCTGGTTCAACTATAGATCTGAAGCTCCTGATTTCTTTGAGTCTGTCCAAGTTTTATTTTGTATTCAGCCCTGAAGATGGGGGATTGGTGTTGGCTGTTTTTATATGACTTTTTATCAAAAATTCTAATTATTTTCCCATTTTGGTCTGATGCTCCTTTTGTATTTCTATAACAGAATAAGAAGTCATATTAGGCTTCATTCATCTGTCTGTGTCTGCAGGGAGCAGTGTTTTGAATGTCCAGGTTGGATCAACTGACACATTCACCAATGAGTGTTGCTATGCTCTGGGAATATTTTTAAAGCCCAACTGCAGTCCAAACATGTTTTTTTTTTAGTTTTAGGTGGAGCGTGGGGGAGTACCCTGCACACCAGAGAATTTCAAATAGCATCCAAACATTATATTCAGTGTGATTAGATCATGTATTGGGGCCCCGCAGGATCATGACAAAGGGGTCACATGCTTGGGAGAGGAGTCCTGCGTGGCCCCGAAATGCTGCTCTCTTTCACTGTGATGTGAGCACTCTGAATTCAAATGTTTAGATGCTACTTAAAGATTCCTGGTGTGCTGGCAATATGTACATTATTTGGTGTCAGTGAGATTTTCCTTACACCTTGGCTATTTAACTAGTGCTCTATATGGCGTATAATAGAAAAAAAAAAAGCATCACACTATTAGTAAAGATTCCAATTAAGTTTTGTTTTTTGTAAAAAAAATTAACAGGACAGGTCAACTAATTTTCGGGATTCTAAAGGTTTCTTTCAAACAACTCATTTGCAGGATATGAATAATACATACATAACAATATATAACAATAAAATAGTTAATAATAATGAATTACTGAAAACTATGTTAATAGGTAAAAGAATGTAGGAAAAAAATGGTGTAAACTGCGCTAATATCAAAAGAAAACAAATGTGATAAACGTGCTAAAATGGTGTTGATTGCAATGATGCAAACAGTATTAGAGCTATGATTTGCTGTGTCATAGAAACAGAAAACAATATGAAAAAAGGAAGAAACCGCGCTGCTAACTTAAACAAATAATATACATAAAATAAATGTGAAAAAATATGCATGTAAATGTCTAAAAGAAAAACACATAATAAACACAATTGCAACCCAAACAAATGAATGTGAGTCCGTGCTGGTGTCCTCATATGTGAAAATCGTCCATAAGCCCCTACCGGAGAGGGCTTACATAAAATTGTTAATAACAAAAGCAATAATGTCCAATAGATCATAAGTTGAGAAGGAACAAGAGAGAAAATGCAGATTATCATCCACCCTGGTGCAACAAGATCCTAGTGGAATAAACTGGAACGATAAATGGTGACTAGAGTTGATAAGAGATAATCAGCTGGAGACCTCCACCATAACGCATGCAAGTCTGCTTACCGAAACAAATGGGTCTCTTGGTTATAGGAGACCAAAGATGGCATGTAGTAAATGGCAAACTGCTAGGCTCAAAAGGGAATACACAGTCTGGCGTGGATCATCTCCTTATCAGTG
The DNA here is from genome assembly GCA_029574335.1 of Rana kukunoris. Classification (NCBI taxonomy): domain Eukaryota; kingdom Metazoa; phylum Chordata; class Amphibia; order Anura; family Ranidae; genus Rana; species Rana kukunoris. The sequence continues at coordinate 133,041,765 of CM056053.1, forward strand.
GCTCCAATGCCGGTAATAACATATAATAGGAAAGAGACAAGGATGCCCCGATAGTGTAAAACCTTTTTTTTAAAATTTCTTATATACAAATTCATATGAATAAAAAACTCACAATTTGTAGCAGAAAAGACAGCCTTAAACCTGCAGCTCCGGCCAGGCGCATGCAGGTAAACCCGTCTAGTTAAAAAAACCTTGAGTAGTCCAATGGGGTGATGACAGTGTGCCACTCGGTCCGCCCTGACTAGTTTCGTGAGAGAGTCACTTTTTCAAAGGGCACATTATTGCTTTTGTTATTAACAATTTTATGTTAGCCCTCTCCGGTAGGAGCTTATGGGCGATTTTCACATATGAGGACATCAGCACAGACTCACATTCATTTGTTTGGGTTGCAATTGTGTTTTTTATGTGTTTTTCTTTTAGACATTTACATGCATATTTTTTCACATTTATTTTATGTATATTATTTGTTTGAGTTAGCAGCACGTTTTTTTCCTTTTTCCAGGTAAAAGAATGTGTCATAAAATCGATTGATAAAATTATGAGTTCCAAGAATTGAATAGATAAATTATGGTAAAGCCAATTGAAGTTAACTACATTTAATTGGACTTGTTTTGTAATGTTGATGATGTTCTCAACAACACACCACATTCATACCGGTTACCAGCATGCATAGAGTATGCTCATGGTCTTCATTAGTGATGAGCTTCGCGTTCGATACAAACGTATGTTCGACTCAAACATTGTCTGTTCGTACGTTCGGCGAAATTCGAACAAAAGCGGTAGTTCGCGCCAAATTCGAGTGACGCAAAATGGCCCATAATTCACTGCGGCATTGCGTGCTGATGATTTGCCAAGCTTGCTGTATGTCCCGCATGCTTGGCCAATCACAGCGCGCAAAAAAAACAAAGAGCCATAATTGGCCAAAGCCTGGGTGGCTTTGGCCAATTATGGCTCAGGGCTTTAGCACACGCCCCACACTATATAAGGCCGCCTGCTGGGCGGCCTTGTGTAGTGTGTTCCAGCTTGTTAATGAAAGCAGTCAGAGAGACTGTCTTTTTAGATAGCTAGATAGATCAGGCAGGCAGGCTAGTCAGTTCAGCTTAATGTACAGTGTGTAGAGAATATATATACATCCCTAGGAGTTGTACATATATTTATACACTGTATAGCTTAGATAGATCAGTTCTTCCTAATTTACTGGCAGGCAGGTGATTGCGCTAGTTAAAGACGTTTCCACAGGTATAGACACCCAGCAGGTACAATATTTAAAGGAATTTTTTTATTTTTTTATTTAAGCATCAATAAAATCACTGCTCCTGGAGCAATGATTTTAATGATGCTTAACTTAAAAAAAAAAAGAAAAATTCCTTTAAATATTTTACCTGCTGGGTGTCTATAGTTTGCCTGTGAAAACGTCATTGAGAACCCGGGTCTTGTCCGAGGGAACATGTATCCGTGGGAAAATTTTTTTTAAAAACGGTAATTTTTTCAGGAGTCCTGCTCCTGAAAAAAACAACCGTTTTTTAAACTTTTTTCCATTGATACATGTTCCACGGTCGGTCTGTTCGACGGTTCTGGTGCGAACCGAACGCGGGGGTGTTCGGCTCATCCCTAGTCTTCATTACAACACACTGCTTGGATGAGTAGTGAAAGGTCTTAAACATTACAGAACAAGTTCAGTTGACTGTGACCAACTACTACTAGGTATACCATTACCTCAAAAAATAAGAACCTTCACAGATGTTAATGGTATGGTATATTGTGGTTTATTTTCTAAAGCTGGAAAGTGTAAAATCAGGCTCACTTTTGCATAGAAACCAATCAGCTTCCAGTTTTTTTTTTTCAAATCTCAATTGAACAAGCTGAGATTAGAAGCTGATTGGCTACCATGCACAGCTGCACCAGATTCTGAGTGCACCAGTTTTAGTAAATCAACCCCATAATCTTATGTCTCCATAAATTAAATTTCCTCTTACTTCTGATGATAAAGGAAAAGGTAAATACCAACAGGGACACAATGTAAAGGTGACTTTCAAACCCTCCAAGAACTTTTCTAGTCTGAAAATTTGGGAACCAGCTCTCAAATTTTTCTTGGCGGAAATGACGACAGAAAAATTCCGATGGAGCCTTCACACGAATTTCTGACCAAAAGCTCACATTGGACTTTTCTTTTCGGAATTTCCGATCGTGTGGCATAAGACTTACATTTTTGGTAGGAGTTGGACTTTTCATTTTGCTTTTAGTGACCCCGTTACAATCATCACATTAAACGAAAATCCATAGTCAGAAAAATAATTTTTTTGTTTACTCAAATGATTGGAGATTTAGACAGGGTTATGTTAAAAAGGAATATTTAGAGGAAGAAAATACACATAAAAATAAAAGTAGTGTAAAATGGAAAGTTAATAGCATCCATTAAAACAGTTATCACAGCAAAAAACAATTTACTCATCTCCAGGGTCAGCATCAGTCCAATGACTGTGAGGTATCTGCAGAGTGTTTATTTGCAGAGGTGACTCTCTTTCTAGTGCGCAGTTTAGAAAATAATGAAGTAATAACCTTTTCTTTTGTGTGTCCAATCCTCTCTCTTTAAAAACAAAGCATGCTACTGAAGTCACACAGATTTCCAAGTGCATCAGGCTGGAAAAAAATACGAAACAGTCTAGTCTATCAGCGTAGAAAATGAAGCAAACTACAGCTTGTTATTGTGATGAACTAAAAAACATTCACCGTTTACAGAAATGCAGCTCTCTGGAGACCAAGCAAAGGAATACCTAACCATGGCAACCAACCAAATCAGCTTTCTGGCACATTCTCTGTAAGCGCTAGGAAGAAGCAGATTTAATTCAGCACACATAACCAAGAAAAGAGCTCTTGAGATTCGTAACTGTCCCTGACAAATTATGCTCATTGTTTGGTCAGATATTTGGAACAGAATGTACATTGTTGCCAGTACCTTGACCAGTGGCTGCACTGCATGTGAGCGTCCCGTTTGGCTGGTGATTTCATCATGCAGGGCTGTGGCTAATTCCAGGATGGCATCAGGGCTAAATCTCAAGATGCGATACACCTCCGATTCCCCCATACCGAAGACGTTCATGCACGTTCAGTATATCCTCTCCTGTGCCCTCCTCCGTGCCTGTTGATGCAGTAGTGCTATGACCATGGCTGCCCCTGGCATGTTGGCGTACAGATGTGTTGTCCTGCTAATGTGGTTGCTCAGCTCGTGGTTGCTTTGTGTGGTTGTGTGTGGTTGCTGCTGCAGCTGCTCTCCAGCTGACATGTTCATGTCTGTTGCCAGGTTGCACCTCATTTATGGGGAATAACTTTACGCCGGACGTACAACTTACGTGTACCTCTCTTAGCATGCGTCGGGCGCACCTTCGTGAATCACCGTATTTCCCTCATTTGCATGTTTGAATGGCTAATCAATGGGAGCAGCACTGTGCATCCAGCCCATATGTGCACCCACGCTACGCCGCCGTGTGCAAGCTACATCGGCAGGGTGTAGCCAGTTTTTAGGCGCATGTTGGATTGTGGGTCTGGGGCACATATGCGCTGGCGCACATTTGCACTTACGTCGGCGTAACGTGCTATACGTCGGCGTAAGTGCTTTGTGAATCTGGGCCTATATATGTTAAATCTGATAGTTTACAGCAACTGTATACATGTATAATATTCATAGAAATTAATAGAACATTCTGGGATTTAGCATTGGTAGGACTCCGCACTCTAAAAATGTTAAACTAGTGAAGCCCTACTTCACATGAATAAGTGTATGTGCTTTTATCCCCTTGTATTCTCTCCAGTACATTAGACCAGTGTCAGGCTGTATGACACTCATTTAGGGTAAAACTGTCAATTAACAAAACCGCCAGGTAAAACTGACAGTGCCAATTGTGTCTGTTATTATGCATTGAACTGCTTTGACAGGAGAAGTGAATAATCAAAAATCAAGTAATCTCTGAGAGGTAAGGCTTAACTATAATCACAATTTAAGATTGGATATTTAGATTACTGCAAATGTCCATTAGTGACCGGTTTATTCTACGCCAAGAATAGCATTAAAAAGTACCAATATAAGCAACAAGTTGATGGAATCATAGGCTCAGATTCAAAAAGCACTTACGCCAACGTAACTCACCTTTTCCCGGCGTAGCATAAATATGTGCCTGGCGTATGTGTGTGCCAGAGTCACAAACCAAGATACGCCTAAAAATAGGCCATCCTACCCTGACGTATCTTACTTACACCGGCGTGGCGTGGGCGCGGGCGCAAATATGGTCTGGACGTATGTTGCTTCTCCCATTGATTAGGCATTCACATATGCAAATGAGGGAAATATGGTGATTCACAAACGTACTTGCGCCCGGCACATGATATACGCAGTTTGCGTAAGTTTTTTGTCCGGCGTAAAGTTATTCCCTATAGATGAGGCACAACCCATGCAAAGGTATAGACCAGGCGCAAATATGGTCTGGACGTATGTTGCTTCTCCCATTGATTAGGCATTCACATATGCAAATGAGGGAAATATGGCGATTCACAAACGTACTTGCGACCGACACATGATATACGCGGTTTGCGTAAGTTTTACGTCCGGTGTAAAGTTATTCCCTATAGATGAGGCACAACCCATGCAAAGGTATGGACCAGGGAACACAAGTCCTTGTATTGTACATTGGACGTCTGTGAATATGGGCCGACGTGGGTCTGGCTAGGCGTAGGTTACGCTAACGGCGTACACAGTGATCCGGCGTATCTTAGGCAGTTGTTCCGACGTGGTTGTGTGCATGCGCATGAGGATACGTCCACGTCTCGACGCATGCGCAGTTTGTTTTAAGTACTTGTCTGGCGCCCGGCCCATCATTTCCATGGGGTCACGCTTCATTAGCATGGATCACGCCCACTTCCACCTACTTTCACTTAGGGCCCTTTCACACTGGTGCGTTTTTGCCGCGTTTTTGCCGCGTTTTTGCGGTAAAAATAGCGCTATTAAAACGCTCCCCATGCTCCTCTCCATTGAAATGAATGAAAAACGCGGTAAAAACGCGGTAAAATCGCGGTAAAACCGCGGTAAAATCGCGGTGTTTTACCGCGATTTTAACGCTCCGTTTTTACCGCGATTTTACCGCGATTTTACCGCGTTTTTACTGCATTTTTACAGTGTTTTTAAATTCATTTCAATGGAGAGGGGCATAAGGGCGTTTTATGAGCGTTTTAATAGCGCTATTTTTACCGCGAAAACGCGGCAAAAACGCGGCAAAAACGCACCAGTGTGAAAAGGCCCTTACGCCGGCTTACGCCTACGAAATATACGCCACGCTCGTGCAACGTTGGCAGCATTTGCTTTGTGAATTCTCTTTGCACTGCGTCGGCGTAGCGTAAAAGAGATAAGCTACGGTGGCATAAATGTGCGCTGATGTCTGTGATTCCTGGCCATAGTGTACACCATGACCATCCCATGTGACAGAAACAATTGGTCTGGTCCTGTCATATGTGTAGCACTTACTCCCGAAAGAGCCGCTTGATGTGTTGGGTCCTCTTTTCATCTACATACAACTCTTCAAATAGTTCTGTACTCTGACACACCTGGCTGGACTTAGGATAGCAATTTCAAATACCTGTACGTGTGTATGGATATACAGTTGTGATCATAAGTTTTTTTAATCCACTATTTTTATTTTTCCTTTTCTTACTTCATACATAGATATGCCTATTCGGCATCCATTGCAATCCAATTAGAGTACATTATACAACATTTACATAATATTCTAATGTACCTCTCTTTATTTTTATATCCCAACCCCTCCCCCCCCCCATCCCGCCCACCTGTCCTCTGCATTCTACATAGAAAATCTATCCATCACCAGTTTTGGTGGCGCGACACTCGCATCTCACAACCAGGAATGCCAAATCTCCTCAAATTTACCCTCTGCTTTCCTTCGTTTGTAGGCCAGATGTTCTCTACAAAAGCAAGGAGTTGACATACGCAATCCATTGCTTCCCTGTGGGGACCCCCGGGGCAATGAGTTTTCTTGCCAAATACAGCAATCTTGTTACCATACAGTACTTTCCTTTTGTATACTCTTCAGGGTCAATGGCCCCTAACAAGTATACCTGAGGATCCAATGGGACTGGTACCTGGTAATGCACTGGGATACTTCCTCCCAATACCTATGAAGCTTTGGGCATCTCCAAATTAAATGTATGAAGTCTCCTTGCTGAACTTTGCACTTTGGGCACAAAGGAGTATCCCTTCTTTCCCATCTGTGTAGTTGTGGCGCTGTTCTATAGGCCCTGCGTAAGATAAAGAGTTGCGACAGTTTGTGAGATGCAGAGATGGACACCACCGGGACAGATTCAAGCGCCCTTTCCCACTGGTCCTCGTCTATCTCCTCAATATCCTCTACCCATTTCCTACGGCTTCTAAAAGAGGCATGGTTCTGAATTGTTCTAAGCAGTCCTTCATATATTTTTGTTCTGACCCCTGCAAAACCCGACCACCTCCGAAGTAGTTCTAAGCCGTATCACCAAAGGCTCGACTGCCAAGGCGAACAGCAGTGGGGATAACGGGCATCCCTGACGGGTACCTCTATGTAGCTCAAATGGGAGGGAGAGGTTATTATTGACTCGGAGTCTAGCTCTAGGTTTGGAGTAAAGCACCCTTACCTATGCTATAAACCTGCTTCCCAAACCAAACCTAGTTAATACTTCCAGGAGGTATCCACACTATTGAACGCTTTGGTAGCATCCAGTGACAGAATAGCCCTACCCCCTGGATTATCCACCGGTACCTGCAAAATCATATATAATCTTCTAATATTGTCGGCCGTGGAACGGTTACGTATAAAGCCAGACTGGTCTCGATTCACCAGCCTGCCTATAACCTTTTGGCCAAAATCTTTGCCAGAAGCTTGACATCCGTATTTAGTAAAGAAATTGGACGGTATTAATCTCGAGACAGCTTATCTTTACCCGGTTTAGGAAGTAGTATAATTATGGCCTCCTGCATACTATCAGGTAGAGTTCCTGTATCCACTGCCTGGGAAAGTGCTTCCAGCAAGGGCTGCAACATAGCCTCTCAATATTGAGAGTATACCTCCACTGGTAGTCCATCTGGACCTGGGGATTTGTGTTGAACGGCCCCTTCCAGAGCTTCCTTCAGTTCTACCAATTTGATAGGGAGATTTAACATCTCCCTATCCTCCTCAGACAATTGGGGGATGGGACAGCCTTGGAGAAATTAGACCTCCACATCCACAGTATTGGTCTTAGAGGAGTATAACTCCCTATAAAACTCATAGAAATCATTTATGATGTCGGAGCTAATAGTATACATCTCCCCAGACTCCACTCTTATAGCCAAAATATTTGAGGAATCCCGGTTGCTTCCTAGCTACCAGTGTTAGGATGTGTCCCGTATTTTCCCCTTCCTCGAAATGACTCAGTTGGTGAAAATATCTCCTTCTCCGCTGCCGTCAACAGTACTGAATTGTACAATGATTGCGCCTCAACCCAACAATCCTGATTTTTCTGAGAAGGATCTGCTACTAAGGCTTGTTCTCTGGTTTTCATTTTATCCCGGACTATATCCTCCCATTCCCTAGAGCGGGTCTTAATGTCCGAGATTTCCCTAATCAGGCACCCCCTCAGGAATGCTTTTAATGTATCCCATACCACCCCTGCGCCAGCAATACCCCTATTAAGTTGCCAATACTCCTGTAGCAGACCTACCGTCCCATCTAGAGATGGGAGTAAGGTCAGCCAGAATGGGTTCACTTTCCACAATGGGCGGCCCGATGCGACTGTGGCATCCGGTCTAACCCAAAATGGAGAGTGATCTGGTAATAATATTGGCTCATAGGCCGAGTCCCTTACCCTTTGCATTAATGTTTCGTTTCCCAGGCCCAGGTCTATTCGAGAGAGTCCGCCATGCGAGACAGAGTGACACGAGTAACATCTCTCATCGCCAGTTCTGAAAGCAAACATAGTTTTGCCAGCTATCTGACCTGTCGCCTTAGATATCAAAGACATTCTATCTAGTATACGATCCGAAGTGTTATTGAAATCCTCCAATGCTAGCACCGGAGTATCTGGGTACAGAGCCATGAATTGTGCCAGCCTTCTTAGGGATGCCTCAGAGAACGGGGGGGGGGGGAATATAAATTGCAGCAATAATACATGTTAACTTATTGAGTTTGCATAACAGGAAGACATATCTGCCTTCTTCGTCCACCTGATGTTGAATACACTCAAACGAGGCATTCGCAGACACCATTACACTAACCCCCCTAGAATAGGAGGAGTATGTGGAATGGTACTGCCTTGAATATTTGCGCAAGCTCAACAGGTGGATAGAGTCAGGTCGCAGATGCGTTTCCTGTAAGCATATTATCTGGGGCTGCAGCCTATCAAAATATCTAAACATTGCATTTCTTTTATCTCTATCCCCTAGACCCCTAATATTCCATGTCATAAGAAGTACTCCCTTTTTTGTTACATTATTCATCAAGACTTGTCATAAACAAATTATGCTTAAAACTACTAGGACAACAAAGGAAGAAAAGGCTTTCCCTCCAGGAATGCTATAGCATTAGCTACCTCACTCTGTTCAGGCATACCTAGTATCCTAACGTTGTTTCTGCAATTTCTATTTTCTAATTCATCAATTCTAGCAGCGTATATATCAATCTGTTTTTTCATCCCAGTAATTACTTGTTTAAGGGGAGATAAGTCGTCTTCCACCATACCGAGTCTCTCCTACAACACAGTAATTTTTTCCACCGTCTTGCTCACCCTATCCCCCATTGAGAGAAGCTCTCCCTTGATGCTTTTCAGCTCAGCATTTAGGCCAGTTACTAAATCCCTACAGGCATTAATGGCATGCAAAATATCTCGAAGTGTGGGCTCTTCCTCCATACTAGCCTCAGCTGCCTCGGCGGGGGTTAATACAGGGGTTTCAATAGTAGTTTTACCTCCCACTACACCTTTAGTGCTCACTATTTTCGCGCTAGGCTTTACAGCTGGGCTAGCCACTGCTTGACCCCTGCCCTGGCTTTTCCGATCCACTGCGGGTCCTACTTGGGCTGGTTGCTGGTGGTATATCCCCTTCGCTGGTGATAGGGTGGTTCGGGGGAAGCGTTCCAACTTTGCTTCCGCTGTTGCCTGACTTTTTGCAGAACGGGTGCTCTTACTACCTTCCTGGAGTGTTTGCACTGCCAAATTCTTTGCTGAGTGGGTAACTTGTGCTCCTTCTTGAAGCGGGCGGTGTTGAACTAATTGCTCCTCCTCTCCACGATTTTTGGACATATTATTGTGACAGGTTATGAATTAATGTCATATGGATCCTGCTCCTATTATATCACCTTATTGTGATTTCACTCTCACCGCATCCCCATGAGGCATAGAAATGGCATAGAAATGTCAGTTAATACAGAGGCAGAAGAGAGGAAGAGACAAGAGGGAGGCTATATCTGGTATATGAATAAGTGAAACTCCCGTGCTGTTAATGAATAGGAGAAACAAAGTGAAAGATGGGAGGGTGAAAAGGGGAAAAGTGGCACACTGCTGCAAAACACTGGGTGATCTAACCTAGTAGACAAGTGGAATAAATGAAAAAAGTGTAGGTGTTTGCGCTGTGTGTGGGAACAGGGAACGTGAATAGGGCGTAAAAAGAGGGATATCTGAAAGCTCCACAGTGCATATGGAAGGGCCTCAGAGGAAGCCACCTGATATAAGTGAGGGCAATCCTAAGTGAAAATCATATAGCAACAGTGTGAGCAATATACCTAAAAATCAAAACAAACGGCAATAACAAAAAAAAAAAATATCACATAAATACAATGGACAGCAAATACTCTGTGAAAAGTCCAAAAAAATAGCAGAAGTGAGTCCAAATAAATGCAGGAGAATAAAGATGGTGATCCCTACAGCCAAGTGTATGGAAGATTCAGCAAGCTCCAAGAGTGCAACACACACCTCCTGTGGCTCCTAACTGCTCACCTCACAGCAAGCTTAAAAAGGTTAAATGATCCAGCTTTCCGTCCAGTATTTGGTCCCTCTGGGAATAGGCTTACAAACCCCAGTGGCAAATGAACTATATGAAGAGATAAGCAGAAAACAATATAGCGTAACTCTGTGATGTCAGAAAATGGCTCTGTGTAAATAGATAGTAAATGCACTTACACAAAATGATAGGAAAGTGGACCTATCTCCACAAGCGGCAAGCTCGTAAGTGTCCTGCTTCACCTCTCTCCTACGTTGAGTGTATACACGCTGAGGGGGTCTTTATTCACTTCAAGACATGCTTGAAGTGAATGAAGACCCCCAAAAACACCTCCAATAAGGCGGGATAAGGAAAAAATAACAGGGCTTAAACAGGGCTTAAACCAAAGGCAAACAGCACTTATTCCGGCATAGGTGGGGGTATGGAGTGGAGGATCTCATTCACACACTCGCTCCAACATTCCCACACAGCTCTTACATCCGGCCATGCCCCCCTAGTTGTGATCATAAGTTGACATACCCTGGCAGAATTTATGATTTTTTAAGAGAATATAAATCTTTCACTCATGGTTAGTTTTTGGCTGAAGCCATTTATTATCAATCAACTGTGTTTACTCTTTTTAAATCATAATCACAACAAGAATCCCAAATGACCCTGATCAAAAGTTTACATACCCTAGGTCTTAAAACCGTGTATTGCCCCCTTTAACATTAATGACAGCTTGAAGTGTTTTGTGGAATTTCTGGATCAGGCTCTTTATCTCCTTAGATGGTAAAGCTGCCCATTCTTCTTGGCAAAAAGCCTCCAGTCCTCAATTTTTTTGGGCTGTCTTGCATGACCTGCACGTTTAAGATCTCCCCAGAGTGGCTCAATGATATTGAGGTCAGGAGACTGATGGCCACTCCTTCACTTTATTCTGCTGTAGCCAATGACAGGTCGATTTGGCATTGTGTTTTGGATCATTGTCATGTTGAAATGTCCAAGTACGTCCCATGCGCAGCTTCCTGGCTGATGAATGCAAAATGTTCCTCCAGTATTTTTTAATAACATACTGCATTCATCTTGCCATCAGTTTTGACCGAATTTCATGTGCACACATCCCCAAAACATCAACTGTGTTTCACAGTAAGAATGGTATACCTTTCATCATAGGCCTTGTCCTCCTCTCCAAATGTAGCGTTTATGGTTGTGGCCAAAATGCTTAATTTTGGTCTAATCACTCCAAATCACTTTGTGCCAGAAGGTTGGAGGCTTGTCTCTGTGCTGTTTGGCATATTGTAATCGGAAAACTTTGTGGCATTTGCGTAGTAATATCTTTCTTCTGATGACTCGTCCATGCAGCCCATCTTTCTTCAAGTGCATGCTTATTGGTCAACTTAAAACAGCCACAACACATGTTTTCAGCGAGTCCTGTATTTCACCTGAAGTTTTTGTGGGTTTTTCTTTGCATCCCGAACAATTTTCCTGGCAGTTGTGGCTGAAATTTTAGTTGGTCTACCTGACCGTGGTTTGGTTTCAACAGAACCCCTCATTTTCCACTTCTTGATTAGAGTTTGAACACTGCTGATTGGCATTCTCAATTGATTGGATATCTTTTTATATCCCTTTTCTGTTTTATACAAGGGTCTATCAGGAGTCCAGAAACTCATTGACCTTTTACACACACACACACACACACACACACACACACATTAATTACAAGCAAACAGATCACAGGTGAGAATGGTAACCCCTTGTGTCAACTTGTGTGCATGTTATCAGACCAAACACTAACCATGAGTGAAAGAAAAGTTTTTGTGTTATCATTCATATTCTCTGAAAAATAGCCAAGAAATCATATATTCTGCCAGGGTATGTAAACTTATCAGCACAATTGTATATACACAGTGTGCCGAACCATCTGGCACCCAGCCTGGGTGCCTCCATCAAGATACAACTTCCTCCAGTCTAGAATCAGGAACCAGGTATTATAGCTGATTATTGCAGCCAAAACTAGACGACACTAGCTTAGGTGCAAACTGGAACTGACTTTATTGTAAATTCCATCGATGTGCATGAGCCCAGCGGCGCCCGCATGGGTGCCCCAATGGAAAGCGGCACCCTGTGGGGGCACCCGATGAAGGGGAGGAGCCAGGAGCACCGATGGGGCACCCCAGAAGAGGAGGATCGAGGCTGCTCTGTGCAAAACCCTTGCACAGAGCAGGTAATTATAACATGTTTGTTATTTTTTTTTAAAACAAACCTTCACAACCCCTTTAAGTACTATTTCAAAGTTACTGACTTGGATCAAACATGCATCGAGTAAAAATACCAAAGCCACTAGATCAGCCTGGTAACCACTAAGCTAGCATTAGTAAGGCCCCGTACACACGTACAGGATTTCCGACGGGAAAAGTTCTCGTCAGAAATCCCAAGGGGAAACCCGAGAACATGCTCGGGCAGTCTGTCCCCCTACACACGGCCGGTTTTCCCAAAGGAAAACTGCCAAAAACCACCGGGCAAAAGTTCGCCGGTTTCCTCAACGGTAAAAAAGAGAGCTAGTTCTCTCTTTTTGTCCGGCAGTTTTTGGGCAGTTTTCCCGTCTGAAAAAATGCGAGGAGCATACACACAGTGCCGGCCGGGATTCTCGGCCTAAAGGTCTATTCACAATTTTCCCGTTGGGAAAATCACCCGTGTGTACGAGGCTTCAGAGGTTAGTAACAACAGCATTCATATTTCTCTCATGTCCATCTCTATATCGCTGTGCCACCAGTTATTTACAATACAAAACTTACAATACAACATTTTTTCCTCAGATATATTAATTCTAACAGTTTAACAATTCATGACTTTCATGTACATTCCTAGTTTTGATATCTTTCTATTAAACTGACAAATTAGTCACAGGATACAGTCTTGTTAATGGATCCATACTGATGCTGCTAATTGTGGTCTGGGCATCTAAGCTTCAGTGACGTCTGATCATGAATGGAAAAACCTATTTATAGTCTACCATATTTTCTATACCATATTCCTAAAAGAAATTATAATAATTTACGAGCATAGATTTCTAAAAGCTCACAAGCTCATTCCAATAGGTCATTTTTTTGTTTGGATGCCAGAAGTTGAGCAGGGCGCCTTCTATGCCCCACCCGCCAAAATATCCAATATATCTTAAAGTGGTTCTGAAGTCAGAAGGTTTTTTATCTAAATGCACTCTATGCATTTAGATAAAAAACCTTATGTGTGCAGCAGCCCTCCTATGCCCCCAAATACTTATCTGAGCCCCATCTCAATCCAGCGATGTTGCATGAGAGTCTCGGCTGTTCGGGACACTTCCTCCTACTACGGCTCTGTGTCTGAATGGCCCCCATAGCAGGAAGGAGCGGCCAGGAGCACTGAAGAAGGATCCAAAAAGTGGAGGATCTTGGCTTCTCTGTGCAAACCACTACACAGAGCAGGTACGTAAAACATGTTTGTTATGTTTAAAGGGAAAAAAACAAGACTTTAGTATCACTTTAGTGATTCCGTTTTTATTTTCATAAATATATAAAAGTTTGCTATAACAAATATCCAAAAAAACAAAACAAAACACAAAAACAAATTTCTTCATCAGTTTGAGCCAATATGTATTCTTTTACATATTTGTGGTAAAAAAAAAAAATCTTCTACAGATTTTTAGCGGGACTGCGACATTGTGGTGGACAGATCGAACACTTTTGACCAATTTTTGGGACCACTGACATTTATACAGTGATCAGTGCTAAAAAGATCTTCTGTGTACACACAGTCCTGCAGTCACACACAGTTCTGCCTCTTGGCCCAGCTCTTATGATTGACAGAACGTCCAATGTGATGGCTATGCTAGGAGCCGGGTCGATAGGTGGGACTGTGTGTCACTGTAAGTGCCGGGTACACAGGAGATCCCAGCTCAGTGTAATCTGGCGGCACTCAATCCTCCTCCCCCTCCAAGGCAGCCAGGTATCGGCGTATAACACACACCCATGATTTGCTCTCTATTTTCTGGGGGGAAAAGTGTGTGTTATACGTTGATAAATTTCAGCCCAGGCTCCTCTGATTTTTCAATTGAGGGATGTTGGGTGGAAGGCGGTTGACAGGGCCAAACACTGATCGAATTTTGGAAGGTTCATCAATGTATTGCAAACTTTAGTGCTGCCCTCTCCAACCCTGCTGCCCAAGGCATGGACAAACTTGTGTTGTATAATGAATAAAGCCCTGGCTTTTATTGTAAGTAGATATTATAACCACCCTTTAGCAAGCTGAACATCTATGACTGCCCTAATAAACTCTGACTAGTGTAGATGTGATTCTGACAGTGATTACCAATGACAGTTTTCTCCAATTTGTTCTTTGCATGCATTCAGAAATACAGACAATAAGGTTGTTTCTTGATATATTTATATTCAGAAATATCAGCTTTATGACAACTGTTCATCTTTGCTTGCCTTTTCTATATTTTTAATAAGATAACTTAGATGCATGTGAAATATTTTTTTTAGATATGATCACTAAATACAATTACTTTTCAAATTGTGCTTGACCTTTTTTCCAATCTAGTTAGTATAATATGTTCTGACATTAAATATATTTCCAAAATGCAATTCAAATAACCTGTCTGAGCTTGTTTATCGAGTAGAGAATAAAAGTGTTTTAATGTTATATTTGGTATTAGGGATGAGCCGAACATCCCCCTGTTCGGTTTGCACCAGACCCTTCGACCGGACCGAACGTTCGCGCAAACTTTTAGAACCCCATTAAAGTCTATGGGACTCGAACGTGCGAATTCAAAAGTGCTAATTTTAAAGGCTAATATGCAAGTTACCGTCGTAAAACGGGGGTTGAGAACTCGGGTCTTGCCCCATTGAACATGTATCGATGGAAAAAGAAGTTTTAAAAACAGTCGTTTTTTTTTCTGGAGCAGTGATTTTAATGATGCTTAAAGTGAAAAAAAAAATAGAAAAATTCCTTTAAATATCGTACCTGCTGGGTACCTGCTGCTATAAGAAAATTGTCATTTAAAACTGCTTGTGGCTTTAATGTAATGTCTTCAATATGGATGAAAATCATTGATGGACTCCATGGCAGCCATATAGCCTGTGGGTTAATCCTGCCTCTCATACCTCATAGGACCCTACTCCCATAAAGCTTTGCTTCTAGCCATAGACTGTGTTCTGTAATATAGTCTACTCCAGCAAAGGGAGGGAACTCCTGATGCCATGGAGTCCATCAGGAAAGGAAAATTACGGTAAGTATTTCATATAAATTTTCCCTTTTCCTAAAAGACTCCATGGCAGCCTACGTGTGGGAAATGACGAGCCATACACACCCGGGTGGGCAATTGCTGGTTAAAGAAAAGGTTTAATTGACATTGTCAACAGATAAAACATGTAAACCGAAATTCACCGATGACAAAGAAGCCGGTTCTACGCAATAGTGCATCATAAATGTGTTTAACGAAGACCAAGAGACCACTTTACAGATCACTTCTGGGGAAACAAGCCGGGCAGCCGCCCATGATGTGGAAATGATCCGAGTAGAATGAGCGGTTACCGCTTCCGGAGGAGCCAACCCTTTCGCCTTATAAGCCCCTTGGATAGCTTGGACAATCCACGCTGCAATGGTTCTGGAGGAAGCACGCATTCCTTTGTTTTTCCCATGAAAGAAAACAAATAGATGATCAGATTGGCGGAAAGATGCTGTAGCCTCCAGATATTGCTTTAAAACTTCTCTGACACCCAAAGGATGAATATGAGGCCGCATACACACGACCAAATACATCTGTTCAAATCGGTCTGGCAGACCGATTTGAACAGATTTGTCTGCTGGGCTGTTTTGGTTTGATCGCTGTACACACGATCAAACCAAAATCCCCGCCGGCAGACAGCGCGGTGACGCGACGGTGACGTTGACGCCACCACATCACCGCACCAGGAAGTAAAACACTTCCGCGCATGCGTCTGTCAGACCGTTTTCAGCAGATAGATTTGATCGTGTGTACGCGGCCTTAGAGTTCTCAGAAGACCGAAAGGTGGGGAGGACAAATTCCTGTTTCTCATGAAAAAATCGATGTTACATTTGGATTAGAACCCAGCATCGGAATCAATACGACACGATCTGGGAAGAAAGTAAGGAATGGTTCTTTGGATCCCAGAGAACCAATTTCGGAAACCCTCTTGGCTGATGTTATGGCTACAAGGAAGACAACTTTGAGGGAGAGATCCTTAACAGATAGATGATCTGTGTGTCCGCTTTCTGAGAAAAAATCCAAGACCAGGGGAAGATCCCATTTGGAGAACCTCGGTTTCCTTTGAGGTCTCAGCCTCATAGCTCCTTTAAAGAATTGCCTGACGAGGGTGTGTCTAGCCCAGGATATGCTTGTGAAAGCAGAGATAGCCGAAACCTGAACTCTCAAGGAGCTAACTGATAAGGGTAGATCAAGCCCCGTCTGAAGAAAACCTAGAACATCTTGTATTCTGGGATCATTAGGAGAACCGTCCATGGAAGAGGTGTAGTCTGAGAATTTTGACCATATTCTTTGATAGACCTTGTTGGTGCTTGCTCTCCTAGCATTCAACAAAGTAGAGATTTCTCGGCTTGGGCACCCTAATGCTTCCAGCCTTCCCCTCTCATAAACCAGGCCATCAGATGTAGATGGGTCGGACATGGGTGAGGGGGTTATTCCTTGCAACAGGAGATCTGGTCTGGTTGGGAGCATAACTGGATCCCTAAAGCTCAGTTGGAACAGAAACGGAAACCATGGTCTGTTGGGCCAGTATGGAATTATCGCTATCTCGGCCTCCTCCCACCTGTGTCTTGACAGGAACCGGAGAATGACCGGGACTGGGGGAAAGGAATAGGCTCTGCGGAACTTCCACTGATCTGTTAGGGCGTCCACCCCAAAAGCCTGGGGACAGCAACATCTTGTGTAATACTTCTCCAGCTTGAAGTCGCAAGGAGATGCAAACAGATCCACTTCCGGTACAAATCCCAGGGACAGGATCCAACTGAAAACCCCGCTGTGGAGAGACCACTCGTTGTTGTCGAGTGACGTTCTCGAGAGGAAATCTGCCTGTAGATTCTGAGCCCCGGGAAGGTATACAGCTGTCAGGTCTGTTAAATGTGTCTGCGCCCACGACATGATCGGATCTACCTCCCTCAGTAGGGACAGACTGCGAGTGCCTCCCTGTCTCTTGTACGATACAGCTGACGTATTGTCCATCCTTAGGAGAACTGCACGGAGTTCCAGGACATTGGATATTATCTTCCGGGACGGGAAGCCCCACTTTCCTTGAGCTACTTCCTTCAGGCAAAGCGCACCCCAGCCTCTGTTGCTGGCCTCAGATGTAATCGTGATCCAGGAGACGGGGGCTATAGAATGGCCACCAGAGAAGACTTTCCCGCATAGACGAGGTTATCCGTATCAAGTGATCCCGAGATCTCGGATCCCATTGCTGGAGAAAACTCTTCTGGAAGGGACGCATCCCCCACTGTGTCCATCTCACCATGGGGACCGTGGACACCATGGTGCCTATTATTTTGAGACAATGTGAGGCTTTGAGGAAAGGAGACTCCAACGCAAGACAAATTCTGTCCCGAACTACTGGAATTTTTCCCAGGGGCAAGGAGATGGTATTCTGAACTGTATTGAATTGGGCACCGAGAAAGATTAGAGATTGTGTAGGCTCTAGATGACTCTTCTCTCTGTTTAGAAGCCAACCAAACTCAGTCAGAGTGAGGATGACCTGGGCCCGATGTATCAACAGTTGCTCCCTACTTTGTGAAAGTAATAGCAGATCGTCCAGGTAGTGATGTAGACAAATACCTTTTGTTCTGATTAAGGCTACGACAGCCAGTAAGAGCTTCGAAAATACCCAAGGCGATGTTGTAAGCCCGAACAGGAGACATGTAAACTGGAGGTGAATACTGCCTACTGCAGACCGAAGGTATTTCTGAAACTCTATCGCTATCGGGACATGAAGGTAGGCATCTTTCAGGTCTATGGTCAGGTATTTAGATGTGTCAAGTCTATCACTGGCCTCCAGGAGCCGGTCTTTTTTTAGAACCATGAACAGGGGTGAGTACATCCCCTGGAATCTTTCGGCTGTAGGCACTTGTATGACAGCGCCCTGGGCCAATAGGTAGCTTGTGTATAATAGAAGGATTTGACTTTTCTTCTCTGAGCCAGGTAGTGCAGTGGGTACGAACTGAAGTATGGGTGGACTGACAAACGTCCAAGAATGACCTGAAGATACTGTTTTGACAGTCCACAAATCTTTTATCGAGGCTGCCCAGACATGTCGGAACTGAAGTAGCCAAGCTCCAACTTGTTTCCGTCTGAGACAACCCTTTATCAAAAAGACTTAGGAGCTTCACCTCCACCAGAAGAAGCCCCTTTTGTGGCTTTCTGACCAAAAGGCTGGTTTCTCCTCCAGTTCTTCCTGAATTCACGTCCAGGTTTGTACTGATGAGCATCTCTTGCACAGTCTTGATCTTGCCTAGGAAAAGATCTTCTCTGCCCAAAAGGGCGACGATCCTGGGGAAGAAACCACGACTTACCACCTGTGGCACGGGTAATGGCGCTGTCCAGTTTATTCCCAAAAAGGGAAGATCCTTGAAAGGGGATCCTGCACCATGCCTGTTTAGAGGCAGGATCAGCTACCCAAAGGCGTAGCCACAAGGCACGCTTAGCAGTAACGGAGGAGAGCATGACCCGTGCCACCAAGCGAATAATGTCAAGGGAGGCCTCTCCCAAAAAAAAACGCTGCCATTCTTAGTTCATGCACTGGCATGATTCTGGATATGTCTTCAGAGACACTTATCAAGGTAGAATCCACTTCACTAGTCCAGGCCTCCATAGCTTTGTAGAGGGCTGCAAGGGCTAAAGCTGGTTTACAAGCCATGCCTGCCGTAATATATATATGTTTGAGATCAGTATCTATCTTTCTCTCCAAACTATCCTTGAAGGAAATGGTGTCTTGCAGGGGTAGTGTGACGTGTTTTACCAGCCTCATCAAAGTTGCATCGATCATAGGGGCTGATTCTAAATGTTTCACCTCTTCACTCTTGAATGGGTACATTGTTTGCTATTTTAGAAAGCAAGGAGTTTTTCTTTTCTGCGCCAGCCCATTCATCTGTAATAATTTCTCCAAGTTCACCTAGAAGGGGAAAGTTTGGGCATTCCTTCTTAAGCTGTTGGAAGTACTTCCTTTGCTTAGAAGGTGCTTCTACCGGATCTTCCCACTTTAAAGCATCCTTAACTGCTTTAACCAAGTTTGGGACAGGGAAAAATCAAAACCTGCAGTATTGTTAACACTTTCTGCCTCACTATCTGAGGTTTCGCTTGGGGAGCGGTTAAGCTGAGAGGGACCAGGAGCCTCAGGGTTATCCTGCACAAGAACTGGTGCTGGGTCAACAGGAGGAATGACTGTACGGCTGGAGTCAGAATTATTCAGGGATTCCTGACCAGAGCTTCCACTTGCTGGTCTCCATCTCCTCTTTCCCTTACAGCTCAGGAATAGCATGGCTCACAGAGGGATTTACCTTCCCGGACCTGAACCCTACATCCCCAGCAAACTCTTCTTCCAGAGTGACTGGAATGGCAGTGGGAATGATGTCCAGACATGGATCTGGACCCCTCTCTATGATGTCTAGAGGGCGATCTAGAACGTCTAGAACTTGATTTTAAATGAACATGTTGTGACCTAGAAATATCATTATCTTTGCGTGCCGAAGGTTGATGTTCAGACCTAGAGGGGCTAAAGGGAGAGAAAGAGTTAACGTGCTCCTAAACCAAAGGAAACGTGTGCACGTGCCTTTATAATGGATGTCTGCACCTGGACACACACACAACCTGCAGCATTTCTGTAAAACCTGCACACAAGACTGAAAACTCCATCCCACCCAATGCTCTTTGGAGTCTTCAAGTCTCCAACCCTGATCCAGACTTACCAAATCCAGAGAAAACGTAAAACATAATTTCCTCTGCTCTACTGGATCTTCTCAAACTCACTCTTTGAGAGTCCTGTGTCTATTTTAAACTATTAACTGTTAACTCTAATCAGATATCTGACTTAAGGGTAATGGTTTAAGGGCCCTTATAGCAGCAATGTCTCCGCTGATGTCCTTCACCGGCTTGTTGGAGCTTGTTAACTGTAAGAAGGAAACAGTAAATATCTTATAAGGAAGAAGGCTAAAGATGTCTAAGCACAGTGTTAAAATAAAATCAGTAAAGTATTCCTGGAGTAAAGATGTCTGTGCAAAGTGTCTCAATGTAACTGACAAAAAATGGGTAAGGGGTAGAGCGATTTGCCCTCTCACCAACGATCGTATAGCTCTGATGTCTTCTGGACAGGAACTTGTGTAGCGACACTCGTGCAGCGGATCTGCTGTCTCCATCTCCCGACGTGAAGCTTGACACACACCGACTGGCAAGCGACCAGAGAGTTGCTGAATGGATGTCAGACGAGCAGCAAACAGAGCCATGCCCCTCTCATCTGCGTGGTAGGCCGCAATCCCCCTCTCACAGCGATGTGAT
Organism: Rana kukunoris; assembly: GCA_029574335.1. NCBI lineage: Eukaryota > Metazoa > Chordata > Amphibia > Anura > Ranidae > Rana > Rana kukunoris. The sequence continues at coordinate 133,062,308 of CM056053.1, forward strand.
GGTGTCCACATGAGGGGATCCAGGAAGCAAAGAGGCCTGGGCCTAGTCTGCCCTGTACTTTTATAGTCTCTCCTACATTTCTCTTAGCTCTTTGCAGTGCAGCCTGGGATCTGCAGCCCTGTCACCTTAAAGTCAGTCAGGCTGCTTTGTGCTGGGACTTCCTATTCCACAGTTCTCTTCTGCTGCTCCCTGATAATTGGCTCTCTGCCAACAGGGAGGCAGGGGAAAGAGAAGAGTGGGCAGATGCCTGTGTGTGATTGTCACTCTGTACACAGGAAAACAAGAGGGTGAGAGTAAAAAGCCTGCGCAGGAGCTGACAGAAAGTGGGACCAAGGGTGGCAGAGCAGACCCCTGCTACATATCCAAGAACAAACTCTGTAGTCTATGCCTACAGATCTCAGTTTGTAGATTAAGCATTTATGGGGAAATGTATTGAATGCTTTTGCAACATCCAGATACACCACATCCACAGGCCTCCCCCTGTCTAGATGGCAGCTCACTTCCTCGCAGAATGTTAACAGATGGGTCTGGCAGGAAAACTCTTTGTAAACCCATGCTGATTACTACTAATGATACTGACTTCATCAGCAAATTCTTGGATATAATCCCTTTTCACCCCCTCCAATAATTTGCCTACTATTGATGTTAGGCTTACTGGACTGTAGTTTACAGGAATATGTCTCTGCCCTTTATTTGAATATTGGTACCACTTTGGCATTTCTCCATACAGCTAGAACAATTCCTGTCCGTATGCTGTCCCTAAAGAATAGGAAAAATGGTCTAGCTATAACATTTAGACCCATGAGGTCCTGGAGATTTGCTCCGCTTACTAACAATATAGTTGTGGTTGGTATAACCCTCTTTCCTGTGTAGAGACCCAGGAGAAGAAAGCATTTAGTACAGTTGCCTTCTCAGGGTCAACCATCCTCCCTTCAACATCTTTTATGTGGGCAATGTGCTCTGATCTCGCTTTTTTACTGTTAATATATCTAAAAAATTAATACACCTTATGTGAACAAGGCCTTAAAGTGAATATTCACACAATTTTTGTGTAAGGGAACTCCCCTTGTTTAGTAAATCATTCTCACCATCTTTCGTTGGCCCTACCAGCACGTTTAAACTTAAAATGCTGCATAGTGATAAAATGACATGCATGTTACACATTGCACAGTTAAACTTATGTAACCAGGTGCTGGACTACAGAAACATGAAGACAGAGTCATTTCCCCCTAATTAGTTTGCATCCACAGATACTGATTATGCTGCACCCTTCTCCTCTGGCGAGTAGGGGAGAGCTAGAGCCAGGCAAACCCATAGACTTCTATGCAGAATGCTGAGAATCCTGGGAGTCGTAGTTTGGGATGGCAGCCATATTATGGGACCCATAGACTCTACAGACTACAGATCCCAATGGGCACTGTGTAGTAGGAAGTGTCGAGAGAGGATTTTTATTAAACTGTCCAGGGAAAGTTCTTCCTCTTGGCACAGAGTAGAGAGAGAGCACCTCGGTCGGAGTATTCACCTGCCAGTGGGGATATAAGCCTGAGACTGGAAGTGAGGACACCTGGGGGCAGCACAGCATCACAGATCCTGCTTCCCACCACTGAAAACTGGAGGCTTTCAGGGAGAGACTGAGGGGGCCCCTTCTACAGTAAGCATCCACAGCAGCATCCTGGGAACTTGCCCATTATTGACACTGCTAGCAGAGACCGTGGCACTGAGAGCAGGAAACCAAGTGCGCTCAACCCATACTGCATCTGTACCATCCCTATACCCCACTTCTGCTAAACCAATACTGCAGTTAAATCGAAATGTCACTTCATCTGACCTGCAAATACACTGCAACTGTACCACACCTATACCGTATCTTTACTCTAACTTTACTGCATGCTAAGTGCACTACCGCTTCCTAAAGGGCCCCAACAATAGTAGAAGCAGAAGATCAACAAAAAGGACTGCTCCATAACCATCCTGAAAGGCCCTTTTTATGACTTCTCCCCTTTCTTTCATTTTCATGAGCAGTGCACATCCAGACGGTCTAGGCTAAGTATAGTTGCCATCAATGCACTTCAGCAGTATAATTCCCTGTATTTGACCAATCAAGCTTTATTACCGCCACTACTGCATGTTAGGCAGCCTTGCTACTGTTTATGCTGATCATGATGCTATGGGCTTGATTTACTAAAACTGGAGCGTATAAATTCTGGGGCAGCTGTGCATGGTAGCTAATCATCTAGCTTCAGCTTGTTCAATTACGTTTTGATTAAAAAAAAAACCTGGAAGCTGATTGGTTTCTTTGCAGAGCTGCGCCAGACTTGGCACTCTCCAGTTTAAGTAAATAATTTAGTAAATTAACCCTCAAGTGTCATCTTATGCCTAGGCCTTATTACTTTGTCTGCTATTATGTTATTGCCTTTGTTGATCCATTTTGTGCTTGCCTTTTTGCCTACCATATCTGGTTACAATTAGAGTTGAGCGGACACCTGGATGTTCGGGTTCGGACCCGAACCCGAACTTTAAAAAGAAAGTTTGGGTTCAGGAACCCGAACCCGGTCTCCGAACCCCATTGAAGTCAAAGGGACACTGAGACTGCATGGGGGTCCCCCCAAATTCAATAACCAGACCCTTTAGGTCTGGTATGGATATTAAGGGGAACCCCAACGTCAATTTTTTTTTATTTTTTTATTTTTTTTAAAGTGTATTTTTGTGCGTGAACTCGAGAGAGAGGAGCCGGACTGCAGGAGTTGGGAGTAGGCAGACCCTCCCCCCAGAGGCAATCTGCCATCCTTCTCAATGCCCCTGGGTGACAATGGCGGGTGTGAGGGGGGCCTCCCACTTACCCCGCCCTACCTGCTCCACTTGGGAGCCCAACTGGGGCCCAACAGGACCCCAACGGGGCAGAGGGACTCCCCCTATGAGGGAGTGAGGGGGTCTAGCCCACCCAGCCAGCCCAGTAGGTCCTTCGCCTCTCTTTTTTAGGAGACCTCATGGCCAAAGTGCGTGCTTGTTAAACCAATTTTATGTGCGTGAAAGTGTGGTGTTTTTTTTGTGTGTGTGGGGGGGGGGGGGTGTGCGTACTAAGCACAGGCGTACCTTGCATAGCACACCCACCGGGAGCCGGACTGAGACCACCAAACTCAATTCACATGTAGCCGAGACTGGGATCCGAACCCTTGGCTGCAGAGGTGAATGGCTTGTCAGCGCAGTGCCAATCACGTTGAGCCACCACAGCTCCCCGCCCCCCCCCCCCCCCCCCGACGTCAATTTAAAAAAAAATGACGTGGGGTTCCCCCCAGATATCCAAAACCATACCCTTCAGGTCTGGTGTGGATTTTAAGGGGAACTCCACTCCAAGGGTCTCATCCCCACAAACCTTGCCCGGTAGTTGTGGGGGTATGCGGGCAGGGGGCTTATCAGAATCTGGAAGACCCCTTTAACAAAGGGGACCCCCAGATCCTGGCCCCCCCCTGTGTGAAATGGTAATGGGGTACACTGTACCCCTACCATTTCACGAAGGAAGTGTAAATAGTAGTTTTCAGGGAAAAAAACACACACCGTAGAATAAATTACTTTATTAATTAAACCAAATAAAAATCCAGCGGTGAAAATAGACGATTGATGGACGTAAGCGTATCGCTTACCGAAACGTCGGAAAGTCACTGCGTCGGGCCCGCGTACGATCGTGAATTGCCATCTCTCGCTGATTTACATATTCTTGGCGTAAATCAGCGGGAACGCCCCGAGTGCCCATTTTAAAATTGCAGTTCCGATACGACGGCGAAATACAATTACGCCGCTCGTATATGAACTCAATCCCAGCGTATCTTGTTTTCTGCATACAGAAAACAGATAAGCCGGCTCAAAGTGTGAGTTATGCTGGCGAATCACTGATACTCCAGCGTAACTCTACCTGAATCTGGCCCTATGTCTCTATTTAAATGATCCCATAGTTCCTCCAGAGTTCTTTACATAATGTGCAAATAAGCACAGCCACAGCCACAATGCTTTGCAGCCATGGCAATTTTAACTCGGGCTACAAAGTTTCACAGAAGGATCCGCCTGTAAAAACTCACCTATTCTGATCAATAGGGTTGCACCACATCCACTAGACAAATGCTTGATTCGCATTTGCGACTTTGTAAAATTGCCATTTGTTTAATGTGTTTATTTCTACAAAGAAACAAATAAAAGAATATGAATTAGTTTGAGGCTGAAATTGTGTTTTTATGTTAAACAACAAAGCAAAGACACTGGAATTTGAAATGTAAACACAATCAAAGCGATTTCCAAAAGTACATTGATTTTGGAGGACAAGCTGGGCTGCATTTTATTTATGTATATTATCAATAGGATTACAAAAGAAAAGTACGAGTGTAACAAAAGAGCAGAAAATGAGGGTGACGACAATCTTCCCATCTGCTACCATGTGGAGATTTATTGTTAAATTTGCGGAATGTATTTATTTATAATCCCACTGATAAGTGTGTGATGAAAACATAAAATACACAATTAACAGTCCAGCTTGTCCTTTCAATAATTTCAAGGATAAATACCTGTATCATAGCCAGTGGCGCCTATTGACGTTTTAGGATGGGGAGGCAGATCCCGCCCTTCCATTTTGACCCATCACACTTTTCAGAAGTCCCACCACCGCCCTTATATAATCCACCCACTCCCTCCCCTGTATTTCACTTGCTTCCACCTATATTGTCAGGAGTATACAGCTCAGCATCACAGGACAGAGTATGCAGCCCCAGAATCACAGGACAGAGTATACAGCCCCAGAATCATAGAACAGAGTATACAGCCCCAGCATCAAAGTACATAGTATACAGCTCAACCTCACAGATCAGGGTATACAGCTCAGCATTACCGATCAGGGTATATAGCTCAGCCTCACAGATCAGGGTATATAGCTCAGCCCCACAGATCAGGGTATATAGCTCAGCCCCACAGATCAGGGTATATAGCTCAGCATTACAGATCAGGGTATACAGCTCAGCATTACAGATCAGGGTATACAGCTCAGCCTCGAAGATCAGGGTATATAGCTCAGAATTACAAATCAGGGTATATAGCTCAGCCTCACAGATCAGGGTATATATCTCAGCATTACAGATCAGGGTATATAGCTCAGCCATCATAGTATATATATCTCAGCATTACAGATCAGGGTATATAGCTCAGCATTACAAATGATGGTATATAGCTCAGCATTACAGATCAGGGTATATAGTTCAGCATTACAGATCATGGTATACAGCTCAGCCTCACAGATCAGGGTATATAGCTTAGGATTACAGATCAGAGTATCTAGCTTAGGATTACAGATCAGAGTATCTAGCTCAGCATTACAGATCAGAGTATATAGCTCAGCATTACAGATCAGGGTATAAAGCTCAGCATTACAGATCAGGGTATATACAGTAGCTCAGCCTCACAGATCAGTGTATGCATGTATACATCACCTCCCCTCTATACAGCTAGTTATATACACCCACCTTCCTTCCTGTATATAGAGACATTCCTCCATCACCACTGACTGCAGATATACATCATCTGTCCGGTTTACAGCTATATATACAATAACAGGACAGATGATTTATATCTGCATGGAGGAAGGTCTCTGTATACAGGGTCGGACCTACCATTGGGCTTGACTGGGCTCAAGCCCATGGGCCCCCATCCAATAGGGGGCTCCGCAGGCCACGCCCATTTACATTTTAAATATCTTCATATTCATTACAATTTAATTATAATTTTATCAATTTTTATTGCTTTTATTAATCTCCTGGTTCATTTTTTTAATTATTACATTGTTTACTGTGTATATGCTTCTTTCCGCACATCCGGCCACTTCCCTTAAAGGAGTTGTAAAGACATTTTTTTTTCACCTTAATGCATAGATTGCATTAAGGTAAAAAAAAACATCGGATGCTGCCGCCCCCCCCCCCCCCGAGCACCCGTTATACTTTTCTGACCCCTCGAAAGTCCCGCGCGGTCCCGCGATCCTCTTCGCCCACTCAGCCTGGCCGCTGATTGGCTTGAGTGGATGGATTGAGAGCAGTGCAGCCATTGGCTGGCACTGCTGTCAATCACATCTAGTGACGCGGCGCACCGAGGGGCGGGGCCAAGTGATACAGTGAGCGTCTATGGGCGCTCGCTGTATCACGGGAGCGCACCCTCAATTACTGACCACCATGCGAGCACCTGCATAACTGTGGTGAGTAATTGCAAGGAGGACCAGAGACAGCCGTCAAGGTACCCCAGAAGACGTGGATCGGGGCCACTCTGTGCAAAACGAACTGCACAGTGGAGGTAAGTATGATATGTTTGTTATTTTAAATAAAAAAAATGTTTTCATTTACTAACGCTTTAAGCATGTGTGTATATATATCTGACCTTGTGAATGGTCAGCTAGATCGGATGAAACAGCGGATGTCATTGGCCACGAAAACACGTGTCCGCAGTGTTTGTGTTCCACCTTGGAACGCACTTCCGGCCTCCATCTTCCGGTTCACGGACACCATCGATACTGCACGGCTTGAAGCGCCTACACTGCCCTGGAGACATACAGAGCGCGAAAAAGAGTTACCAGTGGTAAGAAAAAGAAAATCTTTCAATAAAGGAGTCCTTTTAACAGTTATGCCGCGTACACACGGTCGTTTTTTGCGATGAAAAAAAAACGTCGTTTTTTAAAACGTCATTTAAATTGATCGTGTGGGGGCAAAACGTCGTTTTTTGTCTTAAAAAAAACGACCAAAAAAGAATTCCAACATGCTTGAATTTTTTGTGTCGTTTTTCAAAACGTCGTTTTTTGTTTCACAAAAAGTCACCATGTGTAGCAAAAACGTCGTTTAAAACGACGTTTTTCAACCCGCGCATGCCCAGAAGCTAGTTATGAAGCGAGCTTCAATGGAAAAGAGTGGTGAACGTAACCTCGCTTTTTGTGAAAAAAAAACGATGGTGTGTATGCAACATCGTCTTTGAAAGTGACGTTTTAAAAACGTCGTTTTTTACTTCACAGAAAACGTCGGTTTTTTTCATCACAAAAAATGATCGTGTGTACGCGGCATTAGTGTGTGAATCTTTAGAAGTGGGAGAGCCATAATGTCTGGATCCAGGGAAGCGGGTCAACATGAGTGGGAGGATCCTGGGAGGCGGGTCAACATGAGTGGGAGGATCCTGGGAGGTGGGTCAACATGAGTAGTTTCGAAAAAAATTGTTTGTTTGTGGTCTGTGCATCAGACCAAAAAGAAGGGCAACAGGAGGAAAAAGAGGGACATTAAATTGCTAGTAAATGTAATTGTGTAAAATGTAAATACGATGTTTAATTTCTTAATTTTCTCACGAAACATAGCCAGAGAAACCCGAAGCTGAAAAGAGAATGAGAATTATTACGAAACAAATGCCAATTACTATCAAAACCTTTAAAATAACATTACTGGTTTGACTAAAATGAAACCATTGAAATGCATATAGAGAACATTGCTTTTCATCTCAAAGCTTTCGTTTATAATTCCGGCATCGCTGTAAATTTCTAGAAACAAAGAGCAGAGTCTGGGGCTTTACTACAAGAGTTAAAATCCTGCAGAGGATGCAGCAGTGTTAAATTGGCCAGCAGCAGGGCAGTTTTTTTAGCGATATTACGACTAGCTGGTGTTTGCCTAAATTTTATTTTATCTATGGTTATATGGAGGGTGCTATAAATATGATTAATATTATGTGAGGTGGTTTCGATCCACACAGTTCTTGCAGTTACTTTTTTTCTTTCGAACAAGGCAGCAATGTGCAAATAAAAGGCAGCTCCAAGAACAACCGGACGGCGCATTGAGCACCCCGGACATTAAAAAATGCCCTATCAACATAAGATAAAAAATAAAAATCCTAAAAAGGATATAAAAATCCTCAAAATACCACTACTGTAATAAAAGCCAGCTTTTTTTTTAAAGGGATGCCTTGCAAAAAAAGCTGTATTAAGTAAAATGGGGGCTAACGTAAAATAAAATTAAAGCCACAAAACTCCAACCCAGCAAAGAAAGCCAACAGGCTGGGGAAAGATCAAGACCATATGGTCAGGATCCACCCAGAAGACTGGAAGACTGGACCGAAACCTGGCTCAGCGTTTTAACAAGCCACTGAGAGGCTGAGCCAACCGCTCCTGCCCCATTCACAGCCCCAGTTAGCGTGGGGGGGGCAAGCAAACCAAGCGATCAGCAGTGAACACCTTCCCCCCCCCCCCCCCAATCAAAGGTTATTGTAAAGACCATGAAAACAAAGGAAATTCCATCCTCTGTGTTTGATGCCTGCTTTCAGTTTCATAGAACTCACTACTCACAGTCACTCATAGTCACACTGTCTTCCCACTTTTATCTGAATGACCAACATCCACACAATCAACTCCGCAAAAACGCATCTACGTTGTGTACTTCTTGCACGTTTCATTTTTCTCTGTCAGTTCTGCCCACATCACCATCTGCCCAAAGCTGACCATACACTATCAAAGACTCAAAAATAATACCATAACAATATTGCAAATTTGAACATTTTGATTTTGAGATAGATAGTGGACGTGATTCTGAAGGGGAATTCCTATCACATTTACAATTTTGTTCAATCAGATAAGAATAGAGAAAGATGAGAAAGAATAGAGAGAAACGTACATCCTAATTCCATATTCTTCATCATGGTAGTCAAAAATGATCATTGATTTGACTAAACTAACAATTAGAAAATCAAATGAACATTTAAAAAAAGTCAGTTTTTGAAAGATATTCTTCCAGTGTATTGTTAGCCTAAGCTGTTTATCCCCTATCTCCATTGACTAGCCACTCTATGCACTGTGCTTCAGCACCATCTATACTTGTGGAAGACCTGAGCCATGGGAACCATAACTTGATGCCCACAACTCATTCAAAATTTTTTTTTTTTTTACATTTTCCAATGCTGAATTTGACAGAAGTGTCAATGATGTCAGAGGACTTGCTGGTACCTTAGGCGATGAAACATGCACCTTCCAAAATAGAAGCAGTCTAATTCAGTAGTGTATTTAGGTTTTGTGCTGCCCTAGGCCTGACTAAACTTGTGCACTCCCTAATTTAAATATGACCCACCCCTTACTGTCAAGGCCACATCCATTTCTATTTAAGACCCACCCTGAAATTTTCGAGTGGGGACACTAGCTCTGAGGGCCTGGGGGGGCAATGAATTCCCTTAATTTGCATAGATTTCCTGTCACTTCCTGTTTGGCTATGTGGCAGAAAGTGCCTCCCTTATTCTACTTTAACCTCCCTGGCGGTATGATTCTGTCTGGAATTACGTACCAAAAGCGGTACAATTATTTTGCATGGAAATTCTGCGTTTTATACTGTAGGCCTGCAATTTTTAGGAATAACTCACTTAAATTTGTCCAAACCAGAGTCTAGTAGACATCCCGGGTATGATAAAGTTTGAAACACAAAATCATAAAATTATAATATAATAAATATCTATAAATAATTATAACAATTAATAATGTAATTATAATAAAAATTATTCACTAATGTAATCAAATCAAAATCACTGAAATTTGCTCAGTTGCAGAATTGTCGCTGTCATTACTTTTATTTTTTTATGACGAATTTCACCACAAATCGCTATCGCTCAATTCTGCAAGTGATTATCATTTATTATCGCTGTTTTCTAGCTGCTCTAAAATCACTTTTGACATAAAGGGACACTTTTGGTTGCTATGGACAATCTACAGTTTGCAGGCACAAAAAAAATGTTTTTATTATGTAAAAGTGTTATGTAAAATATTGTGTTTGATTTGGGATCTCCAGCTGCCAGGTATTGTGTTTTATTATGTAAAAGAACATGCAGGGCACTGGGCAGACCACTAGGGACAAGGGGGTGTGTACTTTTTACATACAGTACTGTAATCTATAAGATTACAGTATTCTGTATGTAATGTGTTTGTTTACTTTTTTGAATTTGCCGCCGGTCTCCGCCCCCGTGCGCCGTTACGTCGCAGGGAACGGAGATCGGAGATCTGTGTGAGTCGAATGGAGGACGCCACTCGCTCACACAGCGGGATGCATCGCTGGATCCAGGGACAAGGTAAGTACAGTATACCCAGCCTGGATACAAGGTAAGCCAGCGCGCTGCAGGCTCTGCATATTCACCCCGAGCGCGACTCGGGGATATCGATTTTTACATAAAAAATCCACCCCGAGTCACGCTCGGGGATACCGGCAGGGGGGTTAAGGACAAATTTCTAATAATTTTATGAAGAGGACTAAGAAGATATAACCGTGCCAATGGTGCAGCAGAAAACATATAGCACAGTGAGGAAGGTTTGTGGTCCAGGATGATAGGACAGTCAAAATTAGAAGCAGCCCCCCCCCCACAGTTGCGGAATGCCGGCCGCCCGCATACCGGAAGCAGTGTGCCCGCTTTATGGGGGCATTAGACTAATTTGCATCTCTGCCCGGTCCGCCCCATAAGACTGGCGTTACACAAACAGTGCAGCGCAAGCCGGCTGTGACGCTTTCCATGTTGCCCCCTGCAATGTTCTGCCCTAGGCCTGGGCCTTGTTGGCCTAAGCCAGGATACAGCGTTGGCTTCATTTAGAGTATGCATGCACAGCTTTTCAGTGTAATTGTTTTTCATGTGGTCTTGAACACTGTGTTCACTGTGTGCATAACAGGCGCTTTTTTTTGCTTCGGTCAGCAACCAGGCCTGCATAATTCTTTAAATGTCATAAGACACCTGCAGGACACACTTCACAAAATAACCACCTGTAGACACTGTGTGGTCATAAATGGACAAACTTTCCATATGGAATCCCTAAAAGAGCAATCTTAAAATGACACTAAGCGATAGCCTAATGCCGCGAACACACGATCACTTTTTGTGATGTAAAAAAACGTTGTTTTATCTCACGAAACAAAACAACGTTTTTCAAACTTCATTTTAAAAAACGACGTTGCCTACACACCATTGTTTTCTGAAAATGCTTTTGCAAAGCGCGGTTACGTACACCACGACCAAAAAAAAAATTTATGTAATTTTTCAGAATGTCGTTTTTTGTGTCATACAAAATGATCATGTGTGGGCAAAACGACGTTTAAAACGACATTTTGAACCCGCGCATGCTCAGAAGCAAGTTATGAGACAGGAGCTTCAATGGAACAGAGTGACGTCAACGTCACTCTGTTCCATTGAAGCTCCTGTCTCATAACTTGCTTCTGAGCATGCGCGGGTTCAAAATGTCGTTTTAAACGTCGTTTTGCCCACACATGATCATTTTGTATGACACAAAAAACGACATTCTGAAAAATTACATACATTTTTTTTTTGGTCGTTTTTCAGAAGACATAAAACAACGTTTTGCCCACACACGATCATTTTAACCACTTAGCAACCACCTGCCGAAAAATAACGGCGGCAAGGTGGTTGCTTAACTCTGGGATCACGTTATATAACGTGATCCCAGAGAATCGTTCCTGCGCGCCCCCTCGGGCGCGCACACAGAAACATTCGTGCACGCCGGGTCTATGAGACCCGGCGCAACACAAATCGCGGTGACTGGCCAATGACAGCGGCCTTTTACCACGTGATCGCGCCGTCCAATGACGGCGCGATCACAATGTAAACAAAGAAGGTCAGGGAAAGTTCATCTCTCTCCTCTCCTCACACAGTATCAGCGTGAGAGGAGAGGAGAGATCTGTGAGTTTTCCCTGGCAATTGCATTGCCCTAAAGTCAATATTAGTGCCCCATCTGTGCCCAGAGTGTGCCCAGAGTGCCCCATCTGTGCCCAGAGTGCCCCATCTGTGCCCATAGTGCCCCATCTGTGCCCATAGTGCCCCATCTGTGCCAATAGTGCCCCATCTGTGCCACATCTGTGCCCAACAGTGCCACATCTGTGCCCAACAGTGCCACATTTGTGCCCAACAGTGCCACACCAGTGTCACCAAAGCCGCACCAGTGTCACCAAAGCCGCACCAGTGTCACCAAAGCCGCACCAGTGCCACAACAGTGCCGTACCAGTGCCACAACAGTGCCATCTCTGCCCATCAGTCCTTTCTGCGCCACTGCAGTGTCGCCTGTGCCCACCAGTGCCGCCTGTGCCCACCAGTGACGCTGGTGTCCACCCCAGCCATCTGTGCCGCCTGTGCCCACAAGAGCCGCCTGTGCCCACCAGAGCCGCCTGTGCCCACCAGTGCCGCCTGTGCCCACCAGTGCCGCCTGTGCCCACCAGTGACGCTGGTGTCCACCCCAGCCATCTGTGCCGCCTGTGCCCACCAGAGCCGCCTGTGCCCACAAGAGCCGCCTGTGCCCACCAGAGCCGCCTGTGCCCACCAGAGCCGCCTGTGCCCACCAGAGCCGCCTGTGCCCACCAGAGCCGCCTGTGCCCACCAGAGCCACTACAGTGCACATAAGTGCCACCTGTGTCCACCAGTGCCACCACAGTGATCTGCAGTGCAGTGCAGCCTCACCAGCCACCAGTATGGCAAAAAAATTCTTAACCGATGAGGAGATCTACCAGCATCTAATCATGAGCGATGAGAGCAGCGGGGAGTCTCTGTACGATTCAGATTCGGCCTATGAACCCGTTACAGACAGTGGGTCTGATTCAGAATCTGAAGGGGAACGTGTGCCCGTGAAAAAAAGGGGTGCTGGCGTGGAGAAGCGGCCTACTCCCAGAAGTGCAGGGCCGTCCACCTCAAGCGCAGGGCCGTCCACCTCAAGCGCAGGGCCGTCCACCTCAAGCGCAGGGCCGTCCACCTCAAGCGCAGGGCCGTCCACCTCAAGCGCAGGGCCGTCCACCTCAAGCGCAGGGCCTCTGCAACAAAGGCCAGGCACCAGTAGGGTGTCATCTCAGCCCCAAAGGGATAGGGGCCATGCCAGCCTTCCCTATGGCCTTCAAAACCCCCTGTGGCTTCCCCCTAATTCCGGAGCAGCAAATATCCCCCCTTTCACTGCCCAGCCAGGTGTCCAGGTGAACACCGACAATTTTTCCATGCTCGATTTTTTTAATTTACTTTTCAACGAAGACTTGCTATCCTTCATTGTGGCCCAGTGCAATCTCTACGCACAGCAGTACATAGAAAGCAACCCTGGTTCTAGTTATGCCCGTCCCTTTGAGTGGAGAGAACTAACCGTGGAGGAATTCAAAATTTTCCTAGGCCTAACTTTTACTATGGGACTTTCAAAAAAAAACCAATTGTACTCCTACTGGTCTACCAAACCCATCCACCACATGCCACTCTTCTCCTCCCTTATGACAAGATCCCGATACCTAATAATTATGCGGTTCCTCCACTTTAACGACAATGCCCAGTGCCCTCCCCGAAATGACCCTGCTTTTGACAAACTTTACAAAATTCGGCCACTCCTAAATTTTTTCTCGCAAAAATTTCCCCAGTTATATACCCCTGAACAGAACATATCCGTGGATGAGTCCCTTGTAAAATTCTCAGGCAGGCTGGGCATCAAACAGTTCATCCCCAGCAAAAGGGCCCGATATGGGGTCAAAATGTACAAACTATGCGACAGAGCCACAGGGTACATTTACTCCTTCATGGTGTACGAAGGGAAGGACTCCCAACTGCATCCCCCTGAATGCCCAGAGTATATCGGAGTCAGCGGAAAAGTGGTCTGGGATCTGATCTATCCTCTATTTGGAAAGGGATACCACCTTTATGTGGATAATTTTTACACCAGCTTGCCCCTGTTTAGAAATCTGTACCTTAGGAATACCCCAGCATGTGGCACAATAAGGGCCAATAGAAAAGGCTTCCCACAAAAATTGGTGAATGAAAAGCTCAGACGAGGGGAGTCAGCAGCATTGAGGAACCAGGAGATATTGGCTGTCAGGTGGAGGGACAAACGGAACGTCCACATGCTTACATCAATCCACAATGACACCTACGTGGAAGTCCCCAAAAGAAATGGATCAATCCAAAAACCAGCATGCATCTATGATTATAACTTGTTTATGGGGGGAGTGGACTTCAACGACCAGATGATCGAACCCTACCTTCCCACAAGAAAATCCCGTCACTGGTATAAAAAAGTGTCCATTTATTTCTTCAGTCTGGCCTTCTATAACTCTTATGTTATATACAAAAAATCATCAGAGAACCCCGTATCCTATCTGTCCTATCAAGAAGAAGTCATCACCGCCCTTTTGTACCCTGAAAACCCACCAGAGAATATTCGCTCTGATTCTGTGAGCAGACTACACGAGCGTCACTTTCCTGAGAAAGCCGTTGCCCGTGAAACAGGCTACAGACGCCAGAAAAGATGCCGAGTGTGCTCCAGAGAAGGAATTCGAAGAGACACTGTTTATTATTGTCCCGATTGCCCTTCCCAACCAGGCCTCTGTATAGGTGCATGTTTCCGCCGTTACCATACGTTTCTACATTATTAGGGAAGTATGGTAAACGCAATTCTCATTTCCTGTAATTTCCCTCCACATCCCTTATGCCACTGCACTGAACTGTTCATACCTCTGCCTTCTCCGGAACCGACCATGGCCTGTTATACGACCACTCTTTTGCCTAACCCTAAACATACCTCTGCCTTCTCCGGAACCGACCATGGCCTGTTATACGACCACTCTTTTGCCTAACCCTAAACATACCTCTGCCTTCTCCGGAACCGACCATGGCCTGTTATACGACCACTCTTTTGCCTAACCCTAAACATACCTCTGCCTTCTCCGGAACCGACCATGGCCTGTTATACGACTACGCTTCTGCCCAACGCTAAACTGTACCTACCTCTGCCTGCTCTGGAACTGACCCTGGACTGTTTGACCACGTTTTTTGCCTGCCCCTTGGATTGATCTTTTTACCCTGCTATACTAGTGGGAACACAGGGGTCTCGCATATGTGAGGGGCTCCAGAATTGTTTTTCTGGATGAAAAAACTAATTTTTTAGTTTTCTCATTCCCGGATTAGGGTCTGGTTGCCCGGAGGCTTCAAAGAGATTTGGGTGGGAGAAGCCTCTACCCCTGTCCCCATTCTTTCCTGGCCCACTACTTGGACCATGTTCCTGCTTATTACTACCAGGACGATTATTTTGGCACTGCTGGCAATGTCTCTACTTGCACTGGCCCTGGACTGTATATGGACAGTATCCCTGTACTGACTATGGACAATATTCTTGCCTGCTGCCTGGACAATTCCATTCACTGTCGCTGACCAGTGATCACGTCTCTGCCTGCTGCCTGGATCAGGGCTCTCCTCCTGTGGACAATTGCACTACTAAAACCACAGGTAATCTTTTTTTTTTTTTACCCATTACTCAGCAGAATGTATTTTAGGGTGTAGTCAAAAGACTCATTATGCCTCATAGATTATACGTTGGGGTGTTAGCTTTCCAAAATGGGGTCACTTTGTGGGTGTTTCCATTGTCCTGGTGCTCCAGGGCCTTCAAAAGTGTAATAGGTGGTTGAGAGATTAGATGTGTAATTTATGCTTCTAGAATGCTAGAAGTTGTTACTTCAGTGTTGGGCCTCTGTATGTGGCCAGGTTGTGTAAAAGTCTCACACATGTGGTATTGCCATACTCAGGAGGAGCAGCAGAACATATTTTGGGGTGTCATTTGTGGAATATACATGCCATGTGAGAGAAATAACCTGTTATAATGACAATATGGTGTGAAAAAAAAAAAAAAAAATATATCTTAATTTTGCAAAGAATTGTGGGAAAAAATTACAACTTCAAAAAACTAACTATGCCTCTTATTAACTACCTTGGAATGTCTACTTTCCAAAAATGGGTCATTTGGGGGGTATTTGTACTTTACTGGCTTTTTAGGGTCTCAAGAAATGAGAGAGGCTGTCAGTACATCAGGTATGATCAAATTGATAAATTTTCAGTAATTGGTACCATAGCTTGTAGACCCTATAACTTCCACCCAGACTAAATAATATCCCAATTTTTTTTTTTATTATTACCAAAGACATGTAGCAGTATACATTTTAGGCCAAATTTATGAAGAAAATTAACTTTTTTGCAAAATTTTATAATAGAAATGAAGAAAAAATCATTTTTTTACAAAATTTTCATTCTTTTTTCATTTATAGCGAAAAAAATAAAAATCGCAGGGGTGATCAAATACCACCAAAAGAAAGCTCTATTTGTGGGAAAAAAAGGACACAAATTTCATTTGGTTATAGTGTTGTATGACTGAGTTATTGTCATTCAAAATGAGAGAGCACCGAAAACTGAAAATTGGTCTGGTTATTAAGGGTGTTTAAGTGCCCAGTAGTCAAGTGGTTAAATGACGTTTTTTAAAATGTCGTTTTATTTCATCACAAAAAACGACCGTGTGTATGCGGCATAATTCTCCAAAAATAATCCATACGCATCCCTTACTTAAAAGTATAACTAAAGGCAAAACTATTTGCAACTTTGACATGTGTTAGTAAAACTGTCCAGGTGGATTATACCTTGTTTTTTTCAGGACAAATTGGGCTTATATTTGGTGGTAATGGATAATGGTGGTAATAATAATGGTGGTAGTGGTAATGGTGGTAATGGATATCTCCTGATTTTCTTTTTAATAAAAAATTGCCCAAAATAGTAAAAAAAAAAATGTTTTAAATGTAGCTGTTAATTTGTACTCAGAGTCTCAGGTAATCGTGCTAGGGAAAGGACTGAGGGTAAACAGGGAAAACCTGCGGAGGGAAATTGACCTGAGGTATGCCAGGGTCACGTGGTCAGTATGCCTAAAAGGGGGCATACCCAAGTAGAAGTAAAAGAAATAATAGCAATAAAAAGGGGAGGGGATGGGTGGGTGGGCCACCAGAAAACCGACGCCCAGAAAGAGGAAGGAGGGTGGGTTTAAATACCTCCCGACTCCTCCTACAAATACAGGCTTGACTTGCAGTCAGCCTTACACTTGTACTCAGAGTCTCAGGTAATCGTGCTAGGGAAAGGAC
This sequence comes from Rana kukunoris, assembly GCA_029574335.1. Classification (NCBI taxonomy): domain Eukaryota; kingdom Metazoa; phylum Chordata; class Amphibia; order Anura; family Ranidae; genus Rana; species Rana kukunoris. Next base: position 133,079,245 of record CM056053.1, read on the forward strand.
TGAGGGTAAACAGGGAAAACCTGCGGAGGGAAATTGACCTGAGGTATGCCGGGGTCACGTGGTCAGTATGCCTAAAAGGGGCCAAAAATAAAACCGTAGGATGAGGTAGCGAAGGGATTGAAATGAAAGTGACTGAATGTGACCACAAGCCCCAAATGCAAGAATGCCTGTGACAGACATGTGGAACTGGGATATACCCGGAAAAGAAAGCTACCTACCGCCCACCTAACTTCTCAACAACAAGAATACAAACCCCTTGACGAATGGCAGCAGAAACTGCACCTGTACTGAAACCACGGCCCGGAGTGAATGTTGAAGTGCTATCCTAGTTAGGCAGCAGGGAATTACTAAGTGTCATGCCCTGTGCTAGCAGGGAAGGGGGTACTAGGGAAAAGGAAAAGTGGCCTATCCCTGAGAACATCCGCAACGGTCTGGTGCCCAGAATGTCCAGGACCCAGCTTGAAAAAACGTTTGAGCTGCAAGTGGCAAAAAGAAAACAAAACGCAAGTAGGTACTGGCATGTTGAGAGAAAAGAACCCAGGATACCGAGATAGGAACGCCTGGAAGATATCCCAGGCCGAGTCACAAGGCTGAATTAAAAAGGACTTGAAGATCACGCTTCGTCTATAACAAAATCGGAATATACAAGGAGGGCGTGCAACCATGTAAAGAAACCTGTAACTTGAGAAGGATGGATGGTGGCAAAATCTGCGATATCTGCTGCCCGTGACATGAACTCTGCAAAGAAGAACAACATCGTTAAACAAAGCATGATCAACGAGCCCCAACTTACCTTAGGAAAATGAAAACCCCTACCTCACCTTACCCCTACCTACGTATGTGTCCGTGATTGACACATGCAGTAACGTAGAGCAGGACCGTTTGCGTGTCAGTCTGCGGAACTGGCGAGGCTGAGCAACCTGAGGCAAAGCAGGCAAACGGAAAACGTATCACTCAAGCCAAGGAACCTGAAGACGTGTCGGGCAGGTGATGTAAGTAATGAGATTACGTGACGTATGAAAATGTAATAAAAGCCGTGAGAAGCGGATGAGGGGACTTGGCACCGCACAAGCCAATTAAAAACGAACATCTCAATCCGACAGTACCTGTGAACGTGACAGGTAACCAGCAGTGGAGAGTGGATATGAATGTGACATGTATGCACAGACTGTGCAAATGAAATGTGGGTAAGTGTAGGACTAGTGCAGCTGGACTGAGAACGTGACAACCCCATGAATGCAAAGGCCGAGCAACCTGAGGCGTGGCAGGCAAATTAAAAACGTACACTCAGGCCTGATGAACCTGAAGACGTGTCAGGTCATTGTATGAGGAATGCAACGCCAAGATGCATGAAACGTATGAGAAACGGATGAGGAGACTTACCACTGCACAAGTCAATTAGAAACGAAACATCTCAATCCGACAGTACCCGTAGACGTGACAGGTAACCAGCAGTGGAGAGCGGCCATGGACTAACATGTACGCCCAGACTATGAAAATGAAACGTGGCAAGTGTAGGACTAATGCACCTGGACTAAGACTGTGACCAAACCCATGAATTGCAAAGGCCGAGCAACCTGAGGCGTAGCAGGCAAATTAAAAACGTACACTCAGGCCTGATGAACCTGAAGACGTGTCAGGTCATGGTATGAGAAATGCAACGCCAAGATGCATGCAACGTATGAGAAACGGATGAGGAAACTTGCCACTGCACAAGCCAATTAGAAACGAAACATCTCAATCCGACAGTACCCGTAGACGTGACAGGTAACCAGCAGTGGAGAGGGGCCATGAACTAACATGTATGCCCAGACTATGAAAATTAAATGTGGGTAAGTGTAGGACTAGTGCAGCTGGACTGAGAATGTGACAAACCCGTGAATTACCAAGGCCGAGCAACCTGAGGCGTAGCAGGCAAATTAAAAACGTACACTCAGGCCTGATGAACCTGAAGACGTGTCAGGTCATTGTATGAGAGATGAAATGTCAAGATGCATGAAACGTGTGAGAAACGGATGAGGAGACTTGCCTCCGTACAAGACGTGATGGGTGACCCCCCCCCCCCCCCATCGGTGAACGCCATGAATCAAAATGAACATACCAATGCTACCAACTAGAAAACATCCCAACTGAAACCTGCATGAGAAACGTAAGTTGCATGAAACGCACACACCCGAGAACACGAAAAGCATGGCAAACAAAAACATGATAAATGTAAATACCTGAGAACATAAAAATACCCTGAGAAATGGAATCGTATGCATCACAACTGAAACCTGTATGAGTAACGTAAACACTTGAGAACATGAATAGCGTGAGAAACGTAACGTAAAACGGAAAGTACAAACGTAAAATTGCATGAGAAACGGAAAACATGAGAACAGAAATAGCATGAGCAACGTGAGCACCCGAGAACATGAGTAGCAAGAGAAACGTGTACACTTGACAAACATGAATCACAACCACAAGGCAAGCATGAGCCACGCGATTGCACAGGAACATGACAACCATAAGAATCATAATCGCATGGGAGAAACCATACGCAACGCATGAGCCAGGTAATCGCATGAGAAGATGCAAGCGCATGAGAGCCAACCATGAGAAGCGTGAACGCATGAGCAACTACCATGCGAAACGCAATCCCATGAGAACCAGCCATGATAAACGTGGTCGCATGAGAACCTACCATGATAAACATGGCCACTACGCGACCGCAACTGCATGAGAACCACCACGCGAAATGCAACTGCATGAGAACCACCACGCGAACGCAAACGCATGAGAACTACCACACGAACGCAAACGCATGAGAACTACCACGCGAACGCATGAGAACTACCACGCGAACGCGATCGCATGAGAACTACCACGCGAACGCGATCGCATGAGAACCACAACGTGAAACGAAATCGCCTGCTAAACGTAACCGCATGAGAAATGTAAATGCATGAGAACTACGAACTGCGAAACATGAACGTATGTGAACGTGACCGCATAAGAACTACCATGTGAATGCAATCGCATGAGAACATGATCCCACGAGAAATTGATATGCGAACGCAATCGCACGAGAACTTAATCGCATGAGAACCACCATGCGAAACATGAACGCACGAAAACTACCATGAGAAACGTAATCGCATGAGAAATGTGAACACATGAGGACATAACTCGCATGAGAAATACCAGGTGAAACGTAATCGCATGAGACACGTAGTCGCATGAGAACTGCCATGTGCAATGTAATCGCACAAGAAAATTGCCATGTTACACGTAATCGCATGAGAACAACCATGAGAAATGTAATCACCTGAGGACATAACTTGCATGCGAAACATGATCGCATGAGAACTACCAGGCGAAACGTGATCGCATGAGAACGTAATCGCATGAGAAACGTAGTCGCATAAGAACTACCATGTGAAACATAATCGCATGAGAACATGATCGCACAAGAAATTACCATGCGAAATGTAATCACACAAGGACTATCACGTGAAATGTAATTTGCATGAGAAACGTAGTTGCATGAGACACGTAGTCGCATGAGAACTACCTGGTGAAACGTGATCGAATGAAAACATGATCGCATGAGAAACGTAAACACACAAGGGCGTGACCGCATGGGAAACACAATCGAATGGGGGAAAAAGAAAACGCATTAGAAACAAAAAACACATGAGAAACAAAAAAACGCGTGAGAAACAAAAAACGCATGAGAAACAAAAAAACGCATGAGAAACAAAAAAACGCATGAGAAACAAAAAACGCATGCGAAACAAAAAACGCATGAGAAACAAAAAACCCATGAGAAACAAAAAAAACAAACAAACATACCGTATCTGACTGAAAACATACACCACTGAGCCTACTAACTGAACACACACACACATACCAACCCGAGTCCAGAGACAGGGGGGGGATGCATGACAGGTGACATCTGGACAGCAGTGTATAACAGCTCTAAGGTGTAGTATGAAGTAGACCCGCATGTGTGTAGTATGTGGCTGGCTGACCATGTGAATGTATGGAGCTGTGCCAGTGGTGTACTGCAAGTTCCCAGAGCTGGCAGCCACAGATCCCACCCCTCCCCCCTGATGCCACGTGGAGTTGACCTAAGATTTGGAGGGTTAACAGTCAAACAGCGTGCATGTCTGAACATCAGAATTGTTTTTCCCATGGACAACCATGTGACCAGGACAGGAAGTGACTGACAGGACAGTAATAAAACATTGAGCTTGTGGGATGGGGGGGTGAGTGGGGGATGCCTGATTCCCCGCAGCCAAGCACCCAACAACAACATCCCTGCCGCCGGAGACCGCCATCCCGCAACAGGGAGTAACCAACCAGTGAGACCGGCCTTTTCTGCTTCAACCACCCACATGTTAGCTAGCCAAAAGCTCCCTTAGGCTTTCAGAGAAGTGTTTGCCCTCTACCAGTACCGATAATAATCGGACCAAATTGATCATGTGTACAGCCCATCGGACCGTTGTCCATCGGACCAAAGTCTTAAAACTTGCTACAAAACGATGGTTAGTACACATTAGCATCGGACCAAAAACCCACCTGAATCGAGTCGACGCATGCTTGAAAGCATTGAACTTTTTTCAGCACGTCGTTGTGTTCTATGTCACCGCATTCTGGCCCGATGGGATTTTGGACTGATGGTGTGTACGCACATCAGACCATCAGACCACTTCAGCGGTGGTCCGATGAAAACGGTCCGTCTGGCCAGTCTCATCGGTTTGGTCTGATCGTGTGTACGTGGCCTGACACTAACTTAAAAAAATATTTTAATAAAAAAAATATACTGTCTAAAATTTACTGACCATGATCTTTGACCCCGACCTCGATCTGTGACCCTTACTTGACTCAAACACTAACCCTGGCAGTGGCTCTGACAGATGAAACCTTGATCTAGGTATTTTTCTTTCTTTTTTTTTTTCTTTTTCTTTTTTACATACAGAAAGAGAGAGATACAATGGGCCAGATTCAGGTACATCTTCGCATTATTGGACCGGCGTAGCGCACCGCCTTTACGTTAGACTTGCGCAATGTAGCCGCGTAATCACCCTATTCTCATAGCTTTTACGCAGAAAATTGCGCATGCGTAACGTTATTTCAGAGGCGTAAGGCGGAGTAATACAAATTGGGAAGGACGTGGGCGTGTTACATTGAAATGAGCCGTGACCCCATACAAATGAAGGGCGGGCCGGATCGCGCATGCGCGATTGAAGGAGACCATGGTCAGCACCTCTGTGCGCATGCTTACAACTCGGGAACGGCGCAATCAGTGAAATTGGAAATGGACTAAGGACTACGCAGACAGCATAAATAGACAGACACAAACGCACTTCCATTGCAAAAGTACATCCCTTTGTCCCTTCCCATTTAACAAGGTGCTTTTGTCCCGTTGTTAGTTGTGTTGTGTTTTGTATTTGTCAGATTAGTGTACTGTGTGATCAAGTGTTTGTTAGTAGATCTTTGAAAGTGTTTTTTGATAAGTGTTTGAGAGACTGTTTGTTTGATATATTTCTGGTCGTTTGTTTTCTTGCTTAATTGTTGCTGTTTGTTTTTGTGACTGATTTTTGCAGAGTGCTTGTGTGATTTTTTGGGTGTTAGTTTTCTCTTTGTGTGTGTTCTTGCTTGATTGGTTGTGCTTGTTTTTGTGACTGATTTTTGTTGACTGGGAGTGAGTTTTTGTATGAGTATGACAGAGAGAAAGAGAAAACTAAATTTCACTTGGGGGGAGAAACAAATTCTTGCCCGGGCCATTAGCGATTATGAGCGTTTCCTCCACGGCCCGGACAGTGCCAACACCACCCCGGGCAGGAGGAGGGAGATTTTGGACATCATCACTGAGCAGGTCAATTCAGCGGGGGAGGGGGAGACACGGAACCGGTCTGGGATTGATAAAAAGATTAATGACCTCCGGCGTCTGGTCAAAAAGAAGCTGGCCAAAATGCTTGCCCATGCCAGGGCCACAGGAGGGGGCCCACCATGCCGTGTTAGGCTGACAGCGGAGGAGCGTGCGGTGGCCCTGACCTTTCATCGGCATGAAGTGGAGGGCCTGCCCGGCTTTGACTCAAGTCCGGAGCCCGTGGTGCCAGGTAATTTTTTTTTTGATATCAGGTGTGTAGCATGTGTGGGGGAGGGGGTGAAAGGGAATATGTGGCAAGTGTGTGGATCCTCCAACCTGTGAATGTTTTGTGTCATCCACAGATGTGCAGGAGGGTGCAGGGCCACCTGGCCTGACCGCACTATCCCCAGGAAAGCAGCCTAATGAGGCCCCCCCGACAAGGCCGGAGTCCGCGGAGGAGGTTGAAGAGGAGGAGGAGGAGGTTGAGGAGGAGGAGTTTGAGGAGGAGTCCATGTCAGGCACTGGCCTATTGTTGTTGGAGGACCGTTCCCCTCTGGCTGGCAGCAGCCAGCCCTCCCTAAGGGGGAGCCCCCCCCTCCTCCCCCAACATGGCTCCTCTACCAAGGGCCTCCCCTTCTCCCCGGCCACAAGCATCAGCTGGAGGCAGGAAGGCGACCCAGAAGACCAGGGGGGTGGCCGATCTCCTGCCCGCCACTCTGAGAAGGGACCAGTTCCTCCAGACCCGCCATCTGGGACAGGTCAGCCAGACATTGGTGCGGATGGAGGAGAGCCTGTCCTCCATCAAGGATACGCTGGGGAACCTGGACTGCCACTCCCGGGCTTTCACAAACTGCCTTAACGACCTGCAGACTACATCAGCAGGCGTTGGGCAGGATGTGAGGGCCCTCACCCAGGCTATCCAGGCCAACACGGCAACACTAGGTGGTGCCCTGGACAGAATAGCCGTGGCCTTGGAGGGCAGACCACCAGGTGGGCAGAGATCAGGGGCTGCTCCTCCTTCCCCGGTTTTGCCCCTCCCCATGAGTCTCCCCTGAGGAGCCGGGGCCGTGGCCAGGGGCGCCCCAGGCGTGGCTCACGTCAAGGGCACTAATTTGTTTTCCCCCCTTTTTTTTTGTTCTGGAAATTTTTTGATTTTGCTGGTCATTTTTTTTTTTTTTTGGGTTATGAATGCTGTTTGAATGTGGGGGTGACATTCCTGCCAGAAAAGGGGTGTCACCTTCAATTTTGGTGGAGAAGGCTTCCCCAGGACCAGGGAGAAGTGATCCCCAGGTCCGTGTGAATGGTGTATGAATGTACAGTGACATAATTGGAGCCTTGGCGTGGCGTTGCTGCTCAGAAGTCCTGCATGGTGGACTGGTGCCAATCCAATTTGATGAGGATGTGGGGTGTGTGTGCTAGGGACCACAGTGGTGTGCATGCATGCATTCTCATTGTGCCATGATTAATGTGTATGTTTAACGTGCAAAGATGCCCGATGTGAGCTGTCTCCTGGCTGCTCTTCCCTCAGAAGACGGGGGACCCTCGGTTAGGGGGGGATTGTCTGGTTCAGGGGTCAGGTCATCACGTAGGTCAATCTGCAGGCCCTTTCTTACTGCGAAGTTGTGCAGCATGCAACATGCACCGATGATATGGCACACAAAGTTTGGGGAATACAAGAGAGTACCCCCAGACTTATCCAGGCATCGGAAACGTGACTTCAGGAGGTCAAAGGTGCGCCTTGTGATGTGTGCATCATGGGGGGGGTACAGTCATGCCTGCCACCCATGTCACTCACCAACCAGCCAGGTGTCCCCATACACGTTCTGATCGAATTCCATTCGGATGTGGCTTTGATTGTAGATGTAGCTGTCATGGCTGGATCCGGGGTGTTTGGCAAGGACGTGCCATATGAGGCCTTGGGCATCGACTATGACCTGTACGTTGATGGAATGCCAATGCTTCCGATTGCGGTACATGTGCTCTGTCTCATGGGGGGGCTGGAGTGCCACATGTGTGCAATCAATGGCCCCGATGGTGCGTGGGAATCTGGCAATTCTGTAGAAATCTGTCATTGCCTTCAGCCGCAGGTCCTCAGTGGTGGGTTTGATGATTTGGTTGGCCATGCATCTGAGGATTGCTGGGACAACCTGGTGCACACATCTGCTCATGGAGGATTGTGACATCCCAGCCACCACTCCACTTGTACGCTGAAAAGAGCCACTAGCAAGGACATGGAGTGTTGCCATGACCTTGACCAGTGGCTGCACTGCATGTGAGCGTTGTGTTGGGCTGGTGATGTCCTCCTGCAGGGTTGTGGTTAATTCCAGGATGACATGAGGGGTGAATCTGAAGATGCGAAACACCTCAGAATCACTCATGCCAAACAGGTCTATGCGGGTGCGGTATATCCTCTCCCGTGCCATCCTCCGTGCCATCCTCCGTGCCCTCATCCTTCTTTGTTCATCTAAAGTCAGTAGTATAGCTATGTGCGACGATGCCCCTGGCATGTTGGCATACAGATTGTTGTGCAACACGTGTGACTGCTGAGCTAACATGTATACGTTTTTTCTCTTTTTAGACCAGCTTTTATATGGTCTAACTTTAGACAGGACATTTTGCTGTTGCGCACACTGCGTAGCCTGCGCTGCCCCAACGTTCTTTTGTGGATCCCCGTAAGTCCCTCATTAGCATATTTGACTAGCAAATCAATGGTCTGTCTAGCGCAGTTTTACGCGGACGGATGCGCCTGTCTAACGAAATTACGCTGGACAAAAAAAAGTAGATTTCTTGCGTATCTCGTTTCGGGGATGCCGTGCATCGAAACGCACGCGCACATTTAGACTTACGCACGCTCATCTCCTGTTGCGCAGGCGTAATCGCTCTGTGAATCTGGCCCAATGTATCTTTCCTCTCCACTCACAGAGAGAGAGAAACACTAGGACGGGCTTCACAGTGACCGATCACTGTGATAGCCAATCAGAGGCAATTCTGGGTCCTGATCATTTGTATGGTACACTGGGCTCCCACTGAGACCTCAGTGTCTGTGCTGGGAGCCTGCTGGGAGCATGCTGTGCAGCGTTCTCCCAGCATAAAGACAGATACACAGATATGTGGCCCCACGAAAAAGGGCCAGTCCAGTGGGGTTGCCTATCTGCGTTCGGTCGGTGTCAAGGGGTTAATATACCACAGCACAAAACTATGTGTATGAATACAAACTGGTCAAAAATTATAAATCTGTTGCAAACACACTGATGCCTAAACCATAGCTTTAGTCATGTTTCAGTTTAGTTTGATTAGATGCATTAAGATACACTTTCTGATTGGCTGCTATGGATAACTTAATAAATTATTTTCACATACTTAATAAAATCTTACTGTACTGTCCAGATGGCAATGTGGGAAAATTATAGCCTGGAGCTTTTGATGCAATTTTAAGATCACTACAAAATGCTAAGCTGCAAAGATGCAAGATGACCTCCAGCCATAACCCTCCTCCTTTTAAGTCCGACATGTTGCTGCTGAATGTCTTAACTACCGTGAACTCAGATCATACCCTTCATCCCTTCATTTCAGAGAGCCACTTTCAACATTCAAGACATTTGCTAATTGTACAGATGCACAACGCTTCAAAAGACAGACTGAGGATTATAAGCGCTCTCATTTATACACATATTCTAAAATTATTTTGGAGATAAAAGGAGAGCCATGCACACAAATAGTATGATTGTTTTGCTTTAACACTGTGTAGATCCTTTGTGCCCAAAATGCTGCGTGCAGGCTGCATGCGGCCCGCCAGCACTCTGTGTGAAGCCCATGGTGTCTTTGGCTGTGCTGGTTTTGAAGCAATGGCAGAGCCTGACATGTTGATCACCAGGCAGAATGAAAACAAACCTCAATGAACAGAACAATTTATTTTGAATCACACCTCAATACAAATACATAGTACACAACATCAGGGCCGATCCTAGGGTCACAGGCGCCTGGGTGCAGAAATATTTATTGCGCCCCACATGGGCGTGGTCATCTTACTAACTCCTCCCCATTACAAATGTTTCTATGGCAATGATTCAGACACAGAGATGCTTTCCTAAGAAGTCTTCATTATCCTGGGATCCTCCAATGATCTCTTAACAATAAACAAATTACAGGAAGAGAGTACACAAATGGGACCTGGAGGGAGGGGGGTCTCTCTGATGGACACAGAGAGCACTTCTGTTAGGAGATCTGGTAGAAAGATGAAACATGAAACAAGAGATGGTCAGAGACTGCAGACATGAAACAAGAGATGGTCAGAGACTGCAGACATGGTACAAGAGATCGTGAGAGACTGCAGACATGGTACAAGAGATGGTCAGAGACTGCAGGCATGATACAAGAGATGGTCAGAGACTGCGGAAATTATACAAGAAATCAATGCATCAAATGCATCCTACCAGTGCCCACCAATTGCAGCTCCATCAGCGCCCATCAAATGCAAACTACCAGTTCCCGCCAAATTCAGCTCATCAGTGCACACCAATTGCAGCATGTCAGTGCTCCTGGATCACACAGAGCAGTGATAATCTCCTGCTGTCACAGAGCTTGGATTACAAGCCACTGTAACAAAGTCCCACCTCCTTGACCAGCTTGTGGCTTCTATGATACACATCACACTGATTACATTTTACTACATTGGATCAGTGTTCCGTCTATCTCACAGGAGGTGGGATTTTGTTACAGTGCTGCCAGGAATTTCAAACCAAAGCTTGTGCGATACAAACACAAGCAATGGCATCGCTAGGGTTGGTGTCACCTGGTGCGGTCAGCAGAAACCACAGGTCAGGGGCCAGCAGGAACCACAGGTCAGGGGCCAGCAGGAACCACAGGTCAGGGGGCCAGCAGGAACCACAGGTCAGGGGGCCAGCAGGAACCACAGGTCAGGGGGCCAGCAGTAATCACAGGTCAGGGGACCAGCAGAAACCACAGGTCCACAGACTGTGGGTCCTGCTGGGAGGTGGCTTTAGATATATGGGTCCTGCAGGGGGCTGGCTATGTATCTGTGGGTCCTGCAGGGGGTTGGCTATAGATTTCTGGGTCCTGCAGGGGGCTGGATGCGGACATGTGGGTCCTGCAGGGGGCTGGCCTACATTGGCCTACATTGGGGGCTGACCTACATTGGATCAGTGTTCCGTCTATCTCACAGGAGGTGGGATTTTGTTACAGTGCTGCCAGGAATTTCAAACCAAAGCTTGTGCGATACAAACACAAGCAATGGCATCGCTAGGGTTGGTGTCACCTGGTGCGGTCAGCAGAAACCACAGGTCAGGGGCCAGCAGGAACCACAGGTAGGGGGCCAGCAGGAACCACAGGTCAGGGGGCCAGCAGGAACCACAGGTCAGGGGGACAGCAGTAATCACAGGTCAGGGGGCCAGCAGAAACCACAGGTCCACAGACTGTGGGTCCTGCTGGGAGGTGGCTTTAGATCTATGGGTCCTGCAGGGGGCTGGCTATGCATCTGTGGGTCCTGCAGGGGGTTGGCTATAGATTTCTGGGTCCTGCAGGGGGCTGGATGCGGACATCTGGGTCCTGCAGGGGGCTGGCCACGGACCTGTGGGTCCTGCTGGGAGCTGGTCATGACCTGTGGGCCCTGCTGGCCTGTAGACCATGGCTAGCTTCCAGCAGGACCCACAGGTAATGGGGAGCTTGCAAGTTGCATGGCCTCCTCCATTCCTGGGGGGGGGGGGGTGATGGCGATGCTCCTGTGCTGGGGTAAATTACATGCACTGACTGCAGCCAGAAGTGTGCCCAGGCAGGCCCCACAGCATAAAACCCGGAATTGTACTTTTCTTTCCTCTCCTTCCTTGAGGCTTGCTGCTCTTTTCTCAAGACTCACACCACCCACCAGGAGCCTCAGCACGCAGGGGCGCCAAAGTGTCAGAGTGCTACTGCTTCCCTCCCTCCTCCTCTCCTTGACCTGTGCCAAAGCGTTGTTATTTGCAGCCAAAACACGAGCACAGTAGCACTGTTTGGGTGGCGCCAGAAGCCGCCGCCGCCCGCTTACATTTTTAACTTGTGGCTTAATTCCAAACGAGCTGCTTCACTCCAAAGAAGTTGCGTACTACAATTCCCAGAAGCCACGGCGGCGGCCGCACGTTACTGAAGTCAGCTAGCTACTTCAATGACGTGATGGCCTCCGCCGTGGCTTCCTCGGAGTAAAGCGGCTCGCTCGGAATTGAGGCACAAGTTAAAAATGTAAGTAGGCGGCGGCGGTTCCTGGCGCTCCTGGCGCCACCCTAACAGTGCTACTGTGCTCGTGTTTTGGCTCGCAATAACAACGCTTTGGCACAGCCTGGTCAAGGAGAGGAGGAGGGAGGGAAGCACTCTGACACCTCGGTGCCTCCCCCCTCTGGGCGCCCGGTTCTGGGCACCCCATGCACCCGCCCAGGATCGGCCCTGCACAACATCACACCTGCCTATTTTTGTGCACCACAGTGCACACAGTGAACCATTTGTGCTTCGTAGAGTGTTACCTTGAAAAAATGGTGCAGGTCCTTTTTTTCATGCACCGAGATGCCACCTATCTTGCAGTACAGATTCTGTTATGTGACCCTAATTGTAGTATTGCCTCTGTATAAAATTACGTACATCAACAGGGACTGTTCGAGCAAGTTTGATAAGATATGGTCCTCCTGTATAGACTCCCGGGGATCCTTACAAATGGAGGTAGCTCCACCCAGCCTCCACCCAGCCTCCACCCAGCCTTAAGCTCCAGCACCCATCCAGGGTCATGAGGACCGAGACCTGTGAGTCGTCTGTGCACGCACCCCCCCTCCCTAATGCTCTTTAGGAGGCATCCCGCCTCCCCCCCTTCCTTGTCCCTTCCCCTTCGCCCCCCCCTGTCTCCCCTCCGCCTCCCCTCTCCTCTTAAAAACTATCCAAAACTCACTGGTCCGGGTGAGAAAACTCTACTGGTAAAGATTTGTTAACTTCTTTTTCCAAAATCTGGTGCATATAATTGTCGGCTGCTCCCTGTACGGATATATGTAAAGAATGTATACTACAACTGTTGTTGCTTTTTTGTTTAATTGCACTGTATTGTGATACTGACATGTAAACATTGACTTTGAATAAAGTTTACTTTGTTAAAAAAAACAAAAAAAAACACCACTGATGATATCAGGTCAAATTTAATCTTGGTTTTTATGGCTTAGATCTTTGCGTTTTTTGTCATAACTCATTTAGTAAAAATATCTTGACACCAATGCTGCATCAGTTCACACATATGAACACATTCCAAATTCCTACTGTAAATAAAGCAGAGTTATTTAAAGTCTGTGATGTTTTTAGAGAGTTATCTCTCTCCCCTCTCTGTTTCCTGCTATAGATTTAGATGAGGTTTTGCTGACTTTTTTTGTGATAAGCAACTGCATATTAAGAAACCTTAAACTATTATAAGCAGAATATGTTCTTTTGACAACAAAATATTGCAGTGAACAGTGTGTTTGGGCAGATCATACCTGTGGGTGTGGGCAGATCAAGAGTGGGTTTGACCTAAAGGGAATGGTTATATAGATTCAGAGTCTATTTTTTATATACGCATAGTATACACAAAATATGCCTTAACTACAGTATCACAAATTAGAATCCATAAGACACACATAAACCCCCAAACAAATTAATATTTAAAAAAAAATAAACCTCCCTGACTTTTTTTTTGTTCACATAGGGTATAGACTTTGCTTAAAGAAGAGTATTTATTAAAATAATTGGGAGCTACTATGAATTAGCATTTGTTAGAACAAAAACTGTTTGCTAAGAATTATCTAATGTATAACATAGAGCAGCCCTTAAAATTTCCACCGCCTACTAGCATTTGGCGAGTGGATTTAAGCTGGGGGCGAGTGATGACAGGGCTGCATGACCAATCTCACTCCAATCTGTGCCTACACTTAGAGTCCCGATGAGATTGGCGGCCGAAGAGGAAAGATGCATGCTCGGGAAAAGTAGTCTGGTGAGCCGCGCACAGGCAGAGCAGTACACAAGTGCTCTCCTTACAATTCTCATTAAGCCATGGGACCTAACAGTATGACCTCTCCGAGCCTGCCCCCCTACCCCCGGGCCCCGACCAATGTAGCTGGAGAGCAGAAAGTAATGAGTGAGGTGGAAGATTGCGAAAATTACCACTCTGGTGCAACGCTCACTGAAAGTTGCCCTGACATGAGAGCGGCAGCCTTCCAGTTTGTGCAGTTTTTTTCTCCTTGTGCTTTATGTAAGTGTCCAACAGTTCAGCCTGAGCACTGTGAACAGACTGGTCTCAATGTGTGCTGTGCGGTGTCAGTGTGCGCTGTGCTATGGTGTCAATGGCTGTGCAGTTGTGTGGATCTCAGCGCTGGATGGTACTCCCTCCCGCTGTGCTGCAGCTCCTCTCCTCTCTGCCAGCCTGAATAAAAGGGGGAAGTGGGGACATGCAAGCGTGGAGTCCGACACACATGCTCCTGATGATGAGATGAATGGGAGAGAGAGAGAGGATGGATGGGAGTTGCAGAGGAGACAGCAAGAGAATGGGGAAGAGACCCAGTTCTAGTGCCATGTCCCTCTGGTCTGCCCCCAGTGCCTTGTCCCTCTGGTGTGCCCCCAGTGCCCTGTCCCTCTGGTCTGCCCCCAGTGCCCTGTCCCATTTTGTTAAAGTTGTTGTTGGTAATATTTAATTTTGTAACTTGATTCTGCATAAAACATTGTCATTCCATGAGATAATCTACGAGGGCGTATTTACAGGTGCAATTAGGCGCAGGGCAGTGTATGAATTAGGTGGGGCAACTGGTGGCGAGTAACTCTTTAGGTCTGGCTAGTAGCTCAGGACTTGAAATTTTGAGCCCTGACATAGTGTATGAAGTGCAAGGAGTGTGTTATGTACAACATACTTCATCCAGTGCAGGAATCAGAGCTACTGTATGCAGGGATGGACTGGCCATTGGGACTACAGGGAGTTTCCCGGTGGGCTGATGGCTCAGTGGGCCGGCTTCAGTGACAGCGGACCGCTGCCCCCTCCGCTTCTCTGTCTCTCTCTTCCCGCAGCGCTCACCTGGGAGGAACAGAGAATCAGGGACAGGACCAGAGGAGCAGGGGGAATGACAGAGGAGCATGGGGGAGGGGACAGACAGCCGACTCAACAGCTATGGCCGGGAGTTTCTCACTTGTGCCTTATCTTGTCCCCTAAGGGGGTGCACTGAACTGATTCTTTGCCCCGGGTGAAATAATGTCTAGCTTCCCCACTGGTACTGCTTATAAAAGTACCAGTACCAGACGTTCTACTCTAATAAAGTAGAACTGCTAGTGGCTAGTGAAGGGGGAGAGGGGGCTTGGGTGGCCGGGGGGGGGGGGCGGGAGTTGTCCGGCCGCCATGGGAGAGACCTGTCAAAGTGGGCCAGTCTGGATGAAGTCTAGGGCCACATTTTTGTCCCAGTCCAGCCATGACTGTATGTAACATACAGCAAAGCATATAAAAAGTTGTGTTCAGGACTTAACGTGTAGCATTTTGATTAGAATTGGGTAACGTAAAACATAGTATATATAATGCAGAGATCAGGAGTATGTAACATGCAACATATGTATACAGGCAGTACCCGAGTTACATACATCCAACTTACATACCACTCCTACTTTCAAATGGAGAGACAACAGGATGTGAGAGAAAATCTACACCTAGGAAGAGAAAATTCACTCCTATATCGTGGCGTACACATGGTCGGAATTTCCGACAACAAATGCATACAGTGACGTCACAATGTGACTATGGAGCTTCATTTGGAACGCACGCGGCAATCAGGTGTGGTTGACAAGTAGGGGTCACACAGAAGTATCTTTTTTCACTTGGAATATTTGAGCGCAGTAGAGTAGAGGGTGAGTGTATGCTCCAGTGGAAGTCTTAGCAGACGAAACTGGTCGGGCATATACATTGGACCTAGCCACTCCAATACTGCACAAACTTTTTTTATGTTCCATATCATGTGGATGTCCTTTCATTGGAGTTAAATCCTGTGTATTGGATTTTTATGGAATACAATTTTATCAGCTTTTTTACACTATGAGGAGGTGTTCTCCTTTTCCTTTTTTTCTCCTATGCTCTGAACAATACATACTATGTTCAGTAGAGGCTCAATATTGTCCCAATTCATCATGGCAAGTGGACCTGGATCGGTTACCTTGATGCTTGATGATACAAACATTCATCACAAAAGATCTTCATCCTGTTGCAGAGCGAGAAGTTTGGTAGCAAATCTCTAGATCAGCCTTCCGGCTGTACAAAAGTGCATGATCCACCGCCGTACGGTGAGTTGGGTCCACCAGATTTGGTAAGAGTACCCATTTTATTTCTTTGATTGGATTGGTGATTATATCCCTGATGGTCAGGGCAGGACTTAGGGTGGTGGGGGCCCCTGGGCTTGAGTGTTGAAGGGGCCCCCTGGAGCGAGGGGGGATCATAGTTGTTGAGCGGGGGGGTGCGCATTAAAGTTGTTGAGCGGGGGGGGGGCGAATTGAAGTTGTTGAGACTCTCATCTGTGCACGGAATGTGTCGGCTTTTTTTAGAGGGGCCCCCTATTGGGCGGGGCCCATGGGCTAGAGCCCAGTCAAGCCCAATGGTAGGTCCGGCCCTGCTGATGGTGAATCATCTGCGTTGATGTTGAAGGAACCATTCTACATTCTCCAAGTTTAAATCTGATGTCCCTATATCATCACATGTATGGACAGTTTTTTTTGATTTGTCCTAAAGACACTACACCTATTGTACTCTTGTATAAGACCAATGGGCTTTACATTTTATTTTTGATGGATAGATTGTTTTGACACCATATATTCTTATATTGTATTTTCACTTCACCAAGAATTCCTATCACATTGGAATTTTTTTTGTTTCTTTTTTGGCGCTGCACTTTGTTTCTATAAGAAATGTTCAATGTAAGCTTGAAAAGGGGAAACTAATGCGCAAACCCATAAGGGGGTGGGGTGGGAGGAAAAAAACAAAACAAATGTGTAGCAGCCACCTAGTAAGTGTTCACACACTGATAGCAAAATGAATATAAGAAGGGGGTATAGGGGTGCTTACTCTAAGGCCTCGTACACACGTATAAATGTGTCTGTTCAAATTGGTTGGACCGACCGATTTGAACAGATCTGTCTGCTGGGATTTTGGTTTGCTCGCGTGTACACACGAGCAAACCAAAATCCCTGCCAGCAGACAGCGCGCTGATGTGTCGGTGACGTGGCGGTGACGTTGACGCCGCCACGTCACCGCACCAGGAAGTAAAACACTCCTGCGCATGCGTCGAAACCATTCGGCGCGTGTGCGAGAAGACATGTCTGCTGGTTAGCGTACTAACCAGCAGACATGTCGGGCGGACGGGTTCCCACCCGATAGATTTCAAAGCATGCTTTGAAATCTGTCGGGTGGCCAAATCCGTCTGTTTGCCCGTACACACAATCGAATCTGTCTGCTGAAACGGTCTAGCAGACCGTTTCCAGCAGACAGATTTGATCGTGTGTACGAGGCCTAAGGCCCCGTACACACGAGCAAATAGATCTGTTCAAATCGATCGGACAGACCGATTTGAACAGATCTGTCTGCTGGGATGTATTGGTTTGATCGTGTACACACGATCAAACCAAAATCCCCGCTGGCAGACAGCGCGCTGACGTGTCGGTGATGTGGCGGTGACGTTGATGCCGCCACGTCACCGCACCAGGAAGTAAAACACTTCCGCGCATGCGTCGAATCCATTCGACGCATGTGCGAGCAGATATGTCTGCTGGTTAGTGTACTAACCAGCAGACATATCGGGCCGACGGGTTCCTAGCCGACAGATTTCAAAGCATGCTATGAAATCTGTCGGCTGGCCAAATCCCTCTGTTTGCCCGTACACACAATCGAATCTGTCTGCTGAAACGGTCTGGCAGACCGTTTCCAGCAAACAGATTTGATTGTGTGTACGCGGCCTAACATTACTATTAAATTAAAATATCTTATATGTTCTTCAATAATAAATAAATAAATATGACTTCCTCTACAGTGCAAATAAATACCAAGTGCAGCAATCCACGTTGCAGTGTGAATGGTGTGTGAATGTGAGGGGGTGGCACTCCTGCCAGTAAGGGGTGTCACCCTCGGCCGTGGTGGAGAAGTTATCCCCACGGCTGTGTGAATGACGTGTGAATGGTGTATGAATGGACAGCGACACCATTGGGGCCTTGACGCGGCATTGCTGCTCCCAAGTCCTACATGTTGGACTTGGGCTAATCCAATGAGATGTGCATGTGGTGTGTGTGATCTAGGGACATCAGTGGTGTGCATGCGTGCATTGTCCGTGCAATCAATGTTTTTGTTTAGTGTCCAAAGATGCCTACGGCGAGGACCCTCCTGACTGCTCTTCCATCAGCAGACTGGTTCTCCTCTGGCAGGGGGGGATTGTCTGGTTGGGGGGTCAGGTCATCACGTATGTCAATCTGCAGGCCTTTTCTCATGGCAAAGTTGTGCAGAATGCAACATGCACCGATGATCTGACACACGAAGGTAGGGGAGTACAATAGGGCACCCCCAGACTTATCCAGGCATCGGAAACGGGACTTCAGGAGCCCAAATGTTTGCTCCACCACTGCACGGGTTTTGATGTGTGCTTCATTGTATCTTCTCTCTCCTCTGGTTTGGGGGTTCCGGAAAGGAGTCATTAGATGGGGTCCCAGTGCATATGCAGAGTCACCTGTAAGGGAAAAGACAGGAGGATGTTAGTCATGCATGTGCCCCTTGTGATGTGTGCATCATTGGGGGGTACAGTCATGCCTGCCACCCATGTCACTCACCAACCAGCCAGCTGTCCCCATACACGTTCTGTTCGAATTCCATTGGGATGGGGCTCTAATTGTATATGAAGCTGTCATGGCTGGATCCGGGGTGTTTGGCACGGACGTTGATGGAGTGCCAATGCTTCCGATTGCGGTATATGTGCTCTGTGGCACTGGGGGGCCTCTAGGGCCACATGTGTGCAATCAATGGCCCCCACAGTGCGTGGGAATCCTGCAATGTTGTAGAAATCTGTCATTGCCTTCAGCCGCAGCTCCTCAGTGGTGGGTCTGATGAAGTGGTTGGACATGCGTCTGAGGATTGCAGGGACAACCACATCTGCTCATGGAGGACTGTGACATCCCAGCCACCACTCCACTTGTACGCTGGAATGATCCACTTGCAAGGAAATGAAGTGTTGCCTGTACCTTCACCAGTGGCTGCACTGCTTGTGTCTTGCTGGTGATGTCATCCTGCAGGGTTGTGGTTAGTTCAAGTATTGCATCAGGGCTGAATCTGAAGAGGCGATATACCTCTTCATCACCCATGCCAAAGAGGCTCATGCACGTGCGGTATATCCTCTCACGTGCCCGCCTCCTCCGTACCGGGGGACCCATTAGTAGTGCTAGGACCACGACTGCCCCTGGCATGTTGGCACACAGAGGTGTTGTCCTTGCAAGTGTGGTTGTTCAGCTTGCTATTTTCGTTGGTAACGCTGCTGCTGTAGCTGCTCTCCTGCTGACCTGAGGCCGTCTGGAGTAAAGATAAAGCAGCTATTTGTAGAAATAACTTTGCGACGGACGGACGAAATACGCGCGGCACATGTAGACATCGTCTGGTGCTAATCCGTTCGCGAATTGGGAAATCTTCCTCATTTGCATATTTGAATGGGAAATCAATAGGCGCGACGGATGCGACGAGCGAAAATATGCGCTTACGATACTCTGGCGAAGGAGAGTTAAGCCGGTCGGAAAAAGCCAGTTTTCTGTCGCATCTAGTTTGGTGGGTACGGCCGCGTAGATACAACGGCGCATCTTTACAGTTACGCGGTGCATATCGATATACTCCAGCGCAAGTCTTGCTGAATGTGGCGCCATGTCTACTGGTGTTGTTGACCTAGTTTAAAAGGTCAAAAGGTCATTTTTAAGCATGTTCAGTCTTCTGTTCCAAACAGAACAAAGTGAGGGCAGGCATGAATCTCAAAATGCAGGACAAAAACATTATAATTATAATTACATCAAAACATTACTTTACTATTGTCAGCAAAGTAGCCACCTGCCTGGCTAAAGTAGCAATTGTACTCATGGCCGGGACAAGGCGTGGGTGGAAGACAAGGCTGTCCTGGGCGCAATGGTTTACCGTAGTAATGGTTTACTCCTTCTGTTACAAGGCTGACATGAGTAGTGATTTTGACTAACGAGTGAGTTATGGGTGTAGGATCCCCTAAGCTTGCACATCATAAATGGGGTGGGGGCACAGTTAGGCATCTTTGCCCTGTGTGCTGGATGACCTTGTCCCAGCACTGGTTGCACTGTAGATGTTTGTTAAATTTGATTTTTTTTTAAAGTGACCCTTTTTATTCTCCAACAATTAAACATAGTGGTACTTACATTATTTACTCCATCAACTATTTTAGACACAATCCTTCATTAACTCAAAATGTGAAGCCTAAGCAGACTAAACATCCCATAGTCTACAACCCCATCTCCAACCACTCCCAGATTATATATACGTTTTGCCCAGTCTGTCTTTGACATGGAAGCTGTAACCAACCTTCTAAATGCTGTCTGAGAGGCAATATGACCATGCCCAGTGAGAGAAATACTAGGACGTACTAGAAGAGAGTATTTGTTTCAGTGGCGGCTGGTGCTCAAAATTTTTTGGGGGGGCGCAAACGGAAAAAAAACATTGCAGCCTCACTGTGCCCATCACATGCAGCCACTGTGCCATCAATTGTCACCACTGTGCCATGCCATCAAACGCCACCACTGTGCCATCAATTGTCACCACTGTGCCATGCAACACAGCAACTGTGCCATCAATTGTCACCACTGTGCCATGCCACCAAATGCAGCCACTGTGCCATCAATTGTCACCACTGTGCCATGCCATCAAACACAGAAACTGTGCCATCAATTGTCACCACTGTGCCATGCCACCAAATGCAACCACTGTGCCATCAATTGTCACCACTGTGCCATGCCAGCAAACGCCACTACTGTGCCATCAATTGTCACCACTGTGCCATGCCATCAAACACAGCCACTGTGCCATCAATTGTCACCACTGTGCCATGCCATCAAACACAGCAACTGTGCCATCAATTGTCAGCACTGTGCCATGCCATCAAACACAGCAACTGTGCCATCAATTGTCACCACTGTGCCATGCCACCAAATGCAGCCACTGTGCCATCAATTGTCACCACTGTGCCATGCAACACAGCAACTGTGCCATCAATTGTCACCACTGTGCCATGCAACACAGCCACTGTGTCATCAATTGTCACCACTGTGCCATGCAATCAAACGCCACCACTGTGCCATCAATTGTCACCACTGTGCCATGCCATCAAACGCCACCACTGTGCCATCAATTGTCACCACTGTGCCATGCCATCAAACACAGCCACTGTGCCATCAATTGTCACCACTGTGCCATGCAACACAGCAACTGTGCCATCAATTGTCACCACTGTGCCATGCAACACAGCCACTGTGTCATCAATTGTCACCACTGTGCCATGCCATCAAACGCCACCACTGTGCCATCAATTGTCACCACTGTGCCATGCAATTAAACGCCACCACTGTGCCATCAATTGTCACCACTGTGCCATGCCATCAAACGCCACCACTGTGCCATCAATTGTCACCACTGTGCCATGCCATCAAACACAGCCACTGTGCCATCAATTGTCACCACTGTGCCATGCAACACAGCAACTGTGCCATCAATTGTCACCACTGTGCCATGCCACCAAATGCAGCCACTGTGCCATCAATTGTCACCACTGTGCCATGCCATCAAACGCCACCACTGTGCCATCAATTGTCACCACTGTGCCATGCCATCAAACGCCACCACTGTGCCATCAATTGTCACCACTGTGCCATGCCATGCAACACAGCAACTGTGCCATCAATTGTCACCACTGTGCCATGCCACCAAATGCAGCCACTGTGCCATCAATTGTCACCACTGTGCCATGCCATCAAACGCCACCACTGTGCCATCAATTGTCACCACTGTGCCATGCCA
Source organism: Rana kukunoris (assembly GCA_029574335.1). Taxonomy (NCBI): domain Eukaryota; kingdom Metazoa; phylum Chordata; class Amphibia; order Anura; family Ranidae; genus Rana; species Rana kukunoris. The sequence continues at coordinate 133,101,177 of CM056053.1, forward strand.
TCAAACGCCACCACTGTGCCATCAATTGTCACCACTGTGCCATGCCATCAAACACAGCCACTGTGCCATCAATTGTCACCACTGTGCCATGCCATCAAATGCAGTCACTGTGCCATCAATTGTCACCACTGTGCCATGCCATCATATGGAGTCACTGTGTCATCAAGTGTCACCACTGTGCCCTTTAATTGTCACCACTGTGCCCCATGCCACTGTGCTCATTGTCGCCTCTGTGCCCTTTGTCACTACTGTGCCCCATGCTGCCACTGTGCCCCATGCTGCCACTGTACCCCATGATGCCCCTTTCCCTGTTAAAAAAAACACTTACCTGACGCTTCCATGTCCTCCCTCGATGTCTTCTGCCGCCGTGGAGAAGCTTCAGCCAATCAGGTTCCTGATAACCAGAATCCGGGAACCTGATTGGCTGAAACGGCTGTCAGTCTAATGCAAGGACCGCAGATTGCCTGCGCTCCGAGCATAGACTTCCGGGAGCCGTAGGGCGGTACTGGAAAAGCCTATCAGAGCCACTGGCTTTGATAGGCAGTTCCCCTCAGCCAACCAGCTGCCGCTATTCAGGTAACCGGCGCCCTATGTCCGGTTATAGGAATAGACCAGGCAGCTGGCAACAACACACGTTCAATGCATTGAAGTGTGTTATTTGCGAGAGGGAGTGGCGCTGCAGAGCTGCAGCGCCCTCTATAGACGGCCGCCAGAACTTCGGCTAAAATGTCAAAATGACATTTTAGCCGAATAAAAGTTCTTAAAGGGCCCGTTTTTTTTTGTTTTTTTTGTGACTGCGGGAGGGGGGGCGGCGCCCGTGCGCCCATATGGGCGGGCCGCCACAGATTTGTTTAGTATTCATGCCCAGAGAGGAGTTTACAAGCTTATTAGCTCATATTTGGCAGTGACTTCTATAAAGCTCAAACAAGGAAAATTTTACTTTAAAGTGATTGTAAAGTAAAAATTTTCATTTAATAATAGGAATCAAGTTATACTTACCTGATCTGTGCAGTGGTTTTGCACAGAGAAGCCCCAATCCTCCTCTTCTCAAGTCCCCCACCAGTTCTCTGGGCCCCTCCCCCTTGTTGAGTGCCCCAATAGCAAGCCACTTGTGCCTGCTCACTCCTGAGCCAGCTCTCTGCTTCCATTAGACACAAAGAGCATGGCTCAGTCCTGCCACCGTCTCACTGGCTGTGATTGACAGCAGTGGGAGACAATGATTTCTGCTGCTACATTTCAGCCAATTGGGAGGGAGAGACCCAGGAGAGCCTTGGGTCTCGTGCACAATGCTGAATCGAGATCGGGCTTAGGCAAGTATTAGGGGGGCTGAGGGGGTAGCTACGCACTGAAGATTTTTTACCTTCATAATTGGAATAGAAGGAAAAAACCCTTCAGCAGGATTCTGAGCCTGTGGAATTCTCCACTTTTTGATTACTGTGCATCAGTTTTAATATATGTGCAACCCAGGGGTCAAGTCCTGGGGAAAAAAGTGTGGGAACTCCCATCCAAGATCCAGTCCCCCACCAAAAAATGATACGCTCATATGCATAATTACTAAACCGCATGTTTTTTTTGTCGATCCACTGTACCTTAGTAATTCTTTATGTTACTGGCCGCTTCCTGTATATGGATTCATCGGGTAATGTGCGGGTATTCTGTCACTTCCTCGATGCCGCAATGTCATTGTCATTGTTCCCAGAAGACATTGCGGAGGTCTGCCGCGAGTTATCGCAGAATTTAGAAAGAACTTTAAGCAAGTTCTTTCTAAATCCCATAAAGTAACATAAAGGATTACTAAGGTTCGCCTGCCCCTGACAGTGACTCGAGCTGGGCATCGCCGCTTAGTGAAGGATTGGCTCGGCTGCTCTTGGCTGCTCTAGTCCTGCAAAGGGAACTGCGTTCCTGCTGTGAAAAAATGCAGTGACTCCGTTCCCACACGTTCCCGCACGACTTGAGCCCTGGTGCAACCACTGTTTTGCATTTATGATCCTTTCTTCTTCTGTGTGTGTATATGTGTTGAACCCACAGCCAAAATGTATACCATATGTCCAGTCAAATGTTTGACTGACAACCAGCAATGGCCAATCAGAGGCCAATGGAATGTTCAGTTTAGTGCCCAATGAGAGGAGAAGAAGATTATGAGCTGCTCACTGAGGTAAGTTATTATGAAGAATTTTCAGATCAGAGATATTCCCTTTATCAGCCAATAAGACACCTTTCTGGCAACACTTGAACTGTAAAAAACATGGTTGCATTTTGGCAACATGACTGCTTTCCATAAAAAGAGAATCTATTTAGATTTGTAGTACTTCTATGTGAGCTTGGTTCTCATATTAGGCCTTGTACACACGATAGAATTTATCCGCTGTAAACGGTCCCCGGACCGTTTACAGTGCATATTTACGCTGGGCTGTTTTGATCCGATGGCTGTACACACCATCGGATCAAATTCCCTGCCGGCAGACAGCGTGGTGATGCGGCGGTGACGTTGACGCCGCCACGTCACCGCACCAGGAAGTGAAACACTTCTGCGCGCATGCGTCCAATCCATTCACAGGATCCGACGCATGTGCGGACAGATATGTCCGCTGGTTAGGTATACTAACCAGCGGACATATCCGACGGGCAGCTCTCTGGCGGAAAAGTTTCAAAGCATGCTTTGAAACTTTTCCGCCGGAGAAATCCAGCCAAAACTGTCCGTTTGCCCCTACAGACGAGCGGATTTATCGGCTGAAATGGTCCGTCGGACCATTTTCAGCGGATAAATTCCCTTGTGTGTACGAGGCCTAAGTGTAGCATCTAAGGGCCGCTGATTGATTTGGGATCGGCGTATTAAGTTACCTCTAAGTTTTGTCCAGGGGTGAAGTTAGTGAGCAGAGCAGTAAGCGAATGTCCAATCAGTAGGTGAGGTTTTCCAAATGCTTTATTTCTTTGGATCCAACACGACCAACATCAACAGGAGGTAGATAGGACAGGTTGATGAAATAAAGAAAGCCTTGCAGTATCAGGCTTGGATGAACAGGAAAGCAAGCCTGCTTTCAATAACTGTATATTGCATCGCCACTCTAGCCAGAGTGGGTAAAGTGCCTCCGGACAGACTTCTGCCACAAGCCTGGCAGCCGGAATGTCACTTAAGGTTACTGGGAGGAACAAGTCTCTCTCACTGACTTGGCTCTAGTAGAACTTAGCATTCTAGATGGAGACCTCTGCCACAGGCCCAATGTTGGACTGTAGAGTGAATCCTCCCAGAAAGTTCTCTTTTAGCAGGGGTCACCAGTTGACAGTCTATGGTTATCTGTCCGTTCCTGGTAACCAAATCCTTGATGGTTCGTTCAAGCCCTTTTGGATCACCTGCCTTCTGGTTCTCCTCAAGCCGATCCCCCACCTAACATCATACAGCCTAGGATCTCTTCAATAGGAATGGGTCCCCAGCAAGTCGCTAGGGCCCCTTTCAGCATCAACAGGGAACTCCGCGTAGCATGCGACCCCAGCCTGGTAGGCCATGTCGCCAGAGTCGGTTGGGTGCACACACCCTGAAGGTGGGTGCCGCACCTGGAACCTGGAACCGCGAAGAACCCCGAAAAATGGCGTCTGCCACAGATATACCCCTCCCCAGCATGCCCCGCGAGGGAAAACTCCTCCAATTGGCTGCTGGGGAAAAGTGGCTCTGCCAGAACCCCTCTGACGCCATCTGTCGCCCAGACTGACCCACAGGACAGTTACGGAATGACAGCAGCCCAAATTTAGCAAATTCAAGATGGTAGGCAACATAACTCTCCCACTCCCACACTAACTTTAGCGTAGTGCCCGTACTGAAAGTAAGGGGGCGCTACATAAGCATCATGGCTTCTTTTGTCTCTGATATAGGCATTTCTTTATCTAAAAGCATGCACCTTTAGAGGTTTAATGTGCTCTGTCTAAAGCTCTACTCCTCCAACTAGTGGATCACCTTGGATCATTGTGATAATGTACGTCATATTTCCTTTTATTAGAATCCTGCATTGTATCAACCAATATTTCATGTACAAGAACATTTTTTTTGCCCAATGTTTAGCAGCAGGCACATTCACTGCCATCATTTTTTCCATTCATTAAATCTGTCTTCTTTCTGTATTTGAACATTTCCTTGTGCTGAGAAAAAGAATAGGTAAGAATAGGAACAAGAAACTCTCGAGATACAGACAAGAACATAGAGCTCACTTCAAATGTCTTTTTCACAGCATGATTTCTTGACATTTTAAATATATTCTATGCCCTATGTCTGAACCAGGTTTCTCACCACCACCAAATATAGACACACTGCAATAACATTCCCAGCTATCACACATAATCAAACAAGCACTACAGCGGTGAAAGCCTTTATTCACTGTTCCCACTTCAAAGGAAAAACGTAAACTTTAAATACAGTCTATATTGTGGGACTAAAAAAGATCTTAGCGCGCCCACCTCCATTTTCTCCTGAAAATACATATTCTGAACTGTTATTATTATACTATATAAAAAAAAGTATTTTTAGATCTTTCATAATTTATACCATATTTCCATTATTATATTTACTTTACAAATGGAGAGTCCCTCTCCTTTACACTGCAATTGACCACTTCCTTACTGGGCACTTAAACCCCCTTCCTGCCCAGACCAATTTTCAGCGTATATTGATTGGTTTGCGCAAAAGTTATAGCACCTACAAAAAAGGGGATAGATTTTTTATTTTTTTTACTAGTAATGGCGGCGATTCGCGATTTTTGTTAAGCCTGCAATATTGCAGCGGACATATCGGACACTTTTGACACTTTTTTGGGACCATTCACATTTATACAGCGAACAGTGCTATAAATATGCACTGGTTACTGTGTAAATGTGACTGGCAGGGAAGGGGTTGACACTGGGGGCGAGGAAAGGGTTAAATGTATTCCCTGTGAGTGATTCTTACTGTGGGGGGAGGGGACTGACTGGGGGAGGTGCTGTCCACCAGGTACCCGCGATCGGCAATGACAGAGCAAGGATGTGGAGCTCTGTGTGTAAACACAGAGCTCCACGTCCTGTCAGGGAGAGAGGAGACCGATGCTGTGTCCCTCACGTGACACGCCGAGCACAGTTTTTCCCCGCTGCACGCCCTCAGTGGCGCGCACGGTGAATGTAAATAACAGGACGTCCAGCGACGTCCACCAGACACTTGAGAGCCTCGCTGTGGACGTCTTTCATCTACAGCACGGGTTCTTAAGTGGTTAAGCTAACTACTCTACATATTATGTAATATAATTTTAGTCATTGATAGTATATTGTTTTCACTCAGCCAAATGTGATTAAGACCCCTTTTACACTGAGGTGGTTTTCATGCGCTAGAAAAAGCGCCTGAAAACTGCCCTTAATGCTCCGTAGTGTGAGTGCTTTCACACTGGGGTGGTGCGCTTATGGAGTGGGAAAAAAAGTCTTGCAAGCAGAATCTTTGGGGTGGTGTAGGAGCTACACCGCCCCTGGCTGTTGGAATGAATGGGCAGTGCTTCCGAAGAGCCTGAAAAGTGTGCTTTTAACCCCTTCTGCGGCCTCTAGCGGGGGTTTAAAAAAGAACTGCTAAAACAGCGGGTTAAGCGCTGCTAAAACTAACAACGCTTTACCACTAACGAACCCACCGCCCCAGTGTAAAGGGGTCTAACACATTTGAGTTGCACTGTTAGAAAGGCACAACCACTGGACAGTGCTGCTAAAAAAAAAAAAAAAAAGCATAGCATGTGCATGGAATACACAAATATGGTCACCGTCATGTACATACACGTTAAGAAACAAGGGGCCAGATTCACAGAGCGATTACGCCGGCGTAACAGGAGATGCGCGGCGTAAGTCTAAATGTGCGCATGCGTTTCGATGCTCCGCATCCCCGAAACGAGATACGCAAGAAATCTACTTATTTTTGTTGGGCGTAATTTCGATAGACAGGCGCATCCGTCCGCGCAAAACTGCGCTAGACACACCATTGATTTGCTATTCAAATATGCTAATAAGGGAGTTACGGGGATCCACAAAAGAACGTTGGTGTAGCGCAGGCTACGCGCCGTGCCCAACAGCTGCACGGCCTGTCTAAAATTAGACCATATAAAAGGTGGTATAAAATTAGGCAATTCGTCTACATGTCAGAGAAAGCAACACTGTTAGTGAGGAGCTGAGCAGTCACACGTGTTGCACAACAATCTGTATGCCAACATGCCAGTGGCATCCATGCTCATAGCTATACTACTGACTTTAAATGAGCAAAGAAGGAGGAGGGCACAGAGGAGGGCACGGAGGAGGGCACGGGAGAGGATTTTTTTTTTTTTATCCCAAACATTTTTTTTTGCTTTTATAAACATTTTGAGCAGAAATATACATACATATATACATCAGTACATAACATACATACAAATTACAAACACGGTCTCACTATCTTTCAATAGCCCTTTAAAACCTTGATGGATATAATAATTTAATCTGATACAAGCCCCTCACTCTTCACTTGATATATCACACACGCATAGACATCTTTGGCATGAGAGATTCTGAGGTGTCTCGCATCTTCAGATTCACCCCTCATGCCATCCTGGAATTAATCACAACCCTGCAGGAGCCCAACACCAGCCTGCAGGAAAGGGCCTGCAGATTGACATAAGTGATGACCTGACCCCAGAAACAGACAATCCCCCCCTAACCGAGGCTACCCCGTCTTCTGAGGGAAGAGCAGCCAGGAGCCAGCTCACATTAGGCATCTTTGCATGTTAAACACACACATTAATCATGGCACAATGAGAATGCATGCATGCACACCGCTGTGGTCCCTAGCACAGACACATCACATCCTCATCACATTGGATTGGCACCAGTCCACCATGCAGGACTTGTGAGCGGCAACACCATGCCACGGCTCCAAATATGTCACTGTACATTCATACACCATTCACACGGACCTGGGGATCACTTCTCCACCACAAATGAGGGTGACACCCCTTTTCCGGCAGGAATGTCACCCCCACATTCCAAAATCATTCACAAACAGAACCCCAAAAAAAATTGAACAGCAAAAAGAAAAAATGCCAAGCAAAAATCTAATTTAAAAAAAATACCAACAAAGAAAACACATAAAAGACAAAAATCACTCTGCAAAACAGTCCCCAAATATCTCAAAGACACGTCACAAACAAACAAACAAATGCTAATAAACAACAGAACAAAAGCACCTTGCTGTATAGGAAGGGATACAAAGGGATGTACTTTTGCAAAGGAAGTGCGTTTGTGTCTGTCTATTTATGCTGTCTGCGTAGTTCACTAATTTGCCCTAGTCCACTTCCAATTTCACTGATTGCGCCGTTCCCGAGTTGTGAGCATGCGCACAGAGGTGCTGACCATGGTCTGCTTCAAGCGCGCATGCGCGAACCGGCCGGCCTTTCATTTGCATGGGGTCACGGCTCATTTGAATGTAACACGTCCACGTCCTTCCCAATTTGAATTACTCCGCCTTGCGCCTCTGAAATAACGTTGCGCAGGCGCAAATTTCTACACAAAACCAACGAGAATAGGGTGATTGCGCCGCTACATTGTGCCAGTCTAACGTAAAGGCAGTACGCTACGCCGGTCCAATAATGCGCAGATGTACATGAATCTGGCCCAAGGTGTTTAAAACATTAAGGGCACTTTCACACTGATCGAATGCGTTCTTGTTGTGTTTTTGGGGGGTTTGCGGTGCATTTTGCACAGGAAATTTGACTCACAAAACGCAAAAAAAAAATGCAAACATGGGTGCGTTTTTGTCACGTCTTTATGCATTTCAATGGGGAGGTGTGTTTTTGGTGCATTTTTTTTTGCTGCACCAAAAATGCAATAAGCAGGATTTTACTAAATGCAGCGGACCTGCAACAGATCAATGTGACAAGTTCCATAGATACATAGAGAGAGAAAATACCGCTCAATAGCAATCAGAAAACTTCTTCACTGGATCCAAACCTTGGGTGCCGGCAATGCAATGGAAATGCAAAAATACAAAAGGAACTTGGACAGCCGCACTCCAAAAAAACGTTCCTTTAATTAAAATGGATCACAAAAATAGACATGCCACAGCAAAACTGGAACAAAAAGCTAACTTTTCGCACTGTAGCTTCAGTGCTTAGTCATAGCTAGTACCTCCATAGATACATAGGGGTAGATTCAGGTAGGAGATAAGCTGGCTTATCTCTGCGTTTTATGCGCCCAATCTATGCCACTGATTCATAAAATCAGTTAAGCATAGATTTTCCTTAGATCAGACATGCGTAAGTCTATTATGTTGTCTAATCTTATTTTCATATTTTAGGCTGGCCGCTAGGTGGCGTTCCCGTCTAAAATATGTAAATGAGCCTATACGCCGATTCCTGAACGTACGCCCGGCCGGCGCTATTCAATTACGTCGTTTGCGTTAGCGTAGTACCATCGTAATGTTATGCCTGCTATATGAGGCACAGGCAATGTTAAGTATGGACGGCGTGCCGACACTTTTTTTTCCGTCGTTTACGTAAAACTTTCGCGAATAGGGTTTGGCGTAAGTGCCGTTCACGTCGTTTACACGTCGAATTGACGTCGAGATTTGGAGAATGCGCACTGGGAACCAATCACGGCCGGCGCATGCGAAGTTCATTCGGCACGGGGACGCGCTTCATTTAAATGATACACGCCCCCTACCCGCCGAATTTGAATTCGGACAGCTTTTTTACGCTACACCGCCTCAATTTTACAGGCAAGTGCTTTGAGAATAAAGCACTTGCCTGAAAAAGTTGCGGCGGCCTAGTTTAAAAGCCAGACGCTAGGCATGCCTATAAATAGGCATTTCTACGTGAATCTACCCCATAGTTGGCAAGGTTGAAAAAATACACCAATCCATCAAGTTCAACCTGTGTTGTGTTGGTGTGCTTGTGTTTATGTCAATATTCACCGCCAAACACTCTTTCTCAATGGTCGCATAATTCCTCTCATGGGCCTTCAACTTTCAGCTGAGGTACATAACAGGGTGTTCCTCCCCCTTGATAATCTGGGACAGTACAGCTCCTAACCCCACATTTGACGCATCTGTCTGAACCACAAAGTCCCGTGAAAAATCCGGGGAATTTAAAACTGGCTGACAACATACGGCTTGTTTTAAAGCCTGAAAAGCTGTTTCTGCTTTGGGAGTCCATTTGGTCATGACAGACTCCTTCCCTTTGGTTAAATTGGTCAGGGGAGCAAAAATGTGAGGGAAAACGGAGGATAAAGCGGCGACAATAACCCGTGATGCCCAAAAATGCACGAACCTGTTAATTGCTGGTGTGACGTGGCCAATCCTGAATAGCCTCAACTTTGTTTATTTGAGGCTCGATTAGACCTCTTCCAATGGTATACCCCAGATACTTCGCCTCTTCTAGCCCAAGGGTACATTTTTTTGGATTGGCTGTAAACCTGGCTTTCCAGATGGAATCCAACACAGCCTGAACTTCTGGTAAGTGTGAGTCCCAATCCTCACTGTGGATGACAATGTCATCGAGGTATGCAGCAGCATAGGCTCGATGAGGCTGAAGGGTCTTATCCATGGTGCGTTGAAATGTGGCGGGAGCATTCTGTAACCCAAAAGGCATCCTCCGATATTGGAAAGATCCGCCTGGAGTTACAAATGCTGTTTTTTTCCTGGCCGACTCCGAGAGAGGAATTTGCCAATAACCCTTGGTCAAGTCTAACGTCGTCATGTACCGGGCAGTGCCTAGGCGATCAATCAGTTCATCTATGCGGGGCATAGGATAGGTGTTAAATTTAGTGATTTTATTCAGGCGGCGAAAGTCATTACAAAACCGCCAACTTCCATCTGGTTTGGGCACTAAGACAATGGGACTGGACCAATCACTATTTGACTCTTCTATCACCCCTAGCTCAAGCATTTTTTTAACTTCCTGGCGAATTGCCTCTTGCCGGGCTTCTGTAATTCTATAAGGCTTCAACTTGACCTTATCCCCTGGTGTGGTGATAATGTCATGTTCAACTCCGGAGACCCAACCTGGCAGGTCTGAAAACTTCTCCCTATTACGGAAGCACAAATTCTTTAACCTCCTGTTGCTGAGTTTTGGACAGAGTCTCCGCTATCCCAACTTCAGGGACAGCCAGGTTAAATGGAGCAGAAAATTGGGTAGTCTTAGCGACCAAGGACTCTCTATCCTTCCATGGTTTCAACAAGTTCACATGATAGAGCTGCTCAGGTTTTCGTCTTCCCGGTTGGCAAATTTTATAATTCACCACCCCCATTTTCTCCAACACTTCATAGGGACCCTGCTATTTGGCTAGGAATTTACTTTCAACCGTGGGGACCAGCACCAACACCCTATCACCAGGCCCCACGATTGTAAACCTGAAATAACTCTTTGGCAATGGTTTTAGCAGAGGTGTTTCGGATAGGAATCGCTTCTGGGTAACGGGTGGCATAGTCCATTATTACCGAGATGTGCTGGTGCCCTCTAGTGGACTTCAGTAAGAGGCCAACCAAGTCCATGGCGATCCTCTCAAAAGGGACCGCGATAATGGGCAGGGGTATCAACGGACTGCGGAAATGTGGCATGGGTGCAGTAATCTGACACACTGGAGAGGAAGAGCAGTACAATTCTACTTCCTTACTGATCCCAGGCCATTAAAACCTCTGGGTGATTCTCTCCCGGGTTTTTTCTGCTCCCAAATGTCCCCCAAGAATGTGCCCATGGGCCAGTTCCAAAACCATCTTGCGGTATGGTTTAGGCACTACCAGTTGCTCAATGGTCTCCTCTAACCTCTGTGATACTTGATATAACAGGTCCCTTTCAATAAGGAAGTGAGGGAGGGCAACCCTCTCATCAGGGTTAACTAACTCCCCATCTATCTTCACTACATTCTTCCGGTCTCTCAGCAATGTGGGGTCCCTCAATTGCTCAGTGATTAAATTTTCTCTGTGCACCTCGAGGTCATCAAACCCTATCGGCCGCTGTTCCTCTTCTGAGGTAGCAGGCTCCTCCCTAGGGACTGGTGTTTCCCCTGCTAAGACTGAGAACGGAAACTCAGGAGAATCCTCATAGTTAGAGGATTCTGGAGTAGCGGTTTCAGGCTCAGAAGAACCACTTACTGGGCAATCTGGGCAATCCCAGAGCTCCCAGAACCTTGTGAAATCCCTTCCCACAATGGCATCATGTGGCAGTTTGGGAACTAAACCCACTTGGTGACACAAGTTACCGAGTGAGGTTTCAAAAGAAACCGTAGTCACCGGATATTCTCGAGTGTCCTCATGTACACAAACTACAGCCATTTTCCTAGGATGTAAGGTTTTTCCCACCACTAGATCACTTTTCACTAAGGTGACCAGGCTACCTGAATCCAACAATACCACAACATCTTTACCATGTAAGCACATTCTACATAAAGGTTTCTCATTCCCCTTTACTGCAGTGCATGTGGTTGCAAAAAGGGACTGTCGTCTCTCTGTCAAAAAGTCACACTGCATGGGTTCATCACCCGCTGGGCAAACGGCTGCTACATGTTCCTCTTCCCGGCCACGGTAACAAATCAACCTTCTGGTCCTCTCCTGTGGGATGGGTCTTCCAGGCCACTCTCGCCAAACATTAGCAGTAGTCCCTGATAATACCTGTAGTTGTTTTTTGGTCCCTCTCTCCACCCCCATCCCTTAATGCAGTCTTACCTATAGGTGGGGAGGGCCTGGTCTTGGGGTGGAAAGTCTGTGCGTCTCTGGGTGAAGAGGACAAATGTTGTTAGGTACCTTTCGACCAGATCTACTAGTTTGTCTGCGGTTTTCGGACCACCATGGCTTACCCATTTCTGCAGGGTGGAGAGAAGAGACCTAAGAAATGTGTCCATGACTACTCGCAAATTTTTGGTCCGGACAGAGTTTCTGGCTGCAGCCATTTCCTAGCCAAATGGATGAGGTCATACATCTGCGACCGAGGTGGATTCCTCAGCTGATAACTCCAATTGTGGACCCGCTGAGCACGGACATCCAGGGTTACACCAAAACGTGCCAATATTTCCTCTTTTAACCGATCATAGTTTATTGCATCTGCAAGCTCCAAATCAAAATATGCCTTCTGGGCTTCTCCAGATAATAGGGGAGCCACTAGTCCAGCCCACTGTTCTTTAGGCCAACTCTCTTTTTCCGCTGTTCTCTTAAACGTGGTCAGAAACATCTCAGGGTCATCATCTGCAGTCATCTTTGGCAATAAGTGGCTTACCTGAAAAGTCGATATTAGAGGTCGACTGATATGGGTTTTTCTCTGGCCGATGCCGATATTCAGAAATCTGGGTGGCCGATTGCCGATATATGATGCTGATTTTTGCGGCCGATATTTTAGGCCGATTTGTATTTTTTATTGGTGGCACTGGATGGCACTAATTGGCACTGGAAGGAAGATGACACTAGCAGAAGGCACTTATTGGCACTGGCAGGTTGCACTGGATGGCACTGAAAGATGGTACTAGCAGGTGGCACTGATTGGCAGATGGCACTGGTTGGCACTGGCAGATGGCACTGGCAGGTGACACTGGCAAGTGGCACTGGATCGCACTGGTAGGTGGCACTGGATGGAAGGTGGCACTTACTGGCACTGGATGGTGCCACTGGTATTGGCACTGGCAAGTGGAATGGCAGATGGCACTGGATGAAAGGTGGCACTATTTGGCACTGGATGGTGACACTGGTATTAGCACTGGCAGGTGACATTGGCGGATGGCACTGGATAGAAGGTGGCACTAATTGGCACTGGATTGTGGCACTGGTATTGGCACTGGCAGGTGGCATTGGTGGATGGCACTGGATGGAAGGTGGCACTAATTGGCACTGGATGGTGGCACTGGTATTGGCACTGGCAGGTGGCATTGGCGGATGGCACTGGATGGAAGGTGGCACTAATTGGCACTGGATGGTGGCACTGGTATTGTTATTGGCAGATGGCACTGGATGGCAAGTGGCACTGGCAGGTGGCACTGGTGCAAAAAAATGGTGTCACCCCCCCTCAGTACAGACCCCCTCTCCCTCCAGTATGGACACCACCCCCCCCACCCCCCGTAGTACAGACACCAGGGCAGTGTGTGTCCCACGAGCGTGGGCTCCTCCTCCTCTGTGGTGCACTGGGTGTACCAAGATGGCCGCGGCTCCGGAGCTGGACTGAAGCCACGGTCTTTCCTGATGCTGTGACCGCAGCGGCAATCCGCGAATCCGCGAATTGCCACCACGGTCACAGCATCAGGAAAGGCCGCGGCTCCGGCCTAGCTCCGGAGCCGTGGCATCGCTAGTGGAAATTGTAAAATATCAGCCCGATTTGGATAAAAATCAGCCGATGCCGATTTCTCCAAAACGGCCAAATATCGGCCGATATATCGGTCGACCTCTAGTCGATATGTTACTGGCCTGACTCCCAGCCTCAGTCTGCTGTCTCTGAAGCTGTTTCACAATGGCCTCCATTTGCTGCTGATGTCTCTGTTCCAAGCCTGCAATGCTCTCTTGGTGAGCCTGTTGTTGAGCTGCAATGCTTTCTGGTGAGCCTGTTGTTGAGCTGCAAGGCTCCGCTGCAAACCTGCATTTGTCTGCTGTTGATTTGCATTTGCTATAGCCAGCTGTTTCAGTATCTCCTCCATTTTGGGTTTACTTTAACTGCCCGCGGCACTCCACCATGTGTAAGGGTTAACTCGGTAGCGGGTGTGTGCGACCCACTGAACTACACAGAGAGACAGCCGAGGATTATGGTTTATTCTTCCATATTGCTGGAAACAAGTGCAAGCATCCAAAACAAAACATAAAATAAACCCTGGCCACTTGGGGCACCTACCTTCACCACACAGGAACCTATCTATGGAGTCTGGCACAACCTACTGCTGGGCAGACACTGCTGGTCATACAGCAGAAAACAATAGTCTTTTTGATTTTTATCACACAGAAAAATCAACACCACCTCACCTCTTCAGGAGTCTTTCTCAGCTCACTGCTCTCCTTAATTTAAAAAAGCCTCAGGATGCAGCAATCAGTAGTCATCCTCTGGATAACTTATAGAGGCCTTAATTGCCTCATTCTGAACAGCGGAAGCTTTCCAACACCCTTAAACCTTTCTGGCTATTTCTGCAGCCGACACCTGATAGTAATTGGTGAATTGTCTAAACAAGGCAGAAATGTATCTCCCGTCTGTGACAACACCCACAGATTTACCTGACTTCCTGTCACAGTATATATATATATATATATATATATATATATATATATATATATATATATATATAAATCTGTAAGCCAAGTTAAGTAACTGTTAATGTATCCTATCACATACTTGTTTTTTAGAAAGGATAGTTTGTGCACGTGTATATTGAATGCATATTTTGTGACACTCTGTACGTCGTGTATTGTTTTCTTAAAATTGTAAGTAGTTTGTAGGTACAGCATTTTAATTTAGTAAAGCACATTAATTTACTACATAGGTTTTTATGCTTCCTTGCTTTATTGTAAAGTAACCTTAAAAGATACAAAGCGAAACAATTACTCATTTTACCCTAAAGACCTGACAACAGCTTTTTTTATTCATTTTTTTTTTTTTTTTTTCACAAACAATTCTTAGACATCTATTTTATTTTGTTTTCCTTTTGCAAACCCAAACCTTAAATTATTTGGCAGCTTTGGAGTTTGACTAATTGTATTTTTAGTTTATCTACAGAGCATTCATGTATACTCAGCTGGGAGTTCATATGGTAATCGAAAGAAAGAAAAATGATGGAAGGAGGCAGGTCAGAGGATGACATTGGAAGCTGTGCTTGATATTTGTGTAACAGATTACTCAGGGATGCAAACAAATATCTGAATGCACATGCTCCTTGTATTTTAATTCCCACTTTCATCTGATTCTTAAAGTGAGACCTAAACAATTAGGTCATCTTTACACAATCAGGGGAGCATTAGGATTAAGAAGTTATTAGCTTACCTAGTATCACAGGTTTTGCGTAAAGTACAGTTTTTATATAACTCATATTTACAGACTTAGAAATTACTCCCTGAATTGGAACAACTCTGTGTGATATTTCTTTGCAACCAAGAAATCATGTGGATAATATTTCACAAGCAGCTGATGGTGTTAAGATACTAATTAGCAAAATAATATAATTTGTCAAGAAGAATTGTAGTAGAATAGTATGTAAAATTACAGTGTGTCTGGAATAAGAGCTTTGACAAAACACTTCCTTTCTAACACTCTATGCGCCCTCCAAGAAAATTCATTTATCATACTATATTTGACAAGTTGCCTGAGAACACTTTGAAGTGGAACTCCAGCCAAAACTATTTATTTTGGAATTTGATAGAGTAGGGAAACATTAGAACCTCTATAAGGTACTTAAGAACTTGTCTAGATGGGCAATGTGATATCAGGTGCATTCAGCTTGAATCTCTTTTATGGGGCAAAGATAGCAATGATACACTGACAGAGGTTCCGACCTTTCCCACTTCCTCTATGTACTCAGGGAGCCTCCAAAATCTGGGCATATACTATGACTTTTAGGTTGACACATTTTTTTTCTTTGGCACCCTATTCTCTCCACTTTCTCAAAACCCAACTTAGTGACCCCATTGATCAATAGATGGAGTGCACCAGTATTTCAGGCATATTTTAACTGTATGACTTTTTCCAGAACAGGTTCACTTTAAAAAATGTGCACACTTGATACATTTGGATGTGGACCGCATATGAGCATAGCTGGAAACTCTTCAGAACTCACCTATTAGTTTGCCTGACGTGTCTCTAAACCATTGGGAGTTCCCCCTGGCTTTGCCATTATGTGTTGACAGGAGTAGTGAAACTAGCATCACTATTCCTGTCAGCTAGAAGTAGGAGTGGCAAGCTAATGCTGGGGGGGGGGGGGTACCAGGAGGAGTTGTGGGCTGTGTTTTCTCCTGCTTCTGCCCCTATGCTTCCTGTGAGTGGCCAAATGCAGCACTCAAGCATCTATACTATACAGCACTACAGTGTATCCATGAGATGAGGATTGGCCTGGAATAAAGGTAAGTAAAGGGGGTAAGGAGAGGCAGACTAAGCTAGAGTTTTTCTCACTGGTATGAACACCATTATTGTCACTGTTATTGTCATTGCCACATATTTTCATGACTGCCCATTTGTCTGTAGGTTAACACCATTGCTTGTTGCTCTTATATTGTCTCATTTGCCCAGCCTGTGTATTGTCATAATTGCCTATTTGTTGCCGGCGCATTGTCACATTGCTCATTTGCTGCTTTCGTATTGTCACAATTGGCTGTTTGTTGCACACAAATTGTTGATTGCCCATTTGATGTTCTCATATTGTCTTAATTTCCTACTTGTTGTTCATAAATTCGAATAATTGTTTGTTTGCACTCCAGGTATTGTCAGGACCGGCCTTTTTATTGTCAGAGCTGTTTGCTTAGAGAACCGTAGAACTATAAAAATGTTATCCCCTGCAGGCTAATCCCTATCAAACCATAGCACCGTTATCTCCACATTTAGCCGTGACTCCCTAGTATTAAAACATTAAATACTTTTTTGGCATCTCCCCATTTCATTTATGTGCTACATATCATCATTAAATGGTTCACTGTTACCATGAATACCAGCCAAGTTTTCACTCAGTATGAAACCTGTGCTCATTAAGCCAGAGGACAGAAGAAGGACAAGAAACACTGAAGCAGTTCATTTTCTAAACTGTAGAGGTATATATTGTTGGTGTATAGAAAATCATATGTGTTACATGCCGAAAAATGGACCCTGCTCCTATGTGTGGCTGCTTTCTCTGAGAGTGGAATGTAAGAGGAGGCTGATGTTTCACCAAGGACCCCTCATCCTTTTCTGGCTTAATTGCAGACTACTCAATAGATACCTGCAGCCGTGAAGAAGAGTAGATGCTGGGTAACAAGGAACTGGAGACTGAGAGAGGCACTTTGTAGCTGTAAGCAGGAGTGAAGCTGGAGTCAGTGGGTGCAGAAAAGGCACAGCAGAGAGTTAAAGGGGTTGTAAAGGTTTGCTTTTTATTTTCTAAATAGGTTCCTTTAAGCTAGTGCATTGTTGGTTCACTTCAATTTCCCTTCTAAATGTTTATTTTCTTTGTCTGAATTTCTCACTTCCTGTTTCTCACTTCCTGTTTCTCCTCAGTAAACTTCACACCGAGTGGTGTTTAGTCAGAACAGCTTACTGAGGAGGAACAGGAAGTGAGAAATTCAGACAAAGAAAACAAAGGAAAAAAAAACATTTAGAAGGGAAATCGAAAGAAAAAGGTAAGTGAACCAACAATGCACTAGCTTAAAGGAACCTTTTTAGAAAAAAAAAAAAACCTTTACAACCCCTTTAAGGCTGGGGGTGCATAGATGGCAAGGCATAGACTAAGACCGTGGATGCAGCAAAGACTGCCGATGCAGAAATGGTGCAGCAGAGGCTCAGAATTAAGACAATTTCCTGCAAGCCCTTTTTTGCCTATTCATTAAAAGAGAAGTATGGGAATTCTTTTTTTTGGGGGGGGGAATCATACTTACCTAAGTGGATGCGGCTTCAGTCTCATGCTGCATCTGTCCCATGCCGACTCATTGTTAGTCAGTGGCTCTCTGCTCTTCCCCAACCGGTCAAGACTCTCAGTGGCTCACTGAGAGGCTGAGCTGGTGCCAGACCAGGCATGTGGGTGGATCCTAAACATATATTCGCAAACTTTCCTGAGCCTGGAATGGCTCTGTGACGTCAACCGTTAGCGGGCAGACAACAGGTCACAGGTCACAGAAAGAACTGCACTCCTGTGATCCACGGGAGAAGTACAGCCAAATGGGCTTTGTCTGTACTTCTCCTTTAATATTTTAATATTAGGGCCTGGATTGGGTGTCATAGAATAAGTGCTGAAAAGAGTTGGTGGCCAGAGTAGAATTTCCACCAACAATGTGGCTTATTTTATCCCACTGACACCAATGAAATGATTAAGCTCTTTTTATCCTGACATTAATATTTATTCACACTGGAGCTAAAGTAGGGCTTATTTTCTCCCCCTGACACCAATGTTGGAAGTTATTTTACTCTGACACCAATTATTGGACTTACATTAACTACTTAAGGCCCGGACCATTTGGCTGGCCAAAGACCAGGCCACTTTTTGCGATTCGGCACAGAGTCACTTTAACTGACAATTTGTGCGACGTGGCTCCCAAACAAAATTGAAGTCCTGTTTTTCCCACAAATTCTTTTGGTGGTATTCGATCACCTCTACGGTTTTTATTTTGGGCTATAAACAAAAAAAAGTGACAATTTTTTTTTTTTTTTAATATTTTTTACTTTATGCTATAATAAATCCCCCCCCCCCCCCAAATATATATATAAAAAAATATATATTTCCTCAGTTTAGGCCGATACGTATTCTTCTACATATTTATGGTAAAAAAAAAATCACAATAAGCGTTTATTGATTGGTTTGCGCAAAAGTTATAGCGTCTACAAAATAAGGGATAGTTTTATGGCATTTTTATGAATATTTTTTTTTTTACTAGTAATGGCAGCGATCAGAGATTTTTATCATGACTGTGACATTATGGTGGACACATCGGACACTTTTGACACCATTTTGGGACCATTGTAATTTTTACAGTGATCAGTGTTTTAAAAATGTACTGATTACTGTAAAAATAACACTGGCAGTGAAGGGGTTAACCTGTTGGGGGCGTTGAAGGGGTTAAGTGTGTCCTAGGGCGTGATTATAACGGTTAGGGGGCGTGGCTATGAGTGACACGTCACTGATCGCTGTTCCCAATGAGAGGGAACAGACGATCAGTGACATGTCACTAGGAAGAACGGGGAGATGTTGTGTTTAAGCTGACATCTCCCCTTTCTTCAGCTCTGTGACCCGATCGTGGGATATCCCGTGGGCACGGTCATGGAGCTCGCAACAGGGTCACGAGAGTGCCGGCGGCGGTGCATGCGCGACCACTCAGCGGAAAATTAAAGGGGGCTATATACGGCCATATGCGCAGCTGTGCCATTCTGTCGACGTAAAAACTTGTGTGCCGGTCAGCAAGCGGTTAAGCCACTGCCTATTTTATTCAACTGACACAATGGAGTCTATTTTTGCTCAGACTGACACCAAAGTTAAGATTATTTGATCCCACATTAATACCAACAAAGTGGTAACTTTTATCCCCACTGGCACAAATGATGGAGCTTATTTATCCATCTGACACATACAATGGTGCATATTTTATCCCACTGACACCAATAATGGGACTTGTTTATCCCAATGACACAGTGATGAAATTTATTTTATCCCAATGTCAACACTGGCAACTCTGCAGGGAAGAGAACTACATTTCAGCCATACCTAAATGCAGGGCTTTTTTTCAGGGGGAACTCAGTTCCACCACCTCTGGCTCAGACCCTTTGGTGCCTGCTCACCACAATCACTTGTAAACACAGAAGTCTGGTTTCTGTGTTTACAAATGACAGCTCTGCACTCTGTGTGTAACCCCCTGAACTCTGCACTCTGTATGTAATGCAATTCTGGTATTTAATGCCCCTTTAAGACCCATCTACTGTTTGTGAAATCTGAACGGGGTCGTGCTTGAGTTCCTTCACCCATTTTCTTAAAAAAAAAGCTCTGCCTAAAAGTACTAAGAAGGGAGGTTGCAGGGTTCCCACAGTGAATATAGTGATGGGAAATCCCTGAAACTCTAGGGTTGATTTACTAAAAATGTAGAGTGCAAAATGTAGGACATCTGTGTATCAGCCAAACAGCTTCTAACTCAGTTTGTTCAATTAAGCTTTGACAATAAGGTCCCTTTCACACTGGGGCATTTTTCAGGTGGTATAGCGCTAAAAATAGGGCTGCTATACCACCTGAAAAAATCATGCCCTGTAGTCTTCAATGTAAAAAAACCCTGAAGGCTTTCACACTGAAGCGGTGCGCTAGCAGGACCGCTCCAAAAGTCCTGCTAGTCGCATCTTTGGAGCGGTATAGGAGCGGGGTGTTTACTGCGCCTCTGCAGAGGCGCATTGCGGGCGGTATTAACCCCTTTTACGGCCGCTAGCGGGGGTTAATACCGCTAGCGGCTGAATACCGCGGTAAATACGACGGTATAGCGGCGCTAAAAATCGCGCTGCTATACCGTCACCGCGCCTCTCGCTGCAATGTGAAAGCAGCCTAAAAGCTGGAAGCTGATTGGTTTCTACCAATTTTACACTCTCCAGTTTTAGTAAATTGTCTTTCTTTTTCTCCTTTATATTATTTTTGCCTTTCTCCCGTGGTGCTGGGATGCACTACAATAGTTTTAAAAAACACCTAGTGCTTTGGGATATGAATGCATGCATCTTTGGTGTCCACTGTACCTCAAAGCAAAGTTAAGTGCATGTGGGACCATTCTGCAGTCCCAAACAGTCACATGCCAGTGCAGGAATCTGCTCATCTCTGTGCAAGTTTCAACTGTCTGTGTAAGTTGAAACTTGTCTAGAAATATCAGAAAGTTTAGCAGCTGGTCCCGGCAGTAAGGAAGCAAGAAGAGAAGACAGGAAGCTAAATTGTGCCTCCTATTGACTAGTAAATGTAGAATGAATTTTATTCATAACGTAATCAGTTTGATTTGTTGAGGTTCCTGCATGTATTTTATCTCTATTTCATATAACTTCTAGGGCAAAAAGAATGTTAGGCCATAGGCCTTTCTAGTGTTGAGTGATGGTTACCTTAATTTTTAATGACAGGAACAAAGCTAATCTATTGAACAGAACCCTTCTCTCAACATTACCCTAATAAAGGGAAGCCAATACAAATAAACTCCAATACTGTATTGATGGACATCTGATAAACTGAGGAGAAGGGGTCACTAAGCCTTGTTGTTAAAGGACAAAAGCATTCTACTAAGAAAACAGGTTTACACATGTGTAAAGCCTGAGACTCGTAACTCGGGTGACTCCTTAAGTGGGCATTGGGTATTTTATTATTGCTACTTGAGTGGATTTAAGTTTCAACTTTTCACATCTGGACGGTCATGATACACAGTGGCTGCTCTTTTTTGTACAGTTCCTATGTGTGGAGTGGACTTTTGCACTACTTGGACTTTGTTTTTCACATATTCATTTATTTTCACATTGCACTTTATTAATTGATATATGGTACCATTACTGTTTATGTATATCCATTTAACCCTCCTAGCGGTATCCCCGAGCGTGACTCGGGGTGTTTTTTTTATGCTAGGATTGGTATCCCCGAGTCACGCTCGGGGTAGCTATGCAGAGCCTGCAGCGCACGCTGGCTTACCTTGTTCCTGGATCCAGCGATGCATTCACGCTGTGTGAGCGAGCAGGTGCTCGCTCGATTCACACAGTGTCCCCGTGTGTCGCCGATCTCTGTTCCCTGCGACGTTACGACGCACGGGGGCGGAGAACGGCGCCAAATTCAAAAAAGTAAACAAACACAATACATACAGTATACTTTAATCTTATATATTACAGTACTGTATGTAAAAAATACACCCCCCCCCCCCTTGTCCCTAGTGGTCTGTCCTGTGTCCTGCATGTACTTTTTATAAAATAAAAACTGTTCTTTCTGCCTGGAAACTGTAGATTGTCCATAGCAACCAAAAGTGTCCCTTTATGTCAAAAACGGTTTTAGATCAGCTAGAAATTAGCGATAATAAATTATAATCACTTGCAGAATTGAGCGATAGCGATTTGTGGGGAAATTCGTCATAAAAAAAAAAAATAATGACAGCGACAATTCTGCAACTGAGCAAATTTCAGTGTTTTTGAGTTGATTACATTAATGAATATTTTTTTTTTATTATAATTACATTATTATTTGTTATAATTATTTATAGTTATTTATTATATTAAAATTTATGATTTTGTTTTTCAAACTTTATCATACCCGGGATGTCTTGTTTGGACAGATTTAAGCGAGTTATTCCTAAGAATTGCAGGCGTACAGTATAAAACGCCAAATTTCCATGCAAAAAATTGTACCGCTTTTGGTATGTAATTCCAGACAGAATCATACCGCCAGGGAGGTTAAGTACACATTGTGTTTCATTTTCAGCATTGCACTTGCTTCTTTGCAAACTGCACTTTATTGATACTGTATGATGCCTCTACTGTTCACGTATATTGATCTGAACATTTGTTAGGTCTCATATTTAGCACTGCACTTTTTTATTCTTTGGATTGTTGGATTGTAGTGTCAGCAGCTGTTTTTTATTACAAAATTAGCGTAATCATTTTATATGGTTTTTCACACTGTGTACTTACGCCATAAGTTATTATTATGGTAACGTAAATGTATAAATATAAGTACAGTATGTAAATATTTAAATGTTGTAAATATGCAAACATTTTGCAAATATGTAAATAGGTACAGCAAATGTGTAAAAATATTTGGTACACTAAAAGAATAATGTTTAAAGGGGTTGTAAAGGTTCATGTTTTTTCACCTTAAAGCGGAGGTTCACCCTAAATATAAGATCTCCCATGTGATCCAGCATACTGGCGTCAGCGCCAGTATGCTGTTTTTTTTTTTTAATCCCACACTTACTGTATTATGCAGGAATTTCTTTTTTTTCCCCCGCGGTGGACGGCTCTAGTATTGCTCGTCACATCTTCCTAAAATACCCGATATGGACTCGGGTAATCTCGGCGAAAATGCGGCGCCTGCGCACAGACCTAGGAGCTGACTGCGCAGGCGCCGTATTTCTCCGAGTCCTATTTCGGAGGGCGTGACGCGCCATAGCCGTAGGACTCGGAGAAATACGGCGCCTGCGCAGTCAGCTCCTAGGTCTGTGCGCAGGCGCCGCATTTTCGACGAGATTACCCGAGTCCATATCGGGTATTTTAGGAAGATGTGACGCGCTATACTGGCGCCGTCCACCACGGGGGAAAAAAAGAAATTCCTGCATAATACAGTAAGTGTGGGATTAAAAAAAAAAAAAAAAACAGCATACTGGCGCTGACGCCAGTATGCTGGATCACATGGGAGATCTTATATTTAGGGTGAAATACCGCTTTAATGCATCCTATGCATTACAGTGAAAAAACATCTGACAGTTACGGCCCCCCAGCTCCCCGTTTTACTTACCTGAGTCCATTTACCTGTTGCGCTCGTCCCCGGCGTCCTCTTTTCCGCTTAGTCTGGCCGTTGATTAACTAGAGTGGATAGATTGATAGCAGTGCAGCCATTGGCCTTGTGCTGCTGTCAATCACATGCAATGACGCAACGCGCCGGGGGTGGGGCCGAGTGATACAGTGAGCGGCTATAGCCTCCGGCTGTTTCACAGAAGCGCGTCTGCAAGAACTAACCCCCCATGGGAGAGAGCTCCCATGAAGGGGGTTAGTTCTTGCAGGGAGCAGCCGAGACAGCCGCCGAGGGACAAAAGATCAGGTTCGGGGGCCACTTTGTGCAAAACGAGCTGCACAGTGGAGGTAAGTATAAAATGTTTGTTATTTAAAAAAAAAAAAATTATCCTTTACAACCCTTTTAAGTCCCATGTCCTACAAAATTTGTATTTAGAACAAATCATAAGCAAAAGTTTGTTTTTTAGACAGAATACTTTAGAATACTTTATTGATTGGGTTATTAGACAAAACAATAGGAAACCAATAAGATTTTACTGTTTTTATTTTGGTGTTATTTAGAATTGTTATGTTTTTATTATTCTTTACTGAATTTCACTTACGTCAGTGGAAAATCAAATAGGATTTTTTTTCTGTGCTTAATCCTCTGTGTTCGTTGTATATTTAATTAAGTCTGTATATTTAAAAGACCATAACCAATGCAGAATATATTGTATGAAACATTACCTATGGGTCAAGATCACTACAAGCTGAACACTTGGAGGACAACGCATTGTCATAACACAAACTCAGTGTAAACACCTAAAGGTGACACATTGCCCCAGGCAGTGACCTTACAAAAGAGAACTTTATAAAATCTGGCAGCAGATTCTGGATGACCTTTCATTTAGCCAGAAGCTCTGAAAGTCTTTCCTAGGAAAAAAAGGACTAGGAAGGTTAGAATTAGTTCTCTATCACACCAAGAACTACAGCAAGCAAAAATGAATCCAACAAGCAGTTAAACGTCAAGTATTGTTGAATAGTAACATTTACGTACATAGCCTGCTCTTCTCGTAGGCATGCCACATTATGCAGCAGATGAACAGCTGCAATTTGCAACATGTCTTTTCAAATGTCACAACTACCTTCAAAATCGCTGACACTCAATCACCATACCAGGAAGGAGCCTGAAGGATCTGATATAAAGCACATATCCATGGCTGTAATCAAACATAAAGTATATCTACAGCTAAAAACTTTTATTTTGTTTTTAGATTAAGTAGGACACGGTTAAAAAGCATTGTGTGTTTAGCGCACCTGTGTTGGCTTTCATAGGCACGTGGGTACAGCTCCAACCTGAGTCTAATGACACCCGTGAAATTCTGTGACACAGTAAATTAGACAATTGTAATTAATTGTCAAAGCAAACAGTGCGACAATCTAATATTTTTAGATGGAATCACGGTATTGTCATAAGAACATCAAGTGTAATGTAACAGTGCATTGTCTCTTATCTAGACATCTAACTGTAATATAAGCGCCAAAACCTGTCTGTTTGGTCAGCTCATGAGCCTGTGTTGGGGTCCTGAATAGTGTATTAATAGAGTCCATTTCAAGGCACAAAATAGCAAATGGAAAAGAGAAAGTGCGGCGCTCAAAATATTACTCTCAGTATGTTTAAAAGATATAAGTGTATATATAACCTCTGTGTTATAATTAATAAATTAAATAAATTGCACACATAATATGAAAACTATGCAAATGATTAATCAAAGTGATAATATAACGCAATCATTGACTGAACAAAATTGTGTTATTCAAAATTTGGACATGATCCAAAATAATATGTGTAGGTTGAAAATGCACCAAATGAATATAGTGAATAAATAACCAGAGTTATATAAATAAATACAAAGTAAAGCACCAAAGATGGAAATAAACCAAAAAAGTGCTAGTGAACAAATGAAATATAAAGTCCAAAGTTGTCTGTAGGCAATCCACCACCATGAAGATCAAAGGCTTACCAGACAAGATGGACCCAGCAGGGCATATGCCTGAAGGATCGAATGAGCTTGTTGGTGTAACACACTGAAGCCCCGTACACACGACAGGGAACCTCGACGGGCGGAACACATCGTTCCGCCTGTCGAGGTTCTCTGCCGGCCGTCAGAATCTGCGACCCGCCCGTCGGGAATGGAAACCAGCCATTCATCCCGACGGGCCGTCGAGCAAATAGAGAACATGTTCTCTATTTGCTCGACGGGTTTCCCGACGGGCGGGGCGAGCAGAGAGCGTACACACGGCCGAGGTTCTCGCTGGAATGCAGCTCCCAGCGAGGTTCTCGCTGGTTTCTGGCGAGAACCTCGGCCGTGTGTACGGGGCCTCAGAGAGAGGTACAGCAAGCACAGCTTCCAATGGGGCCAGGCAGTGAGACCAGGCGACGATATTCCACTATATTGATATCAATGGGTATCCACCATAGGTTTAAGCAACGTTACTTCATACACAAATCCTCCCAGTGTAACATATATGTTAAGGAGAGAAATTGGGCCACATAGTATAATTCTGTTTAAAAAGTGGTCAATTATTAAATAAAATATAAAATGGTCAGTCACATTTGAGAAGACATGTAAAAGCAAATAGGATCAAATAACGCAGTGGCCTTAGGAGAGCCCTCCCCAACGCATTTTTCCTAATAAGGCATCATCTGGGGTCACCCAATTTTGTTCAGTCATGATTGCGTTATATTATCACTTTGATTAATCATTTACATCGTTTTAATATTATGTGTGCAATTCATTTATTAAGTATAACTCAGAGGTTATATGTACACTTATATCTTTTGAGCATACCCAGAGTAATATTTTGAGCGCCACACTTTCTCTTTTCCACTTGTTTTATATACAGTATATCTGTTGTGCAAGCAGCTACTTACATTCATTATTGACAGTGCGGTTTTCATTTTACCACAAAATAGCAAATGGTGTACTATCTCTTTAAGGTACTACACACTGAAAGAGATAACAGGTGTAGCACTAGTATTTTCTGAGACTCTAATCAGCTCGAAAAAAGGGTGGGGTCGGGGGACAGAGCACTGCGCCCTGAGCCCACCCAGTTATGTGACAATAGCCAATCGAGTCCACTTCCTGTTTGGCCGGGAGGAGATACAGCGGCCCCAGAGCGAGGAGAGATACGCCTGTCATTTGCCTCCAAAGGAAGGTGAAGAGGCCTCTGTTTGTCCGTCTCCCGCATGGGGGGATTTGATTGCCACATTCATGTCTCTCTCCCATTGGGGGGGTTGGGGGGATCACCGTCTTCCTGTCTGTCACCCGTGGGGGAGGGGTTTTGTTGATTTCCCCAAAATATTAAGCACCAGCTGCCACTGTACACAAGGGGCCAGATTCTCAAAAGAATTACGCCGGTGTATCTACACATACACCGGCGTAATTCGGAAATCCCGCCGGCGTATCATTGTTTTGTATTCTCAAAACAAGATACGCTGGAATTAGGCTAGGATCCGAATTGCGTAAGTCACTTACACTGTCGGATCCTAAATGCAATAATACGCGGGCCGCTAGGTGGCGTTTACGTCGATTTCAGCGGCGAATATGTAAATGAGCCGATACGCCGATCCCCGAACGTTTTTGCGCCGCTTCGCCGTAGTTCACGTTGTTTCCGTAAGTGTAAGGTTACCCCTGCTATATGAGGGGTAACCTTACGTCAGTCCGCCGTATGCGGTGTTAAGTATGGCCGTCGGGACAGCGTCGGGTTTTTCCGTTGTTTACGTCGTTTACGTAACTTGTTGCGAATAGGCCTGTACGTTAATTACGTTCATGTCGCAACCAATATATTTGCAGCGTACTATGGAGCATGCGCACTGGGCTACGTTTAAGGCCGGCGCATGCACAGTTCGTTCGGCACGGGGGCGCGCTTAATTTAAATACAAACCGCCCCCTTTGAATTACGCGGGGATACGCCGAGCCATTTACA
Organism: Rana kukunoris; assembly: GCA_029574335.1. Classification (NCBI taxonomy): domain Eukaryota; kingdom Metazoa; phylum Chordata; class Amphibia; order Anura; family Ranidae; genus Rana; species Rana kukunoris. The sequence goes on from CM056053.1 coordinate 133,128,224, forward strand.
CTACGCCGCCGCAAATTACGGAGCAAGTGCTTGGAGAATACGGCACTTGCTCCAGTAAGTTGCGGCGGCGTAGTGTAAATGACATATGCCGCCAGATACGCGGAGCTACGTAAATCTGGCCCAAGGTTTTTTGTGTTCTGTGAGAAGATTTTCCCATTAACTTCCTGTCCTGTGGACAAAATAGGAAGTTAGTTACAAAAGGTAAACGATCCAGATTGAAAGGATTCCCCTTTATTCTGCCTTTATTTATGCCAAAGAAAACCACACACTACTATTTGTACATCTTAATATACATTAGTCTCATTCTATTTTGGCTATTTAACATTTTGTGTTAATTCACTTTAGATGTTATTAAAGTTGGTTGAGGTAGGAATAAACCATCCCGTTGCTGAAGACTTCAGGAATCAGTCCTGTATGAGTCTACTCTAAAAAAACATGTCAAATGCATGTTAAAATGGGAGTAAACTCCCATCTCTTACTTTTACCTAGGTAAGCCTAAAATAAGGCTTACCTATAGGTACTGTAAACATCTTCTAAACTTGCGGCGTTTAGGAGATTTTTACTATACATGCAGCCAATGATGCCACCCCCACATGCACTCTGAAGGAACAGCCACCCGGGCCGCTCCTTCAGAGTCCTGTGCCCTAAACGTTGGCTCCCGCATGCATGCACAGGCGTAAAGTCATCGTGGCTCCGGCCAGTCACATGTGGCAAAGATGGAAGAACTTGCAGTGGTGGTAGCAGGGCATTGGGAGGCTTTGTTTTCAATGCATACTAGCACATTATGACATTACCTTTCAGGTTCCAAAAAACAATTGTTTACTACCACTTTACCCAGAGCCAAATTAATACATTCTTCAGAACCAGACATTCAGTTCTAGTGCGTTAACATACATGCATTGCATTAAGGCCAAATTGACCAAATATGCTGCCAAAGCACCACAACAGACCTACAATAGAAATTGCACTATTTTTGACAGTGGAGCACACCACAAGGTACAATAATGTGTTATTGTGTAATGTGGTCCACTGCAAAGCAGGTGCATTGCTTTAGTTTTAAATTTAATGGCACTGCAATGAACCACACTGCAGTCCATGTCATTAGGTAACATGCCTTAAAATGTGTAAAAAGGTGTGAAGCCAGCCTTATACTTCCTGATACCCTAAGCCAACATGCTTGCAATACCATCACACCAGCAAGGCACTATAGACACACAAGGCACACCGAGGCTGTGGGCCTAGACAGAAATGGTGTATATAAAGTATTCATATACCTTGAAACCAAAAATGTAAAAATTCATTTTCATTTGTAATTGGGATTTTATGTGATAGACAACACAAAGTGGCACATAATTGTGAAGTGGAAGGAAAATGATAAATGATTTTCAATTTGTTTTACAAATAAATATGTGAAAAGTGTGGCGTGCATTTTTATTCAGCCCCCTGAGTCAATACTTTGTAGAACCACCTTTCGCTGCAACTACATTTGCAAGTCTTTTTGGGGAAGTCTCTACCAACTTTGCACATCTAGAGAATGAAATGTTTGCCCATTCTTCTTTGCAAAATAGCTCAAGCTTTGCCAGATTGTTTGGCTGTGAACAGCAATTTTCAAGTCTTGCCATAGGTTCTCAATTGGATTTAGGTCTGGACTTTGGGTGATTCTAACACATGAATATGCTTTGCTATAAACCAGGGGTGACCAACCAGTGACCCGGGGGCCACATGTGGCCCACGGAGCCCTATGGTGTGGCCCGCAATCTCCTGCTCTGGAATGGTGGGTTGGAAAGCCCAGATCGCAGATTGCCGACCCGCCATACCACAGCATCACTGTTGTGAATTAGGCTGGTGGTAGAAGAAGGAAGCGACTGCAGAGCAGAGCCCCATAAGCATAGTGACAACCATACAGATCACAAATATAATTTCCCCCGGAGGGGTAAGATCACAGTGGGTTTGAAGGTGACACGGAACATCTCAACTAGTTTTGCGGTCTTGCCACTAAGTCAGGAGAATATCTGAAATTTGATTAACAATTAATCAATGGCTATACAATTTACAGAGTAAAGGTACAGTCGTGCATAACAATGATAGACATATATACTTGGGGATGGGTAAGACTGTTTACCTAAAAACCTGCTGGGACTAAGCACTGGGTGTCACCAAAATGGTCCCCGCCGGTAGCAAGGGGGATGTGCAAATGGATGGACCTAACTGGATATATAAAATTAAAATGGGTTGGTATATATAACCCATATAATTGAATGAATGAATGAATGGGAGTGCGAAAAACATGCTCACACAGTGGAGGGAGCAAGGACCCAGGTGTGGAAGGTGATGTGGTGAAGTGATGGATTGTATAAGAAAAAGGAAAGAGGAGAGGAAGGGGGGAGTTGAGTGGGGGGGGGGAGGAGTGGGAAGGGGGCAACAGGTGGAAAGGAAAAAGATGCAGAGGATGGGGTGAATGGGGGAGGGAAAAGGGGGAAGGAGGAAAGGAGGGGGGAAAAGGAAAAAGAGAAATGGAGGAATGGGAAAGGAGGAAGGAATTACATTTACATTACATTTATATATCTGTGTAGAGGCTCTACTTTAATTGCATTATATTTGTTAGAAAATATTGCATAGTTTATAAAAATAAGCACATACATTAACTAACTTGTGTTAATATCCAATAAATAGCTGGTCAATCAATATAGCTGTAAAATAACAAATAAACCTTTCAGACAGCCATGCTTTATAAAAAAAAACCTTACTGCAACAGAGAGTTATGACATGACAGGATATGGTCAGCATTAAAAATCCCAGAGATCAGATTTTAAAATTTGATTTACTATGATCTGGTTTTACTCCCAGAATCTAAATGAGCCATATTGCATTTCTCATGGGGGTAGCGTAACTACTTTTAATTTAATTTTCGAAGAGCTAAGCCAGAAGATTGTGATGTAAAAAGATACTGGCATACTGACCAGCCTGTAATATAGTTTTGCATTAACTGTGGCCAAACACAGCTAAAGTTAATGCAAATTTTGTAAAGGACAAGAAACAATGCTGGCATGTTGCAGGCCGGAGTAAAGACTGGTCAATTGCTGAATTTTTGTTCTTAAGAGATTCACTGTAGGTTGTAAAAAGGCTTGGTAGCACCAAGCACTGCTTGTCTTAACTGATTATGAGCTCATTTAACAGTTTAAGAGTCTTACATAATTAGTTTTCCTACTGCTGTCTGTTATCACATTCTGTCAGCCAAAATAGAAGAGGGCAGCTAAAGGCAGACAGGAGTTGTTTGTATACACTACCACCTAGTGAACTTCCAACTGAAAATGTTCAATTTCCACATCCACATTTTGTGTATATTCTTATTGCCATAAATACTATCTTTGTAGTATTGAGCCCTCAGTATAAAATTCCTATTCAAATTACGCTTCCACCCATCTGCTAGATTTTAACGCACCCTGAGCATGGTATAGACTTAAATCTTTCGGACTACGTGTTCCATGATAGATGATAGATTGTTCACTGCCCCATACTGTGCATGCTCCAAAACACTCCAACACGCTCCAACACTAGAGTGCTTCCCCATTCTGCGAATGCGCCTGAACACTGTACCAGGGAGCTGCTCCGTATTGAGAATGCACCTGAACAGAAGAGCAAGAGCACTGTGCATGTATCACCCAAGCACATCCTCAAGCAGTGTGGAAAGATTCCTTCCCAGCCAGGTCCCGGCACATCAGGGTGGCTCCAAAAACACCCACACACAAGACTAGGGCCCGCTATACACAGAGTAAATTTCTTTCCTGCAACCACGTGTTTCAGGAAAGAAATTTGCTCCATTCCCCCATTAACACAGACAATGTTGATGTGGGAATCCCATCTGCTGTGCCTTTGACAGTGATTATCACTAGCGACCAGGGCTTTTTTTTCAGAGAAAATAGGTACAAGAACTCAACCACAACCAACCAAAATCCCCTCTCACCCCCCCCCCCCCCCACACACACACCCTCCAAACTGCATCAAATTGCGGGTATGATAAAAAAAATCACCAATAGTGGGAGGGTCTTAAAGGGCAGGATGGAGGTAGATCATCCAGTGGGGGTGTCAGCATCGTCACTGCACCCTGGGCACCTGCATCTCCCTTGGCCCTAATCCTGCACTCAGTAGGAGCTGTTGGGAGACAAACTGTTACTTGTAAGCACAGAACCTGGACTTCTGTGTTTACAAGTAATAGTGGTGAGCAGGAAGCAGAGGGCCTGAGCCAGTGGTGGTGGAACTGAGTTCCACCAAGTTTCAGCTGAAAAAAAGCCCTGCTAGCGGCTATAGTAGCCACTAGTGATAATCGATAGAGAATCCGGCAGGCTGTTTGTAACCAAGTTGATCGACCAACTTGGTACATTCAGCCTGCCAACAGTTCGAATCTCAGCTTTAAATGGCCAGCCTAATGATGAGCTTAGTAAGTTCGGACCAAACACTGTCCAAATGCTGAATATTTCAGCCGTTCAGTGTGGAGTAAAATGTCAATGGTTGCTAAGGAAGCAGCGAATGCTTGCACCTGCCAAGTCCTTCCCAACCATTGACATCACTGGGCCCTTTCACTTACTGTAGCTATCCAGCAATCCCTATACTATGTACCGTATACTTAAAATCCCTCTTAAAATTCTTACTATATTCAAAGGAGCTAGTAGGCATTTTGGAGGGAACTCTGCACAATTATTTTTTATTTTTGCTGTAGGATGTGCTACAGCGACATTTACAAAGAAAAAAAATGATACAGTTTAAAAAACAAGCCTGGAGGGAGATGTCATTTGCCAACAATTTAAAACTCTGTTTTTCTTTGTAAATGTCAGCGCTTTAAATAATTGCTGCTCTTGACTGTGTGGAATTAAAAAAATAATTGTATTGGTACATGGTCCCAAAGCATTTGCCACCCCCATCTTATTTTTTTACACCCCCCCTTGCCTAATTTCAATTTGAAAGATTTGGCTCTCGCTGATGGTGTTTAGGTTCGCTGAATGACTATGCCAGACTTTTGAGGTCACATTAATGATGCAAAAACTGCACAAAATGGGTCAAGAAATATGGAGGATATAAGGTATGCTGCTAGAGTTTTTTTTTTATTTTGATATCATGAGCAGTATAATAACCCGTTAATATGCTCTCAACTCTGTGATGAGATAGGAGTCGGGTGGAGGGGGCACTCGGGGCAGCTTATATGTTTTAAACTGAACTCCAGGAATTTTGCCACTTTCAAAAATATGCAGGTTTACTGGAGGTTAAAGGAACACTAAATGTTTGTTTTTAATTAGATCAATTGATTGCTGTAAGCTAGAGCATTTAAATATCACTTACCTCGTTTTTCCTTTTGACTTCCAAAATACAGTAATGCAGGTTTGAAAATGCCATTTCCTGTCTCTCCTCTTCTTGCTTTCCACCAGCACCTACATGGTGGAAAGCAGAATGTGCTCACCCCCTCCCTATGACTACAGCCCTGCGTGAAGATGCTCTCTTAACCCTCATACGCATGGAGGCTAAGCCTAATAGGAACTGTAGTTCCCATTAGGCCGTGATGTAGCAAGAATGAACGGGCACCGCAAAACAGTAAGTCAGTGAGAATAACGATTCAGGAGTGATGGAGGTGAATAAAACAGCTTGATTTCAACAGGTATCAAAATAGTTTTACTGCAAAACATTACTTTTTACTTTATCAGCTACTGTCAGACTTTAATTTAAGAGGAAAACATTTTTGTCTTTACAACCCCTTTAAGTCCCCACCTCATAAATGTATATCCTTTATTTACAGTTTACATTTTTATTGAGCACCACAAGGCAAAGCTATTGCTATTTCCAGTGCTTCAACACTGAACCTTCTGGTCTCAGCTACTGCAGCTACAGAATAATATGCAACTGCTTTGGCAGCCCTTCTCTTTCACCTGCCCAATAACAGAGCATTTTTTATTATGTGAACATATTCACAAAAGACAAAGTCTTCTGTGAATGGATAGCGGTAGGGTGGGGTGGGGGGGGCGTTGAGCTGCTGCTGTATGAGAAAGCAGCATTTCATCTGACACAGTGCCCAGTGTATAACAAAGGTGTTCTCCCCATGCTAAGTAATACTATAAAAATGGAAATAAAAAAGTCAAGTCCATGAGGTTACATGCACAGTAAGCCAGTACAATTTACAAAGTGGATACATTCCTGGAGTTCAGCTTTAAGAAAACGACACTCTCAAAAATGTCAATGGGACAGTAAGCAGCTAATTAATTTTACTATTTTCCCAACAGTCATTAGAACAGTTTTTGACAAGTCCTGGGTGGCACAGCCCCTTAGTCATTTAAGAACTGTCATACGGCGAGAGCTGAGCTTTTATTATTTTCGGGTCAGCAGTGGCGGCGGGCATAGTATTTGAAGATCTGCACATCCATGGTGATGGGATCATTTGAGCTTTGTGACATTGTTGCATTGCATTATTCTGCTGGTAGTAGAAGATGGCTACACTGTAGTCATAAAGGGATGGACATGGTCAGCAACAATACTCAGGTAGGCTGTGGCATTTAAACAATGCTTAATTGGTACTAAGGGGCCCAAAGTGTGCCAAGAAAATGTCACCCACACCATTACACCACCACCAGCCTGAACCATTGATACAAGGCAAGATGAATCAATGCTTTCATGTTGTTTACCCAAATTCTGACCCTACCATCTGAATGCTGCAACTGAAATCGAGACTCATCAGACCAGGCAGCATTTCTCCAATCTTCTATTGTCCAATTTTGGTGAGCATGTGCGAATTGTAGCCTCAGTTTCCTGTTCTTAGAGCTGACATGAGTGGCACCCCTTTGGTCTTCTGCTGCTGTAGCCCATCTACTTCAAGGTGTTGAGGTGTTGTGTATTCAGAGATGGTATTCTCCATACCTTGGTTGTAATGAGTGGTTATTTAAGTTACTGTTGCCTTTCTATCAACTTGAATCAGTCTGCACATTCTCCTCTGACCTGACACCAACAAGGCATTGTCATCCAAACAACTCCCGCTCACTGGATATTTTCTCTTTTCCGGACCATTCCCTGTAAACCCTAGAGATAGCATGAAAATCCCAATAGATCAGCAGTTTTTGAAATACTCAGACCAGCCTGTTTGGCACCAACAACCATGCCACATTCAAAGTCACTTAAAAATCCCCTTTCTTTCCCATTCTGATGTCCGTTTTGAACTTCAGCAAGTCATATTCACCACTTCTAGATGCCTAAATGCATTGAGTTTCTGCCATGTGATAGGCTGATTAGCAACTCATAGGTAGCACTGATGGGCACTGATAGGCAACACTGATGGGCACTGAAAGGCTGCACTGATCGGTACTTATGGGTGGCACTTATAGGCACTGATAGGCGGCAACATGGGCACTGATAGGTGGCACAGATGGGCACTACTAGGTAGCACTGATGGACACTGATAGATGGCACTGATGGGCATCACTGATAAGGAGGCACTGGCAGGAATTACTGATGGGCACCGATTGGCATCATTTATGGGCACTGATTGGCATCTCTGGTGGTCATCATGGGTGGGCATCCCTGGTGGTATCCCTGGTGGTCCTGGGTGGGCATCCTGGGGGGCTGCGCTCATAATCAATCGGCCCAGACCCCCCTGTCAGGGGAGCAGCCGATCGGCTCTCCTCTACTCACGTCTGTCAGACGCAATAGAGGAAAAGCTGATACACAGCTTTTCCTGTTTACACAGTGATCAGCTGTGATTGGACAACAGCTGATCATGTGGTAAAGAGCCTCCGTCAGAGGCTCTTTACCTAGATCGGAGTTGCGGTGTGCCAGACTGACACACCACCCCACCGATGGGCACGCACTGGCTTGTCAGGATAAGTGAACCACTTCCAGCCGTTATTCTGCTATAGGCTGGACGGGAAGTGGTCAAGGTGTTAGCAGCAGCTCAGTATACACATAGCTTCTTTTTTATTCTAGGTTAAGTGATTGTGCAGGAGTAAATATTTACATAGACGTGTCAAAGCTACTGGGGTTCCAGCAGTAGGAACACTAAAAAAGTAGGCGCAAACACTTTTAGTAAGGGTTATTTCACCCTTTTTTTTGTTTTCCTCTGCTTACCTTTTATGCTAGGGTCTGCACTATAAGCATACTCACAGGACCAGCGATTTCAGTGTTGATCTGCTGTTCCATAGTGGCTGGTGCTAAACATGTTTGGGGGGGCAGCAAACAAACCCCCCCCCAGGTCTGCAATCTCCCCTTCACCACCGCGGCTTCCCCGGCTTCTCCTTCCGGCCAACCCAGTATTCTTTGGATCCGCCTCTTGCCCATCTTACTTCCTACACCATTGGGAGCTGGCTGTCTCTTTTGAGTTCTGGCCCCCTGTAGAAACACTGCCAGGTCCCGACTCTTTCAACTGCAGTGTGGAAGTCAATGTCTCCTGGGATAGGTGACGTGTATATATCCCAGAAGACACCAGGGGTAAGTTCTATTTCAACCTTGCCTTTCCGAGAATGGAGGCAAGAGATGGGGGCTAAAACAATAGGAAAAAATTGTAATTGTAATTTTTTTATGCAAATTGTATACAATAGTGGAAAGTCCACTTTAAGAAGCCTTCTAACAAAAAGCTGTTTTACCTTTCTAAGCTGTAACTCACTATACGATCACTTAAACCATTCTGTCAAAGATAGTGTTAAACCCTGGTAATTAGTCAAGAGTCTGAGTAGTGTATGGTGACCCTTTATAATGTCCTTCGCTGTATGAAAAAGTTGTGTTCCCATGACAGCAGCACACACACTGCCCACAACGGTTTTCTGTTTGACAAGACTAGCAACGAGGGATTTGGCTCTCTAGAAACAGCTGGCAAGTTAATGCGGTGTGTGATCAAGCTCATCTCTTTCTCAAATCAATAAGCACACTGGAGAGTCACTGCTGGCTTTAGCTTGAAGTGATAACATATCCTCGGTTCACTCACTTCAAAATATTAAAATGGATGAAATTTTAAGATTTTTTTTTTTTTTGGAGCAAATGGGTCTTTGCTAAAGCCACCTATTAAAGCCTGCATTAAAAGTTATTCTCCAGTTTTTAATAACTCTACATTAACCCATAACAGCCCATTCATTTTCTTAAGATCTTTTCAGGTGGTATTCAGATTGTCTAGGGCCCACCCACACCCTAAAGCAATGTAGTGCCTCAAACATGTTTTTTGTGCATTAAAGCAAAACTAAACTAAAAAAAAAGGAATATATTGTAGATTACCATACACTGGATGTGGTGGCAGCATTTGTTTTCTTTTTTTTTCAAGTATTTATTCCTTTATTTCTATGTGGTAATCGGTGATTGGTGATCAGTAATATACCTCCTGTCTTAGGCTCCATGCACACTAATGTGTTTTTGATTTAGCATTTTGCAGAAATACATGATTTTTTTTTTACCATGGGTTCCTATGGAACACGGTCTCATCAATGCACATTTGGTGCCTCTGTGTTTTTGGAAAGGGTCTGGGACTTCTTTTCTCTCAAAATTCAGCATTTTGCATGTAATAAACTTCAATGGACCCACATCCAAAAAGCAAGTTTTTCTGAATCATTATATACATTAAAATAAATACAAAACCTGATTTAAAAACTTTTAAAGGCTAAATAAAAAATAAAACAAAACAAAACAAAAAGCCTTATAATGTCTGTTTAATCCCAAATATGGATTGTGACCACATAACCTTTGCCTTCATGTATAAAGTAGTTGATTACATGTTGCTGGAAGGAATTTGGCTATAGTCCCACTAGAATGAGCTATGGCTAGGGCCGGCACAAAGAAAACGCCTGCAAGGAATATGGAGAGAGGTAGCAAGGAGGAAGCAGGCAGCAAGCCCACAAGCAGAAATGCATGCTTTACTAACCCTGGCGTTGAGTCTATGGTAGTAAAACCAGAACAAATAGGCACCATGAAGACAAAAGGCTGCAGACTGATGTACCGTTTAACCTTATATATGCATGACCATTCTCATACCTCCCAACTTGTTGAGATTGGAAAAAGGTACACATTATAGCGCAACGTATGTAGGCAAAAGACACATCCCTGACATGCCTCCAGTAACGAGAACTTTGGGCACAATTCACTAAAGGTTATTACATGCGTTATGACGTTCCCGTGACCACTTAATGAATGCGATAATGAAAATGTCAATTCACTATTGCTCGCATGAAGTATTTAGCACAAACACCAAAAAAGTTTGTTAAATACTGCATAAAAAGGCATTAAAGTCAATTCACAAAAGGGAATAAATAAATAAATGCATGTGGTAATTAAGTACTGATCCAAGCTGTATGTGATAATTATCGCAATGGTCAGACCCCCCCCCCCCCCCAGTGATTGGTTTAAAAAAAGACTTATATGCAAGTTATTGGCCATAAGAGGGGTATGGGGGTCTGGGTACTGCCCTGGTGGATATGTAACAATGTTTGAAAAAAGATTGTTTTTTCTGGAGCAGTGATTTTAATGATGCTTAAATTGAAATAAAAATGAACATTTCCTTTAAATATAGTGACTGGGGTCCCCTTAGTTTTCCTGTAACGTGGCACATCTATACCGTGTATAGAACATATTGCAGCAAAAAAGAAAAAAAAATGAAATGCAGCCTGGCAGGTCAGGAAAAGGGGGGCGAGCAAGTGTCCCCCCTCTCCTCCTGAACGATACCAAATTTTGAGGGGGACCCCCACACCATTGTTTTCTTCAAATTTTTTCAGTAACCAGGTTCTGGCAATGGAAACCACAAATCATTTTAAATGGGATTTGACTCATTTTTTTTCTTTAGAAATGTCAGTTTTGCTGCTCTATGCATGCTACAGATGCTGTAAACCAAACAGCTGGAGGGTATTCGGCCCATCTCTACTTGCAAGATACTTGCGATAACTTAAGACACATTTTCATGCAGTATTTGAAGCATAATTCAGAAACATAACACCTGCGAGATTTTAAGGAGAGTTTCTTTGTGATTTTTTTCTGAATGCTGTGCGTTATTTTAGCACATATTCAGATGCAGTAAAATATTGCTTAGTGAATTGTGCCCCATGTGTTTTACACTTTCCTGACTCCTGCATTCTGTGAACTCCTGGGCCCTGCACTCTTTGCGATATAGAGTTCTGATCCCTCAACTCTGTGCAATACTGTGTATTCTGACTCCGATTGTTGTGATAGCGATATATCCCTTGCTGAGACCTCTATGCCTGGCCTGTATAAGTAGATGTACTCACTGCGGACAATCCTTGTCAGATAGCTGAACTCGTCAATACCGATTCATTCAAAAGAGGTGTTTATTCTTTAACTTCAGGGGTTACAGCAGATAACAGGAACAGCAGATGAATGGTAATAGTATTGTGCGGTCAAAAGATGATGCCTTTCCCAAGTACCGTGCAGATACATGTGTGTCCTTGTACATGTGGCTTGCTAGCTGAGGGAATGACACAGGAAGTACTACCCACAGGAAGTAGGGAGGGGCATACATAAACTGGAAAATGTGGTAACTAATGAGGAATTACAGAGAACATGTACATTGCAAGAAAGGCCACTAGATGGCAGCATAGGATAACACATAGATTTAGCTATGAGAAAATAGTTAAGCAAACCACACTATATGAACTCTAATCTATATAACAATACTAATATTAACTGAGGCTATGCATCTCATATTCTATGCCCATATTGGGGCAGCACACTCCCCGTCTGGCATGGTAATGCCACTATTTACCTAACACAACGGTAGTTATGCAAATAAACAACAGCGCAATTTGCTTGATGTCTTGAAAACCTGAAAGATATAATGGAGAACATGCATATAATGCAACAACAACTATAATATAAAGCTTCAAGTTGTGACAACTAAAGTCCCAGATACTTCCTTCTCGAAGTCGCAGGTAGGATCCAACAGCATACCCAAGAAAGTTCAGTTTCCAAACGGCAAGAGCAAAATGAGTTCCGTGATAGGTCTGATGAAAGTCTTTACAGTCCCTTGTCTTGAAACTTTCACCTCTTCATGGTAGTGCCGTATGAGCAAAGTGGTGATGTGATGGCGAGCAGGTATAATGAGAGGATTCTGTTCTTGCTCACTGAACTTAGCCTTGTTTAAGCGTCCACCAACCCTTAACGTGCCATCATTGTCAATGAATGGGTTCAGGTTAGCAATTGGACTGTTTTTTGGAATGTCCCCCTTGTCACAGATACGTCTGATTTCTGAGCCAAAGACATCCTGTTGTACACTGCGTATTACGATCAGTTCAGCTTCAGCAATGTCTTTTGCAGAAAGAAGCTTTTGGCACATGTGCCAACCTTGACAGTGAGCATCTGTGGGCTTCGTGTGAAAGCAGCGTGCAATATGAACTAACCTTGCGGTGGTGCGTACCAGCCTTGTCCACTTGGAGAAACGTTCAAAGCGTTGACAGCCCAAGGCACGTCTTTGTTCAGTTCTGGTGACAAGGGTTTTAACTTCAGGACGAACCTCTGGATCTTTGTCGGGTTCTAGAAGACTGAAGACATCAGCCGTGGTTTCTTCTGGATCAGCCAGCAAGAATTCAGGACCTTTTAACCAAGAAGAATTTACAAAGGCACTCGCAGACACTGGCCTGGTGCCATGATCTGCAGGATTAATTTCAGATGGAACATAATGCCATTGTTCAGGTTTAGATGATTTTCTTATTCTTTCTACACGGTTGCTGACATAGACATAGAAACGTTTAGTCTGGTTGTATATGTAGCCCAGAACAACCTTGCTGTCTGTGTAGAATTTGATGTCATCTATCTGAATGTCTAGCTCACGCAGTATGAAATCTGCAATTTCTACAGCTAGCACAGTCCCACAAAGTTCAAGCCTAGGAATTGTGTGTTCAGGCTTGGGTGCTAACTTAGCTTTCCCAAACAGAAACCCTACATGGGTTAGATTAGCTGAATCTCTCGCCTTGAGGTAGGCAACGGCCGCTATGGCCTCAGTAGATGCATCTGAGAAGATGTGAAGCTCTTTCCTCTGACTGGTAGCAAGGGAAGTTGGAGTGTAGCAGCGTGGTATACAGATTCCATCTAAGGCATGTAACGATTGTTTCCAGGACTCCCACTTTGAAAGTTTGTCTATTGGTAGTGGAGCATCCCAATCTTTGATAGTCTCTGAGAGCTGCCTAAGTATGGATTTACCTTGTATGGTGATGGGGGCCACAAATCCCACTGGATCGTATAGGCTGTTCACCACTGACAGAACTCCACGCTTGGTAAATGGCTTGTCTGCAGAGCTGGCTTGAAAACCGAAGGTGTCTTTTAATAAGTCCCACCGAAGGCCCAGACTTCTCTGCACAGGTGGCATGTCCATCCCCAGATTTAAGTCTTTAAACCCTGTGGCATGATCGCCAGGTCGAAAGGCTTTCATAACAGCAACACTGTTTGAGGCAATCTTGTGTAGTCTGAGGTTAGCCTCAGAAAGCATACCTTGTGTCCTTTGGAGCAGGTCTATGGCTTCTTCCGCTGTAGGTAAAGATTTAAGTCCGTCGTCCACATAGAAGTCTCTCTCGACGAAATGTCGAGCATCTGCACCATACTCCTGTTCTCCATCAAGAGCAGTCCTTCGTAAACCGTATGTTGCAACGGCAGGTGAGGGGCTATTTCCAAAAACATGAACCTTCATGCGGTATTCAATCATCTCATTGTCCATGTTGTTGTCACGGTGCCACAGAAAACTTAGGAAGTTCCTATGGTCTTCTCGTACAATAAAGCAATGAAACATTTGTTCAATGTCAGCAGTTATGGCAACTGGCTCTCTTCTGAACCTCATGAGTACACCTACAAGGTTGTTGGTTAGGTTAGGGCCAGTGAGAAGAATATTGTTCAAGGATACGCCCTGATGCTTGGCACTGGAGTCGAACACTACCCTGATTTGTTTTGGCTTACGTGGATGGTACACTCCGAAGAAAGGTAGGTACCAGCACTCATCGTGTATTTGAAGAGGTGGAGCTGGCTCAGCGTGCTCATTGTCAAAGATCCTCTTCATAAAGGTAATGAAATGGTCCTTCATTTCAGGCCTGTTCTTTAGTGTTCGTTGAAGTGAGTTGAATCTGGATAAAGCATGTTCACGATTGTTTGGCAGTTTGACCTTTGCAGCACGAAGAGGCAATGGTGCAACCCAGCTGTTGGACTCATCCTTGAAGAATTCTTTGTCCATTATTTTGATGAACTCTCTGTCTTCAACTGACAAGGCTATTTTGTTGTCGTCACTTGTGGTACAAAACACTGTGGTACCTAGGTTGTCGTCACAAAGGATAGGAGTGACATCAGGTACTTGGATGATGTCAAGAGGCTTCTCCTTTACTTCATAATGGTGAGGGCACTCTTTGAAGTGGGATGCACGTCCATTTCCTAACATGTAAATTTTGAAGGAGTGGATCTCAGATGACGTACACATTCTATCCAAGCATACATCGCCCACTATTACCCAGCCTAGATCAAGTCTTTGTGCATAAGGGGCATCCTCAGGTCCATGACACTGCTCACGTACCTTATGTACTCTGAGAATGTCTCTTCCTAGCAAAACTAAGATTTCAGCATTCATGTCCATTGCGGGAATCTCATCAACAAGGTGCCTTAAGTGAGGATGGTGATATGCAGCCTCTGGAGTAGGAATCTCTTCTCGTTCGTCTGGTATCTGGTCACACTCAACTAATGTTGGTAGGAGTATGCCATCTTTCCCTTCGATATGAGACACCATGAACCCATCGACCCTTCTGCCGAAAGTCTCTACGCGACCAGAACAGGTTCTGAGAGTATACGGTGTGGCATGACCCTCAATGCCAAAGATCTCAAAGAATTTAGGCTTGACCAGGGATCTGTTGCTCTGTTCATCTATTATGGCATACATCCTGGCAGCTTTTTCAGGTTGATCCTCTGGGTATACCTTAACAAGGCATATCTTGGCACAGCGCTTGTGATCTAAACCTTCTCCACAGACTTCTGTGCATGAAGAAGAAACATTCTCCTTGGCTAGAGCGTGGCTTTGTTGCTCCCGGCCATGATTTGAGAGAGGGGTGGAGGTAGGTAGCTGCTGTGGGCTGTCTGTAATTGGAGTAGGATGCATATCTTTCACATGTCTTTCGCTACTGCATTCTGTGCACTTGATGACAACTTTACAGTCCTTGGCAAAATGACTATAAGAAGCACAGCACCTGTAGCATACGCCCAAGTTTCTGGAGAATCTCCCTGCGCTCTTGTAAAGTCTTTGCTCTCAGCTCCCGGCATTTCTTAAGAGGGTGAGGCTTCTTGTGAATAGGGCACTGACGATTAGGATCTTTATCTCTACCACCCAAATCACTCTGGTATGCATGAGAGGACACAGGTGGTGAGACGTCTGTCCTTTTAACAGATATTGCTCTATGAAAGTCTCTGCGTTTAGCTGCTGTGTTATCATACCTTGGTGATGGTGATGATGATGAGGCAGGTAAGTTGGGTTCACTGAAGCTGAAGCTGGGATCATTTCTCATCCAGGCTTGTTCACTGATGAACCTGCAAAAATATGAGAATGGAGGAAAGGATACGTCATAGTCTCTTTTGTACCTTGAGCCCTGCTGCGCCCATCTCTCTTGCAGGCCGTATGGCAGTTTAGACACCACTGGATTGACACCATGAGCAGTGTCCAGGAAGCTTAGTCCAGGTAGACGTGGGTCTGTCTTTGCCAACTCTAACTCCATGAGGAGGTCACTTAGATCTTGGAGCTTGCGATAGTCTTTGTTCCCTATTTTTGGGAAGTTTTGCAGTCTCTTGAATAGAGCGCTTTCTATGACTTCTGAGCTACCATAGGCTTGCTCAAGTCTTGCCCATGCAGCAACAAGACCTGCATCTGGGTGGTCAACATGTACTGTCCTCAGTCTTTTAACACGATTTGCAGATTCTGGCCCCAGCGACTTTATGAGATAATCAAGTTCCTGCTTGGCAGTAAGGTTGAAATCAGCAATAGCAGCCTTGAAGGTTGATCTCCAGGCCCTGTAGCTCTCTGGACAGTCATCAAACCTTGAGAGGCTAGTGTTAATGAGCTCACGGTGTGCCATATATCTGGCGAAGTCATTCAAGTCTGATCTCTCACTCTTTGGTGCCAAAGTAACTTGTGGAACCCCTTGGGTGTGAAAGTTCTCTGGTGAAGAAGGGTGAGGTTTACCAGGATAAAATGATGTTGCATGAGCGCTTAACTTTGGTGTAGTCTCTAAGGCTTCTGCTGGCTGTGGCTGTAGCTGCGGCTTGTCGCTGGAAGTCACCTTGTTGTTGGCAGGAGTCGATGTGGTTTGCTGCGTAGATGCACTTGTGTTGTGGACTTGAGGAGGCTCAGGCATTTGGAGCTGAGAGGTCACTGTGTTGAGAGTCAGAACAGTGTTGTTAGTAGGAGGTATAGGAGATGACTCTGTAACTTTGTAAGCATTATGCTTTAGCACATATTCACTGGTGCGTTCAATTGGATCTTCCAGTTCTGCTGGGATAAGACAGTCTGAATTAGTACTTTGACACATTGCTTGTTCAAGGACTTTCAGCCTTGCTAGGGCACCTGCTTCCTCTTTCTCTATTTGCAGAATCTTTATTTGAGCTTCCATCTCTGCTTGCAGAGCTTTGCTTTGGGCTTCCATCTCTGCTTCTTTCTTAGCAAGGGAGCTTTGCGCTTTTCTGGATTCAGCATCAGCGCGGGCCTCTATTAGCTTGTCGCTTAATGTTGAACTTCTGGAGCGAGAGGATCTAGAAGAACGTGCAGTGTGCTTGGTTGATATTGATCTGTGGGATCTGGTCTCTTGCAGTTGAGCGATGCGGAGTTCTGCCTTACACTGAGCATTTTGCACTAAGAGATCCCTTTGTTGGTTCAGTGCATCAGTCTTGGTCAGTTCTGCTGAAAAGTCCTCTATATTACAGTCTTGCAAGAAGGCAGTGTATTTTGCAGACAGCCGCTGGTAATGTTCATACGCAGCAGATAGGCGATCTATAGAGTCTCTTAATTCAGCTGGTTGATCATTAAAGTGTGGCAAAACTGACATGCAGTGTGAAGTTTTGTCCCAGAGGTCTGACAGCTTGCTGGAGAACTCATCTCTAGTGTATTCATAGTTTTCTCTGAGTTTCTGTGTTGGTTTTATTGTATGCTTGGGTCTTACACTCTGTTCAGCAATATCTGCAGAGTCTGCTCCCTGTACGTCTGCGGGTTCAGAGGCATGATGAATCTGCGTTGGTTCAGCCATAAAAGAGTGTTCAGAGCCTTGTCTAGACATTTCTCACGGTTTTGTAAAAAATGGTACTGTCTCTTTAAGAAGACAAACAGCAGCTTAGACAGGTGGGGTAACACAGTTCAATTTAACAGCTTTCAACATTCACATGAAGCACAGTAAGCTTGTGCGACAATGTGCTTTTCACAAGATGGCGGCTGGCACTGAGCTTGATTGCAGATTAGGCACACACATATACACAGCAGGCTGTAAGAATTCTATGCATCTTTTGACTATTCTGACTCCGATTGTTGTGATAGCGATATATCCCTTGCTGAGACCTCTATGCCTGGCCTGTATAAGTAGATGTACTCACTGCGGACAATCCTTGTCAGATAGCTGAACTCGTCAATACCGATTCATTCAAAAGAGGTGTTTATTCTTTAACTTCAGGGGTTACAGCAGATAACAGGAACAGCAGATGAATGGTAATAGTATTGTGCGGTCAAAAGATGATGCCTTTCCCAAGTACCGTGCAGATACATGTGTGTCCTTGTACATGTGGCTTGCTAGCTGAGGGAATGACACAGGAAGTACTACCCACAGGAAGTAAGGAGGGGCATACATAAACTGGAAAATGTGGTAACTAATGAGGAATTACAGAGAACATGTACATTGCAAGAAAGGCCACTAGATGGCAGCATAGGATAACACATAGATTTAGCTATGAGAAAATAGTTAAGCAAACCACACTATATGAACTCTAATCTATATAACAATACTAATATTAACTGAGGCTATGCATCTCATATTCTATGCCCATATTGGGGCAGCACACTGTGTCCTGACTGTGTTGAGTTATTTTGAGGGGACAGTAAATTTACACTGTTATACAAGCTGTACACTCACTACTTTACATTGTAGCAAAGTGTCATTTCGTTAGTGTTGTCACATGAAAAGATATAATAAAATATTTACAAAAATGTGAGGGGAGATACTGTATGTTCTTTTTTTAACTGTGGTGGTGAAATCACTTACTACAGCGCTGGAGTCGCTTATTAACGTATTGTGAAAGTAAACCCTGTTGCTGTCAAAATAAGTAAATCAGTGCTACAGCTGAATAGCGTACCTGCAAAGCAAATAATGGTTAACAATAAAACACAGTAACAGTACAGTATAACAGTAGAATGACATACCTGCAAAGCAAACACAATAAAACACAGTAACAATAAAACATTACAGTTAAGCATAAAATACAGTAAAACAGAACAGAACAATAGAGAGAGAAGAATAATAAACTTACAACTATTTTTGGCTTTTTTTTTATACACTTTTATTTGTAACTGTAAATGTTTCAGTTTCGGGTCTCTCAAAATCCGATTGCCATCTACCATCTTTCGAGACCCTGTGTGAAAGTGTGCCCTAGGACTGTGCCATGCTTTACCCTATTCTAATACTCCATTAGTGTGTGGTAGCGACGGAAACAGTCATCGATGCAGAGACCAGATTGGTCAGGACAGGAGGGACAATAATAAGGCTGTCAGGCCTATATCCGCATTTTCTATAGACACAGCATCTTGTTTGGGGTGATCTATGGGTAGAGGTGCCACGTAGAACATCCGGAAAATGCCTCTCATGCAGCCGGATCACTGGATTTGGATTGGGAAGTTGGGCCACAGCACTGTCTGGAAACAGAAGGGCTGTGATGATATCTTTCTGGAATTTTAGGAAGGATCCAGTTCTTCCTGTCATTTTGTATAGCACATAAGCATTCAGCAGAGACAATTGAAATAAGTATACAGACACTTTTTTGTACCAGCGTCTGGCCTTACGGGCAATAAAGTACGGCGCCATCATCTGGTCACTGAAGTCCAACTTTTCATGTTAAGGTTGTATTTGTGGAGGGGCTTCTCAACAATACCAGTCATCATGGTATTTTGGACTGCTGTGTGTGAATGGCGGACAGAATGAAAAAAATTCTGTGTGTCTCTCCACTTCACTGCAAGCAATTTATTACACTTCAAGCAGACTATCTCCTACCATCTAAGTCGAGAATCTGCAAGCCGTTGGGGGAAGCCCCGGTGCCACATACATCAATTCCAGAATCAAAAAGGTGACTTAAAAGGGGTACACTTGTGTAATAATTGTCCACATATAAATGGTACCCTTTTCTGAATAAGGGTGACACCAAGTCCCAAACAATCTTACCGCTGCTCCCTATGTAGTTTGGGCAGTCACAGGGCTCCACGCTGCTATCTTTTCCCTCGTAAATCCGGAAACTACATGCATAGCCTGCGGTCCTGTCACAGAGCTTATACATCTTTAACCCATATCTGGCATGCTTCCTGGCAAGAAACTGAAAGCAAGGCAGCCAGAAAACGTAATCAGGGACTCAGCAACGCAGACAGATTGTTGGGGCATACAAGGCTGCAAATTTTTTATTAAAGTGATTTACGAGGGGCTGAATTTCTGACACTGACACTAACTGACCCTAACACCTAACTGATGTCACCCGTGACACGAATACAGTGATCAGAAAAGAGATTTGTATAATATACTAATGCCACTGTGATAGGGAGTGAAAGGGTTAAGTGGGGGTGATCAAGGGGTTAAACCTTTATTAGGGACTATATGGCGGGTACCCTAAACCTATCTGGGACTACCTCAGAGGACAGTCTGTCATTTGCCAGAACTGATCAGCAGGTCCAGGACAGAAATCATTAGCCTGGGCCTGTAGACTGATCGGTTCTGAAACAAATCCGATCTCCGTGAGGATGTATTAAGATCAAAAAAGGCTCAGTGTGCAGCAGCCCCCCTACTACTTGCTGAACCACATCTTGATCCAGTGATGTTGCACCAGCTTTTGCAGTGAACCAATGAGGAGAGAGCCGTGCCAAGGCGTGTCTCAGTGTCTAAATAGACACACAGAGCAGTGGCTTGGCTCAGGTGCCCCCATAGAAAGCTGCTTGCTGTGGTGCACTTGGCAGGAGGGAGGAGCCAGGAGCGCTGGTGGGGGACCCAAGAAGAAGGAGATCTGGGCTTCTTTGTGTAAGACCACTGCACAGAGCAGATAAGTATAACATGTTTGTTATTTTTAAACCAAAAAAACTAAGGGCCAGATTCAGATACAATTAGATTATCGTAGCGTTTCCCAAATACACTACGCCGCCGTATTTTACCTGGCTCTACGTGGAATCCAGGTAGATTTTGTCCAGTAAACGACGGCGGCGTAGTGTATTTCTCCCGTCGCAATCCATCTACGCGAGTAGGGGGCGTGAATCATTTAAAATAGGCGCGTTCCCGCGGCGATCGAACTGCGCATGCTCCGTTCGCAAATTTCCCGCCGTGCATTGCGCGAAAACACGTCATTACGTCATTCGTTGTTTGAGTAGCGTCGTTTACGCACGATCCTCGTCCCGAACGAGTTACGTAAAAAAATAAAAAAAAATAAAAAATCGACGTGTGAACGACGGCCATACTTAACATGGGCTACGTACCGTTAGACCAGCAAAAGGCTGGTCTAACAGTACGTAAAAAAAAATAGACGAAAGCGATTGCGAAGACCACTCGTATCTTCGTGGATCGCCGTAAAAACACATTTGCATATCCCGACGCATGAAAACTACGCGAACTCCTCCCAGCGGCCGCAAATATATCGCAGCGTAGATCCGAAGGCTTACGAAGACGTAAGCCTCTCGGATCGAAGCCCGAAGCCGCCGTATCATGGTTTGAGGATTCAAACTAGTGATACGGCGCGCGAAATTTGAAATTACTCCTGTCTAACACCAGTTAGACAGGCGTAATTGCTTTCTGAATCTGGGCCTAAGATTTTAGTATCACTTTAAGCTTTCAAAGGCAGTCAAACAAGGGGGATCCTTATTGGAAGAAACTGTGCAACAGCTACTTTGTTATTTCAAACCAACTAAAGCAGAAAGCTGTTTGAGACATATTTTGTTCTGTGCTATAAATCTTATTATTACAAGGTTTTTTTTTCTATTGATACATCCAATAGCAAAAACATACAGGAATTTACCATTCTGATGTATACATTTCATCTTAAAATGTAATGTTGCCTGGTGTTTTGTTCTGAGCACACATATCCTTGTGGTTTGTGAGTAGTTTGCCTTGCAGCAAATCCAGTAAGTTAGATGGTGTATAGAAAAATAAGGTGAAATCAGAGGCACAAATAATTTACACAAGAGAATGCAAAGAAAACATCAAAATCACAGTAAAAATAAATAAATAACATACTTTAGGATAATTACATATTCCAACATTGATGAACACACGTGTGTGGCAGTCTAAATGTTTATGTCATAGAAGAGAAGTTGGCTGCAGATACACAAGTTTAACATACTACAACATGTCTTATCAGCTGGCAGTAGTAAGCCATGCTGGCAGATATCTGTGAGCACACCTGCTGTTACAATGGAGAAAGTATAGAATAATGTTTTCCTTTCACAGTACAGTCCACAAAATAATAGCTTTTCTTCCTGTGGATCTCCTTCACGGTGAAAGGGTTCGATGGAAAGAAAGAGACAGAGGGTCAAAGTACTCCATGCAACACAAATTTATCCTTACATGATATTAACTATCTACTATCTAACTATCTACTAGAAGGGACTGATGCATGAACCAATATACTGTATATAACTTACATTAAAAAAGACTATAAGGTTGATTTACTAAAACTACAAAATCTGGTGCAACTGTGCATAGAAACCCACTTATATTAACAAGCTGAAGTTTGTAGCTGATTGGCCACCATGCACAGCTGCACCAGATTTCACACTCTCCAGTTTTAGTACATCAACCCCTATGTTGGAAGTATGACCCCTGGAGTTTTTCTTTAACCTCTTCATGACTGCGCTATAGCCAAATGACAGCTACAGTGCGGTCTTACATTGCCAGAGGGCGTCATATCATATCGCGCTGATCACGCACCCCACTGTGCATATAGTGGCTTTTTAACACATGATCAGCTGTGCCCAATCACAACTAATCACAGTGTAAACAGGATTTCCTGGTTATCGGCATTCCCCTCCTCCCGCTGACAGACCCTATTAGTGATAATCAGTGCCTGTCAGTGTCGCCTATCTTTGCCACCTATCTGTGCCCATCATTGCTGCCTATCAGTGCCACCTATCAGCACATCTTCATCAGTGCCCATCAGTGCCACCTATCAGTGCAGCTTCATCAGTGCAGCCTATAAGTGCCCATCAGTGCCACCTATCAGTGCAGCCTCATCAGCACACATCAGCAAAGGAGAAAGATTACTTATTTACAAAATGTTATAACAGAAGCAAAGAAAAAAAGTTTTCCTTTTTTTTTTTAAATGTCAGTCTTTTTTAGTTTGTTTGCCAAAAAACAAAAAAATCAGTGGCAATTAAATACAATCAAACAAAAGCTCTATTGGTCTAAAAAAATATTACAATTTAGTTTGGATACAGTGTTGCATGAGTGCGCAATTGTCATTCAAAGTGTGACGGCACTGAAAACTAAAAATTGGCCTGAGCAGGAAGGGGGTAAAAAGTCCCCAGTAGGCAGGTGGTTAAGCTATATAACATGGCATTTTTGCTGGGGCATTCAAATATTGTAAGAGGCTTTTTAAATACAACTTGGAATTGAGCCACCACCCGTTATTTTCCATAAAGCCAAGCGGAAATAATAGATTCAGTAAAAGAACATTTTCTTGAGTAATGTACAATTTTTAAGTACAATAGCGCCATGCCGTTCATTTGAAATGTCACAAGGCCATTTAATTTCTCAGCTTAGAATATCAAGTATGCTAATTATAGATTAAGCAATACAGGAAAATGTTCCCAGCTGATGGACATTAATAGCAGAGGACAACAATCTTTAATACTCCTGGATACACAAGCTATTGTTGTTTGTAGCCCCAGCCCCCTGAAGACATCAGGGCAGGAGGGGGGTAGGATATGTCTCTTATGATATTTGAGCACCGAAATACTTTTGTAGGGTTAGCAGTGCAGAGGTTGCCTAGGCTCTGTCAAATGTGCAGACGGGCTCTGCTAGTTCTGATCACAAATGACATGATTTCTTTACTGATTTACCTTGACACAATAAATTATGCTAATGATGTCCTGCTAGAAAGCCAAAATTTAAAAGGCCCATTTTAACGTGGAACTTAAAGTGATTGGGGTAACAAACGCTTTAACTCCCAAAAGGGGAGTGAGTTCAGTTTTGAAACTCCATCTTCAATTCTGGAATATTAAAAAAAAAAAAACAATTTCCTGACCCCACTTAAGCAAACACTTTCCGGAGGCTTTACGTTCATTTACTGTCTACTTAACAGTTTTACATCATTGTGGTATATTTTCCCAGCTCTTTATTCATTTTCCAATTCCTTCTATATCAGACTATTAAAAAATGTCAATATTAACAATAAAATCGTAATCTTAATCTATATGATTTCCCTCTACGTCTACGTTTCAACAAATAGCTCAATTCTTCCCCTCTTTAGTTTGTGTGAAGATTTACATCACATTTTTCTTCCTGCAATTTATCTTTACCTACCTGGATTTGGAACACTGCTTAGACCCATATGGACTTCAATGTGATTGGGACTCTGCTTCAGTTTTTCTCCTTTTCATTTGCTTATTTAAAGTAATTTATTTGCTATACAATTGTTTATTATTACCAGCGCTGCACTACTTTTATATATTTTTACCTTGTTTGTAGTTTTTTGTAATGAACTCATAGGTGCTGGCAGCTTTAATTTCCTGTACACTGATTTAATATAACATATTCACTTTAGCGCAGCGTTAGCCTTAGGGCTTCCTTGTTTTTTATTCTTCCCCTGCCCATTTTCTCCCCCCCCACCTCTCCCTCCCCACTTACCCTCCCCACCTACCCTCCTCTACCACACCTCCCCTCCTCTACCCCATATAGTTTGTTCTCTGGCTTCTTTCTTATTTCCTTTACCAAACTAATCAGTCCCTGCTACCCTCCATCATATTTTCCAGGTATTTCTCGAATGTTTTAAATTCTTTCCACTTTCCCCAAAAATTGTTGTATTTTCCAGGTTGTCCTTTTTCTCTACTACATAGATATTCCATTCTATTGCAGAATTCTATTTGCTCAAACCATTCTTTTATATCTGGTTTCTCTATGTTTAACCACTTCTTTGGTATTAATCCTTGTGTGGCACTTAACAGTATTGGAATTAATGTTTTCCTGTAATGCTTATTTGAGACTTGTAATTCATGAAATAAACACGTCTGAGGCCTCGTACACACGATCGGACATATCCGATGAAAACGGTCCGCGGACCATTTCCATCGGATATGTCCGATCTGGAGTTTGATCCGATGGCGTGTACACACCATCGGATCAAATTCCCCGCCGGCGGACGGCGCGGTGACGTGTCGGTGACGCAGCGGTGACGTTGACGCCGCCACGTCACTGCCACGTCACCTCACCAGGAAGTAAAACACTTCCGCGCATGCGCCGAATCCATTCGGCGGCGGCGCGGCGGCGGTGCGGGACGACATGTCTGCTGGTAAGTGTACTAACCAGCAGACATGTCGGGCGGACAGATTCCCACCGGATAGATTTCAAAGCATGCTTTGAAATCTGTCGGGTGGACAAATCTGTCCGCTAGCCCATACACACGATCGGAGATGTCTGCTGAAACGGTCCATCGGACCGTTTTCAGCGGACATATCCCCTCGTGTGTACGAGGCCTTAGGACTGTTAACCATCTTTTCTATGGTTATCTCTTCTATATATTCCAGGATTCTTTTATTTTTGGGCAATCCCACCAGATGTGTGTCATTGTACCTCATTGTGTGCATTCCCTCCAACACTGTAGGGATTTGTCCAGTTGGTATCTATGGATTTTATCTGGTGTTAAATACCATCTTGCAAGGAACTTGTAGTTCATTTCTATTGTTTTTATATCTGTTGCATAGTTGTATATTGATCCTATCATTCTCTCAATTTGTTGTTGTTCTCATTTTATTCCCATTTCTTTTTCCCATTTCCCTATATTCGGGGTTTCTCTTGACCTTACAAATCTGTAAAAATTCCATATACTTTTGTTATCCCATGTTTCAGTGGGGTTTGTACACCACAGAGTTTTTACAATTCATTTAAATTCTCTCCATCTCTTAGGCCGCGTACACACGATCGGACCAACCCGATGAGAATGGTCCGACGGACCGTTTTCATCGCGTCACCGCTGAAGTGGCCTGATGGTCTGATGTGCGTACACACCATCAGTCCGAAATCCAATCGGGTCAGAACGCGGTGACTTAGAACACAACGACGTGCTGAAAAACGAAGTTCAATGCTTCCAAGCATGCGTCGACTTGATTCTGAGCATACCTGGGTTTTTGGTCCGATGCTTTTGCGTACTAACGATCGGTTTGGTCCGATGGTCAGGCATTCATCGGTCTGTTTTAAAGCAAGTTTTAAAACTTTGGTCCAATGGACAAAGGTCCGATGGGCCGTACACACGATCGGCTTGGTCCGATGAAACTGGCCTTAAGGCCAGTTTCATCGGACCAACCCGATCGTGTGTATGCGGCCTGAGGCTCCATGCACACTGGGCTTAAAAAAAGTCTGTTCTTTTTGGAGTAAAAAACGTCCATATAGAGCATTTTTTATACAAAGTTTTTTTTTTTTTTTTTAAAGTTCTTTTTATTAAGGTATTTCACAACATACAAGAGAAAGAAACAACTCAACAACAACGACATACAGTACTCAAGTGCGTACAACATACATCAACACATCTGATTTAATAAACATCTGTAGCAATGTGCATTGACCAGGATGCGGCAGGGTGGGGGTGTACCAACTCTCCTCATTGTATCGGCCACAAGGTGCCTCTAGGGCAGCTCCATAGGACCGCTCACCAGGACCATGGCCGTGGTTGCCAACTCAGGCCATATGTATTTAGCCAGCAGTACTAGACTCTGCCAGCCATGCACGCCAAACCTTGTCGTATTTCAGTGGACAGCCACGGTTGATGTATGTGTCCCTGTACAGGGGAAGGCTGGCATTCACCAGACGCCTCCACTGCATCAGAGAAGGGGGTGTAGGTTTTTTCCAATG
Source organism: Rana kukunoris (assembly GCA_029574335.1). Lineage (NCBI taxonomy): Eukaryota > Metazoa > Chordata > Amphibia > Anura > Ranidae > Rana > Rana kukunoris. Next base: position 133,154,479 of record CM056053.1, read on the forward strand.
CATGGCAATATTCTTGCGTGCATAGAAAAGCAACAGACTGACCAACGTGCGCCCCGTGGAGGTTGGGACGATGTTCTCAATTATTCCCAGGAGGCACACCTCCATCGCTACCGGCAACTGGGTCACTGCGACAGCATTGATCACTTCCAGCACCATTACCCAGTACCGCTGAACCTCGGGGCATTGCCAGAAAATGTGGGAGAAGTCACCTGGTGATGCCCTGCATCTCCAACACTCCGGAGAATGCGCCGGGTTCATCTTGTGGAGCCTGTATGGAGTGAAGTAAGCTCTGTGAACTATCTTGTATTGCACCATCCTGTCGCGAATGGAGACAAGTGAGCAGAAAGGGAGATCCCAGACCTCGTCCCAGTCGTCCGTATCTAGCGTGGGGATATCCCCCTGCCATCTGGACCGCAGCCCATCCAGAGGGGGGAGAGACACAAAGATCAGGTACGAGTACAAGTGCGATGTGGGTTTTGCGTCACAATTAAACTTTAGTGTTCTCTCCAACTCCGACTGGGCCACAATGCAGGACGACAAGGGGAACTGAGCCGCGAAGGCATGTGACAGCTGGTGGTATCTAAAAGCGTAGTGCTGGGGTAAGTAGAACATGGAGGAGAGGTCCGAGAATGGTATTAGAGCGTTTTGGGAGACTATGTGCGAAACAAGCTTAATGCCATACTTAGACCAGGCAATGGGGTCTGAGAGCTTATAAAAGTGTGATAAGGTAGGGTTGATCCAGATAGGGGCGTTCGGGGATATTTCGGTGGGTTTACATTTTTCAATGGCCAGACCAGTCCGCCACGCCCGTAGGGTGGTGCGCATGGAGGGGGTCAGGGGATACGGGGCGCGAGGGCCCCGATAGAGCAGGAGCCGGAGGGCCTCCAGTGAACCGACCACCGAGGCCTCCAGTGCAGTGGAGGTGTTCATCCTATTTGGCCGCAGCCACCAGGCCGCAGTCACCAACTGCGTGGCAAGGTAGTATTTGTAGCAGTCAGGGAAAGCCATACCACCCTGCGTCCACGGTCTCATCAAGGTTGTCAGCTTGTATCTGGGTGGGGAGGGACCCCAAATAAATGAGGAACAAATTTGATTCAGCTTTTTGAAAAAGGACTTGGGCACCCACTGCGGGGAGTGGCGGAAAAGGTAAATAAGTTTAGGGACAATCTTCATCTTAATTAGGTTCACCCTTCCCCAAACAGACAGGGGGAGGTTGCTCCAGGCTTTAAGCCTGGATTGGGCCTCTAGCAGCACCGGGGACAAGTTTTGCGAAATGTATTCGGTCGCCGAGGCAGAGATGGTTACCCCCAGGTACTTAAAGGTGGTGACCCAGCTAAGGGGACTGTCGGGAGGGGTGGTGGACCTAGCCGCCTGATCTATAGGGAAGAGAAGGGACTTGGACCAATTCACCCTCAGTCCAGTGACCGAGGCAAACGTGTCCAAGACGGTCAGTGCACCCCGCAGCGAGGGGCCCGCATCATTAAGGAAGAGAAGCATGTCATCCGCATACAGGGCCACCCTCTCCTCCAGCAGACCCACTCGGAGACCCTTGATATGTGGTGATGTGCGGAGAGCCTCCGCCACCGGTTCAATGGCAAGGGCAAACAAAGCCGGAGAGAGAGGGCAACCCTGCCGCGTTCCCCTGGAAAGTCTGAAGGGGGCAGACAGCCCCCCCCCAGTCGTATTGAGGACGTGGGGGCCCTGTATATCACCTGGAGCCACTTGATAAATAGCAGTGGGAAGCCCATCCTGCGCAGAGTCTCCCACAGAAAGGGCCACTCCACAGTGTCAAAGGCCTTTTCGACATCCAATGAGGCCACAGCTCGCGTTCCCACATTAAGATGCTGAGTATGGATATTGGTAAAAAGTCTCCTAAGATTGACATCTGTGGACCTCCGGGGCATGAAACCCGTTTGGTCTGGGTCTATCACTGAGGGTAACATGGGGTATAACCGAAGGGCAAGGAGCTTAGTTAGTATTTTAAAGTCTGAGTTAAGGAGTGCTATGGGACGGTATGAGGCACAGGAAGAGGGGTCCTTGGGGGGCTTGTATATAAGCGTTAGGTAGGCATGGTACATGGAGGCAGGTAGGCTGCCATCCGTCAGACACGCAGTGTAGAGCCGTGCCAACAAGGGGGCTAGGAGTCCGGAGTGGGCTCTATAGAAGTCTAGTGGGAGTCCGTCCGGGCCAGGCGCCTTGCCCGACGGGAAGGATTGGATGGCCCCCTGTACCTCCAAGGCCGTGAATGGTTGCACCAAGGCTTCTCTCTCTTGGTCGGAGAGCCAGCCAAGTGCCAATGGATCTAGCAGATCATTCAGCGTCTCCGGCCGGAAGTCCGCGGGGAGGCTAGAGGAATACAGCGACTTATAGAATTCACTAAAAGTCTGAAGGATGTCCGGGGGGGAGGACACGGTCTCGCCCCCCAGAGTCCGCAGAGTCGAAATCGTTGTAAGGGGCTGGTCATGCTGGGCCATCATGGCCAACAGGCGGCCGTTGCGATCGCCCTGTTCAAAGGCTCTCTGCTTGCCCTTGTATATGTCTAGGCGGGTAACCTCAGCTAAGTGCAGATGCAAATCCCTCTGAGCTGCCATCATCCGATCAAACTGATCCGAGGTGGGGTCTTTATTATAAGCATCAGTATGTTCTATGACCGAGCGTTCCAATTCCAGTGTCTTGGCTGAAAGTTGCTTTTTGACATTGGCAATGGAAGAAATGTACTGCCCTCTGGTGTATGCTTTAAAGGTATCCCAGACGTTATCCAGGGGAGTGGAACCCTCATTATTCTCCCAAAATTCAGCTAGCAAGGGGGGCAAGACCTCTGCAATCTCAGGATGAGTAACCCACTGCGCGCCCAGCCTCCAAAGCGCAGCACTGCGCGTTGCCGGCGAGCGGAGCACCACCTTTAAAGGGCTGTGGTCGGACAGACCGCTAGGGAGATAGTCCGCCTCCAACACATCCGCTAACAGTGCGGGGTTGGAGAAGGCCAAATCTATCCTGGAAGCGGTTTTGTATGAGGTCGAAAAACAAGAATAGGCCCGCACATCAGGGTGCTTCCACCTCCAAACTTCCTCCAGACCCACTGCCTGAGCCCAGGTCAGCAGGTCCATACATCTATGCCTGGGCGGCGCAGGCCTATCCAGGTCAGGTGACAAGATGGCATTAAAATCACCCATTACCAACACTTTTCCTGGGCAGAAGGGTGCAACCTTCTCAAGCACGTCGTATAACAGAGCAGGTGAAAAAGGGGGGGGGGATGTACAGGTTGACAACAATATACTTCTGTGCCCAAAGCGTGAAAATTAATATCACATATTTACCCAGGGGGTCCGTGCGGACCTCTTCTATCACACATGGAAAGTTTTTGTGGATTAGGATTGATACACCCCTAGCATATGTAGAATATGTGGCATGTATAGCACGCTGAATCCACGGCTTCTTAAGAGTCAGGACCTTGCTGCCCATGAGGTGAGTCTCCTGGAGGAGAACAAGCTGGGGAGAGTGGGACTTCAGATATTGAAAGAGAAGGGCACGTTTGAACTTAGAGTTTAGGCCTCTGACATTCCAGGAAAGAATGGCAAAGGAGTCAAATGAGCGGTCAGCCATCAGGCAAGGGAGGTAAGGGAATGGAAGGATATTTATGTAGATACACCCGGGAACACCCCAGGAGCAGCAAGAAACCGAGCGCATTGCATTGCATATTGATAGCACCTGAGCATACAGCAGCTAGAGAACAGAAAAAAACAGCGAACAAAAAAAACATAGCAAACATACGAAGAAACAAACTTCCCAGGCACCGGGTGCCTATCCTACTATGTCCCATCCCTCCAACAACGGTCAGGGGGGAGGGAATAGTTCTTTTCCCAAACAGAAAACAGAACATAGTGTAAATGAGCCCCGGAACTAGGGGCCCTACACGGCAGGCGCCAGGTCACCTGCTACTACAGCCGGACGACAGCGGTTATCAAATGACCACTTGGTCAGGGTCCGGAGTCCAGGTAGAAAAAAAAGGTGGGGATACAACAAAAAAAGGGGGGAGGACTAGGGGGGGGGGGCAGGTGTAGCAGTCCTGGTGTGCTGCTACGTCAGTAGACCAAAGTCGTGTGTATCTCGTATCAGGCATTGAGCATCAAAACTCCTCTTGGTACAGTTGGGCTGGATTCCCCAATAAAACAAATCAGAGAGTCAAATCAAAGGAGGGATGAGTAGTTCCGGGTCTCCAAGCTCAGGATGACCCCGTGAGGACATGACAGCCACCTCGCATCAGTTAGTGGTAGGGCCCGGGGGGGTAAAGGCACACAGCGGCCATATTGAAAAAGGGCCAGCTTGGAATGGCAAGAATACAGTACCATATACCGGAAAAATGAAGGGGGGGGGGGGAGATAAAAATAAAAACGAAAGGTTAAAAACAAAAATTCTTGACAAAACAGGAACATCTCACCATAGCAGCGGGGTCCCTTCTAGATCACCAGGGGGACGAGAGGTAGTAGAGGCACGGGGGTGAACTGAATGCGGCCCCTCAGCGACCATCCAGCCACGACATCGCTGCCTCAGGGTCCATGAAGAAGCGCGTGCGGTCTCCATCGATCACTCTGAGCTTGCTGGGGTAGAGTAGGCTAAACTTGAGGCCTTGGTCCCTCAGGCGTCTCCGTACCTCTGTAAAGGATCTGCGGCGATGTTGAACCTCCGGGGAGTAGTCTGGGAACAGCATGATCCTGGTACCATTGTAGAGGAGGTCCCGTTTTTCCCTGGCAGCAGCCAGAATCCGATCCCTGTCCCTGTAATTTAGCAGGCGCAACAGGAAGGGTCGAGGTGGAGCCCCCGGGATCGGTGGTTTGAGGGGGACTCTGTGGGCCCTTTCCACCACGAATGTAGGCGGCATCGCAGGCAGATCCAGGAGGGAGATCAGGAAGGCCTCTGTAAATTCTGCAGGCCTGAGGCCCTCTGCCTTTTCAGGGAGGCCCAGGACCCTTATGTTGTTTCTCCTGAGCCTATTTTCGGTGTCTATTGATTTCTCTTGCAGGGCTTTAACCTGCAGCTGTAAGGCATGGAGGTCCCTGGAATCAGCCCTGGTGGAATCTTCCAGCTGAGAGATGCGGCCCTCCGCCTCGGTAAACCGGGCCCTAAATTTGTCCATGTCATGCCGGATCAAGCTGACATCGGCAACGAGGTGATCTATCTTGACCATCACCGAGTCCCGACCCTCCTTGATGGCCGCCAGGAGCTCCGCATGCGAGGAGGCAAGGGATGCAGGTGGATTAGGGGAAGCCATGGAGCCGGCTGACATATTCCCTGCTGGGAGTCTCGTGGGCAAGATGGCCGCGGAGGACCCGTCCCTGGACACCGAGGACGAACGGAGCTTACCCGGAGACAGCGGAGGTGGCCTCGGGGTGCTGGATGTCTTCTTCCGCCCCAGGGTGTCTGAAGGTCGGACGCTGAAAGGAGGAATCCGCGCTGAAATCAGGTAAGGATAAGAGAAGGAGCGGAGCTCTGCCTGCACACGTCTGCTCTCGTTCACATCCCGGCCACGCCCCCCTTTTATACAAAGTTTAGATGAGTTTAGAAGAGTTGGAGGGTGGCAGAGGGGTGGGTCTGACACATTAACAGAGCTAGCTGCTTGTGCCCTGAAGCGGTAGCCAGCTAAAAATAAACCAAGATGGAAATGTGGTATGTACCGTATGACACCCACATAGTGAATAACAGCCAGACAATGCTGGACACACTATGCAAAAGATTTTGTGTTTTGAAGATAATGCAACACTACAGGCAAGAGTGGAAAAGGCATGGGTGGGCTTTGGGGGAGTTGAGCATCGCGTTAAGCAATAAATAGTAATCTTTGCCAAGCTCTTGCCAGGATATTTGGAGTTTTTCCCACTTCTCCCCAAAAATTGGTTTTCGCAGTGACAAAACAGTTGACCATCTTTTAGACTTTATCCAATTGTTTTCTTAGAACTGTGAACACAGATATAAATAGTAATTTTATAAAGCCACTGTACTTGCATTGACCTTTCCTATCCTTTGATCTAAAAATTCTGCTCCAGAGAAACTGGTATCCGCTGTGTTCAGCAAGACACTTCAGCGATTACCAGCACTGTATAAGAAACATCATCAAACGTTTTTAGCTGCCAAAATCCCATCTTGACATTTCCAAATTATATAGACAAAATATAAACAGGTATTTGTACTTAACAGACGGCATCATTAAAATGTGTGTCACATATTAACCAAGCTGTTACAGAAACGCATTTGGATAACATTTAGAAAACAAGTTAACAGCTCTTCCTTTTTTTTTCTTTTAAGTTGGATAATTTTTTGCTGATCACATTTAAAGGCTAATTCCAGTTCTTTAAAAATGTATATAACTGACACACAAACCATTTCCTAATTAAAATGTTCTTTTTCACTTCAGTCTGAAGCCTACAAGAAATGTTTATAATTGGCAAAAAAATCTAAGTTCTATTCCTAGCAATGTTACTAGATTTGTAGAAAGGTTCTCTCAGAAACTTTATACTCCAGCTTCAATATTTGGTCTCTTCTTCCAGGAGTCTGCAGAGAGCTTGGGATCACCTTACAGATAGTTTTTGCACAATTTATAGCACACCAAGCAACGCTAAAGGGGTTGTAAAGGTTTGGCTTTTATTTTCTAAATTGGTTCCTTTAAAGCAGGGGTTCACCCAAAAATAGTTTTTTCCATTAGCTCCCGGCCTCCAGCATACTGCTAACATGTGCAGTATGCTGTTTTTTTTTTTTTTTTTCATCGTACTTATCTTTTTATGACGTTTTGCTATCCGGCTCCGAGCGGGGGATTACTTCCACGTATAGGCGTTGCTAATTGAAGAGGCGTTGATTGACGGGCTGCTAAATCGCGTCACGCCTTCCGAAAATACCCGAAGTGACACTCGGGTGTTTACGGCGCCTGCGCAGTCAGCTCTACACGGCAGGCGCATGCGCCGTAAACACCCAAGCGTCACTTCGGGTATTTCCGGAAGGCGTGACGCGCTTTAGCAGCCGTCAATCAACGCCTCTTCAATTAGCAACGCCTACTCCCCGCACGATTGCCTGCTCGGAGATGGATAACAAGGCCTCGTATAAAGATAAGTACCGGAAAAAATAAATAAAAGAACAGCATACTGCAGATGTTAGCAGTATGCTGGACATAATGTCAGAAAATGGATTTTAGGGTGAACCTCCGCTTTAAGCTAGTGCATTGTTGGTTCACTTACCTTTTCCTTCCATTTCCCTTTTCTTTGTTTGAATTTCTCACTTCCTTTTTCGCATCAGTAAGCTTTCCACCATCATCGGAGCAGTGGAAAGTCATTTAGAACAGCTTACTGAACAGCTTACTGAGGAGGAACAGGAAGAGAGAAATTCAGACAAAGAAAACAAAGAAAAGGGAAGGGAAGGGAAATTGAAGTAAAAGGTAAATGAACCAACAATGCACTAGCTTAAAGTAACCTATTTAGGAAATAAAAAACAAACCTTTACAATCACTTTACAATCACTTTAATTAGGTAAAATGAACTTCAAATATGGTCAGAAGCCTGGAAATTCAATGTTTCTTTTTTCATCACTCGGAAGGATCATGTAATTACAGTAGAGGCAAAGTTATATTTGTTTTGAAAGATTTTAGGAACCACGCTGAAATCACCTGTCTCAATACCTCCAGAAAAGAAGTAGGAAATAAGGTTTTCAAAAATGCCTTAATTCTTTAGGTTTGATCAGAACACTACTTGCCTGTTATTCCTAGGTAGACACACAATGAGTGGTAGGCTCTGTACAAAGCAAAGATTCAGAATGGCTTCTCTGCAGAAGCAGCAAATCAATTCACAAAGTACCTGCCCCTTATTGTGATCAGATCCAAGAAAAGCAGGGAATAAGCATGATGGTTGGACATGAAGTAAGATCAAAGTACACAAGGGCATTTATTAAAGTAGACCTTTACTCCCAAATACCACAACCCTCCCTACGCAATATATACAGTACAGTGTAAATATTTTTTTGATTTGCCTATTTAAAAAAAATATGTAATCCAGCCAGCCCCCCTGCCTCCATTTGCTTCTAGGTAAAAAGGACGTGTCCTTCTCCTGCAACCTCCTAGGATGTCCCCGTCACATATCCCAGGAGGCTGCAAGTACAAGGACACACATTGATAGGGGTGGTCCTGGCAGTGTGTTAGCAAGGGCCTACTACAAGAACCCAGAAGAGACAGCTAGCTCCCGGTCATGTAGAAAAGGGATATGGAAATCCCAGCCTGCAGGTATCTTACCTCCCCCCGATTCTCTTCCTTTCTACCCCCCCTTTTTTTATCTTCTCTTTTTGTCTTCTCTTTCTTCCTCTTTCTCTATCGTTTTTTTCTTTTTCCCACACTGGGCTTATGCCCGTTCCTCACCCTCATCCTTTCCTGATATGTGCTGGTTCCCTTTAGGCCCTGTACACACGATCAGACATGTCTGATGAAACTGGTCTGCAGACCAGTTTCATCGGACCAGTTCGATGGTGTGTACGGCCCATCAGACCGTTGTCTGTCAGACCAAAGTTTTAAAACATGCTTTAAAACCTGTCTGATGGAACCTGTCCGTCGGACAGGTTCGATGGTTAGTACACAAAAGCATCGGACCAAAAACCCGCGCATGCTCAGAACCAAGTCGACGCATGCTTGGAAGCATTGAACTTCGTTTTTTTATCACGTCGTTGTGTTCTACGTCACTGTGTTCTGGTCTGATCGGATTTTGATCCGATGGTGTGTACGCACATCAGACAAGTTCAGAATTGTCTGATGAAAATGGTCCATCAGACAAGTCTCATCAGACATGTCTGATCGCGTGTACAGGGCCTTAGACTTCAGCCATTTTTGCGGACCTACCGACTATGCCACGGGGTCGCACTCTGAGCACCTACTCTACAAAATAGACCAGTTTTTCATACATTTATTGATGTTCTGTGTAATGCCTCGTACACATGATTGGAATTTCCAATGGAAAAGGTCAGACGGAATTTTTTCCTCGGATATTCCGACCGTGTGTGCCCCATCAGACTTTTTCCGTCGGAAATTCAGTTAGAAAGAGAACATGTTTCCAGACGGAAAAAAATTCTATCAGAGAAAAAAACACGCATTCTTGGAAACAATTCAACGCATGCTCCGAAGCATTGAACTTAATTTTTCAAGGCTCGTCGTAGTGTTGTACGTCACTGTGTTTTTGACGGTCGGAATTTGGTATGTCTGTGCGTATGCAAGACAGCTTGAACAGAATTCTGTCAGAATAAACAGTTGGAGTTTATCCAAAAGGAAACTCTGATCGTGTGTACAGGGCATAATTCTATGTTTCTCACCTCATACACCTGCGTGGGTGACCTGTTGATCTGCATTTGTGCATATTTTAATAAAAATGATTGTACCAGAATGTACCCAGTCCCATTCAGATTGCAGCAGGACAACGCTGGATTCCCTGAGCAGACGACATTGTTTTCTTCAGAAAACCCTGCATAACAGGTAAGAGGGGATGGAAAAAAAGCAAGAGTGTGGGGGGGGGGCTTGTTTGGGGGGGGGGGTGGATGGGATAACGGCATTTGTGGGATGAAGGTCCTCTTTAAGGTAATTTGTTAGAGCGCAATATGAGGGTTAGTGATCAGCTGTAAGTTTTTGTACACACTAAGTAATGTGTAAGTGTAGTACAAGAAGGCATTTTATAACTCTTAGATAAATCACAGTAATTCATTTTCTCTTCAGAAGCCCTCTACCATCTTTTGCTTCCAGCACTAGGATCCTTGGACACAAAGACCAGTCGACAGTCGTCTTTATGCTCTGAGGTTTGTATACACATGTTGTTTGCCTCAGATGAGCCCCTGCTGGCTCATCTCACTAAGTTAGCTGCCAGAAACAGCCCCATAGAGTGATGACTGAGGAAAGGGGGGGAATATGGAAATGTCTCCTGCTGCCTGCAACAGATTGATGACATATCTCTTAATATCATTGCAATCTGCGCTCTTTCTCTCTCTCTTCTTCAGTGGGATTTGGATATAACCCATATGGGGGTGAGGTGTTTTAGCAGCCCACTTAGGTAGTGTGGTGTCAAGGCATTTTTAATGAGATTGATGACATCATTCTCCCAGGTTCTTTGTTCTTTTTATAATAGGTACAATTTTTTATTTTATTGCTGCTGAATATTATGACATGTTTTAATGCAGACTTGTACATTATTATTATTGATAGTGTAGAAAAGTTATGGACAGGTGCATACATAGGGCCAGATTCAGGATGGAGAGCGTATCTTTGTGCGGCGTAGCATATCCTATTTACGCTACGCCTCCGCAACTTATACAGGCAAGTGCTATATTCACAAAGCACTTGCTCCTTAAGTTGCAGCGGCGTAGCGTAAATGGGCCGGCGTATCCGCGCGTAATTCAAATTGGGCAGGTAGGGGGCGTGTTGTATTTAAATTAACCCTGACCCCACGTAAATGACGCGCCGAACGAACTGCGCATGCGCCAGCCGTGAATGTATCCCAGTGCGCATGCTCCAAATCACGTCGCAAATAGTCATTGAAAATGACGTGAATGTAACTTACGCCCAGCCCCATTCTGAATCGGCTTACGCAAACGATGTAAACGATGTACAGAAGGACGCTGTCCCGACGTCCATACTTAACATTGGCTGCGCCTCTCATATAGCAGGGGTAACTTTACGCCGGTCCGACGCCTTATGTAAATGACGCAAATAGATACGCCGGCTGCAACTACGTTCGTGAATCGGCGTATCTACCTAATTTACATATTCAACGCGTAAATCGACGGAAGCGCCACCTAGCGGCCAGCGTAAATATGCAATTAAGATACGACGGCGTAAGAGACTTACACCGCTCGTATCTTAGCTATATCCCGGCGTATCTGATTCTTTGAATCAAGCGCCGAGATACGACGTCGCTCATTCGGACTTACGGCGGCGTATCTGGAGATCTGCCGTCGTAAGTCTTTCTGAATCTGGCCCATACTGCATAAAACTTGCAATAAACTATCTATTACTAAAATGTATATTAAGCCAAAACTGTTTTTGGTAATTGATTAAGGAAAGGTTAGAAGTTCTTTAATGTTCTTTCTTTCTTTATTTAGCTGTACATGTCCTGTTAGGGAGATTTTTCTTCACTTTTTCACCAGACAGGAGTGAGGAAAAATCTCTCTGAACACAGGAGAAACCCCCTCTTGGACAGGTGTCCTTTGTTCTCTCACAGCCACAAACATTTTGGAGATAAAATTATTTTGCGTTCTGCTTCAAATGGCCACCAAGGCAATAGAAGGGGCAAATCTCTCCTAAAGAAGTAATGAAGGCACCATGATAAAAAGCAGACAGGGGTTCTAAAAGCTCTCTGATCTATCAAAAGATTTAAAAATGGTTTTAGCTGTAGCTACACTTTAATCATCAGCTAAGAAATATTATGTTCTATCATAGACATCCTAAAAGGACAATTTGTATAAACAGCTAAAAGCAGAACACACAGAAACAGTGCACCTATTAAGCCGATACTCTGTACAGAAGATATGCCATTTGTAACGTTTTATGACAAATATGATTTATCATCTGTATATAAGTACACTGTAATTCCCAGAATTCAGCATCCAGAGGCCATTTATTAGGCTGCCTGCTGTTGCCGTCACTGAACTCAGTCAGCCAGCACATGTCATGTGCAGAATTCACTACATCTTGAAGGTTTGCTAAGGATTACTTTAAAACCCTAAATGTGAAATCAAACTTACAGTACAAAAGACAAGCCGGTGTGTCTGTAAGACTTTCAGTTTTGACAGGCTGAGCCTTTAATTATGTACTGAACTGCAGGGAGATTGAAAAATAATGTCCCGAAAAAAAAGAATCTCATTCCATCTTTAGACAGCAGCTTCTAGCGCCTCAGGCAAAACTTGTCATAGTTATGACATGCCACCAAGGCCGCAAGCACGGCTCCGCACAAGATAGGTCAACATTTGATTAACAAGCAGAAGAACCCCACATCTAAGAGCTTAGATAAGTAAAAAGCTCACAGGCTGTAATTTTGCAATGCAAAGCCAGTTGCCAAACGGAACTGAACATTTTAAAAGCTTACTCTAGCAGGAGTCTCAAACTGGTGGCTCTCCAGTTGTTGCAGAACTACAATTCCCATGAAGCATTGCAAGACTGACAGTTACAAGCCTGATTCCCACAGGCAGAGGCATGATGGGACTTGTAGTTTCACAACACCTGGAGGGCCGCCAGTTTGAGACCCCCTGCTCTAGAGGCTCTTATATAAATACATATTTAACCCAATGAATGATGTCGTTACTGAGGGTGGCAAATGCATGGATGATAATGGCATTTTTTTAAGATAGTTATTAAGGAAAGAGAAAACTGATATGGGGATGAATACCTATACTGAACTAGCAGAAAGCACAGCAGCAAAGATCAATAAAGCCGAAATGTAAGGCTCCATTCACATCTAGGCGTTTTGTCGCCCCTACGCCCGGCGCTGTAGCAGCCTGAGATACGCTGGAGGGGCGAATTAACATTGTTCTGTGAATGGACAAAGTGCAGGTTAGCTTTAATGCTTACATTTTACACCCAGGACCGTCTTTAAGGCAGGGCAAAAGTGGCAGCTGCCCTAGGCCCTGTCGTTGTTGTGGGGCCCAAAGCAGCTGCCTCATACTTGCCAACTATACCAGGTTAAATTCCCTTGTCCCTTGAAGTTTTAGTCCTGTGCTCTGTCCTGATATCTCAGTGTGAAGTGCTGCTACTAATGCTGCCCAGCTCTGCCCTATTGTTGTATACAGATGAATCACCTGAAGACCCTGTGTTTACATGTAAATAACTGCCATTCATATATAAATAATGGTAGAATTCATATGTAAATAGCGGTGACATTCATATGTAAATAGCTAAGGCCGGCAGCATTCACATGTAAATAAAGGCGGCATTCCTATGTATATCATGCCCCTCTGCAGTGAAGAGATGATGTGCTGTAACCTCTAGCAACCAATCAGTGAGCAGTATTACTATACAGTAATCTCTAGCAACCAATCAACAAGAAGAAATCATGTGCTGTAACCTCTAACAACTAATCAGTGAGCCGTAATGTGTGCTGTAACCTCTAGCAACCAGTCAGTAAGTGGTAATGATATGCTGTAACCTCTGGCAACCAATCGCAATTACTGCCTGCTTTGCTACAGTAAACTGATTTTAAGTCTAGCTGATATTTATTGCATGTGGATCTGTGAATCTCAGAGCATGTGGAGAGCAAAACTGAATGGCCCCAAGAATTATTTTTCCCAGGGTCCAATCAACCAGTGGCGGCCCGTCCATAGGGACGCACGGGCGTGGCCCCCCCTCCCGCAGTCACACACAAAAAAAAAACGGGCTCTTTAAGGCCACGTACACACAATTAAATCTATCTGCTGAAAACGGTCTGACAGACCGTCTCAGCAGACAGATTCGATTGTGTTTACGGGCGAGCCGACGGATTTGTCCAGCAGACAGATTTTAAAGCCTGCCCGCACATATCTGCCCGCACATGCGTCGAATGGATTCGACGCATGCGCGGAAGTGTTTTACTTCCTGGTGCGGTGACGTGGCGGCATCAACGTCACCGCCACGTCACCGCGCTGTCTGCCGGAGGGGATTTTGGTTTGATCGTGTGTACAGCGATCAAACCAAAACAGCCAGCAGACAAATCTGATCAAATCGGTCTGTCAGACCGATTTGAACAGATTCATTTGCTCGTGTGTACGGGGCCTAAGAACTTTTATTGGGCTAAAATGTAATTTTGACATTTTAACCGCAATTCTGGCGGCCATCTATAGAGGGCGCTGCATCGCCACCCCCTCTCGCAAATAACACACATTCGTGCATAAATGCACAAATGTATGTTATTGTTGATTGCCAGCTGCCTGGTCTATTCATATAACCGGACATGGGTTGCCGGTTACCCGAATAGCGGCAGCTGGTTGGCTGAGGGGAACCACCCACCGGCTCTCGGAAGTCTATTCTCGGAGCGCAGACAACATGCATTCCTTGCAAAAGACTGACGGCCGTTTCAGCCAATCAGGTTCCAGGATTCTGGTTATCAGGAACCTGATTGGCTGAAGCGTCACCAAGTGGGACAAGACATCGAGGGAGGACATGGAAGTTTCAGGTAAGTTCATTTTACAGGGAAAGGGGCGACAATGGGCACAGAGAGCTGCAAAGGGGACAGAGCGGCAAAGGGCACAGCACAGTGACAACAATGGGCACAGAGGCGACAAAGGCCACAGCACAGTGGCAACAATGGACACAGAGGCGACAAAGGGCACAGCACAGTGACAACAATGGGCACAGTGGCAACAATTAAAGGGCACAGCACAGTGACAACAATTAAAGGGCACAGCACAGTGACATGCACAGTGGCAACAATGGGCACAGTGGTGACAATTAGCACAGTGGCTGCATTTGATGGCATGGCACAGTGGTGACAATTGATGGCACAGTGACTGTGTTTGATGGCATAGTGGCTGCGTTTGATGGCATGGCACAGTGGTGACAATTGATGGCACAGTGACTGTGTTTGATGGCACAGTGACTGCATTTGATGGCATGGCACAGTGACTGCATTTGATGGCATGGCACAGTGACTGCATTTGATGGCATGGCACAGTGGCTGCATTTGATGGCATAGCACAGTGGTGACAATTGATGGCACAGCAGCTGCGTTTAATGGCATGGCACAGTGGTGACAATTGATGGCACAGCGACTGCGTTTGATGGCATGGCACAGTGGTGACAATTGATGGCACAGCGTCTGCGTTTAATGGCATGGTACAGTGGTGACAATTGATGGCACAGTGACTGCGTTTGATGGCATGGCACAGTGGTGACAATTGATGGCACAGCGGCTGCGTTTGATAGGCACAGTTAGGCTGCAATTTATTTATTTTTCATTTGCGCCCCCCCCAAACATTTTGAGCACCAGCCGCCACTGCAATCAACATTAAAGACAGTCCTGTTTACACCCCATGAGACTCAGCACTTTTGACCACCTGTAACTAATGGAACAATAAGTTATTTTTTGCTATCCATTTTGACACCCAATGCTATATGCAGCCAGTAAGCATTATTGTTCATCATTATTTGCCACTTAGCTATTATTACAGTGACTCATATTTCTGATTAGTTATGAAATGTGAAAAAACAATACTGACTTTTAAAAAAAATGCATAAGACAAAGTTCTTCAACTTATATGATTCTATTATTGTGCTGCTAGCAGAATCCTTACAGTCAGCATGGCAGGTGGTAGAGAGCACATTACACTCACCAAGTCAAGATATCAAATCATCAGTGGAAATCCCTGCAGCATCTTGGATGCTTGGGTATATTGAAAGGTGCAAAATCATATATAGATGCAAAATTTGAAAGATAGTTTTCACTTGAGCAGAATTCCAGCTGTCATGGTTGGTATTAAAGAGCAATGTCAGTCCCAATTTGTACAACACATTTTAGTACAATCAATGGATCAACTAAGCTGAGCTAAAAGTAGAAGCTTTTTACAAAATAATCTAATAATATTTTTTTTTTTCTGGGGGAATTTTTAAAGAGGAACTGCAGTCTGCTCACATCATTTGTAATATAAACATCTTTGCCATTCTGAAGCTTCCCTCCAACCACTTTGCATATTATTTTTTAAATATTGTGATTCTGTAATTGACAAATATGCTGCAGATACCTCCCTCCAATAAGTCTGGCTGCATCCATTTTATTTGTGGGGAGCTGAAGCTGCTAAAAATGGAAAGCTTATAAAAGACATTTTGATAGTGTGGGTAGCAAATGTACACTTTAAGGGAACATAAACAAACATATATCAGGTAGGAACCTTCTAAATAAATTTGTTTTTATTAACCGCTAAGACCCCTTTCACACTAAAGTGTTTTTACAGCATTTTAGCGTTAAAAATAGCGCTCTTAAAACGCTCATAAAACGCTATCCATGCATCTCAATGGACCTTTTCACACTGAGTTCTGCAAGCAGCATCTTTGGAGCAGCTTTTGAGCGCTGAAAAAAACGCTCCAAAAATGCCCCTCTCCATTGAAATGAATTGAAAGCTCTATAAAAACGCCTTACCCTTTCATACTGAGGCGTTGAACTGGCGGGGCGTTGAGAAAAGTCCTGCAAGCAGCATCTTTGGAGCAGCTTTTGAGCGATGAAAAAAACGCTCCGAAAACGCCCCTCTCCATTGAAATGAATTGAAAAGCGCTGTAAAAACGCCTTACCCTTTCACACCGAGGCACTACAAAAACGCCCTAAAACTTTAGGGTCTTATCGGTGCTTTACCAACACATTGGGGTTGCAGATAAGGCTTTGCTCGAATAACGCTTTAATAACGTTGTAATAATGCTCGAATAACGCTGTAATAACGCTGTAGTAACGCTCGAAAAATGCCCCAGTGGCAAAAGGGCCTTAAAGCGGCGTTCCACCCAAAAATGTAACTTCCCCTTTAGATGACCCCCTGACATGCCACATTTGGCATGTCATTTTTTGGGGGGAGTGGAAACACTCTTTTTAGAGGGTTTCAGCTGCCACCTCCTCCCGAGCCACTCGGCACTGGAAGGAAGTTAACCTCTCCTCCCTCCCTCTCGGCAATCACCTGGGACACATTACAGGTTCCAGATGATTTCCCGGCCAATCACAGTGCACGGCTCGCGCATGCGCAGTGCGTGCCGGTCTGTGAAGCCACAGCCGGGGCACCCACAGTAGTGATGCCAGCGTCACGGAGACGAGCGGAGCTTGGTTCCCCCCCATCGCTGGACTTGGGACAGGTAAGTGTCCTATTATTATCTCACATGTGTGGTTTGAACACCGTTTTCATATGCAGGCGCTACTCACGTATGCGTTTGCTTCTGCACGTGAGCTCGGCGTGACGTAGCACGTTTAAAAAAAATAGTGTCACTTTTATTTCTATTACAAGGAATGTAAACCTCCCTTGTAATAGAAAGAAGCATGAGAGGACCTCTTAAATATGAGATCTGGGGTCAAAAAGACCTCAGATCTCATATTTACACTAAAGTGCAATAAAAAAAATAGCCCTTTAAGAGCTATGGGTGGAAGTGACATTTTTACGCGGCTTCCGCCCTGCAATGGTATGGAGATGGGTGGGGTCCATCTTCCCCTCACTCGTCTCCATACCTAACAGCAGAGAGGACCCGATCGCCTCCGCCGATGCCGAAGGGTCTGGTAAGCCAGGGAGGCCCCCTCCAACCGTCGATAAAATTGATAAAAGTGATCTTATGCAGCAGAGACCACTATTATTGGAAACCGGACCGTTGACTAAAGAAGAGGATACCAAGGTTATGACAGCTAGCTGCTACCATAACAACATTATTTATCTTCAAACAGCCGACGTATATTGGCGTGCGGCGGTCCTGAAGTGGTTAAAGACATCTGTTTTAATGTAGAAATACATTTGTTTTGATAAATGAGTACATATGTGAGGCGGCGTACACACGGCCGAGGTTCTCGCTGAAAACCAGCGAGAACCTCGCTGGAATGCACATTCCAGCGAGGACCTCGGCCGTGTGTACGGTCTCGGCGAGCTTCCCGTCGGGAAGCCCGTCGAGCCGAAATAGAGAGCACGCTCTCTATTTCCTCGACGGCCCGCCTGGAAGAATGGCTGGTTGCCATTCCCGACGGGCGGGTCGCCGAATTCGACGGCCGGGAGAGAACCTCGACGGGCGGAACGATGTGTTCTGCCCGTCGAGGTTCTCTGCCGTGTGTACGGCGCCTCACACTTGCTACCATGTAGAAGGGAATGTAACAGAGTTTATCATTAAAGCGGAGCTCCATAGAAAAGGGAAAGTTCCACTTTAAGCACTCCTCCCCCTCCTATGCCACATTTTTTTGCCTAGGCGATCCAAACAGAACTTCTTCTCTCCCCTTCCCTCCCTGCAATCTTCTGGGACACAACACAGGTCGTGAAAGGTTGCCTGACTATTGAGGCGATGCAGCATGACTCACTCATGCAGTACAAACCTGGTGCCAAGGAGAGGGAGAAAACCGAGGGTTTAGGGGGCCACATCACTGGATTGTGGGACAGGTGGGTGTGTTTATTAAAAGTCAGCAGCTACACTTTTTGTAGCTGCTGACTTTTAATAAACAGAAAAACGTCTGGAACTACACTTTCTGTAGCGCCCTTCAAAGAGATAAATATTATTTTGTCTCTTGTTTAGAGCATTTAGAGAATTAGCTTAACAATTTTTTTATATTTTATTGAAAGTAAGGGAAAAAAGAAAAATATTTATAGAAAAAGATATTACAATATATATCGTTTCTGGGCCCTGAGGAAGGCAATTACAGATGTAGATAACCAATTAAAGGGTCTGAGGAGCGTGCTAAGGGGGTGTTGAAGTGAAATGTTTTATGATAGTTTAGTGGACACTCTCTTCATGCCAGTTTTCTTAACTGTATTAATATTTTCATATGACCACCATATTTTACAATTTGACAACCAACATATTATTGCACAAAACAAATCAAAATCAAGATTTGATACATATCAGAAATGACATGTAGGACTTGCTTAAAAGCAATCATATGTTCCATCAGCTTTCTGTACCTTTCAAAAAAACGGGTGTTTGATATTTCCTTTGGATAGATGCTTGGTATGAATGTAGCACAATCATACCAGAATTTATAAATTATGTGTAGATTTGGGTTCTGGCAGATACAAAAAAAAAATCAAACTGTAAAGTGTATTTCTTTAGCTTATCTGCTAAAAAATGACATAAGGCAATAAAGCTCTGCTAGAGGTTTCTTGGCGTAGCTATTGTACAATGGCTATTAGCAGGCTTGCATAAGTGATATCGCACTAATGGGTTTAATGACACAGGCCTGTGACTGGAATGTGGTAATATCATTTATAATAGCCTGATTTGAATTTGTAGCTGACTCTTCAAAGTGAGGATTTGTCACTGATTTGTGAATTTTGTAAAAATAAAAGTCACATTGTGTCGAGTACCACCCCCCATCTCTCTATTCAGTAAGGGGTTCATCAAATCTCATTATTGTCACGCCTGGCACTGTTGGGTATGGATGAGATTGTGACCCATACTTCCTTTCCATTATGGCAGCACCAGTGCTTGATTATTGGCTCAATGCTGTCATATGAGGCAAAGGGAATCTATAGCCCTATGTAAGCTCAGACAGGTTGGTTTGGAGCTTACTCTGAGTGAGATTTATCTCCACAGTCCCAGAGGCAGTACATACAGTAGTATAGGCTGCTGGGTGAGAGGAGCTAGCTAGATTTACATCTAACTAGATGACATTAAGTTTGCTAAAGCACTGTCTATCATAAACAGTTTCCATATATTTTTCCTGCAAAATACCTGTTTTAATTTTTTATACTTTGTTACATCTCAGTGCTGCTGATCTCGTTTAGCTTTTTATCTACTTCCTGTATACAGGTGTAGCGCTACCCCCGCAGGAGCCGCTGGTTAGATTTGGGATTGGCGTGTTACCTCTGTAGCATGTCTAGGGGTATGATGAAAGTAGGTGACGTGAGCAGTAATAGAATGTCCAAACAGCAAGATGTCGTTTTCTGTGCTTTTATTTTTGCGCCAACACGGCAACAGGTAACTTCAGGTGAATACAGGAAAGTGATGATAGAAGAAATTGCAGAGTCAGGCCTCAATTATGCAGAAGCAGTCGTGCTTTAATGACACCCTTTTGATACGTCGCCACTCCAGCCGGAGTGGGTGCAGTGTACCCGGACAGTCTCTCTCACAGAACTGGCAGCCAGAGCTTCACTCGGAACTCTGAGAAGGAAGACAAGCCTCTGCCACAGACTTGGCTCAATGGAAATAGGAGTGGTACCTCTGCCTCAGGCCCTTGCTCTGAAATGTGACTTGATTGAGCAATTCCTTCTCGGTAAAGCAATTTTCTGAATGCCTTCAGACAGTTCTTGACATAGGTGAACGACTGACAGGTTGCCATAAAACAAACTCCCAGTGTTCGGTTACCTTGATCCCCGATGATTCGTCCAGGCCCTATTGGATAGCCTGCCTCCGGGCTCTCCTCAGACTGACTCCCCAACGAACAGCACAACCCGCTTGGGATCTTCTCATAGGAGTGGGGACCCAGTAAGTCACTGGGGCCCCTTTGCAGCTTCAGTTGCTCCAGGCCATGAGGGCCCAGAGTCAGGAACTCTGCGAAGCATGTGCGCCGCGGCCTGGTAGGCCATTTTCGCCGGGGCCCGTGACGTGCGCACACCCTAAAGATGGGTGCCGCACCCGGATCCAACCTCGACTCCCGACGCCAAGATGGCGCCCTCAAGAAGTACCCTCCCCAGCATGCCCCACGAGGGAAAATCTGCTCTAATTGGCTGCTGGCAAGAAGGCGCTCTCGCTGGTCTCCATGCTGCCACCTGTCGTTCCAAGATGGAAAGGTATAGTTGGAACACAGAATGAAACAGCACAGCACTAAACTAGCATAATTCACATGGATGAGAGCTGAATAAATCTCTCATCCGCCTCTAAATTTAAATAGCGTTCGTACTTGGAAGTACAGGGGCGCTACACAGGCATGCACTCCAGTATCAGCTACCTATCATTTGCACTGAATTTCTGATAGTGACAATAGTTGACATTGTCTGCACAATGTGTGTCAGCATGGCTGCTGGTAATATTAAGCAAGGGCACATGTGACAGTGTGACAATTCATGAGCACAAATGGAAGCCAGACATCACCCCAGCAGAAAGTGCCTGAAGAAAGACCTGTGAGGCAGGATCACCAGATATAATTTTTAGGGCTGTGGAAATTAACTTTTAATTAATCGATTATTTTTTTATTTTTTTGATCGATCAAAATTCTTTTGATTGGTACTCGCCTCTCCGCCGGTTTCCGGGCCTTCATAGAGTTCCGTCGGAGATTCAGTGACGTCGCAGACACCGGCGGGGCTTGCCGTGTCCATCTGAAGAGCTCCTTTGCTGTGCCTTCATATCTCTCTATCACTTCCCTCTATCAACCTGGGATTCTACAACCATCCACTGGGAGTTGTGATAGTTTCCTTTGCGGGACATCTACATGCCAACGGACTGATGTTAACCTCTCCTCATCTGGATTTAGCAGTGGTATCGTTGTACACATTTTTATACTAGTATCATACTTGGCTACATGTTTTTATGACTTCTTTTGCTACCGTTTGGTAATACTCGCACCATTTTTACAGTTTATGTAGCTACATCGATTTTATCTCCAGTGCAATATTTATTTTGTTACCTACTTGAAGACTATAAAAGTTTTAATGCTATTCCCATCGAGCGCTGCCTTTGTGTGTTTTTTGTATTCTGCTATCCATTTTTCCAGTGGTTGGTAGCTGCACTGGGAATCAGCCTGCATGCAGATCAGCTAAAAGTAGTTGGATCTGTATGTGCGTTATAATTAATTTAAATTAGTCGATAAATCGATAAAAAAAAAAATTGATTAATCGAACACAACATTTTTAATCAGTAACAGCCCTAATTATTTTTAATAAAAGCTGCAGTTTAAAAAAGATTGAAAACTAAGTTTGACCTTATATTAACATGGTAAAGCTTTCAGTGCCTTGCAAAAGTATTCTCCCCCATGGCTTTTTAACTATTTTGTTATATTACAGCCTCTAGTTCAATGTTTTTAAAATCTGTATTATATGTGATGGATCAGAACACAATAGTCTAAGTTGTTGAAGTCAATTTAGAAAAATATATACATAAAGCCCTGTACACACGATCGGTTTGTCTGATGAAAACAGACCGTCTGTGTGGAAGTCCATCGGTCAAAAATCCATGCATGCTAAGAATCAAGTCGACGCATGCTCGGAAGCATTGAACTTCATTTTTCTCAGCACGTCGTAGTGTTTTACCACACCGCGTTTTGGCGCAGGCTTAAAACTATTTTTCAGAAATAAAAAAATTATAATTGGCTTGTGCGTATGTATTGACCCCCTTTGTCATGAAGCCCATATGAAGGTATGTGGGAGCCAAAATGTGATGGATGGATGGATGGTGATAAATACAGGGAATTTTCTTGCGCTAAACCTGTACCACTCTGTGTGTGATTTAAGTCTAGGACAGAGGTTCACTTTCCAGCAGGACAATGACCCCAAACACATGGTTTAAGGGGAAACATGTAAATGTGTTGGAATAGCCTAGTCAAAGCCCAGACCTCAATCCAATAGAAAATCTGTGGTCCGACTTAAAGATTGCTGTTGACAAGCGCAAACCATCCAACTTGAAGTAGCTAGAGCAGTTTTGCAAGGAGGAATGGGCAAAAATCCCTGTGGTAAGATGTAACAAGCTCATAGAGACTTATCCAAAGTGACTTGGAGCTGTGATAGCCACAAAAGGTGGCTCTACAAAGTATTGACTTTAGGGGGGTGAATAGTTATGCACATTGACTTTTTCGGTTATTTTGTCCTATTTGTTGTTCGCTTCAGAATAAAAAAAAAAAAAAAAAATCTCCAAAGTTGTGGGCATGTTCTGTAAATTAAATGATGCAGATTCTTAAACAATCCATGTTCCAGGTTGTGAGGCAACAAAACCCAAAAAATGCCAAGGGGGTGAATACTTTTGCAAGGCCCCTTATTTTAAGATTTTAGTGTGGGCAAAGGAATGTTTCACCTTAAAATACAAAGTTGAGAAATATTGCTATAACAAAGTCCCACTATAACTGCAGAAAATGTAATCAAGGTTAGCCCTATATGTTTAAAAAAGGCAAAAAATATTAGCGAGGGTCGGACCAGCAAAGTTTTCTGGGAAAAAGTGGTATTATTGTTAAAATACATGTGAATCCACAATAGATTTCATTTTTTTTCTACTAATGGATGTTACAATGCAAAACATTTCATTCTTTATAATACAATTATTCTTGTTAAAAAAAAAATCTCAGGAGATTTGCTGATTGACACATAATTCTCTAGTGTGACAAATTGTTAGATGACTCTTCAATCCCCCTAACGTGCTGTGAATGAACTAAATTGATGTGGAGAAATGATTGATATTATTCCAGTCTATAAGAGCTGACAAGACTGGAAATTCTAATCTTTTAAGTGCCCACTGGCAAGATGTGGGAGGCTGGAAAACAGTTAATAAAGCAAAAAGCCAGCAGTCTGATTCCAGACTGGTCTTTTGCCCAACACTCTGTTTAATTTGCTGCACCAGCAAATGTGTATGGAAATGCCCTTCAACTCCCATAAATGCTTTATCTCTCTCCAGAACACCTTTACACACACTTTCTTCATTTAAGCAAAATAAATATTGGCTTTTGAAGGACCCCAGCACTTTCTCAGTCACTATGCATTATCTCATTATCATATTCCAATGTATGACAGAAGAGCGGGTAATTTTACAACTGTCTAAGCCATCCTTTCTGAATTTCTGCCATTTTAAATTTAGGCTCACTTTTGCTAACATTAAAGAGTCAGGGCCAGATTCTCAGAGGCGCTACGACAGAGTATCTCAGATACCCCGTCGTATTGCCGTTTTTTTTGCCTCATATCTATGCGAGTGATGCTTAGCATCACTTTGGCATAGATACGCTTCAACATCCGACAAGTGTAATACCATTACACTTGCGGATCGTAGTTGTAATGACAACGTTGTTTTCTCATTTGCATATGCAAATGAGGCTAGTACGCCGATTCCCGATCGCTTTTACGACGCCCCGTCGTCGCGTACGTCGTTTTCGTCCACGTAAGGTTACCCCTGCTTCTATGAGGAGTAACCTTACGAAGTACCGTCGGATGCCGTCGGATGCCATGTTAAGTATGGCGTCGGGTCAGCGTCGGCTTTTTCCGTCGCTTATGTCGTTTTACTAACTCGTTCGCGAATAGGGGCATTGCGTAGTGACGATCACGTCGTTTTGACGTCGGTTTCAACGACGCTTTCCGACGTGAGCTGGAGCATGCGCACTGGGCTTTTTCCCCGGCCGACGCATGCGCAGTTCGTTCGACGCGGGGGCGTGCTTAATTTAAATACAAGCCGCCCCATTTGAATTACGCGGGCTTACGCTGGGCCATTTTCGCTACGCCAATGCAAACTACGGAGCAAATGGTTAGAGAATACGGCACTTGCTCTAGTACGATGCGGCGGCGTAGTGTAAATGGCTTACGCTACGCCGGCGAATTTCTTAGAGAATCTGGCCCATTGTCTATGCAAAAGTGATATTTTAGTTATAAAGTAGAACATGGTAGGCCGAGTCATCCTCTTTTTATATATCTTGGATCTACCAAATGTAGATCTATTGCTGCAATTCTTGACATGGTTCCTGTTCACCTGGGAATTCTGGGTGTCTATTTCCACTGTTACATGTTTTAGCCCATCCTATTACACACTTTCTAACACCGTTTGCCAATTCTTGGTTGTCAATAAAGAAGGCCCCCCTTAGATTGATGGTCAGTGGGAGAATGAACAGCTTAAATTGGTGGTCATTGGAAGATAGCTAAAAAGAGCATTGGAGTAAAAAACAATTGCTCATTGTTCAAGGAACCCCCAGAAATCTCTGAAGCAACTCAACAATTCCTTAGAACCCTGGTTGGGAAAGGCTGCTCTGCAATTAAAAAAACATACTGAAATCAGGAGCCCCACGACCTCCTTCTCTCATAGTGGGTGTGCAGACCAAGCAACATAAGTACAGCAATATCACATTTCCAAGAGTTGTCAGAAATTTTTGGCCAGTAACCTCTACAGTTTTGAATGAAGTGACCTTGTAAATAAACCCCACCTACTGTATATATCAAAAATGTACTTCTAAACAAAAAGCTATGGCTTTACTTACAAAATATGAATATAACAAATAAAATAAATCAATTTAAAATTGTATAATTGTTTAAACAAAGCATTAAAAATAAAACCAACCCCATCACTACATCCTGGTTTGACTGCAATAAGCCTTTAAAGGAAATATACACTTTCAATAATAAAAAGTATAATGCTAATTTAGTAATTTAAGTTATCACACATAATTAATTTCAATATGTAGCCGGGTGTAATTTTCTAGGAAAAAAAAGTATAAAAAAAGTAAAAAAAAAGTGTTTTCCGTGCAACATAACATTGCTCTGTACACCATGGGCCAGATTCAGGTAGATGGGCGCATCTTTGTGCCGGCGTAGCGCAGCGCATATACGTTACGCCGACACAACCTTGAGAGGCAAGTACAGTATTCACCAAGCACTTGCTCCTAACTTTGCGCCGGTGTAACGTAAATGTGAAGGCACAAGCCGGCGTAAGTGGAAGTGGGTGTGACCTTATGTAAATGATGGCCTGAGCCTGGCGCAAAGACTTACGCCCGGCGTATAATCCACGGAGCATGCGCAGTGACGTCGACGCATGATCGCTTCCCTGTGCGCATGCTCACAACTACGCCGGCTCAACTTCCTGGGATACGCCGGCGTACCGTCTTACGCCGAGCGCATAAATACGCCCAGACATGCGCACGTCCGACGCAAAAGTAATTTTGCTTGGCGATGGCTACTACCGTTCCCCGGAAGGAGAGGAGGAAGAAAAATTGTAATCAACAGGAGCTGTCAGCCCTCATCTCTGCCATGGAGAGGTATGACACCTTCCTCCATGGTGCCCAAAGTCAGGAAACAGGTCATCCTGGAGAGGAGACCATCGCTGGCCAAATAAACAGCTTTGGCTATGAGACCTGGACAGGTAATGACATCAATAAAAAAATCAATGATGTCAGGCGCAAGGTCCGGGAGAAGGTGGCCGCCATCAGGAGGCACCAGAGGGGCACGGGGGGTGGACCCCGATGTGCGGTGAGCTTGACCCCGGAGGAGGAGGTGGTCGCCGGTATCTGGAGAGGGATCAAGTGGAGTGCGTGGAGGGATTTGATTCCGTTGCTGAAGCATCGAGGACAGGTAAGTCCCCCATCAGGGGAAGCCCCTCAGGCTCCGCCACCATCAGGGGAAGCCCCTCAAGGGTGACACCTTATACCCGGGTCCATCCGTCTTCTGGCCCCAGGAAGGCAACACGGAAAACAGGGGGGGTGTCTGATGTCGTCCACGATGAGATGGCAAGGGACCAGGCCCGGCAGACCCGGCATATTGGGGAACTAGTCGGGCACCTGGATCGGGTGGCTGACAGCCTGGCCTCCGTGACAGATGCAGTGCAGGATGTCAGCTGCAACTCCGCTGCAGTAGTCACCAGCCTGGGGGAGGTGCAGGCAGACGTTCGCACCCTTAGTGGGGCGGTCCAGGCGAACACGGCTGCCATCCGGGAAGAGGGGAGGCAGAGGCAGCGTGACCAGCGACTTCATTTCAACCATCAGCTGAGGATGCAGGCCCAGACAAACCATTTTCTGAGCCGGATTGCCGTGGCCTTGGAGGGCATGCAGCCAACACTGCCAGGAGTGGCCCACCCGGGGATGAGCCACCTCCAGATGCCCCACCCCCCCACCTGAGGCTCGCTCCAGGCAGCTGAGGAGCCAGAGAGGTGCCACCAGACGGAGCCCCCGTCAGTCCAAATAAGTGGCTTTTTTTTGGCTCTGGATATGATTTTTTTATTTTTATTTATGCTCAGGTCATGAGCCTTTTATTTTTATTTATGCTCAGGTCATGAGCCTTTTTTTGTTTATGCTCAGGTCATGAGCCTTTTTTTTTTTTGTTTATGCATAGGTCGTGAGCCTTTTCTTTGTTGATACTGCACACAGTCAGTAGTGCAGACTACAGTGTGAATGGTGTGTGAATGTGGGGGTGGCACTCCTGCCAGTAAGGGGTGTCACCCTCATCGTTGGGAAGAAGTTATCCCCACGGCCGTGTGAATGTAGTATGAATGGACAGCGACATCATTGGGGCCTTGGCGCGGCGTTGCTGCTCCCAAGTCCTACATGTTGGACTTGGGCTAATCCAATGTGATGTGGATGTGGTGTGTGTGATCTAGGGACCACAGTGGTGTGCATGCGTGCATTGTCCGTGTGCCATGATGAATGTGTGTGTTTAACGTCCAAAGATGCCTATTATTTATCTGTTATTCTATAGAAAACAGCTGTAATCCCAAATAATCTCAATCTTACAATCTGCTATTGTACATGAGGAACACCTGTGGGAAAGGTGAAGTCGCTATGTCTCCAAGATCTGTGTGCAAATGAGTTTATATTTTTCTTCCCATTATACTCTATGGACATTCCCATCTGTCATTCACCTTTTTATGGCCTAAAAAAATAAATAATAATCCCACCTAATCTCAAAATTAAACACGGCCAATGATATTTAAAAGTAGGTTTGCAAAAAATAAATTTGATATGTCTAAAGACTCTGTCGCAAATACATTTTTAATTTTACCATTATTCTCTATGGGCATTCCACTTAGTACCATTATTCTCTATGGGCATTCCATCTCCCTGTTAGGTGGCGTATACACGACTGAGAAACTCGTCGGGCGAAACACATCGTTTTCCCCGTCGAGTTCCTTGTTCGGCAGTCAAAAAACTCGTCAAGCCAAATTTTCCCATTGCCCATCGAGGAAATAGAGAACATGCTCTCTTTTTGGCTCGACGAGTTCCTCGACAGGTTTCTGGGCGAAAAGTGTACACACGACCGGTTTCCTCAGCAGAATACGTCTCCCATCGAGTTTCTTGCTGAATTCTGCTGAGTAAACCGTTCATGTGTACGCGGCCTTAAAGTCTATGGGCATTCCATTCTGTCATTCCTTTTAGTATGTCCCTAAGAATATGACTTTTGACTGACAGCAACAAGTTATGCTGATTGGATGTGGATGTGACAGTTAAACGATCACTTACCCTAGAACTTTCTCAATGCATTTGGGCAGCCCTGAATGGTTGAGAGGTTAGCAACCTGCAATATGGTGCAACACGTTGCAGGTTTAAACCCTCCCCGGGGCTGCTTGCTTTTTTTTTTATTCATTTTTGGTTGTAAAAAGAAGTTGAAGGTATCCTATTATAGAATGTTTTAAAAATACCCCTTATTTTTAAATAAAGAATTCTTTAACCACTTCCCACCCGGCCACTGTACATATACGGCCGGGTGGGCACTCTCTCCTTCTGAGTTCAGGAACGTCGCTCAGAAGGAGGGGGGCTCGTGTCACCCGGAGACGGCGCATCTCAGATCAGCAGGAGGGCTCTGTGATAGGCCCTCCTGATCACATGATGGCCCTGTCCAATCACAGCCATCATGTCATGTAAACACAGAGCCGATTGCTGCTAGGCGATAGGCTCTCCTCTCCTCACACAGAAGTTGTCAGTGAGGTGAGGAGAGACGAGGAATTGCTGCAACCTAGCTGGTGATCAGTGAGTATGAGCTGTTTTTTTACAGCTTTTTACTCACTGATCACCAGCCTAGTGTCACACACAATGTAAAAATACATATACTGTGACCCGCCTATCCAAAAATATACATCTCCTGACTGCTCTTCCCTCAGCAGACGGGGTAGCCTCGGGCAGGTGGGGACTGTTTGGATCGGGTGTCAGGTCATCACGTATGTAAATCTGCAGGCCCTTTCTCATGGCGTAGTTGTGCAGCGTGCAACATGCACCGATGATATGACACACAAAGTTTGGGGAATACAACAGGGCCCCCCCAGACTTATCCAGGCATCGCAAACGGGACTTCAGGAGGCCAAATGTTTGTTCCACCACTGCCCGGGTACATATGTGTGCCGCATTGTAGTTTCTCTCTCCTCTGGTTTGGGGATTCCGGTATGGAGTCATGAGATGGGGTCCAAGTGCATATGCCGAGTTACCTGGAAGGTAACCATGTCACTCACCAACCAGCCAGGTTTTCCTGTACATGTTCTGTTCGAATTCCGTTGGGATGGGGCTTTGACGGTATATGAAGCTGTCGTGGCTGGACCCGGGGTGTTTGGCACAGACGTGCCATATGAGACATTGGGCATCGGCTATCACCTGTACGTTGATGGAATGCCAGTGCTTCCGATTGCGATATATGTGCTCTGTGGCACAGGGGGGCTGTAGTGCCACATGTGTGCAATCAATGGCCCCGATGGTGCGTGGGAATCCTGCAATTCTGTAGAAATCCTGCATTGTCTTCTGTAGTGTTGTCCCGATACCACTTTTTTAGGACCGAGTACAAGTACCGATATTTTTTTTCATGTACTTGCCTATGGCGGTATGCGGCGGCGGCTTTGCGGCGGCGGCAGGGGGGGGTGGGGAAGTATTCTATTTAGGTATCGGGGGTATTTGCGGGACTACAAGTACTCCAGCAAATACTCGGTATCGGTACCGATACTAGTATCGGGACAACCCTAGTCTTCTGCCGCAGGTGCTCATTGGTGGGTTTGATGTGGTGGGACATGCGTCTGAGGATTGCGGGGACAACCTGGTGCACACATCTGCTCATGTTGGATTGTGACATCCCAGCCACGACTCCACTTGTACTCTGGAACGAGCCACTGGCAAGGAAATGGAGTGTTGCCAGTACCTTCACCAGTGGCTGCACTGCTTGTGAGCGGTGTGTCTTGCTGGTGATGTCATCTTTTAGGGCTGTGGTTATTTCCAGGATGGCATCAGGGCTGAATCTGAAGATGCGATACAGCTCCTCATCGCCCATGCCAAAGAGGCTCATGTGCGTGCGGTATATCCTCTCACGTGCCCTCCTCCTCCGTACCGGTGGACCCATTAGTAGTGCTAGGATCACGGCTGCCCCTGGCATGTAGGCAGACAGATGTATTGTCCTGCAAGTGGGGTTGCTCAGCTTGCTAAGTTTGTCCATAACGGTGCTGCTGTAGCTGCTCTCCAGCTGACCTGTGCAGGTCTGGTGCAAAGATAAACCAGCTATTTGTTGGAAAAACTTTATGCCGGACGTACGACTTACGCGCACCGCGCGTAGCCTGTGCCGGCCGCACGAACGTTCGCAAATCGGCGTTTCTCCCTCATTTGCATTTTTGAATAGGAAATCAATGGGAGCGTCAGATGCATCCAGCGTAAATATGCGCCTACGATACGCCGGCGTAGGAAAGTTAGGTCGGTCGGAGGAAGCCTATTTTCAGGCGTATCTAGTTTTGTGGGTATGGCGCATAGATACGACGGCGCATATTTACACTTACGCGGCATATCTCGAGATACACCTGCGTAAACCTTGCTAAATCTGAGCTGAAACACCCCCTAAATCTCTTTATCTGCTAGTGTGACTGGCTGCTGGCTTTTTCAGAAGTCTACACAGACCTTCAATTCTAATTACAGGCATCTCCTGGAATGTTGAATTTGTTGTTTAGAAAGATGCTTGCAAACCCTTAGGTATCTGTAAAGGAATGCAGAGGTTGCACACTTTCCTATCACAATACATACAGTGCCTTGAAAAAGTATTCATACCACTTGAAATGTTCCACATTTTGTAATGTTTTTATTTTCCTGGGATTGTATGTGATAGACCAACACAAAGTGGCACATAATTGTGAAGTGATAGGAAAATGATAAATGGTTTTCATTTTTATATATATGCAAAATGTTTGGCGTGCATTTGTTTTCAACCCCCTTTACTCTGATACCCCTAACTAAAATCTAGTGGAACCATTTACCTTCAGAAGTCACCTAATCAGTAATAAGAGTCCACTTGTGTATAATTTTATCTCAGTATAAATACAACTGTTCTGTGAAGCCCCCTTAGAGGTGTGTTAGAGAACCTTAGTGAACAAATGGCATCATGAAGGCCAAGAAACACACCAGACAGGTCAAGGATAAAGTTGTGGAGAAGTTTTAAGCAGGGTTAGGTTATAAACAAATATCCCAAGCATTAAACATCTCATGGAGCACTGTTTAATCCATCATCTGAAAATGGAAAGAGTATGGCACAACTGCAAACCTACCATGACATTGCTGTCCACCTAAACTGACAGGCCAGGCAAGGAGAGAATTAATCAGAGAAGCAGCCCATGGTAACTCTGGAGGAGCTGCAGAGATCCACAGCTCAGGTGGGAGAATCTGTCCACAGGACAACTATTAGTCATGTACTCCACAAATCTGGCCTTTATGGAAGAGTGGCAAGAAGAAAGCCATTGTTAAAAGAAAGCCATAATTAGTTCCATTTGCAGTTGTCGAGAAGCCATGTGGGGGACACAGCAAATGTGAAAAAAGGTGTTTTGGTCAGATGAGACCAAAATTGAACTTTTTGGCCTAAAAGCAAAATGCTATGTGTTGCGTTAAACTAACATTGCACATCACCCTGAACACACCACAAAACATGGCAGGGGCAGCATCATGTTGTAGAAATTTTTTCCTTCAGCAGTGACAGAGAAGTTGGTCAGAGTCGATGGGAAGATTGATGGAGCCAAATACAGGGCAATCTTAGGAGAAAACCTGTTAGAGTCTACTCTAGAGTCTACTGTTAGGGTCTACTAAAATAACTCTCCACAAAATGTGAGGTTTTAGTGTGACTCAGCTCCAGTTCCAATACACTAGCTTCTCCAGTCACTGGCACACAGCCTACTTCCACATGTACACAGTCTATAAGAGAGCCAAGTCCTCTATGCCCTGGGCTCCAAGACTAGGACCTCCAGCCATTACATACCTTGCTGGCAGGGGAAGGACACCAGCTAGGAAAAAACATTTTAATAACAGGACTAAGCTGTTTAGGGATTGGCAAGATAAACAGACAGGACTCTCTACATCACACCTTGGCCACAGAACTCTGGAGCCTACACAATAGGGTCTGGAAAAAGACTGGCACAAGGAAATCTCGAGCACAGCATTCTAAAAGAGAGTTTTGCAAACGATGCAAACAAAGCTAGGCTGTAGGGAACACATCCCTACATATGCTTGTGCTATGCTAATTGTTTTTTCCTCTCAAAAAGGCCTTGTGTGTATGGTGTGGAGACATTGTTGTATTTACTGGGAAAACAGAGACAAATGAAAATGTACATTTATATACACTTCAAGGCCCTGTGTAATCTGTTGAGTTAAAATAAATACAGAAAAGAAAAATATGTTGCTCCTAATTGGTTTACAAAGCTATTAACTGATCTTCTGGCTTTAATATCAGCAATATTAATCTGGAGTTTTTATGTATCACAGTAGGGTTCAGGATGATTCTAAACTTGTCTGCAATAAATTACAAACCGTCACCATAAAGATTTGGCACATCGTCAATGGGCCATTAGCTTTAACAATCCAGTTTTTATGCACTTTACTGTAGATTTTGTTATATTATTCACAAAACAAACAAGCTTCCATTAAAAAGAGTGAAGTTAATTCAGTTTGCTGCTTCCACTATCAGCATGCAAAGAAATAGGAATCCCTAATGAACAACTGATAAAGGCAAATTAAATGGGTACTGCATTCTATTACAAAAATTATGCATTCATTTACATCTTATGAAAGATAAATTATTGTTTTTTTCCTTTGCAGAAAGCATGTACATTAGCTTTTTGTTTAATGTATTGAATTCTGGTTTGGTTTACTTCTGGCATAAACACATTAAAAAATGTTTCTGAAAGTTTAAAGAATGATTCTGTGAAAAGAATTGGCTCAGGCGTAATAATGAATTTTATAACATAATTTTATTAGGTACTGACAGCTAGGGTTCTGCTATGAAACATATTAATTTATTCTGTAGAATATTTTAAATGCACACTGAACATGATTTAATCAGTGAAAATAATCAGAATAAATAGCTAAATACTTCCCATTTGTTATGCTTCTCTCCCAATTCGATGTGTATTTTTCTTAGTTACATATTTAGGTGTAAAAAAGACACAAAACCTAATCAATAGAAAAACAAAATTTTTAATAAAATAAAAACCTGTAAATACATAATTCTAACCCCACAGTTGATCCAGAGGAAGGCAAAAAACCCTGATGAAGCAAGTTCCAATTAGCTCCAAACAAAAACTCACAGTGCTTTGTAGGAAC
The DNA here is from genome assembly GCA_029574335.1 of Rana kukunoris. Taxonomy (NCBI): domain Eukaryota; kingdom Metazoa; phylum Chordata; class Amphibia; order Anura; family Ranidae; genus Rana; species Rana kukunoris. Next base: position 133,187,313 of record CM056053.1, read on the forward strand.
TAAATTTGGTCCTTTGGTTCTTTAGGAGTTTCCCTTTGAACCTAGTTAAGAGATCCTTGATGGCCCTGTTCCAGAAGATGGCTTTCCAAGGAAACTGTCCTTCACGCACTTAAAGGAGAAGTATAGCCAAAGCTCTTTTGGCTGTACTTCTATTGTAGGTCACAGGAGTGCAGCTCATTCTGTACTCCAGTGACCCGTTTTCAGCTGACAGCTGGATAAAGTCCACTGTCGGCTGACGTCACTCAGCCGATCCAGGTTCTGCAAAGATCCCGACCATATGGTCAGCATCCACCAAAATGACTAGACCAGCACCTGGCTCAGCCTCTTAGGCCCCGTACACACGAGCAAATAGATTTGTTCAAATCGGTCGAATCCAGTCGATGCATGTGCGAGAAGATATGCTAACCAGCAGACATGTCGGGCGGACGGATTCCCAGCCGACAGATTTTAAAGCACGCTTTAAAATCTGTCGGCTGGCCAAATCCGTCTGCTCGCCCGTACACACGATCGAATCTGTCTGCTGGGACGGTCTGGCAGAGAGCAGAGGGGTGAACTGAGCAATCAGCGATGTTTGCTCACTCAGTTCTCACTGCAGAACTAGCAGAGGACCTAGGTGAGTATAAATGTTTAGTTTTTTAAAGTCCATACTTCTCTTTAATGTGGTAAGGGCTGACAGAATTTATCTGGCTAGAGCTTCTACTAGGAAGACTCAGTCTCTGTTCATTCGAGCAGCCCCTACTGGAAGTTCTGGCTTCTAATATGATACTTAAAAAAAATGTTAGGCTTATAACATAGAACAATGGGATCTCCTGTTTTGAGTCACTGCTTATTCTATCAGCGCAGTGGGTACGTTCTTGGGCTTCCCAAACCAGACTGCAGTTTTCCATGTTTGTTTTTGGTCACTGCATGCATTGAAGACTAGAATCTTGTGTCCTCCAAAGACCACTAAATAAAAGATTTATATAGGAAGGAAGGACCCCCACTATGCCAACATCTATTAATTATATAAAAGGATTGAAAGGTTTAAAAAAAACTCCATCAAAATATGGCAGACTTTACTGGCACAACACGATGCAATAGTTTAACAAAATAGAATATTCTTTATTACAAAAGGTAAAATAACATGTAACACACAAGGACACCATATTAACAAAGTCAACAGATACCCTAATAGACATAGGAGCTCAGGATTTAAGGTTAAATATTGTATAACCACTAATTATATGAGAGTATAAGTTGGTAGAATCCATAAACGCCTTCAAGTCTTCTTGTCTACGCATTTTGCAGAAAATAGTTTCCTCAGGACATTTTTGGGTAGGCACTGGTAGACCTTGGGACCAATAGGGAATGACACCACATACAGATAATCACCCCTTTTCAATGGACAAAAGTAATAAGGCAACTGGTATATTGCCTTAAAATGGAGGGGGAGAGAGTCTCGCCTCTATTGCAACCAGGGGTACTGAGAGTTCCAGTGGTAGATCAGTTCCACTAGATCAAATGGGGAAGGCAGGGGTGAAATCATTTCAGATATCCTATCAATATGATGAAATCAATATTAGGTTTCAAGTGATGGATACAAGGGGTTCAGAGAGGTACATATAATGTATGCAGCCCTCAAAATTTTCACTCGCCTGCTCGCATTTAGCAAGTGATAATTTGCTGGGGGCGAGTGGAGAGGGGGTGCTGAGAGCAGATGAGTGACACTGAGTGCCTAGCTCTCCAGCTGCAATCACTCCTATCATTCCAAGTACCACACAGTGCAGGCTCCGATGGCTGCTGAAGGGAGGATTTTGCTCTCCCTCCAGCTTCAACACTGGCAGTTTCAGGCTCTGGTTGCTTGTTGTGTGGGCAGGATGGGGATGCAGCAATCTTCTGAGATCCCACCAACCTGCCTAAATCATCCGCCTGCTCACTTGCCTACTCGCCCATTCACCTGTCTGAACCGTCAGCCTGCTCACCCGCCCATCTGCCTGAACCGCCCCAACCGTCCACCTGCCTGCCTCCTGAAAGAGGGAGATGTGAACTTATCAGGAGCGAGTGTGTGGTGAGGTAAGGTGCATTTAACCCTTTATTCGGCCACTAGCGGGGGTTAAAAGCACCCCACTAGCGGCCGAATAGCGCTGCTAAAATGACGGTAAAGCACTGCTAATACTTGTAGCGTTTTACCGTCAACGCCCACCCCAGTGTGAAAGGGCTCTAACCACCAATGTAAGAGGTGAGGATATTAATACTGACACCTGTTCTAGCAGTTATTAATGCATCCACTGACTTCAATACTGGAAGTTACTAATGCATCCTCTGATACTTGCGTTGGGGATTATTATGGCGACTGGCACCAGTGCTGGGGTTTTTTATTGCATCCACTGATATCAATGTCGGGGGTTATTACCACAGTCTCTGATACCTGTTTTGGAGGTTATTATAGCATCCACTGCCACCAATGCTGGGAGGTATTATGGCGTCCACAGACACCAATGCTTGGGGTTATAATTACGTTGTTATTTAATTCTAGTTTGGGGGTGGGGCAGGGTAGCAGTTGGGTGGCATAACTGGTGGCGAGTAACTCTTAATAAGAAGTCCAGCCTGAACTTTTTAGGCTAGGCTTCTCCTCTGGGTCACAGGAGTGCCATTAGTTTTGCACTCCTGTGACCTGTTGTAGTCTGAAGTCTGCTCTCAGCTGACATCACTACCATCAGTCGAGGCAGCGCATCATCCCGACTTCCAAGTCTGGATCTGCCAGTTGCCTTGATTGATGGCAGTCTCAACTCTCAACGAGTCACTGAGACGGCCGCTCCCCGCATGTCCATGGCACAACACTCCAATGAGCGTCGGGGAAGTAGAGTAGAAGTGATCCTGACTGACAGTCAGCATTGCTCTGCTCGGGGAGGAGTGAGAACTGAGTCACCGGTGGTATTCGGTGGCTCGGTTCCAGTGCAGAGACGCCGGGGGACAGATGTAGCATCGTTCTGATGCTGCATCCACCGAGGTAAGTATGAATTGCAAAAAAAACAAACAGAATTCTCTTTTTAAGGCCTGACTAGTAGCTCAGGACTTGAAATTTTGAGCCCTGGTATATGTCACTTCTATAAGCCTATTGGACAGTGGTTTGTAGCATGTTTTTAGCCTTATTACTGAGTATACACATAGGGGTAGATTCACGTAGAAATGTCTATCTATAGGCATGCCTAGCGTCTGCCTTTTAAACTAGGCCGCCGCAACTTTTTCAGGCAAGTGCTTTATTCTCAAAGCACTTGCCTGTAAAGTTGTGGCGGCATAGCGTAAAAGAGCCAGCCAAATTCAAATTCGGCGGGTAGGGGTTGTGTATAATTTAAATGAAGCGCGTCACCGCGCCGAACGAACTGCGCATGCGCCGACCGTAATTGGTTCCCAATGCGCATGCTCCGATTCTCTACGTGAACGGCACTTACGCAAAACCCTATTCGCAAACGTTTTACGTAAACGACGGGAAAAAAAGCGTCGGCACGCCGTCCATACTTAACATTGCCTGCGCCTCAAATAGCAGGCATAACATTACGACGGTACTACGCTAACGCAAACAACGTAATTGAATAGCGACGGCCGAAAGTACGTTCGGGAATTGGCGTATAGGCTCATTTACATATTTTAGGCGGGAACGCCACCTAGCGGCCAGCCTAAAATATGAAATTAAGGTTAGACAGCGTAATAGATTTACGCATGTCTGATCTAAGGAAAGTCTATGCTTAACTGATTTTATGAATCAGTGGCATAGATTAGGCGCTTAAAACGCAGAGATAAGACGGCTTATCTGGAGATAAGCCGGTTTATCTCCTACCTGAATCTACCCCATAGTCACCAGGAGAAGGGTGGGCTTTTAGAATGAAGCCACAGCCAACAAAAAAATACCAAAAGACAGGGGTTGGATGCTTAGAAGTTTGCCTCCTGGATGGCAGGTTGCTTTCCCCTCAGTTCAGTTAAATACACGCTACAACCCACTGTCAAGTAGGCTTATAGAAGTATATAGGGGCCAAAACTAAAACCCCTGACATTTAAAGACCCCTAAACAAAAACCTGCAACTTTAAAACCACCAAAACCTAAAGCCACTAAAACATCCAACCTTATACGCCGAGACCTTATGTTCTGACCACTTAGTATCCGGAATTTTACAGCTCTCCAACCAGAACTTTACAGCTCTCCGCCATAACAAGGAGAATCTCCTCATTCAGTACAGACAGTATTAAAACCAGCTCTATCCAAAACATAAAATATTGGCTAGTGACGCACATTATTGTTTTCGTTTTTTTAGAAAGAATCGCAATATTGCAAGTATATTATTGATTTATATAAGTTATACACCATATAAAAAAAGAAGGGAAAATATATGTGCAAAGAGTAATAATCTTTAAAACACCATTAACCCACATCCCTAAAACACTGCATTTAAAGTTACCTAAACGAAATCCCAAACCATAAAAAACACATAAACCACTCCTAGGTAGCTGTCACCTGCAAAATTGTCTCCCTTGGAAGATTTTCTCTCACCTCTCATTCATGACAACTGTAAAATATTGGATTTCTTGTCACTTTCTGTCCTGATACAATGACCATCATAACAAATTGAGGGGGGGAATCTCACCATTCAGTACACAAACAGTATTACAAACCAGTTCTATGCAAAACATAAAATAAATATTGGCTAGTGATGCACATTAACTAAATCCCCAAACCCTCAAAACCACATAAACCACTCTTAGGTAGCTGTCACATAAATAATTGTCCCCCTTGGAAGATGTCCTCTCTTCTTCTTATGACAATCGTACAGTATTTGATTTCCTGTCACCTATGTCCTGATACAATGACCACCATAACAAATTGAGAAAGAGAATCTCCCCATTCAGTATAGGAAGTATTAAAACCAGCTCTATCCAAAACATACAATAGCTATTGGCTAGTGACACACATTGAAGGAAATACCTTTTTTCGTTTTTTAGAAAGAATCACAATATTGCAAGTATCTTATTGATTTACGGTATATAAGTTGTACACCACACAAAAAAAAAGAAGGGAAAATATATGTGGAAAGAGTAATATAGTTTTTTATTCAAAAGGGGGGATGGTTGTGGACTATACTTTGGTTTGGCCAAGAACAACCGTCCTTTTTTTTTCTTTTGACACTATCCCATCTATATACACATGTATTATTAGAGCATGCTTGCCTTAAGAATTTACAGTGCTTGACATTCATTGTGCTGTAGTGGGAAAGTACTAAGGCATCTGTCAAATCAAGCAATGTCTAAAACAAGAGTAAATCTACAGTATGCAGTAGTACATCCAGCTGCAGGTTTTATGTCACAATAGAATATGGATTAGTTCTCCGCTGTCACCCTTCTTGACAGCTAGCTGTTTTCAAATGTGGAATAATTGATACTAGAGATACAAAAAAAGATGCATTAATGGACAGGATCACACAACGCTAGGTATTTGTATTTAAAAGAATTCATGAAAAGTATTCCTAAAACATTTTATTCCATCTGAATATATAAACACAATAATTCACAATAATAGACAATTGATTTGACGACCAGGAAGTGGTTCTGTTATCCTGACGTCCAGCAGGATAACATGTCGGCGTGCGCCCGCGGCCATCGGTGGTGCGGGGTGTCAGTCTGACACCCTGTATCTCCAATCTCGGTAAAGAGCCTCCGGCAGAGGCTCTTTACCACATGATCAGCCGTGTCCAATCACGACTGATCACAATGTAAACAGGAAGAGCCATTGATCGTCTCTTCCTCACTCGCGTCTGATAGACACTAGTAGAGGACAGCCGATCGGCGACTCTCCTGACAGGAGGGTATACGCTGATTGTTTATCAGCATAGTCCCCCCCCCCCCCCGCGGATGCCCAGACTGGACCACCAGAGTAGGGGGCAACATGTGGATGGCCAGGTATGTACCCCATGGCCATCCACATGTTAAAAGATAGTTGCAATAGATGCCCAATCAGTGCCCAATATGACGGTCCGGTCACCGATCCTGATGCGGCTGTACCCTGCCAGCTTACCTAGATATTTCTACTGCAGGCGAGGACTCTCTGGTCCGTTGACTTCGCCTGCTCCGCCCACTGAGGCCGACATCCACTCCGCCTACTGACTCCGCCCAATCCACCTACTCTCGCCGCTCGGCCTCCCCGCCCACTGAGTCCGCTCGCCCTCTCTGCCCACTGAGTCCATCCACCGACTATGTATCGGGTCAGGCATCTGAAATATTTGTGCGAGTACAAGTACTAGTATCGGTATCAGGACAAACCTACCTAATACAATAGCAGCTTACTGAATGGGGGTGCTATGGGAGCGAATAGGCAAAATGCCCACAAAATGGACAAACACCTAAAATTCTAAGGCAGCCAGAAACTTAACCAGGAACCATGATGGAGACTCAGGAGATCTCATCTATGGAGTTCTTAAAACATTTGACAAGTCAGGAGAGTAAGCCTGTACAATAGTGAAATGATCAGTTTCACCTAATGTTATAATCAAGAACACTGTTACCCTGGCATCTTTATAGGCACACAGAACCTTGTTGTGAGTAGCTCACCAAAGATAAAATCTAAAAACATAGCATAAGCTACCACAAACTTGACCTCAACATCTAAGCATACTTCTAAAGCGGGTGAGCCAATTACAGAAGCAGAGGGATGAGAAACTGTAGAAAGCCTGTTGCTATGGTTGCAAGGAATATTTTCTTTTTTGTCAGTTTTCTAAAAGCATGGCTGGCTGCACTTTGAAATGAAAATGTGAATTTAATAACAATGAAGTATATCTAAATCCAAAACTTTTTTTTTTAATTCTGGCTAGAGTAGAGGAAGGTTAACACCACGGTCATTGTTTTCTTTCTTTGCCTTCAGTGGGCCAGATTCAGGTAGGACTTAAGCCGACATATCTCAGGATGCACCGCGCAACTCAAAATGTGCGCCGTCGTATCTGTGCGCCGTACCCACAGAAATAGATATGCCTGAAAATAGGCTTCTTCCGACCGACGTAACTTTCCTACGCCGGCGTATCGTGGGTGCAAATTTACGCTGGACGCATCTGGCACGCCCATTGATTTCCTATGCAAATATGTAAATGAGGGATATACGCCGATTCGCGAACGTACTTGCGCATGACGCTGGCTACGCGTGCCGCGCGTAAGTTGTACGTTCGGCGCAAAGTTACCCCTCATAAAGCAGTGGTAAGTCAGCAGCAGATGTGCACAGGTCAGCTGAAGAGCAGCTACAGCAGCACCGTTACGGACGAGCTGAGCAACCACACTTGCAGGACAACACATCCCTATGGCAACATGCCAGGGGCAGCAGTGGTCCTAGCACTACTACTGTGGCCACAGGCACGGAGGAGGGCACGGGAAAGGATATACCGAACGCGCATTAACGTCTTAGGCATGGGGGAATTGGAGGTGTATCGCATCTTCAGATTCAGTCCTGATGCCATCCTGGAAATAGCCACAGCCCTGCATGATGACATCACCAGCCAGACACGACGCTCACAAGCAGTGGAGCCACTGGTCAAGGTACTGGCAACACTCCATTTCCTTGCCAGTGGATTTTTTTAGCGTACAAGTGGAGTTGTGGCTGGGAGGTCACAATCCACCATGAGCAGATATGTGCACCAGGTTGTCCCCGCAATCCTCACACGCATGTCCCACCACATCATCAAACCCACCCATGAGCATCTGCGGCAGAAGGCAATGCAGAATTTCTACAGAATTGCAGGATTCCCACGCACCATCGGGGCCATTGATTGCACACATGTGGCACTACGCCCCCCCTGTGCCACAGATGATAGCCGATGCCCAATACCTCATATGGCACGTCCGAACACCCCGGGTTCAGCCACGACAGCTACATATACCGTCAAAGCAACATCCCAACAGAATTCAAACAGAACGTGTACAAGGACAGCTGGCTGGTTGGTGAGTGACATGGGAGTCAGGCATGACTGTGCGACCCCATGATGCCGACATCACGAGGGGCACATGCAAGGCTAACATCCTCCTGTCTTTTCCTTTCCAGGTGACTCGGCATATGCACTTGGGCCCCATCTCATGACTCCATTCCGGGATCCCCAAACCAGAGGAGAGAGAAAATACAATGAAGCACACATACACACCCGTGCAGTGGAGCAAACAGGGGGCCGTGTTGTATTCCCCAAACTTTGTGTCAGATCATCGGTGCATGTTGTGTGCTGAACAACTAAGCCATGAGAAAGGGCCTGCAGATTGACATATGTGATGATCTTACCCCCCAACCACACAGTCCCCCCCTGCCCGAGGCTACCCCGTCTGCTGAGGGAAGAGCAGTCAGGAGGGTCCTCGTGGTAGGCATCTTTGCACGTTAAACACACACATTCATCATGGCACATGGACAATGCACACATGCACACCACTGTGGTCCCTAGACCACACACACCACATCCACTTCACATTGGATTAGCCCAAGTCCAACATGCAGGACTTGGGAGCAGCAACGCCGTGCCAAGGCCCCAATCATGTTGCTGTCCATTTATACCACATTCACACGGTCGTGGGAATAACTTCTCCCCGACGACCCAGGGTGACAAACCTTACTGGCAGGAGTGTCACCCCTACATTCACACACCAGTCACACACCAGTCACACTGTAGCCTGCACTCCTCACCATGTGCAGATACTCAGTAAAAACTCATAACCTGAGTATAGAACAAAAAAACAGCATAAAAGAAAAATCCAAAAAGGCACTCATCTGCCCTGTCATGGGCTATGCCTGGTGCCAAGGCTCCGGCTCCTTAACTGCCTGGGGGAGCCTCAGGTGGGGGGGTGGGGAATCAGGAGGTGGAGGAGCATCCCCTGGACTCTCCCTGGCTGGCTGCCTGCCCTCCAACGCCAGGGCAATGCAGGTGAGGACCGCATTCGTGTCCGCCAGCAGCAGCCTTGTCTCCCTCCCCTCCGCCACGATGGCCGCAGTATTCGCCTCGACGGCCACTGCCAGGGTCTTGATTTCTGCCGCGCGGCCTGCTGTGGTGGCCTGCAGCTCCCCAAGGCTGGTGACCACAGCAGCACAATTACAGCTCACATCCTGAATGCTGTCGTGGATCTGGGATGTGGATGCCAGGCTGTCTGCCACACGCCGCATCTCCACAGCGACAGCACCCATGTAGCGGGTCTGGCGGGCCTGATCCCTGGCCAGAGTTTCCTGGATGGCCTCAGGAACACCCCTGGTTTTGCGTGTTGCCTTCCTGGGGCCAGGAGAGGCTTCGGGCCATGTGTAGGGGGAGGCCCTTGAGGGGCTTCCCCTGATGAGGGAGGAGGGTGAGGGGCTCCCCCTGATGAGGGAGGAGGGTGAGGGACTTCCCCTGATGGGGGAGGAGGGTTCGGAGGGCGCAGGGATGATAGGATCCTCCACGAGGTACAAAACTTCCTCAAGGTCCCCATGCTCCTCCACTACTTCCTCTAGAGGAGAGATGTGGGCACACTCCTCTGGCGATGGCGTGGGTCGCCCAGCAGCCGACGACGGCCCAGCTCCCTCCTGCAATTCTGTGCATGACACAAAACATTTACATGTTGGTGGAACTACACACTTAGCACATGTTCCCTTCCACCCCCTCACATACTACACACCGGATAGGAGATAAAACACACTTACCTGTACTCAAGGCCTGGTGTGAGGGCTTACCTTGAGTGGAGTCCATTTTGCAGACTTGTAAGCTCACCCTTGCAGGTACCCACAGCCCACGGTAATAAGGTAAGGCACTACCTGGGCTGTGAGTCTGTGCATGGGGGCCAGATAGGGATTAGCCAAGGATAGTCAAGTATAGCTGGGCCCAGGATTCCAGAATTCAGAGTAAGGTCAGAAGCCGGGGTCAGTCTTGTAGCTGAGCAGACGGGGTACAAGCCGTGGGTCAAGGGCTGGAGAAGGCAGGGAGAGTCCGAAAGTACAGGCCGGGGTCAAAGGGCAGGAGACAGCAGCATTCCAGGGTACGTAAGCCAAAAAGGTCAGAAGCCGGGGTCAGTCTTGTAGCTGAAGATAACCACAGGAACACAGGAACCGTTGGCACAGACAGGACGATCAGAGAACAATGAACTGACGCCTCCCTCATAGTGAGGCAGGGCTTTATACCCTGGTTGATTAGGAAACCTGCCTCAGCTGGACCAGGATAGACAAGTGCAGATAGTAGGGAGATCAGGCAATCAGCACATAGTTCAGAACCAGGCTCTGACGGACAGCAAGCAGAATATCAACTGAGAAGTGGCTCAGAGGAAAAGACCCAGAGCAGCAACGGGGAAGTCCTGGGTTCAATTTCACCCAGAGCCACCTGGGGCGCGACCACACCTCGCTGTCCGTTTGACACGGTAGTGACCGTGACACCTGGTCATCGGAGTCAAAACCCTCGATGCCCTGCTCTCCCGCTGCAGGCATTGGGCGATGATGGCCCGTGCCCCTGGTGTGCCTCCTTATAATTGCCAGCTTGTCTTTGACCTACCGCCTCAGGTCATTAATTTTTTTGCCAATATCCTCGGGCTTCCTGGTCCTGGTGACCTGAAGGTTGATCTCCTCCAAAAAGAAAAAAATTATATAAGTTACACAATTGAGACACAAGTCATATTGTAAATGAATGTTATTAAAAATTACCTTTTCTTCTTAACCACTTAAGGACCGCCGCATGTACATTTACGTTGGCAGAATGGCACCGACAGGCACATCAACGTATATATACGTTGGTGCCTTGGGGGGGTTCGGGGGTCCGATCGGACCCCCCCCCCTGTACATGCGGCGTTCCACGCGGCTGTAGGAGCGATCCGACAAGAGGGGGAAGCTATTCGTTTTTGTCCGCCCCCTCCGGATCGCTCTCAGCCAATGCGCGCGCCCGCCCGCCCTGTCACTTCCTCCTCCTGTGTAAACACAGGAAGGAGGAAGCGATGTGATCTCTCCCTCGGCGGTTTTTTCAACCACCGCTGAGGAGAGATCACAACACAGTAAGTCCTGCACTAACACTACACTGCACTAACACTACACATAGTCACATTTAACCCCCCCGATCGCCCCCCCCCCTCCCCCTGTCACAGTGTCACTGAATGCAGTAATCATACATGTATGATTACTGTATTTAGTGTCAGTGTGACAGGCAGTGTGACAGTCAGTTAGTGCTAGGTCCTGGGTAGCCCCTGTACCCCCCCTAATAAAGTTTTAACCCCTTGATCACCGCCTTAGTTAACCCTTTCACTCCCTATTGCCAGCATCACTAAGCGATCATTTTTCTGATTGCTGTATTAGTGTCACTGTTCCCGCTAGGTAGCTAATTTTTTTTTTATTGCGATTTTTTTTTACTAAAGACATGTGGCTAAATAAATTGTGGCCTAAATGTTTGACTAAAATTTAGTTTATTGATTTTTCTTATAACAAAAAGTAAAAAATATTGTTTTTTTTTCAAAAATGTCGCTCTATTTTTGTCTATAGCGCAAAAAATAAAAATCGCAGAGGCGATAAAATACCACCAAAAGAAAGCTCTATTTGTGGGAAGAAAAGGACGCAAATTTTGTTTGGGAGCCACGTCGCACGACCGCGCAATTGTCTGTTAAAGCGACGCAGTGCCGAATCGCAAAAACCCCTTGGGTCATTTGGCAGCATATTGGTCCGGGTCTTAAGTGGTTAATCTGCAACTGCTGTCATTTAAAAAAAATGCAATATGGCTACCTGAAGGTGTTCTGTACACAGAATGTGTTAAATCAGGGTTCCCAGAGCCTCTTACTTTAGAGTTCCCAAGGTGCCAAGTTACACCAGAGTCCATAGTGTTCCCCTTTACATCAGGGTTCCCAGAATTCCTTCTTACATCAGAGTTCAAAGTTTTCCCTTAAAGTAGATTCTCCCTAGTATTCCACAGAGTTCCCCTTTACACCACAGTGTTACATCTTATATCTCAGAGCAGAGAGCCTCCCTTACATCAGAGTCCACAGAGTTGCCTTTTACACTGAGAAATGTGATGTAAAAAGAATGCTGTGGTGTAAAGGAGAACGGAGAACTCTGATGTAATGGGGTCTCTGATCAACAGAGTCCCCCCTTACAGCAGAGTTCCCAGCATCCCTCCTTATATCAGGTTTCCCCTTACATTACAGTCTACAGACATCCCCCCTACACCACTGTCTGCAGAGGTTCAATTTACTGCACATCAGAGTCCACAGAGTCCCCAATTACATCAGAGCCCCCCCTTTATATACACTTAATGAGGGACTCTGATGTAAGGGGGAACACTGGGAACGTTGATATAAGGAGAGACTTGGGTGACCAGAGACCTCTTACATCAAAGCTGTAAGAGGGGACTCTAGCATAAGGGGAATCTCTGTGGACTATGAACTTAGAGGGACCTCTGATGTAAGGAGGCCTCTGGTCACCACAGAGTCCACAGAGATCCTACTTATATCCGAGTTCCCCTTTACCCCAGAGTCTGCAGAGTTCCTCTTAAAACCAATGTGCCAGACAATGAGAATTTCTAAAAGGGGGTCAGGTCAGCCATGGCAGTCCCCCTCACAGAACAGCCTTTTACCTTACATAACCATCCCCCACCCAGTATGCCTGAGCATTGCCCTCCCCTCCAATGTGACTAAAAATCCCAGCATAACAGGCTGGGCTTCCATTTCTTAGCTGCTCCCCAGTACCCCACCCAGCATGACTGCACTGCTCTCTCCTTGGCTGCTGCAGTGCTACACACACACTGCTACTGCCAGAGTCTTTACCTCTACCTTCCCACTCTCTCTTTATCAGACAATGCCATGTCCTAAATCCCGACTCCCGGTGGATCCCCCTCATCTAAGTTGGTTCTGTTGTCGGCAGGGCAGAAGCCGAGATATGGGAAAAGGAGGTGCTGGGAGGAGGAAGTTACATCCTCCTTCTCTGCCGGGGGCCTGTGCTTGCACTTCATAATTTGCACAGCAGTTGACACTGGGCAGTGGTGGGCAGCAGCAGGCAGTGTGCAGGTGTTGGGGCTTGTTTAAAAGCTAAAGACAAACGGGTTAGTCAACCTCCATACATTTATGGACAGTTTGATCCCATTTATGGACATTCATGGACTGTTGGTAACCCTCAGGCCGCGTACACACGATCGAACATGTCCGCTGAAACTGGTCCGCAGACAAGTTTCAGTGGACATGTTCGATCGTGTGTACGGCCTATCGGACCGTTTTCCAGCGGACAAAAGTTTCCAAACATGCTTAGAAACCTGTCCGCTGGAAACCTGTCCGTCGGACATGTTCGATGGTTAATACACAAAATCATCAGACCAAAATCCCGCGCATGCTCAGAATCAAGTTGACGCATGCTTGGAAGCATTGAACTTTGTTTTTTCATCACGTTGTTGTGTTCTACGTCACCGCATTCTGGTCCAAGGGGATTTTGGTCCGATGATGTGTACGCACATCAGACCAACAGACCACTTCAGCCTGGTCCGATGAAAATGGTCCGTCCGACATGTTTCATCGGACATGTCTGATCGTGTGTACGCGGCCTGATATGTATACTTACTTGGGCAAGGCTGGGTCAATGTAGCTCTGCAATAAAAAACTAAACCTGGAGGAGATCAGCTTTAAGAGAATTATAAATAGTTAAGCATGATACTGAAAAACTGATTTTTGGGTTTACATATGGTTCCATTTTTAACTTGTTCTGCAAGTTTTAGCTAAAAAACTTTTACATCTAAATAAAATAATACGATAAACAATAAGAATAGTAGTGAAAAATGGTGCAAAAAATTGTGCAATGTCCATACACCACCACCAATATAAGTCCAATCAAGTGATAGTGAAATCTAATTAACAAATAAACAAGTGTGTAATCACAAGTACCTTCTTCCACCAGCCCCTAGGGCAAACATCCTACTTCCTGAAAGTATATGACACCCATGAGAGGTAGTCATAACCAGCATGTCAGGCAGAAAATCTCCAGGGTACCGCTAGGTAGTGGTATGGTAAACCATAGGTTTAAAAAGAAACAAAGAAACTCATAGTGTAGTAAGTCTTAAAAGTTTTATGTAAACAGCTAAATATACACTTACAACAAAGTAGATCAAGATGCGCTCATAGCAAAAAGCAGGGATGCTGACTGCATTTTACCTCCGCTCCAAAGAATTGCGGAAGTGATGTGGCACATATTACCCGACCCAACGCGTTTAGTCAGCAGCATCTGACATCATCAGGGGTCACGTGATGGGACCCGTCACTTCCTCCTCTTATATACACAACTGCTAAACAAGGATAGGCAGACCAAAGTAATCTTAGACAAGCTTAGGACGACATGTATCGGGTCTCAGCCCTTCGTCAGGTCATCCTGACGAAGGGCTGAGACCCGATACATGTCGTCCTAAGCTTGTAGCCACCTCACAGCCATAGTTCTAGCCCGTGTTGCACTGCAAATCTGCAGACCTCACAGATCTCCACAGATCCTCTCACACAAAGCTTCCAGCTCATCTATCCGGGATCCTGCCCACCTTGTCTGCTTGGACCTAGCCTGCCAGCCTCCATCCTATCCAGCACAAGCGCCTTCCGAGTCCTGTCTCCACCCCTCCTGTTCAGCGTCAGTGAGACGTCCTGTACAGCCTGAACGGAGCGCGCGTCCAGACTGAGCGCATAGCACAGGGTATGATCATCTCCCCCTCGGCTGGTTGACTGACATCTCTCCCCTGTATGCCCATCCTTCCATTCGGGATATGGTAAGCGTGCACCTCACTGTCCACCATGTATGCCACGCAGCATTGGATCCTCCTCCCTCAGAGTGAGACTGTATGCCTGTGGAATAGGCATTCGTCCCATACAAGTGTGACTGTGTCTACAATCGTGCTGTGCATTATAGTTTGGTGACAGACATCCATTGGGATCTTCCACGCTGCACACTGTATATATTTTGCAACATAAGCTGGAACTCTGGGGACATATATATGTTTTTATTAGACTTCATTTTATAATAAACAACATTTGCATGATTATGGGACTTCCTGCAGTTGTTTGTGTCACAGCGCTTTTTTGAAGGATTACTTTGGTCTGCCTTTCCCTTTCACATCACTCCTGATGTGTTCATCCTTCTAGCAGCTAGAACACCTTGCCCATCATCATTTAGGGCATACTTATTCATTATTATTATTATGTGGTCATAAGCTCTTCATATGTTTATACAGCTAGCTAGTGAGGCAGACGGATTAGCTACAGGAGCTCCAGCGGCGCACATCTCCTAGGAGTAGGAGCGTGTGAGTCATAGCTCCAGGCAGGCGTAGGAGGCAGACAGGCAGAGTCCCTCCCAGCCCTGCTAGCCCGGTCTTCTCTCCAGCTCCAGCCTGGAAAAACCTGTACCCCAGTCCGAGCACTCCTCTAACCCAGCTCCTTGGCTCTCCTGAAGGTAAGAGCCCTCCACTGAAGCTGCTGACGGCCGTCCTTTTTAGGATAAAGCCGCAGCAATCACGGATCCCCCTTGCTCCTTTTGGTTCCTTTCCTCGGTGCCCCGCACTCCCACACCTCCATCCTCACCAGGGGCCCCCTCCTGTAACCTCCCCGCGGCAATTCCGACATTCGGGGGCACTTTTTTGAAAGCACCGCGCCAGGCCGACCTGAATCGCGGGGCCGCGGTTTAGGAAAGACCGCGGCTTCACTTGCGGCCTAACGGCGCGCGGCTCCCCACGCCCTGCTAACTTCACCCAGCCTCTGGGAAACCCCCCCTCACCCCAGAAGGACAGCCATCTGTCCTTGTTTTCGCCCTCTCAGCCCCTAGATCATCCGGAATACACCTTATCTGTTCAGCCCTCATCCCACTGCCTGAGCAGGCAGCCATCCTACCAGACCAGCAACACGTTCCCCCTCTCATCCCCAGCCCCCCCCTTGTCTCGTGAACGAATAGAAGCTTGATCCAGGGGTTAACCGATCGCCTGTTATAGGGGTCAGGAAGGAATTTTTTTCCCTACCGGAGCATATTGGCCTAGCACCGCCAGGTTTTTTTTGCCTTCCTCTGGACCAAGCCAATTTCCCCTCTCCCCCCCCCCCCCCCCCCCCCCCACGGTGTATTGCGATTATGGCAGGTCGACAATATTCGGCCGAAACCATTTGGAGTTTGAGGCAATTCGCCGCAATACTGCCAGCCATCACCAAAAATGCCCTAAGAACTGAGCGACTTTTGAGAATCGATCATCGATCGACTGTCAGACGTTTCAGCCATTTACCCCAGCTCAAGCACATATCATGTGCTCTGATTAACACAAGATCGGCAGTAAAACACCGACTAGAAATCCGCGACTTCATTCAACAAAATGATTTAGACTGTCTTTTTATTACAGAGAGCTGGCTCACAGCTGAATGTAACACCATTCTAGGAGAACTGGTGCCAGAAAATTACCGTATTATAACGGAAAACAGAATAGGGCAAAGAGGAGGCGGCCTGGCGGTGATCCACAAGACTCACCTTACGATCACCAAACCAGTCCGCCAAAACCCTCTTCCATTCATGGAAACCCTTACTCTGCAACTGCAAGCAATTTCAAAGGAGACCGTCCACATTCTGCTCTGCTATAGGCCTCCCGGCCCAAAATCGCAGCTGCTATCATCTTGGACGGATTTCTTCTCCACTTATACCCTCAACAGCAAACATCTTTTGCTGCTAGGGGATTTCAATCTCTGGGCTAACTCCTCACAAGACCCCATTGCCGACGCCTGTATTGACCACCTGGAAGGATTAGGATTACAGCAACTAGTATGTGGGCCCACACATGCTTCAGGTCACACACTCGATCTTATTTTCAGACAAGCGCTGGAAATAAAAATTAGGGAAAATGAAAAATTGCCATGGACAGACCACCATGCAATTATATTCAGTATTTCCACCATCCCCCCTGCAACAAAAACATCAAATCCAGTGACAACACACTGGACTAGATGTCAGAAGAAGCTCCACTCGGAACTCTTCAAAACGACTTTAAGGAAAAAAATAGAAACAACTCAGCCGCATCAAACGGCCGTTGAAACATTGGAAGCCATAAATTCGGCCATGCTACAGTCAGCCGACTTGGTAGCGCCGAAACGAATAACCCGCATTCGGAAAAACAACAGCAGCTGGTTTAACAACCAGCTGTCGTTACTGAAGCAAGAACGCAGAAGGGCAGAATCTGCCTGGAAAAGATGTTCTTCAGAGCTAAACCTATCCATCTACAAGGCGACTACAAGGAAATACCACAAAGGAATTTTCCAAGCCAAGAAAAATTATTTTTCGGAGGCTATCAACGGTGCCCTAAACCGCCCCCGCGAACTCTTCAAGATGGTCACCCAGACCATGAAGCCAGCATGCATTGAAGCCCCCAGTCCGGACACACAAGAATTTTGCAATGAGCTATCGGATTGCTTCATTAATAAAATCGAAGCAATCCGTGAAAGCATTCAGCAAAACAATTCTTCCCCCAGCCCCCCCCGCAGCCTCTCACACAGCACCCATAATAATTCTCCGATATCAGGTAAGTTCACCCTGGAACCCATCTCCATCGAGACTACTAAGAATGTCATTTGTACTCTGCGCAATGGCGCAGCGCCAAATGACATTATCCCCACAAAACTGCTGAAGGAATGCACCTACATCCTGGCTCCTCCCATCACGCAGCTTATCAACCAGTCTTTCTTGGAGGGCATAGTGCCCTCACAGTTGAAAGAGGGTATAATCCAACCCATCCTGAAGAAACCCTCCTTGGACCCTAAGGACCCACTCCATCGCCGTCCCATAACAAGCCTCAACGTACTCTCTAAGATAATGGAAAAGGTAGTGGTAAAACAGCTGCAACTGCATCTAGATACCTACAAGCTACTTGACCCATTGCAATCAGGCTTCCGTCCCGGTCATGGGACGGAAACAGCATTGCTGAAAGTATGGGACGATGTTCTCAAGGCCGCAGACGAAGGAGAATCTTGTCTCCTGGTTCTGTTGGACCTAAGTGCAGCTTTCGACACTGTAGACCACAATCTGTTACTGACTCGGCTTGCTGAAGTAGCCAGAGTCGCAGAAAGCGATTTATCTTGGTTCTCCTCTTTTTTGGAAAACCGATCGCAAACAGTGAAGTTAGGACCTTTTACGTCTGAAAAACGCACAGTAACATGCGGAGTCCCTCAAGGATCGCCTCTGTCACCAGTGCTGTTTAACATATATCTCCGTCCTCTTTTTGAGATTATCAGCAGCCAAAAACTGCTCTATCACTCATACGCAGACGACACGCAACTTTATTTCCGCATCTGCAACAGGCAGGATCACCACCTCAATCTAGAGACATGTCTCTCTTTGATAGAAGACTGGATGACAAAGAGTTATCTTAAACTCAACGGAGCGAAAACAGAACTTCTTCTGTTCCACGCCAAGCGCAGGAATCAACTTTCAACAGCATGGACCCCCCCGCCTATTTTAGGCAAATTCATCACCCCTAGCGCCAAAGTCAAAAGCCTAGGGGTCATTTTTGACTCCTTTATGACAATGGACGCACAAATAGGGTCAGTAGTCAGCGGATCTCACCATCTACTGCGCCTACTACGTAGACTCACTCCGTTCATTCCCAAAGAAGACTTAGCGGTCGTGGTGGGAGCTATTGTAAACTCCAGGTTGGATTATGCAAATGCCCTTTACCTCGGCCTCCCCAAATACCAAATCGCCCGTCTGCAAGTCGTTCAGAATACGGCCGCCAGACTGGTGACTGGGAAAAAACCCTGGGAATCCATCTCACCTTCACTGAGAGCCCTTCATTGGCTGCCAGTTAAAGACAGAATTGCTTTTAAAGCTCTCTGTCTTACGCATAGATGTGTCCATGGGAATGCCCCCATTTATTTATGCGAAATAATAAAAGCGCATAATCCCAATCGCGTTTTGCGATCCACGAATCAGAACCTGCTCCAGGTTCCGAAAGCCAACTTCAAATCCAAAGGAGAAAGAAGATTCGCGATCCAAGGTCCCAGACTATGGAACGCTTTACCAACCAGCATTCGGTTGGAGGAGAACCACCTAGCATTCAGGAAAAAGGTCAAGACTCTTCTCTTTTGATATCAAAGGAGACTGGAACAACAAGCGCCCAGAGGCGATTCAGTTCGCATGTGCCGCGCTATACAAGTTTTCATTCATTCATTCATTCATTCACTGTATAGTCTTAATTTGGTTTTTGGCGCTGTCTTTGTTTTGTTTGTCATAAACAAGGATACACAATCCACTAAAATCCTCATAACTAGCTGGTAATTCGGACTAAAAATAAATCACTTTGGTGGTCCAAATTTATTAGCAACTAAATGATCATTAAATTAATTGGTTAAATTAACCTTTAGGGCAGACACAAACTTTATATATACTGCCTGAAGAGGCGATAGACTCCCTCTCGTGAATGAAGATAAATGTACACCCTATAAAAAAATCTAAGTCTAGATTAGATGGTATTACACTTAAAAAAACTAAAATAATGCCATCATAAAATGTATTAATACGAAAAAAAAAACACTCACTTAGGAGGAGAGGATTGGAATACCATCACAATTTAATAGTTAGAAATAAAACAATTAAAATCAATGGGCCAGATTCTCTAAAGAGATACTCCGGTGTATCGTAGGAAACACTGTCGTATCTCTGTTTTTTTTACTGGGTATCTATGCGTGTGATTTCTAGAATCACTTACGCATAGATACAGTGAAGAACCGACAGGTGTAAAACAATTACACTGTCGGATCGTAGATGTAATGACATCGCTGGCCGCTAGGTGGCCTTTACGATGATTTCTCATTTGCCTATGCAAATGAGCCTAATCCGACGATTCCCGAAGCGTTTTTACGCCGCCCCGTCGTCGTTTACGTAGTTTCCGTAAGCGTAAACCTACCCCTGCTATATGAGGGGTAGGTTTACGAAGTTCCGTCGTTGCCATGTTAAGTATGGCGTCGGGTCAGCGTTGTCTTTTTTCCGTCGGTTACGTTGTTTTACTAATTCGTTCGCAAATAGGGATATACGTAAACGACGCTCACGTCGGCTTCATTAATTTTTTCCGACGTGAGCTGGAGCATGAATGAATGAATGAATGAATGAAAACGTATATAGCGCGGCACATACGAACTTAATCGCCTCTTGGCGCTTGTTGTCCAATGGGATCCCCTTACCCGATAGTTGACTATCGGGTAATCGCCATGCGCACTGGGCTATTTTTGAGGCCGGCGCATGCGCAGTTCGATCAACGCGGGGGCGCGCTTAATTTAAATACAAGCCGCCCCCTTTGAATTACGCGGGGATACGCAGAGCCATTTACACTACGCCACCGCAACTCACGGAGCAAGTGCTTTGGGAATACGGCACTTGCTCAGTTAAATTGTGGCGGCGTAGTGTAAATGGCTTACGCTACGCCAGCGGGAAATGTATGGGAATCTGGCCCAATGTCTACATTGATACCTGAGGGATTGAGAGTATTTAGTTTAAAAATCTATTTGGTTTCATTCTTGGATATTTTTTGCTTCATATTACCTCCTCTCCAATGTGGTTCAACCACATCGATTTGTGGTGAGTTCTAAAATAATTGGACAAATAATGTTTTGGGAATCCCTTTTGCATATCATTCAGATGTAATTAATTCTGATCTCTAATTTTCTGATCGCGTGCCCCACATATTGGACCCCACACAGACAGGAAATTAAATAGGTCACATGAGATACATTTATCCTTGTCAATATATCTTTATTGAGGTGATAAAGAAATGTACAATTCAACAAAATAAAATAAGTTAATTACAGACACAGAATAATTTCTTGGTTTACATAAGTGGTAAGTTCACAACAGGTGAGTCTGGTGGCTTCAATGGACATATTAATAGTACAGATAAGGTTATAACTAAGAGACCAATTTTCTGGAGTTTATTTAAAGATGCTTCGTTTCTTCCAACCAGCCCAGATGGTTTTAGGGCTGTGGTTTAGGCAAGAGTCCTGATGCGTCAACGTAAGTGTTTCAACCAAAATCAACCTTATAACAATGCTAAGAACATGTATAATAACAAGGTTCATAGTCAGAGCCCAAGGCGGGAGAGGAGGGTGGGGAGGAAAGCAGGGAGGGGAGAAAGGGGTGTCTGCAGGAGTGGTCCGGAATTGGCTGTCAATATCAAATATACGCTAAGCGGTAGACTGTTAAACAGGCTGGGCTACCATGGTAATAATACAATATCATTGATTTCATTGGGTATTGCATATTCATACCACGGTTTCCAGGTTCTTTCGAATCCAGCGGTCGCGTCCATGTCGATTGCCATCATTTTGGCGTTAGTCATAGCTAGGTTCATTCTGTTCGTTACTTCGTTAATTGATAGATTAGGGGTTTTCCATGCTTTTGCCAATGTTTGTTTCGCAGCTGTAAAGAGCTGTGTTAATAGTTTAAATTGTTTATGTGAGACATTTTTGGGTTTGAGGTTTAATAATGCGCTTTTGGGGTCCAATGGGATCCCCTTACCCGATAGTTGACTGATTATTGTGAACATTTCTGACCAGAATAACTGTGCTTTAGGGCACGACCACCAGATATGAAAGAATGTTCCTGGAGATGAGCAGCCCCTGAAACAATGTTCAGGGTAGTTTGGCACAAATTTCGCAATCCTAGTAGGAACTAGGTACCATCTAGTAAGAACTTTATAGTTAGTTTCACAAGCTAGTACATTTATTGAAGCAGATTTAGTGTTGGTCCATATTTGATTCCAGTCTTCTGGATCTAGTTCAATATCCAGGTCTAGTTCCCATTTGTTTACATAGGGGAGTTTCCCCGTAATAGAGTTAGTCAACAACTGGGAGTATATTGATGAGATCAAACCTCTAGAGGGAGGGGTGCTTTTGCAGAGCTTTTCAAAGGCAGATAGTCGGGGAGGGCTGGGGATGGAGTCTGCATAAGGTTTGAAAAAGTTTTTAATTTGGAGGTATCTAAATATTTCAGATTGTGGTATGTTATAGATTTCGCATATATCCGGAAAGGACCTAAATGTAGAGGAATCCAAGAATTTATACAGGCATGTACAGTCCTTTTTCACCCATTCTTTAAAGGTGTTGGGGTAGATCCAAGCAGGGTAGAACGATGGATTTTTATAGAATGATAAGAGTGGAACATGGGAGGATAAAAGGGAGTTCTTTATCTTTAAATTGTCCCATAGGGAAAGAGAGTGCTTAAGAATGGGGTTATGGATATGTTTGCGTGATTTGGATGGGATCCACATAATGTTGGAAATCGGGATGGGGTCGCATTCCACTGCTTCAATCGAAACCCAGAGGGGAGGTTCCTTTGTTGTGTGGTACTTTACTAATGTGGCTAATTGTGCAGCTCTATAATAGTTCAAAAAGTTGGGTAGCCCCAGTCCTCCTTTAACTTTAGGGAGATGCAAGATTTGATGTTTTAATCTTGGTTTGGAGGAGCCCCACACAAAGTTGGAAACTCTTTTTTGTACAATCCTTAAGTAGTATGATGGGATTGGGGCTGGGAGAACTCTAAAAAGGTAAAGGAGTTTAGGCAGAATTGACATCTTGATTGCGTTAATTCTTCCAAGCCAAGATAAAGGTAAATGAGACCAGGATTTTAAAAGATTCGATATCTCTTTTAGAAGGGTGGGGTAGTTGGCTGTAAATATCTCTGTGAAAGAAGCCGTAAGGCGGATTCCTAGGTATGGAATGTTTTTATCTGACCATTGAAAGGGAAGACCAGATTTAGCTGCATTAAGGTCTGAAGCTGAGAGTGATATATTGAGAGCCAAGCTCTTTTTGGGGTTTATAACTAGTCCTGAGAAAGACGCATAATGTTTTAGTAGAGACATTAGGTTTGGGCCTGTTACCTGAGGGGTCGCGAGAAAAAGGAGGATGTCATCGGCGAACATACATAGTTTATGCTTATGGCCCCCTACCTCTATACCTAAGATCTTGGGGTCTGACCCAATCTTATGCGCAAGTGGTTCTATAAGGAGGGCGAACAAAAGAGGGGAAAGCGGGCATCCCTGTCTTGTGCCTCTGCCAATGGAAAATGGGTCTGACTTGTAGCCTGCGTATTTGACGCATGCCTTCGGATTATTGTATAATTCCATTATCCATGTCATGAAGTTGGGTCCAAAGCCCCATTTTTGTAATGCATATTTTAGGTAAGACCAGGATATAGAGTCGAAAGCTTGTTTTATATCCAGTGACAGAAAGCACGCTGGGATGCCCCTTTTCTTAGCTATATGAGCTAGCAAGTACGCCCTTCTAATATTGTCACCTGCTTGTCGGTTCGGTATAAAGCCAACCTGGTCACGATGGACCAGTGAGCCTATTATTCTGTTTAGGCGCACCGCCAAGATCTTACCAAGAAGTTTAATGTCCGTATTCAGCATTGAAATGGGACTAAAGTTTTTGCATGCGGTGTTATCGGTTTGTGGTTTTGGTATCATACAGATTGTGGCCATGAGTGATTCCTGTCGGAAGGATTTTCGGTTTAGCAAGTCATTAAAGGCCTCAGCTAGCCTTGGTGAGAGGAGTTCAGTGAATGTTTTGTAATATTTAGCAGTGAATCCGTCGGGTCCAGGTCTTTTATTTAGTTTAAGGTCCTTTATCGCGTTGCTTACTTCATTATGTGATACAGGTGATTCTAATTGCAATCTTTGGGAGTCCGACATTTGGGGTAGATGGAGTTGCGAATAAAAGGAGTCCGCCTCCTTTTCATTGATTACATTTGTATCCAAGTACAGTTTTTTCAGGTGGGAGCTAAATTTTTGTACGATTTTAAGGGGGTTGCTAGAAATGATGTTGTTAGCCAATTTCAGTTTAATGGGGGTATAGGATTTCTTAAAGAAATTTAATGATCTTGCTAAATAAGCCCCCGGCTTGTTGGCTTGTTTGTATAAGGTGTGTTTGGACCTGTTTAAACTTGTATTGGCTGATTCTGTAAGGAATAGGTCATACTCTAAGCGAGCTTTGTCTAGGCGGTCCTGGGTGAATAATTGTCTTGGAAGTCTAAAAATGCTAGATTAAATTCTTTTTCCAATTTCATCGCCATTTGTTTCCTTTGTTTTTTGAGGATCCCTAATTGTCTCTGAATAGTCCCTCTTAGAACTGGCTTGTGGGCTTCCCAGAGTGTGAGGGCGGATATTTCAGGGCTCTCATTGTGGGTTAGATAGTCTCTTAAAGATTGTTCTATTTCTAGACAGTGAGTGGGGTGGTTAAGTAATAGCTCAGGCATATACCAAGACCGGTCGTGCTTTTTTGGAATGGTTGAGGCAATAGTTGTAAGAACTGCGTTGTGGTCTGACCACGGAATAGGGACTATATTGGAGTGGAGGACTTCAGGCATCATTCCGGTTGTTAGGAATATGTGATCTATTCTACTAAATGATTGGTGCGGATTTGAAAAATAGGTGAAGTTGCGTTTTGTTGGGTTCATCTCCCTCCATGAGTCCACCAGGTTGTATTTTGAGAGGAGATTGGGAAGATTCCATTTAGGATGGTGTTTGTGTTGAATATAGGGGGACTTGTCTAAGAAAGGGAGAAGAACCTGGTTTGAGTCTCCGCAAATCAGAAGGGAGCCAAGTTTATGAGCATTTATGGTTTGAAGAAGGTGAGACATGAATGGCATAGGATTGAGGTTAGGGGCATAGTATGAGACAATCGTAATTGCCGTGTCTAAAATATAGCCTGTTAAGATCAGGTATCTCCCCTCTGGGTCTCTGATTTCTGTGTTCCATGTGAAAGGGGTCGAGCGGTGGAAGGCTATAAGGGTGCCTCTTTTCTTTACTGTGGCGGATGCATTGTAAACTTGTGGATAAGCTGTGTGAAAGTACTTAGGGGTTGTGCTTGGGGTGAAATGAGTTTCCTGAAGGCAGACTATGTGGGCCTTTTTTGACTGGAAAAGCCTGAAAGCTTTTGATCGCTTCTGTGGTATGTTTAAGCCTTGAACATTGAGTGACAATAAGTTCAATGGTGCCATGGTAGCCAAACCGACAACTCAATCTTACCGTGCTTCCGCGTGTAGCAATTACCCGGACCACTCCGTGCAGACTGGATGGGGAGAAGGGCAGGAAAGGAGGTTTCAGGGGAAAAATAAAAGACAACAAAAGTTAGTGCAACAACAGTTAACAAATTGTAACAAACATATTTAGCATAAGTCCGTGGTTGGGGAAAAGGATCCCCACCAGGGAAAAGGGCGTCTCCGTCAGATCCCCACATATTAAGTTGGGGGTCTGAGTTAGACCAAATGGGGCACATGTTTTTCCAAGGGTCAGAGTGCCGCGTTCCGTAGTGTACAAAAAGGGGAGAGAAGAGCAATTGTAAGAGATGAGAGGATGCGCTTGGCTATGTAGAATATTACAATATTAGCTGAGCAAGGGAGGGGGAACCCTATCGTACCTGAGGTAAATGGTACTGCCTAATGGGGTATAGGGGTCTTGGGACAGGCGGGATCACCCAGGAGATATACCGGGAGGTTAGGTTGGGAGTGGGAGTAGAGTGGAGTCTGGATTATTAGGGATAGATTAGAACAATAGGATTAAATCCATATGGCTGTCATCTATTGCGATAGCCAGAATGACTGGAGGGAGAGGGGGTGCAGTAGGCAACCGTTCGCTTAAAGAGAGTGGATTTAACAATTAAAGGAAGGTGGTCATGAATTTGTTGCGGTTAGGAGGGATTGGCGTGATAAACTATTCTTGCTTTCTCTGGATTTTACCAAAGTTTCAGAGTACAGAGCCATGGATGTGGTTCCAGAAAAGGAGGGAAGGGTATAGTTGGGTAGGCTACTATGGGGAATGTGTGATAAAAGGGTAGGGTGGTGGTTACAATATTATTACCTAGTGAATGGATTTGGGGTTGTTACCAGAAGAGGGGGTCACCCTAAGGGTGGTACAAGCAGCTCAGATGCAAGTGACCAGAGTTCCAACCTAGAGAGAAAGGGAAAAATGGTTAATAATGTAAGATGATCAGTCCATTGAGTCTTCTCGTTCAGGAGGATGTGACACGAATCTGCCTCGTTTGCTTGACTGATGGAAGTCTTCATTTTGGTCCTGCTGCGTAGCATGGTTGTTGGCTGAGGATGATGGCGATCTTCTGCGTGTGGATGATGTGGCAGAGGGTTGCTCAATTAATTTGAAGTCCACAAGGGCTTGGTGTAACTGGTCAGGTGACCTGCAGACTATCTTTGTCCCTTGCAGTGTAAAACGGAGGGAAAAAGGGAAACCCCATTGGTATTTAATGTTGCGTTGCTGTAACTCAATCAGGAGGGGCTTCATGGCTCTTCTCTTGTTAATGGTCTGTTGTGAGATGTCCGCAAAAATTTGGTAGTTGTAGTTTTGAAAAGTCAAGATGTTTTTTTCTCTTGCTGCCTGCAGTATTTGCTCTTTGGACCTATAGTAATGAAATTTGGTTATTATGTCCCTGGGGGGACCGTCAACCTTTTTAGGGGTGAGAGCCCTATGAATCCTGTCCATTTCTAGGCGCTCTACAGGGATGCCTGGGAGCAGTTCTTGGCATAGGGCAAGAATGGTGGATTGAAGGTCTACTACAGACTCTGGTATGCCCCTAAATCTCAGGTTTGACCTTTTTGCCCGATTCTCAAAATCCTCCAGTCTATTTTGCAGGGTTAAATTTTCTTCCTTGAGGGTATCTATATCAGACATGCATTCCTGAGTAAAGATTTCTATTTCATCTACCTTGGTTTTCAGGGCATCTGTGCGGTTCCCCATCTCCCTTATTTCTCTTGTGAGACTTGAGGTGATTTGTTCAGATGTCTGTTTAAGTGCTCTGTGAAGCATCTTTTCAAATTGTTTGAGCAATCCTGAGGGGATTTCCTTGTCACCTTTATCCAACTGTGGTGACACATTTGAGTCCTCTCCTTCACAATCTGAGGTAATATTGGACAGAGATGCCATAAGATTAGTTGTTTTGGCAGTTATAGCTGCCGTTTGCTTTCTCTGTTTCCCTGAGGGGAGCTGTTCTGAGGCGAGCAGTGCTGTCTTAGTGGTGCCTTTGCTCAGCTGAGGGCTGCATGGAGGATTCGTTTTTGTCCTGTTTCTGGCACCTCCTAGCACCATTCTTTCACCCAAATGTCCCCCTCACCTTCCTACAGCTTGTGGTCCGTTTATGGGATGGTTTGACCGGATCAAATACCGGGTTATCCACGGCTTTCTTCCCCGAGTAGCGGAGCTCTAGGCAGGCATGTCTGCTCCTCTAGAGCCCGCCCATGTGACCTCGAGATACATTTATCAATGTTATAATCTGTCCCAGTACTATGAGATTTGAAAATATCTATTTTCTTGCTATGGATTTTGGTTGTCCTACAGGCTTTATATATTTTACAATGATACAATCCAGTGGTATATAAGTGTGTAGCTTTTTAGGTGGGTTAAATTCTATCACTCAGATATGGGGCCCTACGATAAATAAAAGTGGGATGTTTTGAAAGAAAACTAGCCAGAGTCTTGTCTCTTAAGAGAATGGGCAAGTATTTTTTAACAATATGTTCCAATGTTTTATAGTCCCTATTAAAATCAGTAAAAAAAAAGCTGCATTGTCAGAGTGTTTTTTTTTCTTCTCTTCGGTTTATCAACCAACAAAACCTGTCGATCCATATCCCTAACGTGTGCTGGTTGGGTGCTAGTACCTTACCATGATAACCTTTCTCTCTTAACCTATTAACCACAAGTTCAGACTAATGCACATAATCGCCTATGTTGGTGCAATTGCGTCGGATACCCATAAGCTGTCCCTTGGGAATGGTCTCCAGCCATTTTTGATAATGGCAACTGGCTGTTGGTATAACCCTATTTTTGTCTGTCTCCTTAAAGAAGGTCTTAGTGGCTATACCCCCATATTGTTTAGTAATCACTAAGTCAAGAAAACTAAGTTGATGTAGGTCCCAAATTACAGTGAAACATAGTCCATAGACATTGTCATTAAAACTGGCCAAGAAACTGGGCAATTTATCTCTGGTACCATTCCAAAGGATGACAATTTCATCTATATACTACTTGTAGAGAGTGATCTCTGGCAAGGTCTCAGTGAAATTGGTATGTTCTTGCCATTGACTAAGAAGAAGATTGGCTACACTGGGTGCATATTTTGCCTCTATGGCCACCACTTTAATTTGATTATAATAGGAACCTTCATGCCAAACAATTATTTGACATAGCCAAATCTAATAAATCGACCAATAATACATTTTGTTGTTTCTTAAGAGCAATATGAACATCAGGTGCTCTTCTAGTGGTGGAAATTACATCCTGATGTTTTAAACTTGTGTACAACGATTCAACATCAATTGTAACTAAAGTAGTGTCATCTGTGATGGAAGTGTCTTGTAACAAATTCATAAGGTGTTACTGTCCCTAAGATACAAAGGACAATTTTGGATTATAGGCTGTACAAAACAATCCAAATATTCCACCTATTCTAGAGAAAATGGAGTCCATACCGCTATGTATTGGTCTTCCAGGAGGACAGTGTTTGTTTTTGTGAACCTCAGGGAGCTGATACATCACCGTCAACCTAGGAGTTTCTGGAACAAGATATCTTGCTTCTTGTTTAGTCACAATTTCCCTATGCTTTGCTTTCTTAATAAGCTTAGCCTTTAATTTAGCAGTATGAGGATTTTTATCAGTACTTATTTTATTAAGAAAGTATTCTCATTTTAAGCAAACAGCACAGTCTGAGGCTTTTACCATTTACAGCACAGTACAGGCACAACATTCAACGATGATCATAGATTACATATTGTAGAGGATAAGAAAGGCAAACACTTACTTCTTCTTTACAAGAATAAAGAAACCTTTGCTCCATGAGCACCACAAAAGATTTAGTGTAAAGTTTAAAGCATGGAAAGCAAATAAAAGTTATAGCAACATGCATAGTCATACTGTATATTATATACAACACTAGTAAGCAACAAATCCACCGTAGTTTTATACTTTGACCTTATACTATGGCCAAGATAACTTATTAACATTAAAATATGACAAGTCTGCTTTGTTTGTCAGTTCAAAATATCAGACAATTTAACATTATTTTTGCTAAATCTAAAAATGGAACCATTAGGCTAGTTACAGATGCATAACGGTAATACTCAACAAGTAATGTGCATTCCACAATAAGCAAAATTTGGAGCCTGGGGATGAAGTGTATTCAAAATCTACCCTTGGGATGTACCGTCCCCACAAATAACAATAGAAAATCAAGAAAATAGGTGACTTTGCATACACTACGGTACATTCCAGGGTTGTTAGACACAGGCTCAAACAATATTTAAATATATAACAATATTTATTAGCTATCACATATGTTAAAAACCAGTTTTATGTTTAGTTTATTTCCAAGGTAATGAGCCTATACTCTTGCCCCTCCGCCTCTGTCCTGGTCAATGGTTCCTCTTCCGCACCCTTCCGGATAGCAAACGGTACACGTCAAGGCTGCCCCCTGTCACCTCTACTCTTTGTCCTAGTGATTGAACACTTAGCTCAAGCTATCAGACAGAATATGTCCATATCAGGGATTCAGACACCCTCTGCTGAACACAAAATATCCCTATATGCAGATGACCTACTGGTCTACATTCAACAACCTCATATATCCCTCCCCTCCTTATTACTTGAATTTCGTAGGTTCGGGGATTTTAGTAATTTTAAATTAAATATGTCTAAGACTGAAGCCCTGAACATATTCCTTCCTCATACAATCCTCACTAGATTACAGGCACATTTTTCCTTCCAATGGAACACCAAAGGCATCTCCTATTTGGGTGTAACGATCCCCTCAAATCTATCGCAACTCTATGCCCTCAATTATCTCCCTCTTCTGGCCCAGCTTCGGAGGGAATTAGATACCTGGAATTCTTCCCTAATACCTTGGTTTGGTCGTATTAACACATTAAAAATGGACACACTTCCTAAATTACTCTATCTGTTCCAAACAATACCCATTTCTGTCCCCAAACCTTTTTTTCTCCTCCCTACGCTCCATGTCCATACGTTTTATTTGGCACCACGGAAAGTCTCGCATCAGTCACACTCTGCTCACATACCCCAAGACTCGAGGTGGGGTGGGTTTACCTGACTTTGAATTATACCACAGGGCTGTATTATTATCCAGGATATTGGAATGGTTCCCTCGTCCCTTCCTTAAAGCGTCCACCATGGTTGAACAGGACTTATCCATTTATGATCTACGGGCTTTGCTCTGGGGTTATAAACATCGGCTACAGTTACTTTCTCATGCTTCTCCATTGACAAAAGCTGCCCTACAGTTGTGGTACAACAAGGGACTACTTCCCTTGCTGTCCACTGATCCATCACCGCTTACATCCCTCTTCGACCACCCCGGGCTACCTCAGGGACTAGGTTCATTCACGGTGGGCCCATACTCACGCCCTGCCTGGCCCATAGCGAGCTCATTTATACATCCCACTTCCGGCTCCCCTGTACTACCTAGGGACCATCATAATTGGCTCATGACCCTGCGCTTATCTTCCTTTTTTTCCGACCTATTCTCCTCGTCCCAGACTCACAGACCCCTGACAGATTTCGAGAAACTGTGCTCTCTCTCAGAAACTCCAAGACACTTGCTCTCCTCTTTATATACAATGCTGCACACACTGATACATGATCAACCTCCCTCCTACACAAAGAAGTGGTCCAAGGATCTGGGAAAGGAACTCCATACATTGGATTGGCGGAAATCGTTCTACTTCACGCACAAATCCTCTGTCTCCTGTTACTCTCATGAGAAAAATTTTAAGCTCCTCTCTCGATGGTACAGGGACCCTCTCTCTCTACATAAAATATTTCCATCTGTGCCCCCGACATGTTGGAGATGCGGCTCGGTTAATGGTAGCTACTAGTGTTGAGCAGAATATGCCATATTCGATTTCGCGATATATCTCGAATATATAGTCGAATATTCGAGATATATTCGTTAAATGCGAATATTCGTGATATTTTTTGGAAATTAAATGATTGCGAAATTTCGCTATTGCGAATGCGAAATTTCGAGAAATGTGGAAGGAGCACTCTGATTGGCTCAGAATATTCGTGATATTTTATAATACAAAATAATTGCGAAATTTCGAGAAATGCGGAATGGAGCACTCTGATTGGCTCAGAATATTCGTGATATATTACAATACAAAATAATTGCGAATATTCGGCAAATACGGAAGGAGCACTCTGATTGGCTCAGAATATTCGTGATATTTTATAATACAAAATAATTGCGAAATTTCGAGAAATGCGGAATGGAGCACTCTAATTGGCTCAGAATATTCGTGATATATTACAATACAAAATAATTGCGAATATTCGGCAAATGCGGAAGGAGCACTCTGATTGGCTCAGAATATTCGTGATATATTACAATACAAAATAATTGTGAATATTCGGCAAATGCGGAAGGAGCACTCTGATTGGCTCAGAATATTCGTGATATTTTATAATACAAAATAATTGCGAAATTTCAAGAAATGCGGAATGGAGCACTCTGATTGGCTCAGAATATTCGTGATATTTTATAATACAAAATAATTGCGAATATTCGGCAAATGCGGAAGGAGCACTCTGATTGGCTCAGAATATTCTTGATATTTTATCGTAATTTCGCAAAAATGCGAATGAGAAATTGATTGCGGAATTTCGACAGTAACACTCTGAAATCGAAAATATGTGTTATTTTAGCTAAAAACAATATTGCGAATTTCTCGAAAATAATCGCGCGATATCGCTATTGCCGAATAATCGCATTGCGATTTTTCGGCAATATAAAATGATCGCTGCAGCTACTCGGCCCAAGGTCTCTAATCATACCAGCAATGCTTTTAGACGTCGATGGGGATCTCTAGGATGTGATCTGTTCTAAAAAAAAATTGAAAAAATACGAATATTCGAAATAGCGAATATTCACAGCGAAATTCGGAATATATCGCGAATACTCGAATATGCCATATTCGAGCCGAATATTCGCAATACGAATATTCGTGAGCAACACTAGTAGCTACCTCCATATTTGGTGGGCATGTCCAGCCGTTCAACCCCTTTGGTCTCAGGTCTTTACCATATATAGTAAGCTATATGATCAACCCCTAACGCCCTCACCGGAAATAGCCTTGCTGTCCATGTTACCTGGTTCCATAGCATCTCAGAAGAGTACCTTACTACGTTTCTTTCTATCGGCCACACGGCAGTTTATCCCCCTATTCTGGAAATCTACCTCTACCCCTCCATTATCCCTTTGGGTCTCCTTAGTTAATGATATCATGCGAATGGAGGAGATGTTAGCCCTAGATTCTGACACCTACGACAAAATTCAGATCCCTGTGGCTTTTATGGATTGATTACTCTTCCTCTGATTCCTTAAAGACATTGCTGACACCTCCAGTTCAACCCTGATACTCGATACACATACTCTTGACACAACTGGGGCATCGTGGCCCGCTCGGTTCTCCCTCCCCTCCTCCTCCACCCATCTTTCTCCTCCTTTACCTTTCTTCTTCTTACTTTTTCTCCTTCTCTCTTTTATATTATTCAGTTATGTTTCTATTACTTCATGTTTTCTCAGTCTTCATTGTTTCTCCATACCACACACTGTTAACAACCCGACATAGGAGACTAACTCATTGGATTCACGTTGTATTCCCACTGTACTAAATTTCGGGTAATTTATATTAACATGTTTCATCCTATGCTGTAAACACCTGATGATTACATATGTTGTATTTTTATACTGAAAAACAATAAAGACATATTTACCTCTAAAAAACAGTTTTAAAAACATATTTACAGAATAAACAGCCACATAGATATCTATCTTGCAACTGTCATCAGGACCAAGGAAAAATACTTTGGGCCAGATCCACATACCTTGGCTGCCCGTGCGGCGTGTCACAGCGGCGTTTTACTTATGCTCAAAGAAATGCCGCTGTAACTTACGGCGGCGTAGCGTAAATGGGCTGGCGGGTGTAATTCAAATTTACTAGTGGGGGGGCGTGTTTTATTATAATTATGAATGACCCGACGCAAACGAAAAAATTTTTACACTACGCATGCGCCGGCCGTGGACGTATCCTAGTTCGCATGCGGGAAATCACGTCGCAAATAGTCAATGAAAACAACGTGAACAGAACTTACGCCCAGGCCCATTCTGGATCGGCATACGCAAACAACGTAAACGACGTACAACACGACACTGTCCCGACGTCCATACTTAACATTGGCTGCGCCTCCATATAGCACGGGTAACTTTACGCCGGAGATAAGCTTGCGCAAACGACGTAAAGGGAACGCGCCGGCCGCTCGGACGTTCGTGAATTAGCGTAACTCGCTAATTTGCATATTCGATGTGGAAATCTGACGGAAGCGCCCCTAGCGTCCAGCGTAACACTACAATTAAGAGAAGACGGTGTAATATAAGGTAAACAAAAATCTGCGCTATTAAACAATATCACTAAATAACCTAGGGGAGGGCAGCGGCTGTTGTGGGATGACAAATAGATATAAAAACAAAAAGCAAAGCTGCGCCCTTAAAATGACATAACAGTATGGCAAGGGTTAATCAAAATCCATAATCCATTGGAGTGGGGCCACTAGTATTGAATCCATGGAACAAAGTTCATAGAGAGATTATGTCCTTTAGATTCAACCTCGATCTTTCACAGACTGTATCACATAAATAAATTCACCCAGTGACTGATGTAGATTAATGTGTGATCCCTTCACCAATAAATGGATGGCCGCTTACCAGAAGGCAAGCCACATAGACGGTCGGCTATAGCCCAGCCGCGGCCTTGTAAACCAGGAAGTGGTGGTCAGAGAAGATCTGACGGGACACTAATCGGTGACACTTGCAGACATCCGGGGAAGAAAATAAAAAATGTGCACCATAGTGTGACTCCGTATAGATAATAAAATATTTAATAAAATAAATGTACTCACATACAACAATGTAAAACCAGCATGTAAATAAAGGTGCCGGCCGGCAATCAATGGGAACGCCAGTCGTCTCTTAGCGTTATTCCGGCGTATCATGTTTTGTGGATACAAAACAATGATACGCCGGCGGGAAATTAGAATAGAATTATGCTGGTGTATCTGTAGATACGCCGGCGTAATTCTTTGTGGATCTGGCCCTTTGTGTAGGTAAAGTATTTGCTCCCACTACATGGTGGCATTAATATTCTACTGTGCTTGCCATCAATTGCCCCAAGACGGTTAGGAAAATTACATCTTTGCCAAAACAGTTCAGCAATTTCCTCCCATCTTTGTTATGTAGGTTTATTCTCTGGACAGAACCAGCTCTTGAGGGAGTCTATTCCACATTTTCACAGCTTTACTGTGATGAAGCCTTTCCATATTTGGAGATTAAATCTCTTTTCCTCCAGACATAAAGAGTGCCCTCTTGTCCTCTGTGATGACCTTAAAGTGAATAACTCAACACCAAGTTCACTATATGGACTATTTATGTATATACAGTATACATGTTGATCATATCCCCCTAAATCTACTCTTTTCAAGAGAGAACAAATTCAGTTCCTTTAATCTTTCCTCAAAGCTGAGCTCCCCCATGCCTCTTATCAGTTTGGTTGTCCTTCCCTGCACTTTCTTTAATTCCCCCATGTCCTTTTTGTGACTGATCCCTGAAACTGAACTGCATATTCCAGATGAGGTCTTAATAATGATGTGTACATGGGTAAAATGCTCTCTCTCTCTCTGGAGTCCATACCTCTCTTAATACAAGAAATAATTTTGCTCACTTAGGAAACTGAAGCTTGACATTGCAAGCTTATGGTCTATCAGAACACCCAGATCCTTCTCCATCACTGGTTCCCCCAGTTGTACTCACTCCCCCTAGCATGTACTGAGCTCAGATTGTAAGTTGGAGACATTTTGTAATGAAGTTATTCCACTGCATAGCTTGGTTATATCTGCAAAGGTTGAATTGGTACTTTTAAACCCAGTATATATGTGTATATATATATATATATATATATATATATATATATTAAAAAGTAAGGGTTCCAACACTGAACCTTGGGGTAAACTACCGATAACCTTAGACTAGGGGTCTACAAACTTTTTAAACAATGGGCCAGTTTGTTGTCCTTCAGTCTTTAGGAGGGCCGGATTGTGGCCAGCAGGGGAGAAAGTGCCCCGGGCGCAACATCAGTGAGAATAAATATGGCCTCAGGGTTGGTGTTCAGTAGGAGGTGTAGTGCCCTTAATAGTCAGAGGAATAGTATCCCATAATTCGTATTTGTAAAAAATATTGCCCCATTGTTGGTGTCAGTGGGAGGTATAGTGCCCCAAGGGCCAGATAACGACTAGCAAAGGGCCACATCTGGCCCTTGGGCCGCAGTTTGGAGACCCCTACCTTAGACCATTCAGAGTAAGAATCAATAACTACTTCTCTCTGAATATGATATTTTAGCCAGTATTCTAGCCATTTACAAACAGATTTTTCCCAGGCCTGTAGACTTAAGCCATGTGTGGGGAACTGTGTCAAAAGCTTTAGCAAAATCCAAGTATACCACATCTACTGCCATTCTTTTGTTTAACCACTTGCCTACTGTGCACCTACACCCCTTCCTGCCCAGACAAAATTTTAGCTTCGGGCACTGCGTCGCTTTAACTGAAAATTGCACGGTTGTGCGATGTGTCTCCCAAACAAAATTGATGTCCTTTTTTTCCCCACAAATAGAGCTTTCTTTTGGTGGTATTTGATCACCCGTGCGTTTTTTATTTTTTGCGCTATAAACAAAAAAAGAGCGACAATTTTGAAAAAAGACACAATATTTTTTGGTTTTTGTTATAATAAATATCACATTTAAAAAAAAAAAAAAAAAATGTTATCTCAGTTTAGGCTGATATGTATTCTTCTACATATTTTTCGTAAAAAAAATAAAAAAATAAAATCGCAATAACCGTATAGTGACTGGTTTGCGCAAAAGTTATATTGCCTACAAAATAGGGGACATAATAATGATTTATTTTTTTTATTTATTTTTTACTAGAAAGGGCGGCGATCTGCGATTTTTTTTCGGGACTGGGACATTATAGCGGACACATCGGACACTTTTGACACATTTTTGGGACCATTTACATTTATACAGTGAACAATGCTATAAATAAGCATTGATTACTGTATAAATGTAACTGGCAGGAAAGGGGTTAACCACTAGGGGGCGGGGAAGGGGTTAAATGTGTATCCTAGGTGTGTTCTAACTGTAGGGGGAGGGGGGTGACTGGGGGAGGTGACCGATTGTGTTGTGTACCTATGTACAAGGGACACAATTGGTATTCCTCTCTCCCTGACAGGGACGTGGAGCTCTGTGTTTACACACAGAGCTCCACGTCCCAGCTCAATTGTAGGCAATCGCGTGTGCCCGGCGGCCATCACGGCCGCCGGGCATATGCACAGTGTTCTAAGTGACGCGACGGGTGCGCGCACGCATGCCCCTAGCTCCTTAAAGTGACAGGACTACATATGACGTCCTGTCAGGAACATAGAGTATCCCGCCCGCCGTCATTTGACGGCGGGCAGGTATCAAGTGGTTAAGGTTTTACTTACCTCCTCATAAAAAGTAATCAGATTTGTCTGGCATCTTCTGTCTTTAATTAAACGATGTTGTCTGTTTCTTAAAGGGGTTGGTTGTATACCCCGCTTGGTCATTTTTACAGGTACGCCTATAAAAAGGCTAAAACTGTAGGTAAAATTAAAACATGCATGGTTTAGGAGATATTCAACCTGCATGCAGAGTGGCGCATTCGCTTTGAAGATTGTGCCAGAAAGTGCCGGAATGGAGGACTCCCTCGCACATGTGCGGGAGTAACGTCATCACGGCTCCAGCCACTCACATCGTGAGCCTGGAATAAACGCAGACGGAACATGTCAGCCCCCTCACCGGTGAGCGGGTGCGCTGTGGGAGCTTTGTTCTAAGGTGCATACTAGCACATTATGGTATTGTCTTGCAGTTTTTTTGGGGGGTGGTGTGGGGAAATATACTCATTTATACTCCAATAAACATGCTTATAGACAAAATGCAATGATGTCTATGGGGAGACATTGCACACAACTGACTAAAAATCAGTAATATAGCATTGAGTACAGAGCAGTAAAACAAAAAAAGAAAATGTTTAATTTGAGTGCAGTCATTTACTCGCAAGTACAAATGAGTATATTACAACACTGGAAATGAAGAATTTTACTCATCCATATACTTGCCTATACTAAACATTACTATTTTTTTTTTTTACTCATCATGGACTTACTGTCAAAAAGATTCTGAGTAAATACCAGTAAATTATGATGCCCGTGTGCAAGGGGTCTTAGCATGTTTACATGAGTATAAATTAGTATATTACAACACTGGCAATCCAGAATCATTTTACTCATCTATATGCTTGCACACCTTTACTCAGCTATTCTCAACATTACTTGTCTTTACACACAGTTCTTTTATTTACGGACTTCATGCCAACAAGTTCCTGAGTAAACATCAGTAAATTATTACCCCTGTGTGCAACTGGCCTTATACTAGTTGCATTTAAAAAAATGCATTTAATGATGTATTAATTATTAAACATTTAATCTTAGGTTTATTGAGGTGTCTGGTTCTTACCAAAGTATTTTATACCAAGTTATTCTCGGGCATAGATACAAGGGGAGTCATTCTCAGTGCCAGAAAGGCACCTGGCTTTTGTTCTAGAATGGGAATGCTTTCGGTAAATATAGCATGGATACAGTGATGGAGCCAGTTGGCATTAGGTTTGATAAGGCACAGTACTTTACAACCCAAGTTGATATTATGAATAAAGAGCACGGCAGGGAATGTTTGCTGATGCGCAGACACCCAAGCACACTTATAAATATAAATGATGGCAAAGGGACAAATGTTGTATGTTGCATAATGAATACATATGAAAGGAAGCTTTATGACGTACTAAAATCCTGCGGCGCAACTATGTTAATACAGCCAAAAGCTTCCACATCATCATGACATTATCCACGTTATCAGTAAAATGTTTGCCATAAACTAACAGAGTGCTAAACAAAGAGATACCCACACCATACATATCACAGGCAGCACATGAAATCTGTGATCTTAAAGGGTTTAAAGACTTGTAATTTGTTACTATAATACTTTTTACACACATTTAATTAACAATGTCATGGAGATGTGACAATTCCCTATCAATTACGTTAGGATTTATCGCAATGTCACATGGTAATCCACAAAGCTGAGGAAGGCTCAATATAATTATTGGACCCACTTTAAAGCTGTCAAACATTAAGCGACCAAGCTCTTATTTATACCCTGGAGCTCAACTGCTGCACTGT
Source organism: Rana kukunoris (assembly GCA_029574335.1). NCBI lineage: Eukaryota > Metazoa > Chordata > Amphibia > Anura > Ranidae > Rana > Rana kukunoris. Next base: position 133,225,641 of record CM056053.1, read on the forward strand.
TAGCAACCAGCACTGAACAATCTGTCAATTTCATAATGGCATTGAAAGCAGAAACTATAATGATTATCTGTACTCTGCTTAACATTGTCAGAAAAGCTAATAGATTTGAATAAGACAAGCAAACTGAATATCATCAATTAACCCTTACTAACACAGGAGCCATTTTCATGAAGAATCATTTAACAGTTTGCTGGCTATCTGAAATCTTTTAGGTCCCATTCACATCTATGGGCATATGTTGCTCGTGCATGCTAGAAAAGCATGTATTCAATGTCTAAATTCAATGGGCCAGATTCACCAAAGAATAACGCTGGTGTATCTACAGATACACCGGCGTAATTAGAATATCCCGCCGGCGTATCATTGTTTTGTATTCACAAAACAAGACACGCCGGAATTACGCTAGGATCCGACTTGCGTAAGTCACTTACACTGTCGGATCCTAAATGCAATAATACGCCGTCGTTTGCGTAACTCGTCGCGAATAGACCTTTAAGTTAATTACGTTGCCGTCATAAATCGCTGTATTTGCGGCGTACAATGGAGCATGCGCAGTGGCCTACGTTTAAGGCCGGCGCATGCGCAGTTCGTTCGGCACGGGGGCGCGCTTTAATTTAAATACAAGCCGCCACCTTTGAATTACGCGGCCTTACGCCGGGCCAGTTACACTACGCCCCTGCAAATTACGGAGCAAGTGCTTGGAGAATACGGCACTTGCTCCTGTAAATTGCGGCGGCGTAGTGTAAATAGCTTACGCGATGCCGCCGCAGGATGTACTTGAATCTAGCCCAATGTTTAATAATGAATATATCATTAAATGCATTTTTTAATGCATAAATGTGAATAGGCCATTCTACTTTCTTAAAAACACACTAAACTGCACCAAATAGATGGACACCAGCCACAAAAGAAAGAATGGGATTTCTAGATGAAATGCATTTTAATGCAGTCAAATTCACATGTTTTACTACAAGAAAACAGACCAGCGTAAATAGGTCTATTAACCAGTTCAGGCATTAATCCGGGAGGCCTTCATATGACGTCTACCTGGATCAACAAAAGTCTGGCCCAGCCATCATTTTGCTATAGACCGGACGGGACTCTAATTGATCCAGGGGGGCATCATATGAAGTTCTCGGGGGCTACGATGCGAAATGCAAAACAATATAAAGTGCTAAATCCAGATAAATTAATAAAAAAAAATTGTCCGCTAATTATTTCCGGTGGCATGAAGATCGGTATCCTGTGAAAGATGAACTCCCTTGCAGCAATTGAACATGCGCCCGTTTGAGCCAAAATAACAAGCCGAGCGCAGAGCTGCTGAATTTGAAAAGGTAACATCCTGGATCTGAGGCTGCAGTTGTTCCTTATCCCACTGCGAGATTTCCATTGAAGAGGAAGATAATACAGCTTACCAGGATCCAACATCTTGACGCATGACTAGACCCATTGGGGTCTATCCCTGAGGTGAGACTAGGGTGACCACGTGTCCTGGATTGCCCGAGACAGTCCCGCATTTTGCAGGTCTGTCCCGGGCACCTTTATTCCAGGACAATACAGTGTTAAGGAATGAAACTGACACAGTCACGCCCCCAGGCCAATCTGATGCCCCCAAAAAAGGCTGCCACCTCACCGCTTTACTCACTGACAGTACTTGTCCTGGCCGGGAATGCCTGGAGGAGTACAATCCCTGCCCCCTGCTTGTGATTGGAGAAATCATAAATCCCACCTCTTTTGTCCAATCACTGTGCTGTGATTCATTACAGAACAAGCTGATTTTTGGGAGGGGGGGTGTCTCTGAATGGTAGTTTAAAAATGTCACCCTAGGTAAGAACCAATGTTTTGCATTGGTTATAGTTTTTAGCACTGCTTCACTTTACTACTTACATGTAGCGCCCCCTTGCTTTCAGCATGGGCACTACGCTAAAGTTAATTGGACTGGGACAGTTACATTGCTCCCAGTCATGATTTACCTAAATTGTGACCTCTGCATTCTAGGGATGTGGTATCGTCTCTGGTCGGCAGTTGACGCCATAGGGGTTTCTGGCAGACCAAGTCTTCCCCAGCAGCCAATTGGAGGAGTTTTCCCTCGCAGGGCATGCTGGGGAGGGGTATATTTGTGACAGGTGTCATGTGTTTTAAAATGTTCGCGGGGTCCCGGTTTCTGGTGCAGCATCCACCTTTAGGGTGCGCGCATCCATGGACCCCACCAGCGTGGCCCTCCTGGCCAAGCTTACAGGCTTCACCGAAGCGAAAAGGGGACCTCAGTGACTTACTGGGTTCCCAGTCCTATTGAATGGATCCCAGGCTGGGTGCCGTGCGATTGGCTCGAGGGGAACCCGGAGGCAGGTTGTCCACTGGGCCTGAATGAACCATTTGGGATCTGGTGACCGGGATGCTGACAGGTACGCTTTACTGTATCCCGGTGGCCTGTGCTAGAATCTACTGGGAGGATTCGCTCTGCTCATTCACCTACTCTCATCTAAAGTAATTGGCCTGTGGCTGAGGCCCTAGAGCCAGGTCTGTGTGAAAGACCTGTTCCTTCCAGACATTTAAAGTGACACCTCGGCTGCCAGGTTAGAGAAAGAAAACCTGTCCGTGGGCACTTCACCCACTCAGGCAGGAGTGGCGACGAGTTTACAAATTGGTACTACTAAGGCCAGGGTTGCCCGTTCGTATCCAGGCCTGAAACCGCAAGTTCTCCACTTTTCATCAACCTTTCTTTTCCTTCCTAACTGAAGTTGATGTTGGCTGTGTTGGCCTGAAAATAAAGCATTGGAAAAACCTTTATTGACTGTCTGGACCTCCGCTCACTACTTTGTTCCTGCATCACACCCCTAGACAACGCTAGGGTAACTTAATGTGCCGATCCCAACAATCAATCAGCGTCTCCTTCGGGGGTAGCGTTACATACATATTTATTGGTGCTGGTGACACTTCAGAAAATCAGCAGCTATTTACACTTTGATTTTCACTACTTTAATATATAATATATGTTAACATTGCTAGAAGCGTATAAGCACTTTATTCATTTTTTGTAAACAATGTATGGCGTCCTTTCATGCCATCCATTGTGTACAATTAGTTTTATAGCTGTGATTGGTCTTTTTTTTTCCAAATAACAATTTTTATTATCATAAAAGGTCGGTACAAAACATAGCAGCAGTTCAAGTGCATTAGATAGGAGGGTATACGAAATTCCAGCTAGTTAGGCTTACACAGTGGTTTCGTATCTATTCATGCTACCAGTAACTTGTAACACAGTTGGGGTTGATCAATGTGATCACATGGTACAGACAGGGCCAATCACAGCCTATCTGTCCCAGCTATTCACAACAAAACATTACATTCAGTCAAATATCTTTGTGTGGGCGTAGCGTATCTTATTTACGCTACGCCGCCGCAACTTAGAGAGGCTAGTGCTGTATTCACAAAGCACTTGCTCCCTAAGTTATGGCGGCGTAGCGTAAATGGGCCGGCGTAAATCCGCGTAATTCAAAGTAGCTAGGCAGTGGGCGTGTTTTAGTATAATGATCCGTGACCCCATGCAAATGAAGGGCCGAACGAACGGCGCAAGCGCCGTCCGTGGACGTATCCCAGTGCGCATGTTCAGAATCACGTCAGATAGAATGCCTAAGTGACGTCGGTGCGCAATGTTTACAACAAGTGAACGTAATCTACGCCCAGCCCTATTTACGTACTACATAAACGGCGTAAAATTTGACGGCGTCGTTCCCTGGCCCAAACCTTAGCATTAGCTGCGCCTCATATAAGCAGGGGTAACTTTACGACGGACGTAAGCCTTACACAATGCGCGTATATGAAGCGGCCGGGCGCATCTACGTTCGTGAATCGGCATATCTTGCTCATTTGCATATTTTACATGGGAACGCCGAATGCGTCCAGCGTAACTATGCGCCTACGATACGCCGGCGTAGGCAAGTTACGCCGGACGACTGAAGCCATGTTTTTCGGCGTATCTTGCTTTGTGAATTGGCGCAAAGATGCGACGGCGCAAATTTTAAATTACGTCAACGTAACTCTTTGTGAATCCGGGCCTATGTGTGGTGGAAAACACCGCATCACCATAAACACACCATCCCCACTGTGAAACATGGCGATGGCAGCATCATGTTGTGGGGAAGTTTTTCTACAGCAGGGACAGGGAAGCTGGTCAGATGGGAAGATGGATGAAGCCAAATACAGGGCAATCTTAAAAGAAAACCTGTTAGTGTCTGCAAAAGACTTGAGACTGGGGCAGAGGTTCACCTTCCAGCAGGACAATGACCCTAAAAATACAGCCAGAGCTACAATATAATGGTTTAGATCAGAGCATATTCATGTGTTAGAATGGCCCAGTCAAAGTCCAGACCTAAATCCAATTAAGAATCTGTGTCAAGACTTGAAAATTGCTGTTCACAGACGCTGTCCATCCAATCTGACAGAGTTTTAGGTATTTTTCAAAGAAGAATGAGCAAAAATTTCACTCTCTAGATGTGCAAAGACATCCCCAAAAAGACTTGCAGTTGTAATTGCAGCAAAAGGTGGTTCTACAAATATTGACTCAGGGGGGCTGAATATAAATACACTCCACACTTTTCACACATTTGACATTTTGAAAACCATTTATCATGTTCCTTCCACTTCACAATTATGTACCACTTTGTGTTGGTCTATCACATAAAATTCCAATAAAATGCATTTACAGTTTTGGTTGTAACATGGCAAAATGTGGAAAATTTCATTCCATTTCAAACTGGCATGTCAATCTCATTTCAGGCATGATTTCAGAGACATCTGTGCGGGTTGCACACCCCCGAAGTTGCCAAAAGTAGTACAGTAACTACTTTTGGAAATTGGTGCGGCACCACAAATGCGGCGTCGCACCGATTTGGATGTGCCATTGCTGCCAATTACTGCCGATTTGGCATGCGATTTGACATGTCAAATTGCATGCCAAAAGGCATCAATGTGAATTTAGGCTCAACCTTTGAAGTGCAGGGAGGCCCGCTGCAAAGGTAAACTTGGATTTTCCCTGATGTTCAGCTTTAAATAAGGTGGCTTTTTTTATTTACCAATACATTCCATTCTTTACACAAGAGAACTGGAGACTTATATATGCAACTTATTATATGAATAACACAATAGACTAAATATATGTCTGACCTTCAGAAAACAAACTTGAAAAGTAGCACCAATTCCTGGTATAACTCTATATTTTATAGTCACATGTCACTGCATTGATTTTGTTTTCCCGAGCTACATAAAAAAGAGCCAAAATTTATGCTCAATAACTAAAGTAAAGCATCACCATTTCATATTCAATCACTGAAGGTGCAATAAATATTACCTTTATGGCGCTATTTGGATTGGAGACAGGAAAGAGAGAGATTGTTACAATAACATGCAGTTTTCCATTATCATCCCTCATCACATGCATCACAACTGTCAAAGTGCACCCGTCAGAGCAATGCAATCCCTCTTTGGGAATTAATCTGGACTCAGAGACAACCAATGGATCAAAAGAGACTGGAAATCAGCTAAGGAAATAAGCTGTAGAAAATATTCCATGGGACGAAACAGTCATTCACCTTGGTAAAAAGAAAAAGGCCTAATACACACTGGACGTTTTTACAGCTGCCGTTTTTGGCTTCAGGCATTTTTTTCTGCAGCCAGAAAACTCCCCAGCATGTTATCCTATGTCCATGCACACATAGGCTTTTTTTTTTTTGCGTTTTTAGCTGTAAAAAAACTTTGATAAAAGCCTAACAATGCTGAAAAATGCAGCTATTCCATAAGCTTCTGTGGGAGTATAGTTTTGCTAAAAAAAAAAAAAAATTCTACTACAAAAATGCTGCAAAACTCATTCTACAGCTCCAGCTTTCTACAGCTAATGCTACTGGCTTTTTTATAATGTCCAGTGTTCATAAGGCCTAATGCCCTGTTCACACGATCGGAATTTCCGATGGAAAAAGATCAGACTTTTTCCATTGGAAATTCCCACCATGTGTATGCCCCATCAGACTTTTTTCCAAGGAATTGCATTAGAGTTTAAATAGAGAACATGTTCTCTTTTACTCCGATGGAATTCCAACGGAATTACGATGTTAGTTTGGCCGGGCAAAAGCACGATCGTGTGTACGGGGCATAACACTATAAGGTCTTAACAGGCCACTTGTGATACTGCATGGTGCAGGCAAAGTTTCAAACGATTAATTCTGTTGATGATCCACCTAAAAGGACTGCACAGACCAGATTGTGGTAAGATTGTTTACTGTAAATATCATTTTTTTTCACATTATGGGTCTTTATAGGTTTGAATTGAAGAATAAGGCTGCTTTTACATTGAGGCGTGAGCCACGGTGGTGGTATAGCAGCGCGATTTTCAGCGCTGCTATACCGTCGTATTTACAGCAGTATTTGGCCGCTAGCGGTGCGGTTTTAACCCCCGCTAGCGGCCGAAAAAGGGTTAATACTGCCCGGAATGCACCTCTGTAGAGGCGCATTGCAGGCGGTATTACCACGGTTTCCCATTGATTTCAATGGGAAGGCGCGGTATAGGGGCGGTAAACACACCGCTCCTATACCGCTGTAAAGATGCGGCTAGCAGGACTTTCGGAGCGGTCCTGCTAGCGCACCGCTTCAGTGTTAAAGCCTTCGGGCTTTCACATTGAAGCCTGCAGGGCAGGTTTTTTCACGCGGTATAGCAGTGCTATTTTTAGCGCTGTACCGCGTAAAAAATGCCCCAGTGTGAAAGGGACCTTAGGGTTTTTAATAAAAAAAGGGAATTCAACTCCCCCCGTTGTATTCTTCCATCACCACCCCAACCCTTTTTGTGACTATAACATACATCTAGAAGTGTTGATGTGAAACTATTATATTTTTGTTGTGACAATGTTCTTTCCCAAGCGATAAGAAGTTAAGATGGTATAGCATAGGATGAGATGTATGCAGGGGCGGACTGACCATTCGGGCACTCGGGCACTACCTGAGGTACCCATGTCACTAGGGGGCCCCATCAGGGTTGCCAGCCTCAGTAAAACCAGGGACAGTATGTAAAAATATATATATTTTTTTAAATCCCAAAGTTATAGCTGCTTCGCCTCTCCAGTAGGTTTTTAGTGTGTGTGTATGTGTATTCTGTGTGTATGTATAATACTGTGTGTGTATACTGTGTGTGTATATTGTGTGTGTATACTGTGTATGTATACTGCATGCGTGTGTGTGTGTGTGTGTGTGTGTGTATACTGTGTGGCCCCATAATCTATTGCCTGGGGGCCCCATAATCTCCTTTTGCCCGGGGGCCCCATGAGTTGTCAGTTCTCCCCTGGATGTATGAGTATCTCTTAAAGGGAGCCATGTAACAGATTTCCATGTTAACTGCATGTACAGTATGCTTTATAACTAACACTTTACAGGTATTTACTGTATATACTTGAGTATAAGCCGACCCGAATATAAGCCAAAGCACCTAATTGTACCACAAAAAAAAACTGGGAAAACATATTGACTATAAGCCTAGGGTGTCCGTCTGCATGCCTCACTGTGCATCACTTTGCCTCACTGTGTCCATGTGCATGCCTCACTGTGCCCATGCTTCACCGTGCCCATGCCTCACCGTGCCCATGCCTCACTGTGCCCATGCCTCACTGTGCCCATGACTAGACTTACATTTAACATGGGAGTATATAGAAGGGGTGCCCGGCTTTGAAAAATTGGTGCTCCCCGGCTGTAGGAAGAGTGGGGCTATATATGTGCCAAGTTTGGGGTCCAGGGAACCTACGGCCAGCCGGTACTGGGTCCCCAAAGTTTGGAAGATTAGGCGCAAGAAGGTGACTCGAGTATAAGCTGAGGGAGGCTATTTAGCACAAAAAAATGTGCTGGAAAAGACGGCTTATACTCGAGTATATACGGCATTACCTCTTATGGAGATCCTGCTACTCCCTGGACAATACCATTCAGCCCATATCAAAATTGCAGTGTGCAGTTTGATCCCTAAGGCAGGGATGCCAAACTTAAGGCTAATACTTACAGGTATACCAGTACTTCCCTGACAATGCCTCTCACCTAGTGACTGAGAAAATGCTTCCTGCAGCAAACTGGTGACATCACAACCTAGGTCAATTAAGCAGGGGCAAATTCACTGGAGCTCAAGGAATGATAAAAAATAATAACATTTAGAAAACAATATTGTTGTTCTGTATTGTGACATGTTCAAAATACATTAACTCCTTGGCGCCGAACGGCTAATGGAAAGCACCCATTCGCAGCTTGCGATTGTGACCTTTCCGATCATATGACTGCTGTGACAGCCAATCACGGCGGTCACATGATCATAAGTCCTGCCCAGCCTCCTGGCATACTAAACACCTTAATGGGCTGGCAGACGCCGTCTCTAAAAGGTTAATGGTCAATTTCAAAGCTTTTCCTAGGCCTTAGCCTCACCCTTACCATGCACAATACCAGTGGCATTCTGTTTGCTCCCTTTATTGCTGCCTATCATCCATCTCAGAATGGCTAAACTGAAATACACCGCAATTACACAAAGAAAAGCTTGCTTTGGGTTACAAGCTTTTATTTGAGTTTTTAGTTTAAGATGGGTTAACATGCCATGATAAATATCTTTGGTAAGGTATGCAAGGTTTGCATTGTATTGCCATCCTAAAGCATATCCAATAACAGAAATGTCATATTTTGCAGCTTATTAGTCCTTAGATGTTCTGGCTGACTTCTTTTTCAGGCTTTCTAATCTTCTCTTTAATTTGACATGGTAATCCTGCAAATTACACACTTCTTGTCTCCACTCACTTCATGGTATCTCTAGAAGAGCCATAGTCGTCACGCAGGCTGGGAATTGGAATATAGGCATGTCAGCCTTTGTTTATCTCCAATACATTATGGATTGATGGTAATTTACACAAGAAATATAATGATGTTTATACTTTCTTTTTGGATCACAGAAAGTGGTGCGTTAACTGCATTTCTGTCAAGATCAACAGGTATTTTCTATACTTGCGTAGATTAAAAAGGGAAAAAGAATGCAGCCACCACATCTAAGGATTGGTACACATCAGCATGTTCAGTTTTTGCTTACTTTAAACAGTAAGTGCAGTATCAGTGCATGCTTTCCATTGGAGTAAATGGGAAGACGACTGTCCCTTAAATGCATGGGAGGAGTAGGATCCAAGAAAGCTGCTATTGCACTGAACAGGCAGTGACATTGGTTTGTCAAGGCTGCTAAAGAGCATAAACCCAAATATTATGTTAATTGAGTACAGGTAAAGGAATGGGTAGGAAATATAATAACATCTTTATGGGTTGCATATACTTTAAGCACTCTATTACGTTAAAGCCTAAGGTTATTTAAAGAATAAATAAGCACAAGGCACATTACTTACCACCTGACTATGTCCGCCCTCCCCCCCCCAACTCTTCCATTCATAAAAGCCATGCAACAAATTCTATGAATGAAACACTATCTATGAATAGAGGGGGTGGACCTTTTTGATCAGCCTCCCGTGCTCTATTCATAGATTACAATTCATTCATAGCCATGTCACACTGATGGTAATTATTGTCCATTGTGCTTATCTTTCTTTCTTTCTTTTTTTTTACTATTTGTAGACTTTGCAAAATACCGTATAGAAGGATACAGCATAATAATAAGAGATGTGTGTCTTTGCAAATTAGTCTATATTTCAACATAGTTTACAGCTTTCCATTCTCAAACCCAGGTAGATTTTGCCATTTGTATAGACATAAATAGTTTATAGTTTATCAGTATATTTATACAAATTAATATACCAGAGTTATAGTGGGATAACTTTGAAGGATGGAGGTTTCTAGGAAGTAGTGTTTAATATGTTTGAAATTGGTTGTTAGCATCCTTTAGCTTTCTAATTGAAACAGCAATTCTAGCAATTATCTTTTTTATTTGGTGATAAAAACTACATTATAAAATGTACATAAAAGACAAGGTAAAGTAGAATGATATGCATTTTTTAGGAGATGATCCATGTATTCATTCCTTAACCACTTAACGCCCGCCCACTGTATATATACGTCCTATTTTTAAAGATGGTTATCTCGGTAACGGCAGCAGCTGCTGCCACAAGCGAGATATCCATCTCTTTAGTGGGCGGGCCTGTCTACGATAACGGCGGTCTCCACGGCGGATTCACTGCGAGATCACCGTTATCGGTGGCGGGAGAGGGCTCCCGCCGCTCTCCCGCGCCCTCCGCCGTTTACTGTAGCCGTAGGCAGCGGCGGAGGCGATCGTGTCTGCTCGGCTGCTGTGTGGGGATACGAATGAGGCCAACATGGCACCCACCCGTCCCCCATAGCTCTGCTGGGCGGAAGTGACGTCAAAATGTGAGTCCCGCCCAGCGTCTTAAAGAGACAATTTTTTTGTTTACCTTTTTTCACAAGACAATTTTTTTTTCTTCATTTAAGCCTAGATATGAGATCTGAGGTCTTTTTGACCCCAGATCTCATATTTAAGAGGACCTGTCATGCTTTTTTCTATTACAAGGGATGTTTACATTCCTTGTAATAGGAATAAAAGTGGTATTTTTTTATTTATTTGAGTGCTAAAATAAATAAAAATAAATACGAAAACAAAAAAATGTATTTTTTAAAGCGTCCCGTCTCGACGAGCTCCTGCGCAGAAGCAAACGCATACGTGAGTATCGTCCACATATGAAAACGGTGTTCAAACTACACAAATCAGGTATCGACGTGATCGTTCGAGCGAGAGCAATAATTCTAACCCTAGACCTCCTCTGTAACTCAAAAAATGCAACCTATAGAATTTTTAAGGGTAAAAGTTTGACCCCATGCCACGTGCGGGCACAATTTTTAAGCGTGACATGTTGGGTATCATTTTACTCGGCGTAACATTATCTTTCACAATGTGTAAAAAAATTGGGCCAAATTTATTGTTGTCTTATTTTTTAATTCAAAAAAGTGATTTTTTTCCAAAAAAAGTGCACTTGTAAGACCACTGCGCAAATACGGTGTGACAAAAAGTATTGCAATGACTGCCATTTTATTCTCTAGGGTGTTAGAAAAAATATATATAATGTTTGGGGGTTTTAAGTAATTTTATAGCAAAAAAAAAACGTTTTAGTCTCGTAAACACCGAATCTGAAAAACAGGCTCGGGGCTTAAAGGAACACTAAAGGTTCGTTTTTTATTAGATCAATTGATTGCTGTAAGCTAGCATTTGACCTCCAAAATACAGTAATCCAGGTTTGACAATGCCATTTCCTGTCTCTCCTCTTCTTGCTTTCCACCAGCACCTGCATGCTCACCCCCTCCCTATGACTACAGCCCTGCGTGAAGATGCTCTCTTAACCCTCACAGGCATGGAGGCTAAGCCTAGTGGGAACTGTAGTTCCCATTAGGCCGTGATGTAGCAAGAATGAATGCGCACCGCAAACCAGGAAGTCAGTGAGAATAACGATTCAGGAGTGATGGAGGTGAATAAAACAGCTCGATTTCAACAGGTATCAAACTAGTTATACTGCAAAACATTACTTTTTACTTTATCAGCTACTGTCAGACTTTCATTTAAGAGGAAAATATTTTTGTCTTTACAACCCCTTTAAGTGATTAACTGTATCTTGACTAGGTACATATTATGTACATTTAGGCAAGTATCCAGACCTTTCTTAAAGCAATCTACTGATTGCTTTAAGAAAACAAAAAAAAACATTTTTTTTAAAGCGCCCCGTCTCGACGAGCTCACGCGCAGAAGCGAACGCATACGCGAGTAGCGCCCGCATATGAAAACGGTGTTCAAACTAGAGGTCGACCGATATATCGGCAGGCCGATATATCGGCCGATATTTGGCCGTTTTGGAGAAATTGGCATCGGCCGATTTTTCTCCAAATTAGGCCGATATTTTTCATGGCGCTAGCGCTGCCACGGCTCCGGAGCTAGGCCGAGGCTGCGGCCTTTTCTGATGCTGTGACCGCAGCGGCAATCCGCGGATTGCCGCCGCGGTCACAGCATCAGGAAAGGCCGCGGCTTCGGCCTAGCTCCGGAGCCGCGGACATCTTGGTACACCCAGCGTTGTCGGCGGCGGCGGCCGCCGATTGGCTGTTACAGGCGTCAGTAGAGAGCAGCGAGCAGGCCCCTCCTCCTCTGTGGGTGTATACAGAGATGAGGGGCCCGCTCGCTGCTATCTACTGACGCCTGTAAGAGCCAATCGGCGGCCGCCGCTGCCGACATTCTACACCCCAGAATGTTACTGGCCCGCTCTGCATTCTGGGGTTTGTAGGCAGAGGCCAGGCGCGCAGCACATCAGGGGACTTTTATTTTTTACAGTGTAGAATGTCGGCAGCGGCGGCCGCCGATTGGCTGTTGCAGACAGGGGTGGTTGGCACAGGGGTGGATGGCACAGGGGTGGATGGCACAGGGGTGGTTGGCACAGGGGTGGTTGGCACAGGGGTGGATGGCACATGGGTGGTTGGCACTGGTTGGCACAGGTGGTGCACTGGTTGGCGATGCACTGAGGTGATTGCACTGGTGGGCATTGATGAGGTGGCACTGGTGGTGGACACTGATGGGCTGCACTGGTGGGCATTGATGAGGTGGCACCGGTGGGCATTGATGAGGTGGCACTGGTGGTGGACACTGATGGGCTGCACTGGTGGGCATTGATGAGGTGGCACTGGTGGTGGACACTGATGGGCTGCACTGGTGGGCATTGAGGTGGCACTGGTGGTGGACACTGATGGGCTGCACTGGTGGGCATTGATGAGGTGGCACTGGTGGTGGACACTGATGGGCTGCACTGATGGGCTGCACTGGTGGGCATTGATGAGGTGGCACTGGTGGTGGACACTGATGGGCATTGATGAGGTGGCACTGGTAGTGGACACTGATGGGCTGCACTGGTGGGCATTGATGAGGTGGCACTAGTGGTGGACACTGGTGGGCATTGATGAGGTGGCACTGGTGGTGGACACTGATGGGCTACACTGGTGGGCATTGATGAGGTGGCACTGGTGGTGGACACTGATGGGCTACACTACAGGCTGCACCCCACCTCTCCACCCTAAACAATTATCTCCTCCCCACCTCTCCACCCTAGGTTTTTTGAGTCGAGGAGAAAAAAAAAATCGGCCTAAAATATCGGCCGCAAAAATCGGCAACACATATCGGCCATCGGCTGCCCCGATTTCCAAATATTCTGGGGTTTGTAGGCAGAGGCCAGGCGCGCAGCACATCAGGGGACTTTTATTTTTTACAGTGTAGAATGTCGGCAGCGGCGGCCGCCGATTGGCTGTTGCAGACAGGGGTGGTTGGCACAGGGGTGGATGGCACAGGGGTGGATGGCACAGGGGTGGTTGGCACAGGGGTGGTTGGCACAGGGGTGGATGGCACATGGGTGGTTGGCACTGGTTGGCACAGGTGGTGCACTGGTTGGCGATGCACTGAGGTGATTGCACTGGTGGGCATTGATGAGGTGGCACTGGTGGTGGACACTGATGGGCTGCACTGGTGGGCATTGATGAGGTGGCACCGGTGGGCATTGATGAGGTGGCACTGGTGGTGGACACTGATGGGCTGCACTGGTGGGCATTGATGAGGTGGCACTGGTGGTGGACACTGATGGGCTGCACTGGTGGGCATTGAGGTGGCACTGGTGGTGGACACTGATGGGCTGCACTGGTGGGCATTGATGAGGTGGCACTGGTGGTGGACACTGATGGGCTGCACTGATGGGCTGCACTGGTGGGCATTGATGAGGTGGCACTGGTGGTGGACACTGATGGGCATTGATGAGGTGGCACTGGTAGTGGACACTGATGGGCTGCACTGGTGGGCATTGATGAGGTGGCACTAGTGGTGGACACTGGTGGGCATTGATGAGGTGGCACTGGTGGTGGACACTGATGGGCTACACTGGTGGGCATTGATGAGGTGGCACTGGTGGTGGACACTGATGGGCTACACTACAGGCTGCACCCCACCTCTCCACCCTAAACAATTATCTCCTCCCCACCTCTCCACCCTAGGTTTTTTGAGTCGAGGAGAAAAAAAAAATCGGCCTAAAATATCGGCCGCAAAAATCGGCAACACATATCGGCCATCGGCTGCCCCGATTTCCAAATATCGGCATCGGCATCGGCCAGAGAAAAACCCATATCGGTCGACCTCTAGTTCAAACCACACAAGTGAGGTATCGCCGTGATCGTTAGAGCGAGAGCAATAATTCTAGCCCTAGACCTTCTCTGTAACTCAAAAAATGCAACCTATAGAATTTTTTAAAATCTCGAGATATTTAAGGGTAAAAGTTTGACGCCATGCCACGAGCGGACGCAATTTTTAAGCGTGACATGTTGGGTATCATTTTACTTGGCGTAACATTATCTTTCACAATATGTAAAAAATTAGGCCAAATTTATTGTTGTCTTATTTTTTAATTCAAAAAAGTAAATTTTTTCCAAAAAAGTGCGCTTGTAAGACCGCTGCGCAAATATGGTGTGACAAAAAGTATTGCAATGACTGCCATTTTATTCTCTAGGGTGTTAGAAAATAAATATAGAATGTTTGGGGGTTATAAGTAATTTTATAGCAAAAAAAACTGTTTTAGTCTCGTAAACACCGAATCTGAAAAACAGGCTCGGGCTTAAGTGGTTAACTGTATCTTGACTAGGGTAGTTCAGAAACAACCGTATTCACATAACTCTGTTCCCAACTCCATCCCCCTCCATTAAATCCACATTGGAGTTAAATGGCAAGTTTGCCTTTTATTAACAAAACCATAAATAACAACATAAAACATAAAGCAGTCAGAACAATCCAGATCAAGAATTGTTGCAGGTCCTTGACGGCACCATCTACAACAACTTTGGAGTCTGTGGTACCATTAAGTTAGGTTCTGTGCCTAGCCATCAAACACCGCCTCAAGGATTATCCTAACTGACCACAGACCTTTACCACCTTAGTCTAAACTGAACAAGACCAACCAGAGGACTCTATACCTGAGATGTGTCCCACCGTTTTATTGGTAAACGCCATGTTTTTGACACTTTTCAAGGACTCCAGCCGCCAACGTCCAACCTCCTTAGCAAAACGTAAAAAAAAACATTACCAGGGCAGGAGGGAGGGACGTTCCTCTAAGGCCGTGTACACACGAGCAGACAGATTTTTTCAAATCGGTCGGGCCGACCAATTTGAACAACTCTGTCTGCTGGGGACATATTGGTTTGATCGTGTACACACGATCAAACCAAAATCCCCGCCGCCAGACGGCGCGGTGACGTGGCGGTGACGTTGACACTGCCACGTCACCGCAACAGGAAGTAAAACACTTCCGTGCATGCATCGAATCCATTCGGCGCGTGTGCGAGAAGACATGTCTGCTGGTTAGCGTACTAATGAGCAGACATGTCGGGCGGACGGGTTCCCAGCCGACAGATTTCAAAGCATGCTTTGAAATCTGTCGGGTGGCCAAATCCGTCGGCTCGCCCGTACACACGGTCGAATCTGTCTGCTGGGACAGTCGGGCCAAACCGTTTCCAGCAGACAGATTCGACCGTGTGTACGGGCGAGCCGACGGATTTGGCCACCCGACAGATTTTAAAGCATGCTTTGAAATCTGTCGGCTGGGAACCCGTCCGCCCGACATTTCTGCTGGTTAGTACGCTAACCAGCAGACATGTCTTCTTGCACACACGCGCCGAATGGTTTCGACGCATGCGCGGAATTGTTTTACTTCCTGGTGCGGTGACGTGGCGGCGTCAACGTCACCGCCACGTCACCGCGCCGTCTGGCGGCGGGGATTTTGGTTTGAACAAATCTGTCTGCTCGTGTGTACGCGGCCTTACAATTTCCAGTCTGCAAGTGAAGCCCCTTCACTCTTCCCCTTCAACTACTATCTCTCCTGCTCAACCCGTCCAATATGGTAAGAGTCCTGACTTTTTATATAATAACAACTAATTTAACCCACAGCTGCCTAGTTTTCCTTCCACCCTGTCATGTATGCACTACGCTTATTTACTTCCTTTAAGCTCCGGGCATGTCTTGTGTGAATAGTAAAAAGTAGGTTTTCTGGTAGTTTATTCTGTTCATCCAGGGATTTATATGTCACCCTGCTAGCATCACCACTGGCAATGACATAATGTAACGCAACCACAAGAGGAGACCATTGAAGACATTACATCTGTTGACAGGAACAGCAGAAGTCTGCTCGCAGATCAAATTATATACTGCAGTCCAGTTTTGGGCACCAGTTCTCAAAAAGGATATCGGGAAACTGGAGAAAGTGCAGAGAAGGGTAACAAAACTGATAAGAGGCATGGAGGAGCTCAGCTATCAGGAAAGATTAGAGGAACTGAATTTATTCACTCTTGAGAAGAGGATATTAAGGGGGGATACGATCAACATGTACAAATATATAAGGGGTCCATATAGTGAACTTGGTGTTGAGTTATTCACTTTACGGTCAACCAGAGGACACGGGGCACTCTTTACATCTAGAGGAAAACCATACCGTGGTTGAAAGAGAAAAGGATGAATGTCCTTGAATGGCCTAGTTCAAGCCCAGACTTAAACCACATTGAAAATGTGTGGAATGACTTGAAGACTGCAGTCCACAAATGGTCACCAGTACATTTAACTGAACTTGAATAGTTCTGCAAAGAAGAATGGGCAAATATTGCAAAGTCTAGATGTGCAAATTTAGTAGAGACATACCAACAGACTATAAGCTGTAATTAAAGCAAAATGTAGTTTAACCACTTAAGGACCGCCGCATGTACATATACGTCAGCAGAATGAAACGTACAGGCACATTGGCGTACCTGTACGTCCCTGCCTTGACGTGGGTCGGGGGTCCGATCGGGCCCCCCCCCCCGGTACCTGCGGCGGTCCCCGTGGCTGTGCGAGCTATCCAGGATGAGGGGGCGGCTGTTCGTTTTTGTCCGCCCCTCCAGATCGCTCCCAGCCAACCCGCGCGCTCCCCCTGCGTGTCAGTTCCTCCTCCTGTGTAAACACAGGAAGGGGAAAGTGATGTAATCTCTCCTCTCGACGGTATTTTCAACCGCCGCTGAGGAGAGAAGACATCAAACAGTGAGTCTGCACAACACTACACTGACACCAGTACACACAGGCACATTAACCCCTTGGGATCACCCCCCACCCCCCTGTCACAGTGTCACTGAATGCAGTGATCATATATGTACTGATCACTGCATTTAGTGTCAGTGTGACAGGCAGTGTGACAGGCAGTTAGTGTTAGGTTCAGAGTAGCCCCCGTACCCCCCCTAATAAAGTTTTAACCCCTTAATCACCGCCCTAGTTAACCCTTTCACTCCCTATTGCCAGTGTCACTAAGCGATCATTTTTCTGATCGCTGTATTAGTGTCGCTGTTCCCGCTAGGTAGCTATTTTTTTTTTATTGCGATTTTTTTTTTACTAAAGACATGTGGCTGAATATATTTTGGCCTAAATGTTTGACTATAATTTAGTTTAGTTGATTTTTCTTATAACAAAAAGTAAAAAATATTGTTGTTTTTTTCAAAAACGTCGCTCTATTTTTGTTTATAGCGCAAAAAATAAAAATCGCAGAGGCGATCAAATACCACCAAAAGAAAGCTCTATTTGTGGGAATAAAAGGACGCAAATTTTGTTTGGGAGCCATGTCGCACGACCGCGCAATTGTCTGTTAAAGCGACGCAGTGCCGAATTGTAAAAACCCCTTGGGTCATTTAGCAGCATATTGGTCCGGTCCTTAAGTGGTTAATAAAATACTGACATAAGGGGGTGATCCTTTTTCCAACTCAGTGATTCCGTTTTTTTTTTCTGAAATGTTGGTATTATATCTTTCACTTGCATGTTATAAATTGCACTAGTAAATACAGCTGGGTAAAACAAACAACAAAATGTGATTATTTTAAAGGGGGGGGGGGTGATTACTTTCTATACCCACTGTATGTCTTTATTTTCTAAATTACAATGGAAAAATTACAAATTTCATGTAATCATTTCTATGAGCAGCATAGCGTACATCTTAAAATAATATTTTTAGAGCCAATTCACTGACAAAAGCACTGTTTTTATTTTTTACAACTGAAAAGGACCATTCTAGATGGAGATATGACCCTAAAGGCTTTCAAAGTTAAATAACTATTCAATGTGAAAAATAACAGTTCCAAACCTAGGCAATATTTATGTTTATGAATCGAGCATTTTGATAAGAAAATTATCATTTGAAAATAAAATATGCATCTTATTAATTTGATTGCCTTGAGCTAAGTGCTTTTAGGGGAATCTAAAGTATATTTCATAAATTTTCTTATGTGAAAACTTTTTTTTTAAAGATTCCAAATTTTTTAGTCAGGTAAATATCAGCTATTGAATATTTGTACATATCCAGCGAGCAGGTGAAGCTGTAGCTTAATTTTTACATGGTTAAGCCCTCATGCATGCAGAATGTTTTTGTAGCTGCTTTAAGGGGCGTCTGGCATTTTTTTTTCTCTGCCTCTGAACTCTCCTCTATTAGTCTACGTGTCCATGCACACATACACTTTTAGAGGAGTTTGGAGGCATATGCGATTAGAGACAGTAAAAATGTAAAACGCCTAAAAACACGCCCTGAATGCATCTAAAAGCTTGTTACAGCGTTCAGGTGCATTTGCTATTTATAGGCATTTTTACATTTTATAGGTTAGTGTAAAATAATGATTTCTGCATATTCATGAAATTAAGTAATTTACCCTCTCTGGGATGCAGCCCTAATTGGATCCCCCCTATTTGGGAGCATTGGGCTAGGTTTGGGGGACTGCATGTTGGATTGGAGGGTGTTTGATTCTCACCTAATGGTGGTTGGGAGTTCCTTATCCCTTGTGCTCTACTGTCTCATACTATGTGGTACTGTGGATTATGTTTATTTTATTGTTTAATTATATATATATATTAATTGTTCTATTTCTTTTTTAGAGCATTACTTGCTAGATTGGTTACAGCCTATTCCCCTGAGAAAGCCAATGTTTTGGCGAAACGTGTAGGGAACATTGGACCCATCACCATAACAGGCCTTTACGATCTGGGCTATTAGCTCTATCTATGCTCTCTTTATTTTGATTGTTTTCATGTATTGTGTTTGTGATATATTTGTAATAAAAATTTTAATTTTTTAAATATTTTGTTTTGATTAAATTGCTTTGGCACCGCAATAATCCCCATTCTCTTTTTCCTGTTCTCTGAAGTAATAATTTCATGTTTCTACAGGAAGTTCCAGCATCTTTTACAGATCTTCTGTGATCTTCCGTTGGACATCCCACCTACGCAGACCGGATTCATATAGCCAAAGTGTGGACGGAAATAGCAAGAAGATTTACACCAAGCTGCCAAAATGCCATAGCAGCAGAAGAAGGGTAGGGTGAGCGATTGAAACCTTTTTTTACTTCTTTTCCTCAATATAAAATTAAATATCTTTATTATTTTTTTTTCTGATAAAGAACTTCAAATAAGATGGGAGTGAATCTGAAGAGACCTTAATGTGGAGGAAAAAGCTGCTAAAAGTGGATCTCGTGCACTGCCAAAGCCATTTTTTTCCGACAGCTGTTGGCTCAAACTTGTCTTGCATACACAAGGTCACACAAATGTTGTCGGAGATTCCGAACGTCAAGAACACTGTGACGTACAAAAAAAAAATTAAGTTTAATAGCCAGTGCGGCTCTAATGCTTGATTCTGAGCATGTGTGCAATTTTGTGCGTCGGAATTGTGTACACACGATCGGCATTTCCAAACAAAAAATCTTGTTGTCGGAAAATTTGAGAACCAGCTCTTAAATTCTTGCTGTCGGAAAGATGCAGAAGCAACAAAATATATTACACATATTAAACATATTGATCCTGCCATTGATCCTGCAAAAACAAATCTGCAAACTGATTACGTATGGTCATGACCCATGAAGTTGACCCAGGGTTCATAAACTGCACACGTTGACTTGGATTTTGTGGCTCCAGTTCAACATTGCCTCTCTCCTTATCCCAAAGAAAGTTATGAAGGACGCAGCATTTCCACATCTAGCTGCATACATGACAGCAGTACTTTTCACTTTGAAGACATCGAAGGCACATTCCACAACACAGCGGCCATGAGTAAGCTGATAATTGAAGATTTTTTGCTTCTGGCTGAGATCGTAGCCACTGTACGGCCTCATTCGATTTTCGGCCAGTCCAAAGGCATCATCTGCTATCATGACCAAAGGTAGACTGGGTTCTGCTGTGCACAGTAAAGGCCTGCTGGGTGGAATGTCAAGGCGTCCTTCATGTAGGTGACGTCCAAAGGCTGACTCTTAAAAGATACAAGCAACACCATGGCCGCTGTATGCTCCGACATCCACAGCTAAGAATCATAGGCTCGCAACAGTTAATTCAAGGAGGACCACAGAAAAATACTTCTTATAGTTGAAGTATAGGGAACGGGACTGAGAAGGCTTTTTAACCTTGACGTGCTTGCTGTCAGGAGCACCGATGCAATTGGGAAACTGGGTCTTCTCCTAAAATTCCTCAGCTATAGATTCCCAGATGTCTTCAGTCATGACCACTTCCTTCAAAACCTCCCACAATGCCAAACAGGTGTCTCGTGTAACTCTGGCCACTGTGGAGACACCCATGAGGAAATAATGGTGTAAGGCTTCGTAGCTTTGTCCAGTTGCCAGAAAGAGTTAAACATACATGCACATGAAAAAAAATATTTATAGAGAAAAATAAATGATATAATAATTTTCTGCATGATGGGATCCATAGTGTATTCAGACACAAAACCCAGGTAGCTCCTAAAGAAATCACTGTTCTCTCGGCTGTCAAAATGGAATTGAAAAATGAATAAAGTATTATTTAAAAATGCATTGTAGGAATTGGGGAGTGAAAAATAGCAAGGGGAGGGTGTTTATGGCAAAAACTCACATAAACGCTCATAAACATTTTTCAAAATGCATTTTTAGCGCTGCTTTTACTTAACAGCAGCGCTGGCGTTTTTTAAACATCCTGGGCTAGATTCAGGTACAATTACATTGGCGCAGAGTATCAGAGATACACTACGCCGCCGTATTTTACCTGGCTCTACGACTAATTCATGTAGATTTTGGCCCGTAAGGTATGGCGGCGTAGTGTATTTCTCGCGGCGGAATCAAAATACGCGATTTTTTCGAGAAAACGACGGGAACTCCACCCAGCGGCCGCAAATTTATTGCAGCGTAGATCCGAAGGCGTCGATTGAAGCCCGAAGCCGTCGTTTCATGGTTTGAGGATTCAGACTAATGAAACGACGCGCGGAATTTGAAAGTACTCCGGTCTAACGCGAGATAGACCGGAGTAAGGGCTCTGTGAATCTGGCCCCCTGTGTGCATGATGCCTAATATATTGCTTTACTTATTAAACTGAAATTTACAGAGCACAATAGCTGAAGCTGAAATATACACCTACTTCATCCTTTGAAAATAAATGGTTTCTGATGTGCTCTATTTTTAGTAAACCCATGATATTATATAATATATTAAGTGTACTTATATGTTTATTTGTAAAATAAATAATATATATACCCAGTATATATAAAACATCAAAAAGTGCATATTCCTAAAAATTTGTTTTTTAAATGGCGTTCTCTTTTTTTTATCCTAGATCCTTGGGACATGCACAATTTAATTATATATGCCATTAAGTAGCTGCTCAAACATGAAGCAGTAAAAACGAAATGTGACTCTAAGGTGACACACCATGGAAAAGATCATCCTCCAGTAACTGACAGTCCCAAATGCAGCAAACAAGGTCAAGATTGATTACATCTGCACACACAGTTGGTAATAGCTGGGCAGGGCATTGGATGGAAAGCAGGTACATAAAAACATACTGCAGATAAAAGAGAGACTATAAACTGACACCTCAAGGTCACAGCAAATAATTTTAAAAGGCAAGGCGTATTACTAGAGGCTAGGGAGGTAATGGTGTTTAGCGCAGCAGATATGGAATTAAAGCCATGAACAAAGGGCACATGGTTATTTAATTTATGTAATGTGACAGCTGAAAAAAACATGCTTCTGATAATATTCTGTACAAAGTATAAATGATCAAGATATAAATGCAAATGATTTCCATTTACAGAAAAAGCTTGACCCATACCAATCATTTTAATATAGAAGCTGACCTCAAGTGATTTTGATTAATGATGATTGCCTATGGTCAGTAATTGGACTTTTGCACAAATGTTTTCATACAATTATGCTAAAGTGTATCTATGGTCAAAATGTAAAAGCATATATTAGTTTCCACAATGAATTTTAATTATTTCTGTCTTACTTCTCTCAATCTGGATGATCTTTGTAGTTTGTAAACTTACTTTTAAGATCCCCAAACATTTACTTCCTTGAATTCTGTGCGTTGTCAATCAGCCGGCTGTGTCACACATTTCACAGAGCATGCCATCTGAACTACAGAGGTACTGAGAGGAGGCATTTTAGCAAGCAGAGTTAGTACAAAAAATCACTGCTTGCAGGCAGCAAAGTACAATAGGATATGTAGTCCTTAAAAAAATTAAAGTAAACAGCAGAGGAGAAGCTACAAAGCATGCTGGGAATCCAGGAGGGTGTGCAAAGAGATGGCAAGCAGACAGGCAAGACTCATAATATGAAAGGAACATTTTTACGTAATCTTTTAATGGATTATCAAATATAACTATTGTTTGTATTACAATGGCAATACTTACTTTGTAAAATGAATGTGTATACTATGACCATAGAACTCCTTTAAAGTGGTACTAAAGCGGACCTCCACCCAAAAGGGGAAGCCACATGTGGCACTTTTTGGGGGTGGAGGGGGGAGCAGGTACCTGTTTTTGACAGGTACCCATCTCCACTTCCAGGTAACCTTGCAGCGGTGGGTTCACCAGGGATGCACAGTACGGAACTGGCAGTGAAGCTGCAAGGCTTATAAGTAATTCCCAATGAAAAAATCAGCTGGGGTGACGACATTGCAGGATCCCTGTACAGGTAAGTGGCCTAATATAAAAAGTCAGCAGCTACAGTATTTGTAACTGACTACATTTTTTGGTGGGGTGGGGGGGGGTTTGAGCTGGATCTTCTCTTTAAATTCAATACCCCGAATTTTATAAAATGCAGCCTACCAATTCTAATGCCTTGTACACACAATCGGATTTTCCGTTGGGATAAACTCAAACGGATTTTTCAGACAGAATTCCATTCAAGCTGTCTTGCATACACACTCACACCAAATTCTGACTGTCAAAAACACGGTGACATATAACACTATGACGAGCCGAGAAAATTTAAGTTCAATGCTTCAGAGCATGCGTCGACTTGATTCTGAGCATGCATGTTTTTTCTCCGTCGGAGTTCCCTACAGATGAACGAAATTTTCAATATAAATTTTTTTGGTTGTTCTGTTTCTAAATTCCGACGGAAAAAAAGTCTGATGGGGCACACACATAACCGATGAAAAAATTCCATCTGACTTTTTCCATTCGAAATTCTGATCGTGTGGTAGCTGCATTCGTTTTCTGTTTTTAGCCTTTTTTTCACTCTGCTTTCACCTGGTGATATGGCTAGTAATACACCTCCTGTATTAGAGTGTCCCCACTGTATCGAAGGAGCACAGGGGGCACATTTGGACAGCAGCATTGTCAGTCTGGAAGGGGGGGGTGGGGTTTGTTAGATGGGCTATCAGATTAGGATAAACTAACAAATTGAAGCCAAACTCCAAATAACATTTAATAAGCACTACAGCAAACATTTTATTTTTTTCCTTTTGGGATAAAGGTTTTAAATAAATAAATAAATAATAGCTAATCATAGTATGCACCCCTCCCATTGTTGAATGGTTTGTCTCATCCCTGTAACAGATACATCTGCAAGAGAGCTTGTTCTTTTGAAAAACAACTAGACCACCAGATGAAAATAAAAGTAAGAAACCCTAAAAAGAAAAACAAATGCAGCCATCACATCTAAAAAATGGTAAACTGCAATATAATAAATGATTGCTTTTGGCATTAATTTAATGGCCAGAACTAAGCAACATGGAATGAGATGATAAGGTAGAACTTCATATGAAGAGTCAATGCTCTTGCAGCTTTCATCATCTGTTTTGTAATATTTTGCAGTTTATGAATGCTCTTTCCCATTCTGAACCTGTGTTGCATTATTGGTAGTAACTTTGCACCCATTTTGCACCCATTTAGTAAACTGAAAGTTACAGTTACTCCCTGTCTGTTCTTTTGGCCAATTACCTATTGTGTTACAGAACTTTACATAGTAAAACCTAATACTAATTTGAAGTGAGAATAAAATAAATAAAAAGACAAATGTGTCAACTGTAGAAGCCAAACAGAGTATGTCTGTCATTTTGTTAGTACTGGGTAACCAATGAAAACTAACCTGTTATTTGAATTTCTTATTTTTTATTTAAATGTATGGTATAATTAAACAAAATTATGTATGGTATAATTAAATAAAATTATGCATGGTATAATTAAAAATAATTATTAAATAAAATGTATGGTATAATTAAATACAATTATGTGCCATATTATGCTGAAAGTTGACTCAAGTTGTCTAATTAGCAGAATATAAAGGTGGACAAAATAATAGAACACCACTTTAAAAATAGCTTTCATTCTGAAGCTATATTATTTAGAGAATAGGGGATAGATGCTGCAATGTATAACATTTGAATAGACCATGGGTCTTCAAACTATGGCCCTCCAGTTGTTCAGGAACTACAATTCCCATCATGCCTAGTCATGTCTGTGAATGTCAGAGTTTTACAATGCCTCATGGGATGTGTAGTTCCGCAACAACTGGAGGGCCATAGTTTCAGGATCCCTGGAATAGACCATGTGTTTGGGTTGGCAGCTCCTTGACCTGGGTTTGAAGTGTACTTTTGTTTTTATTTTGGATAGAGTAAGAAAGAATTGTAACCCCTGTCAATTTTATTTTTGCCATCTGTGTCCCATAGGGGAGATTTCCTTTCACTTCCTGTGACAAAATTGGAAATGAGAGGAAATCACTTCAACATAAGAGAATGGCGTGTCCCTCTATTAATGTTCTGATCTCAACACAAAATTTGGGACCGACGGACCAATTCAGCAGACAAATCCGATCGTGTGTATGGGCTAGAGGACATGTCTGACCGGCGGACAAATTTTAAAACATGCTTTAAAATTTGTCCGCCGGAGACATGTCCGTCGGATATGTCCGCTGGTTAGTACACTAACCAGCGGACATATCTGCCCGCACAAGCGTCGGAAGGATGCGACGCATGCGTGGAAGTTTTTTACTTCCTGGTGCGCTGCCGGCGGGGATTTTGATCCGATGGTGTGTACACGCCATCGGACCAAAATCCGATGAGACATGTTCGCTCTAAACTGTCCGTCGGACAAGTTTGAGCGGACATATCTCATCGTGTGTACGCGACCTTACAGTGTTCTTCATACTATAACACATAATAAATGTTAAAATTGCCAGCATAATAACTATTGAAGTGTATGTAGAGCAAATAAAAACTTACATAGTTACATAGTTGATAAGGTTAAATAAAGACACCATCTAGTTCAACCTGTGACTGTCATTTTTTACTTTTGGATAGGGCAAAGGTCAAAACAAGGGCGGATCTAAGGGGGCAATGGGGCAATTGCCACTCCTGAGAAATTTGTTGCCGGGCGGGTGAGAGAGCAGGCGTCTCTGGGAGTAGCTCTGAGGGCGGGTGAGAGCCGGCGGAATCGTGGGCGGGCTAGAGCCGGCTGCTCTGTGGGTGGGCTAGAGTGGGCACCTCCGCAGACAGATGAGAGAGCGGGCGGGCTTTGCCGGTGGGCAGTGCAGTCTGTGGGCGAGCGGGCCGGTTTGCCCAGTGGCTCAGTGTGTGTGTGGGGGTGGGTCAGAGTGAAAAAGCAGGCTCCATGTGGAGCTGGCTAATCAGCTAGCCAAGGGGCGGGGGAGCAGAGAGATGAGATAATCTCTCACTGCCCTGCATCCCTGCAGTAACTTCCACCCTTAATGTGCAGGCAGCAGATTACATTATCTCTCTGCTGCCTGACTCTGGGACAGAAAGAGACAAGCAAAACACCACCTTAGCAGGCAAGTGACAATCCGCAGGGTGCGGAAAGTGACAATCCACAACATGTGGCAGGTGACGTAGCAAGTGACAATCCGTAACGTGTGACAGGTGACGTGGCAAGTGACAATCCCCAAAGGTGTGGCAGGTGACGTGGCAAGTGACAATCTGCAAGATTTGGAAGGTGACGTGGCGAGTGACAATCCGCAGCATGTGGCAGGTGACATGGCAAGTGACAATCCACAACGTGTGGCAGGTGACGTGGCAAATGACAATCCACAAGGTGTGGCAGGTAGAGTGGCAAGTGACAATCTGCATCTGGGGGCAGGCAAGTGACAATCCGCAACATATGGCAGGTTATGTGACAAGTGACAATCTGCATCTGGTGGCAGGCGATGATGGCATGGTGCCATGATGATTGAAGCGCCAACACCAGCCATTGAACCGACAAATTTCCCACAAAAAAACATATTTTCTGGCAGTGCCTCTCCCGAGACAAGACTCTGGATCCGCCCCTGGGTCAAAGCACCTGCCAGTTTATGTTTTGCTGTCTGTGTCATGTTCTGTAGATTTACCCTGATTTCTTATACCAGCAACATTAATAGAAGTGAGAAGATATCGCCTCTCTGTCTCTGACAGTTGTTTTGCTGATGAAAATTACATTTTTTTGTACTTCTCATCAATTTTCCGCTTGATAGCAATGGTCAGCAGAACAAGGAGAGGGGTGAATATACTCAGCTCAGACACAAATAGCAATAACAACTTGACAAGGCTTTCAGTCCTTCCCTACTCAAAAAATGGGACTATAGATACTCTTTAAAATATAGATTTACCGTGTGGTTGTTGTGTTCTAATTTTGTCCAGCTTTTTTCATATTTTTTTAGCTACCTTTATCCTCATTGGAGAGACTTTTCCTTACGGTTGGATAGGCTGGAAGAGAAACTATTCCTAATAGGGTCACGAGCAGAAACAACTTATATGCAAATTTTGCAAATGAGAAATAAAAGATGCTTACTGCAATGGCAACAAAGAGAAAAACTGTTCTGAAGTGTTTTTAACATATTTAGTCTGTGCAAAACGTTAAAAGTTTTAATAGGTCCTAGAGAAAATTTCAATCAAATGGTAGAAAATTAAGCCTGACATGAATACAACACTGAATACATAAAATATAAAATTAAAGAAAACAATCTGATTTTGCTGGAGGTATAATTAACCACAATGCAAATAACCTAAAAACTGCATCAGCTTCCACTTTAAATTTTCATTATCTTTAGTACATTTTAATTTCCTTTTGTAAATGAAGGAGCTTTCTGCAAAATTAAGGTCACACTGGTACAGCTTGCTTGTAAATCTATGAGCTTTAAGCTAAATCAACACAATGGACTTGGAATGTAAATGGCAAAAATGTAGCCATGGTCCTCAAGAACAAATTCGTCTTTCAGAAAGTATCCCTCCCCATTAACTCTCCAGTCAAAGTAACACTAAATTCGGTGAGATATTTTGGTTCCATTAAAGGGTCTTTGTCCAAAAACAAAAAGCTAATTCAGTATGATCATAGATCCTAGAATAGTTAATACAGTAATTGAGCTAAAGGAATGATTTTTGTGATTTTTACTGCATTACTTTCCAGACAACAATAGGCTTATGTATAAACATTGAGGGGAAATGAACTATCTGGGTTGCCTATAGCAAACTTTCTTTAGATATCTTAAAGGATAACAGGAAGAATCTGATTTCTTTTTATGGGGAACTATCACGTAACAGAGGCCGCGTACACACAGCAGAGAACCTCGACGGGCGGAACACATCGTTCCACCCGTCGAGGTTCTCGCCCGGCCGTCAGATTCGGCGACCAGCCTTTTGGGAAGGGCGACGAGCCATTCATTCCGACGGGCCGTCGAGCAAATAGAGAACGGCCCCGTACACATGGCCGAGGTTCTCGGCAGAAACTAGAGAGAACCTCGCTGGGAGCCGCATTCTGCCGAGAACCTCGGCCGTGTGTACGCTCTCGGCGAGCCCCGCCTGTCGGGAAACCCGTCGAGCAAATAGAGATGTATTCCGCCCGTCAAGTTTCTCTGCCGTGTGTACGGGGCTAACCTGCTCTCTATTTCGGCTCAACGGCATTCCCGACGGGATGCTCGCCGAATCCGTACACACGGCCGAGGTTCTCGGCAGAATCAGGATGCCAGCGAGGTTCTCGCTGGTTTCTGCCGAGAACCTCGGCCGTGTGTACGGGGCTTTAGTTGGAGGCTGAGTTAATGAGAGAGCTTCCTTTGCAGCTCTTGTCTGAGCAAATGTGGTGACAGAAGTACAAGGCTCCAAGAAACACAGGTGCCAGTATTTTGGTAGCAGATGATTGCCATGGACAGAGATGTAGTCGAGATGAGCCAGGATCATACATGCTGAGGCAGCAGCATGGACCGAGGTCAATACCAGAAGAGCAGGTAGAGAATAAGCAGAGGCAAGCCAAGGTAGGTATCCAGAGCAAGGTCAGGAACAAGCTGGGTCACCAACAGAAGATCAGTCAGCGAAAGCAGGAACACAGAAACACAAGTCATGGAAAAGCTGAAGAACATCCAGTGATTAGCACACTTCGGGGTTTCCTTTAAATAGGCAACTTGGTGCCTATGCATGTGTATTCACTTATGTGTCAGTGCACACTGGATATTGGCCCAAGCTTGTCTGTGTGCTGGCACATGTGCACGAGCATTAGCTGCACAGGAATTAGCATGATCTGCATGGGAATTAGCAGGAGCTCCACAAAAATGAGCATTAGCTGTAGTGTTAGCATTGGTATTAGCTGTGCAAGCATTGGTCCTCTGACAGGTACCAAGTATTTTTTTCCAGTTTTTCCACAAAGGGCAAACTGGAAACTGGAAAGGTTTTCATTTGTTTGACCTTTAAAGGTAAGCTTATAAAACTTCTGGTATACAAGAACTTTGTAAAAGCACTAGATTTTTTATCTAGGAATCCATCCATCAGCTGATAGGGACCTGGGTCCATGGCACCTCAAACCAGTTGTTTCTCACTGGCCCACACTCAGTATAGCATAGTTCATATCAATAAGAAAAACTGGGGCACAGTCTATATATTTAAATTATTTATTAAGTATTTTTTTGGCTTTGGGATGAGTTTTTTAACCTGTGATCACTAACGTGAAAGAAAGGCTGAGATTGTCTTGGTCTATCTAATTGATGTGGATGAAATAGAAATTCTTGCACTACTTTTTATTCACCTCATCTATAAAGATGTCAGCAACAAAACTGCCAGGGTATGGAATTTGACTATGGTGCAGTCTCACCTAGAAACCATCAGATTTGTACCCGCGTATAAAGATGTCATATTTTAATGTGAATATTTTTAGCCTAAACAAACCTATGCTCATCCTAAAGTAAGTAATTTCCAACTTGCATGCAGTAGTAGGCACCATGAGTTGTTTACATATGCCTTCCTTGCTAGAGCCCCTATAGAGTCCTTTCAACCCACTTTTAAAATCTTAAAAATCAAATCAATGGGGTCAAATCCCTATGTGATAAGTGTTTACTGTTTGTTATTTTTTAAACCAGGTATATAGCTCTTCAATCAGAAATGTGCACTATAGAACAGCAGCAGGGGTAGGTGGGGTAACTCCAGCCAGGGGGGAAACAATTTATTGTGGTATAAGGCATCTTTCACACAAGAAAACCGATCGGGTCCACCTGTCAGTTTTTTAGGCGGACCTGATCGGACTCTCCATTGGCCTCAATGGAGCAACGTATGTCAACGGACATGTATGCAATAACATCTGCCGACATCCAATCTAATCCTGTCCGCTAAAAACAGACGGATGGGAATCTGCTCCCCATTGATCAGATGACAGTTGGATGAAAACATACAGGTGGTCTGTTTCCATCTGACCGCCCCATAGAGAACAGCTTGCGTGTCCATTCTGCATGCACTCTGCAGACACATACCTATCATCCACCCGTTCAGCCAGGATCAGTGGTCAGATTCCCCACTGAGCAGGCAGATCTGCTGCCAGAGTGCACCCCATGTGAAAGGGGCCTAAGTGTGTTCTGGAATGTCTTTTAACAGGCTCAGCAGACACTCCGAAACATGATTATCGTATTGGGAAATAAACTGCGGTACACATGACCAACAGATCATACACTACCTAAAGCCCTTAAGAAGGGTGAACCCCAATCTCCCAAAATGTGTAGTAAGAGTTTTATGTCATACACTAATAAAGTGATTATTTTTCTTCGGCTGGCTGGAGTTTTCAAAACTGTCTAATAATTGTGCTCCACACCTACCTCCATGCTTGAAGAGACCCATTCTGAGGAACCCCCATTAGTCAAGCCACCACTGATAAGGTCTAGCACTACCTGAGCAGTGGGGAAAGCAGATTGTTGTAGACAATTACACAACATACTTCCAAAGATATGGGTTTTCTGCTGCAGATAATGGAGGATTATAAAAATGACAAAATGATAAACTTAGTGGGTTATGGGTTAACACTTCTGTCTTGCAGCACTGGGGTCCCTGGTCCAAATCCTGTTCAAGGCATGTTTATACTGGTAGGTTATTTGAAACCTGTCTAAATTGGTACTAGTTTTTGTGTGAGATAAGGACCTTAGATTGTAAGCTTCTTGAGGGCAGGTTCCCATGTGAATGTTTACAAAGAACCCTCTAGTGTGCTAGAAGTGGTAGTGGTTAGGTGTTTGTCGGTATAGGCAAATTTCAGGCTTGGCTGGCAGTTAAGCCTGTCTGTGTGTTTGGTCTGAGTTGGGAGTGACTCAGACAGAGCAGGGTGACTCACAGGCAACATCACTGAGACCTCCCACTTCTTTCCAGAACATTCTGGAATCTTCTGGAAAGGAAGGAGGAGAGGTGTAGCTGCCTGGAGTGTTCTAAGGAATCCTGACCAATCCCCAATGGGGATTGGCCTCCTTAAATACTCATGCCGCGTACACACGATCATTTTTTGCGATGAAAAAAAACGACGTTTTCAATCATGAAAAAAAAAAAACGTTTTTCAAACTTCATTTTCCAAAACGACGTTGCGTACACACCATCATTTTTTTACAAAGCTCTAGCAAAGCGTGGTGACGTACACCACGTTCGACGGCACTTTTTTCCATTGAAGCTCCGTCTCATAACTTGCTTCTGAGCATGCGCGGGTTTAAAAACATTGTTTTCAACATCGTTTTGCCCACACACCATCACTTTTTATGACACAAAAAACGACGTTTTGAAAAACGACACAAAAAATTCAAGCATGTTGGAATTTTTTTTTTGGTCGTTTTTTTTAAGACAAAAAACTATGTTTTGCCCACACACGATAAATTTAAATGACGTTTTAAAAAACGTAGTTTTTTTTTCATCGCAAAAAATTATCGTGTGCATTAGAGTCAGCCCAGCTGGGGGAGGAGTAGTTCGGGTGGAAGCTTTGGTCTGATGGTGTGTACACACGATCAAACTAAAATCCCAGCAGACAGACATCGCGGTGACGTGGCGGTGACATTGCCGCCGCGACGTCCGCAAACCAGGAAGTAAAATGCTTCCTTGCATGCGTCGAATCCATTCGACGCATGCGGGGGATTTTGGTCCGCTGGTTAGGCGTACTAACCAGCGGACATGTCCGATGGACAGCTTTCCAGCGGACAAGTTTTAAAGCATGTTTTAAAACTTTTGTCTGCTGGAAACCTGTCCGCTAGGCCGTACACACAATCGGATATGTCCGCTGAAACTGGTCTGCGGACCAGTTTCAGCAGACATGTTCGATCATGTGTACGCGGCCTTAGAGTGAGAGAGATCAAGAGTTGAATTGTACATACTGAAGATGAATATAGTTCAATCCATACATTTTCAGCAATCAATTGGGCATCTCATATACATCTCATATCTACACTATCCCCATCCAAGTTTAATCCCAAAGTGCATGGACTGTTTTCTGTCTGGGAGTGACTGAAGATTTTGTGCCTGGCTGGGCAGGGTAACAGACAGACCACAGCTGCCAACAGCGCTACATACAATATTTAAAGCGCTGTAAAAGTTAATAGTGCTGTAAATGCCTACAATACTTGACATGTACCCCCTCCTTTCCTGTATCTAATAAGCCGAACAACAACAACTGAGCTTTAAGAGGCACACTAGTAACACTTGGCCCTCCAATTGAAAAATTATTATACATTTTTACTTATTTTATAAAACTGTATTTAACTGCTTGCCGACCTGCCGCCGTCATTTTACTGCAGCAGGTCGGCTCTCCTGGGCGAGAGCCCGTAGCTCTACATCGGCACTTCTGCGGCGGCCGGCGTGTGCGCCCCCGCTTGCCCCCGGGTCCTGTGCGCGTGCCCGACGGGCACGATCGCCGCCGGGCACACGTGATCGCTCGTTACAGAGCAAGCAACGGGAGCTATGTGTGTAAACACAAAGCTCCTGGTCCTGTCAGTGGGGGAAAAGCTGATCTTCTGTTCATACAATGTATGAACGGAAGATCAGTGATTTCCCCTAGTGAGTCCACCCCCCCATACAGTTAGAACACACCCAGGAACATACTTAACCCCTTCCCTGCCCCCTAGTGTTAGCCCCTTCACTGCCAATGGCATTTTTATAGTAATCCAATGCATTTTTATAGCATTGATCGCTAAAAAAATGCCAAATGTCCCAAAAATGTGTCAAAAGTGTCCGAAGTGTCCGCCATAATGTTGCAGTACTGAAAAAAATGCTGATCGCCGCCATTACTAGTAAAAAAATAAAATAAAAAAAAAAATGCCATTAAACGACCCTCTATTTTGTAAACGCTATAACTTTTGCGCAAACCAATCAATAAACGCTAATTTTTTACGAAAAATATGTAGAGGAATACGTATCGGCCTAAACTGAGGAAAAAAAATGTTTTTTTATATATTTTTGGGGGATATATATTATAGCAACAAGTAAAAAATATAGAATTTTTTTCAAAATAGTCACTCTATTTTTGTTTATAGCGCAAAAAATTAAAACCGCAGAGATAATCAAATACCACCAAAAGAAAGCTCTATTTATGGGAAAAAAAGGACGCCAATTTTGTTTGGGGGCCACGACCGCGCAATTGTTAGTTAAAGCGACGCAGTGCCGAATCGCAGAAAGTGCTCTGGTCATTGGGCAGCAATATGGTCCGGGGGGTTAAGTGGTTAACAAGTGCTAGCAAAAACATATCTGAGAATATTTAATTGGATTTGACAACAGTGGAATAAAACAAAACCGTGGCAAACAACTTGTGTCCAATGACAGGAATGAAACTAGCTAGAAGATTTAAGAGAGCACCACATAGGGTGATGGGACTTTCACAGATAAGTCACTGTCACTGAGGTAAGCACATACACAGTAAAAAATAATAAAATATACATTTATTACAGAATATACAAAGCAAAAAAAATAGATAGCAACATTAGGCCATATAGAACATTGACCAAAAATGATACTCAATCCATGTAAAAGCTTGAAACATTAAACAGGCTGATAAAGGTGGGAATGTGGCTGTGATGGACAGGAATCAATATGTACAG
Organism: Rana kukunoris; assembly: GCA_029574335.1. Taxonomy (NCBI): domain Eukaryota; kingdom Metazoa; phylum Chordata; class Amphibia; order Anura; family Ranidae; genus Rana; species Rana kukunoris. The sequence continues at coordinate 133,259,259 of CM056053.1, forward strand.
ATGTGTGAGGCGATCTTGAGTAATATAGAATGGTATCAACCAGTTTCTTATTGACTTTAGATCTCAGTATAAAACTATTATCGTCCAGGCTTATCAACAATGTCTTATTAACAAGGATCTCCTTGACTATCTTGAAGTTAAATGGCTCATTACATCTACATACTATGCCCTCCCGAAGGACCATAAAAAAAAAAAAAACTGGATGCCCAATAGTTTTATGAATTGGCTGCCATATGGAAACAGCTAGTAAATATGTAGACAGCCAATTAAGATACTTTGCAGTTGCTAAAAGTAATCGAAGGCTTAACCTCCCTGGCGGTATGATTCTGTCTGGAATTACGTACCAAAAGCGGTACAATTATTTGCATGGAAATTTGGCATTTTATACTGTAGGCCTGCAATTCTTAGGAATAACTTGCTTAAATATGTCCAAACAAGACATCCCGGGTATGATAAAGTTTGAAAAACAAAATCATAATTTTTTATATAATAAAAAACTATAAATAATTATAACAAATTATAATGTAATTATAATAAAAAATATTCAATAATGTAAGCAACTCAAAAACACTGAAATTTGCTCAGTTGCAGAATTGTCGCTGTCATTATTTTATTTTTTATGATGAATTTCCCCACAAATCGCTATCGCTCAGTTCTGCAAGTGATTACAATTTATTATCGCTGTTTTCTAGCTGACCTAAAACCATTTTTGACATAAAGGGACACTTTTGGTTGCTATGGGCAATCTACAGTTTCCAGGCAGAAAGAACACTTTTTATTTTATAAAAGAACATGTAGGGCACTGGACAGACCACTAGGGACAAGGGGTGTGTGTATTTTTTACATACAGTACTGTAATCTATAAGATTACAGTATACTGTATGTAAAGTGTTTGTTTACTTTTTTGGATTTGGCGCCGCTCTCCGCTTCCGTGCGTCGTAACGTCGCAGGAAACGGAGATCGGCGGCACACGGGGACGCTGTGTGAATCGAGCGAGCACCCGCTCGCTCACACAGCGGGGATGCATCGCTGGATCCAGGAAGAAGGTAAGCCAGCACGCGCTGCAGGCTCTGCATGGCTACCCACGCTCGGGGATACCGCCAGGGAGGTTAACTGCCCAACTTGGAGCAATTTTAGTGGCTATTGACATCGAGGCCCTATACTGCAATATTCCTCATGGGAAGGGGATTGAAGTAGTTTCCTCATGGGAAGTAGGATAGAAACAACGGGTAGTTGTGTGACTTTGTCACAAAACTGTTGGACCACATTTTAACATCTAACATTTTCTTTTCAACGGGTTTACATACCTCCAGATACAGGGGGTTGCGATGGGGACTTCTTGTTCCCCATTTAATGCCAGCCTGTAGCTGAGGGGATGGGATGGAAGAGATCCCTGTTTGCGGATGGCGGTGAGTCAACCTACCTCTGCCATATCTTGTTATGGCGAAGGTATATCGACCACGTGCTCGTCATCTGGACAGGTACTATGAAATGAATTAGCTCTCGGAATTTATGACATTGATCTCTGCCAACAAGTTTATTCTTAAATTTACTATGCAGTCGGATACATATAGCATTCCTTTTTTGGATTTGAGACAGTTTCTCAGCCCTGACGGTTCTATTTATAGTACTCTATATCGTAAAGAAACGTACTCTGGTATGCAGCATTCCATTCAGTCAATACCTCAGGCTGCGTTAATACTGTACCAGAGAGGATTTCGAAATTGAAGCCAAAGCCCTTTTTGTGCAACTTCTAGCCAAAAAGTTCTGAAAAAGACATATCAGAGGTCAAAATGTAATCAACGACAACAACTCACCTTTAAATCCAGGACCCATAGTGACAATACCACCACTAAATTAATAACCACCTTTAGTGCCCACCAGGATCAATTTCGTGCATTACTAGGCCACAACTGGCACTTCCTTGGAGAGGACCCTGTAGTCTCTAAATATGTATCAAGTCGTCCAGAGATAGTTTATAGTTTATCCCATTCTGTTAAGGACAGCCTGGTATATAGCCACTACTCATCACCAGAATCACTGGAGAGAGCAGTGGGTGGTAAGGGCCCCTATAGATGTGGCAGCTGCGATAAATGTCCTTGGATTAGGGAAGGTAATGTCTGCCCACTACCTAGAGGTAGATATCTCAAATCCAGGACATATGCAGACTGTTGCACTATAGTGGGTATATTTGGCTACTTGCATATGTGGTGTATTATACATTGAGAAGACTAAACGTACCTTTGCCACACTGGAACATCTTTACTCGATGTCTCGATGTCTCGATGTTGGCCTTTTGTATACACAAATGTAGGTCTCAATCACAGTTATGACCCCTCAGTTATCTCATTCTTTGCATTAGAAGTAATACCCCAGCAAGTATGGGGAGGCAATTTTGATAGAAATATCTTACAACAGGAGGCTAAATGGATCTATAATCAAAAGGCAACTATGCCCCCCAGGAATGAACACAGCACTTACTTTCCAACCATTCCTGCAGAGGTGTATTAATTCCTAGATTTGTTGCGACATTCTGGTGTTATTGAGGGTGATCTGACCCTTGTCTGGTGTGGTTACATGGTGAGGCATTCATGTGCCCATGGTGGACAAGGAGGCTCTCCTCTCAACGGTATCTGCATGCCTTAGTCCCTTTGGCAGACAGGAGGCGCTGTGCATGCGGCATCTTTATTGCAGTCTATGACACGGTTGGGGATTGGGTGCATGCGCTCCTACAGGGGTGGATATGATTTCGGTGAGCCGTTTCTGGTTCAGTAATTTCTGGTGGGATTGTATCTATAAAGGCAGAAGCGACAGGTTAAGTTAGTGGGACACACACCACATTGGCGGCGAGGCACGGCTTTGAGACTGAGGGAACATGTATTTTTAATTTGGATGACCCTTAATAATTATGTTTGGATACCAAGGGCATTAGTTCCTGCTGTTCTTAAGTGCTAGAGTATTTATTGTGTTGCTGCATTGATGTGGTCTATCTCTAGATACATTGGGCCATATTCAGAAAGATATTTACGCAGCGTATCTATAGATACGCTGCGTAAATACTAAGAATAGCCGGCGTATCTTTTTTTGCTATTCTGAAAAGAAGATACGCCGGCTTTCTTCTAAAATATGAGCGGCGTAATTCGCTTACACCGTCGTATCTTAGTTGCATTATTACGCTGGCCGCTAGGTGGCTTTTTACGTCGATTTCTCATTTGCCTATGCAAATGAGAAACATACGGCGATTCACGAGCGGACTTGCGACGGCGCATCGTTTTTTACGTCGTTTACGTAAGTGTTAGAAGGCGTAAGGTTACCCCTGCTATAGCAGGCGCAGCCAATGTTAAGTATGGACGCCGGGACCGCGTCGAATTTGCCGTCGGCTACGTCGTTTGCGTAACTCATTCGGGAATGGGGCTCGACGTTCACGTCGTTTACATTGATAAAAATCTACGTGATTTCACGCATGCGCACTGGGAACGTCCACGGACAGTTTACACTACGCCGCCGCATAGTATGGAACTTTCTGAATAAGGCACTTGCCCATAATATTTGCGGCGGCGTAGTGTAAACACCATACGCTACGCCGCCGGACAGATACGCAAAAGGTATCTGAATCGGGCCAATTATATTCAACCTATACATAGGTTCAGCCAAGCGATACTTCGGGCTAGACATGGGTTATGCTTCTTTGATGCATCCATTTTGTTATGCCTAAGGTTATTGGGGGGTTATACTTGTCTGGGTACCTACTCCTAGCTATTAACTAGTATGTTTTAGGTAGGTTTAATGGGGACATACTGGATGTGTATATGGATATATGCACTTTCTGGTTTGGGGTCCCATCTCTTTTCCCTCTTCCCTCCATTCCCCTCCTCCCCTCTCCTTTTCCCTTCCCCTTTCCCTCACCCCTTCTGTTTCCCTCCCTCTCCCTTTTTTGTCCACCCTGCCCCCCCTATTTTCCACTTCTTTGTCACATTTTATTTAGTGCAGATGCAGTTTGCCCTGATACTTCTGTAAATACTGTACGATGATCTAAAGGATTTTGCATCTCAATATACAGTAGTGTAAAGTTTACATACCCTGGCAGAATCTATGATTTCTTGGCCATTTTTCAGAGACTATGAATGATAACACAAAAACTTGTATTTCACTCATGGTTAGTGTTTGGCTGAAGCCATTTATTATCAATCAACTGTGTTTACTCTTTTTAAATCACAATCACAACAGAAACTACCCAAATGACCCTGATCAAACGTTTACATACCCTGGTGATCTTGGCCTAATAACTTGCACACAATTTGACACAAAGGGGTTTGAATTGCTATTAAAGGTAAACATCCTCACCTGTGATATGTTTGCTTGTAATTATTAGTGTGTGCGTATAAAAGGTCAATGAGTTTCTGGACTCCTGACAGACCCTTACATCTTTCATCCAGTGCTGCACTAGTGTTTATGGATTCTGAGTCATGGGGAAGCAAAAGAATTGTCCAAGGATTTATGGGAAAAGGTAGTTGAACTGTATAAAACAGGATAGGGATATGTAGCGCCCTGCTCCTGATGAACAGGTGCTGCCTCAAATCTAATGGGGGTCTGAGCTGTTATTTGGCTCAGACCAGAGTGATTAAGGGCAATTTAGCCTCTGTTCCAGCTATGGCTGTGCTGGGAGTGATCCATTGATTGCCTGGGGGTGTTATTACCACCCCAGGCCAAGGGTGGCAGCAGCCAGGTCATGGTATATTGAGTGTCCCTCTCAGCAACGAATCAGTGGAAGTGGTTGCCCCGCTGTGCATGCTGGGGAGGGGTACTTATGAGACAGACACCATTGGTGCAGGGTTCGTCCATTCGCGCCTTTTGGCCCGCCTGGCATGGGGGTGCGTGTTGTGAATCCTAGCTCCAGGACCATGTTGGCCCGGGGCTGCGGCTTTGTCTGTTGGGCCCAGTTGTCTGACTGGGGCCCGTACCACAGAGGTGATCCTGTGCTGTCCGTCCTGTGGGAAGACGCCACTTGATGAAAGAGACCAGGGGAGGACCTATCCTGGGAGGGACCATGCAAGAGGCTGGTACCTTAGGAGAAGGCCTGGAAGCTTCGTCAAAGGATGCACCGTACACTGAGAGGCTTGACAGTGTCGCCTGTCGAGTTTAACCACTTAAGACCCGGACCAAAATGCAGGTAAAGGACCTTGCCCCTTTTTGCGATTCGGCACTGCGTCGCTTTAACTGACAATTGCGCGGTCGTGCGACGTGGCTCCCAAACAAAATTTGCGTCCTTTTCTTCCCACAAATAGAGCTTTCTTTTGGTGGTATTTGATCGCCTCTGTAATTTTTTTTTTGTTGCGCTATATACAAAAATATAGCGACATTTTTGAAAAAAAAATAATATTTTTTACTTTTTGTTATAAGAAAAATCAATAAACTAAATTTTAGTCAAACATTTAGGCCAAAATTTATTTAGCCAGATGTCTTTAGTAAAAAAAAATCGCAATAAAAAAAAAATTAGCTACCTAGCGGGAACAGCGACACTAATACAGCGATCAGAAAAATGATCGCTTAGTGATGCTGGCAATAGGGAGTGAAAGGGTTAACTAGGGCGGTGATCAAGGGGTTAAAACTTTATTAGGGGGGTACGGGGGCTACCCTAGACCTAACACTAACTGACTGTCACACTGCCTGTCACACTGACACTAAATACAGTAATCATACATGTATGATTACTGCATTCAGTGACACTGTGACAGGGGGGAGGGGGGCGATCGCGGGGGTTAAATGTGTTTATGTGTAGTGTTAGTGTAGTGTAGTGTTAGTGCAGGACTTACTGGGGTAGATTCACATAGAGATACGACGGTGTATCTACTGATACACCGTCGTATCTGTGAGATCCGACGCTCGGATCTATGCGGCTGATTCCTCGAATCAGGTTCCGCATAGATCTCCCTTAGAGCCGACTGGTGTAAGTGAGTTACACTGTCGGATCTTAGGCTGCAATCTCCCGCTGTCCGCTAGGTGGCGCTTCTGTTATTATGCGCGACGAATATGCAAATGAGGAGAACCGCCGTCGCTTTTTTTTACGTCGTTCTGCTTTTCCCGGTGGATCGTTACCCCTGCTATATGCGGGGTAAGTGTGGCGTATCCTATGTTAAGTATGGCCGTCGTTCCCGCGTCGAGTTTTGAATTTTTTACGTCGTTTACGTAAGTCGTTCGGGAATACGGCCATACGTTAATTGCGTTAACGTCGAAAACAATGACGTCCGTGCGACGTCATTTGAAGCAATGCACGCTGGGAAATTTAGCAGGCGGCGCATGCGCAGTACGGTGCGGGGACGCGCGTGATTTAAATAGTAAACTCCCCCTAGCCGCGGAATTTGCATTCCGCCGGGGGATTTACGATCCGCCAGGGCAACTTACGAGGCAAGTGCTTTTTGAATACAGCACTTGCCTCAAAAACTGGCGCAGGCGGATCGTAAAAAAGATAGATCACGCGGATCAAAAGATCCGCTGATCTATGTGAATCTACCCCACTGTGTGGTGATCTCTCCTCAGCGGTGGTTGAAAAAACCGCCGAGGGAGAGATCACATCGCTTCCTCCTTCCCGTGTTTACACAGGAGGAGGAAGTGACAGGGCGGGCAGGCGCGTGCATTGGCTGGGAGCGATCCGGAGGGGGCGGACAAAAACGAATAGCCGCCCCCTCTTGTCGGATCGCTCCTGCAGCCGATCGGACCCCCCCAAGGCACCAACGTATATATACGTTGATGTGCCTGTCGGTGCCATTCTGCCGATGTAAATGTACATGCGGCGGTCCTTCAGTGGTTAAAGCTTACTGCACACACAAGCATCTTTCAAGCTTTTGCATGGATTAAGTATCATTTTTGGTCAATATTCTATATGACCTAATCTTACTATCTAATTTTATGCTTTGTATATTCTTTAATAAATGTATATTTTATTATAATTCACTGTGTATGTGGTCATCTCTTTGCTGTAAATGTAAAATGATGTACTCCAAATGGTACCATTCACAAAATGGTACTCCTTTCACACCTCTGCTTCTGTAAAAAGTATTGACTTTGCAACAGAAAATAACAACATAAAGGAAGTGTTCACACTCACTATAAAAACCTGATGATGAACTCAGAGCAGCTGGAGCGTCTGCAAAAGATTTCTCAAAGGATATCTCTGAGCTGTCAGGAAAGAGTAAGATACGCCATACAGATATCAAAGACTTTCATCTTTAGCAACAAAACAGAATCAGGCTGTTCGAGTGACCTGCTGCAAATGAATGAAGAGCTATTGTTAAAGATACATTCTTGCTCTTGCTGTGCTGCTTCTGTGCAAAATGTGCAAATCATTTATTATTATTAGTAATAAAAAAGAATCGTAGGTAAAAATGACAAGATCAAATTATAAAATAACAAAACCAGATTTTGTTGCAATATTCACCTTTAATCCAGAGATTCTCCTCGCCATCTTGTTTTTCTGTCACTCGCTGTCTTTAGTCTGATGGCCAGCATCAACCAACCTTCTTTTTTTGAGCCCAGCTCATGATGGAGCCAAAGGAGTCAATGAAAGGTGAAGCAGCACATTGAAGAGTTTTGTCTTTGTCGCTTTTCTAACTCCTCCTGTCAACCTATATCTTGTCAGCACAGGAACTGATTGGCTCCTTGTGTTGCTTCTTTCTTAAATGCAGAGTACACGCGATCGGAATTTCCGATTCTTGAGTTTTGCATAGGGAGGACCTTGTGCCTTATTTTGTTTTTGTGACCTGAAGGGCCTGGTATGATTTAAAGGGGAAACCCCCACACCCTTTTAAACTATCTTTTTTCCTACAATCCTAGATAAGGGTCAGATATATATGTTAATTTGGAACCCCCAAAATAAGAAATGTGTGGAGTTTCCCCATAATTTACTGTATATCAGTGAAAATAAAAAGAAAACATGGGGTCTCCAACAAATCTACAGTAAACCCTTATCTAAGCATGCAATCTGGCAGGCCAGGACAGATGAGGAGTAAGCATGCATAGGGTACCTTGCCTGGGAGGGGTAATTCTTCTGGCAAGCACCTTGTCACGTTTCATGATGTAAATTCATCAAATAATAATTTTGTACACCAATGTAGACCCACATCAATCAGGATAAAAGACACCCACCAAAAGAAAAAACTCAACGACCCTAAAGCAACGGTGGGCGCTCAACAAATTACAGCTTCCCAAGGGAAGGGGCAAGCATAGTGGTGACATCAATGCTCAATAATAGCCATATCCACATTTGGTCGATTGTATTGCCCTAATATGGCCCTGTGGCCATATTTAGGCAATGATGTCACCCCCATTCCCACCCCATGTAAGTGAATGGCCCATGTGAAGTCAGTGGTTGTTAAGAATGCCAAGGGGCAAGCACCCACTGCTTCCTTAGCAACCATTGACAGCAGGAAGTTGTCATGTTTGTCTATGCCGAATGACCTTAATGTTCGTCATTCAGACAAATCAACAGTAAATGCTCAGTCCAATTTAAAGTTCAGACTGAACCTTTAACTCTTTCTTACTTTACATATATTGTTTGGTTATTAACATTGTTTGTTTAGGTTCTGGCAACTGAATGGGGCTGGGGACGAGTCATTATTTGTTATGACACTGTTGGCTGTACAGTCCACAGAATCTTAGCAGTAGGGATGAGCCGAACACCCCGTGTTCGGTTCGCACCAGAACCGTTGAAGGGACCGAACGTTTACGCGAACATTTAGAACCCCATTGAAGTCTATGGGACTCGAATTCAAAAGTGCTCATTTTAAAGCCTAATATGCAAGTCATTGTCGTAAAACATCTTTGAGAACCCGGGTCTTGCCCCAAGGAACATGTATCAATTGGAAAAAGTTTTAAAAACTGACGTTTTTTCAGGAGCAGGACTCCTGAAAAAACAACCGTTTTTAAAACTTTTTTTCCATTGATACATGTTCCCTCAGGGAAGACCCGGGTTCTCAAAGACGTTTTCACAGGCAAACCCAGCAGGTACAATATTTAAAGGATTTTTTTTTTATTTAAGCATCATTAAAATCACTGCTCCAGGAGCAGTAATTTTTTTTTTTTTTAATCAGAAAAGACGTTTATTGAAAAACCAAGCAGAATTACAAAAATTCACTTGTCATGTACTTGTCGAGAAATACAAGGTACAGGCTATATCAGGAACATTACGGGATTCACACAACAGGGTACAATTTGGTGGAGCATGCACCTATACAATAGGGTAAACTGTATTTCAGAAAGTACACAACTATAACCCAATAGTAACATATGGTATTCCAGTGTCACATAGCCAAAACTATGGCTACAGGCAGGGCCGCTGTTAGAAATTATGGGGCCCCGTACAGCCTACCTCACGGGGCTCCCTTCGACCACAACCTTGACCCCACCCCTAACCCCGTTATAAAACAAAAGGCAGGTTTGTTGCTGTTTACACGTGCGTGCGGGGGCCATGTGCGTTCGCAATTGCGCGTAAGCATTTTGTTAATAAAATTACATTGTAGGTTTCATTTTTTTTTGGGGCTTTCACAAGGAATGAATAACATCCCTCGTGATAGCAGAGCCATGACAGGTCCTCTTTTTTACTTTCTGCCGAATCACTGGGGCTAAAAAATTATATCTGATCATTGCTGCAGTGATGGGGGTAAAATGCAGCTCCACTGCACATGTTTACTGCTCCCCCAAATTAAGTAGCATTACAATCATCATCACAGGCAACACAGTAAGCAGGGGCTGTGACATGGCTGTTTGCTGAGTTTGTTAACTTATGGCTGTACTGTATATAACAGACTGTAACACAGCACAGCCATAACAAAGTCAGCAGCCATGAGACACAGAGCCAGGATAGAGCCCCTACTTACATAACTGTGCTGCCTGTGAAGACTATTGTAATGCTAATGATACCCTGCCGAGTTCTATTCTAAGGACACAGTGAGGTTTCTTTGCTTTGTTGTTTACTCACTGTGTCCATTACAGCCACGCTCTCCTCCTTCATATCAGCCTCCTTGCATCTCAGCACCTGAGAGCTGCCGGCGCCGGGAGCAGAATTGTAGTATCACTCCGCCGGCCGGGACTAATTGAGTGAGTGGTGGAGTGGCTGCATATACATCCGCTCCCGAAAATGAAGAAATAGTCCCTTTTCTGTGTGCACCTGGGCCCCTCTGTTGACCTGATGGGGCCCAGGAAAATGGTATAACCCCGCTCCATAACAAGTAGGAGCGGGAGAGAAGTTTGACAAGCTTTATTTTTTATTTTTTTATTGAATGCAGCAATGCGCTGTAATTCTGGCTGGGCCCCTCTATGCAGCTGATAGGGCCGGGCCCCGTACAACAGGGCTGGCTGTACTGCCCTATCAGCGGCCCTGGCTACAGGGGTCACTACCAGAACAGGAACCCAGAAAGAGAGAGAAGGAAGAATACGAAGAGATAGATATAAAACAACTAAGAGGAGGAAAAAGGAGAGAAAGGGCGATAAAAAAAAAAAAGGAGGGGGGACAACGACGACACAAACCTCAGAATAAAGAAAGATGCTCCCCATCTTCCCTAGCCATACATACAACTGAGGGTATCCCCGGATTCATGTGTGGCTGCCAAGGCAAGGTTCACCTTGTCCGTATACGGTCAGTTATTAACAGACATGAAATAAAAATGGAAATAACCAATCACATTTGTAGGAGCCTGTCCATCACCAGTTGACCTGGAGTATCCAGCCAGGGCTGCCACATAGAGTAAAATTTCTTAACAACATTTCTGTGCTGATAGGTAAGCTTTTCTCGTATCAATACATTATTGACCATTTTCACCCATCGCTCACCCGTTGGCACTCTCGGGGTGATCCAGAGGCTCGCAATCGCCCTACGAGCTAAATACAGCAATCGCAGTACCGCAGTATGACCATGAGGCGACAGGGATGGAACCTCCAAGGCACCAAGCAGGCAAACGATAGAGTCATGAGGAATAGGAAATTGAAAAACCTGAGAAACAGTGGACAGTACATAATGCCAGAACCGAAAAAGTTTCGGACACTTCATATGTAGCAAGTCACCCTCTTGTCTACAACATTTCGGACATAGCGGAGAATCTCTGAATCCCCATTTGTGAAGTTAGGCAGGGGTCCTATACACCCTATGAAGTAAAAATAAGTGTGATAGTTTATGCGCAGCTGAGACAGATACTAGAGGAGCATTGGAGAGGCACATCTCCCATTGTTCGCCATCAATCGGGCCCAAGTCTTTAACCCACCCTCTCCGACATGGGAGAGAGGAGGCATCATGAGTGGAGCATAGTAATATGGTATACACTCTAGAAATCATCCCCTTCCTATCTCTAGCAAGGAATACGTCAGACATCAGCGGATGCGTGATCGATAGGAGTGACGATTTGCGCTGTTCACCTTGAATCGCATGCCTGAGCTGCAAAAAGCGATAGAATTGAGTTCTGTGAAGGGCAAATTGCCCCTGGAGATCAGTAAAGGATTTAAATACGGTGCCTGAGAACAATTGAGAAATATAGCAAATTCCCAAATCTTCCCAGGTCCGAAAGCCTGTGAGTTTAAACAGTTCCCCATAATATTTATTTCTCCAAATAGGTGTGAAAGAGCAGACCCCTTTAATTTTTAGAATAGATCTAACATATTTCCACAGTGTATTCAGTAGCAGAACCGTAGGGAGAGACTGCGGTAGGTGCGTAAAACCTGCCTCTAAATGCGAAAGGGCTGTCAGTGTTGAGCCTTCAGGGAGTAATAAGGATCTAATGGGATCAGCAACGTCTGTTTCCCCCCAATTACCCAAATGTTGAATCTGCGCAGCAACAAAGTAGTATCTAGCATGAGGGACAGCTAGTCCTCCCTGGTCTTTAGCGAATTGTAACCTTTTTAAACTAACTCTAGCCGACCTAGTACCCCACAACAACCCTCTGAACTGTGCATCTATTTTTACGAACCATTTATGAGGGATCCAAATGGGAGCGTTGTGAAATACATAGAGCAACTGGGGGGCCCAGACCATTTTAATCAAGTTCGCCCTCCCAGTGACTGAGAGAGGCAATTTTATCCAAGCCGAGCATTTTAGTCTGAGCTTGCGAAGCAAGGGGGCTAGGTTTAAAGTAAGATAGTGGCTCGGGTCCAGTGATACCTGTATACCCAGGTAGCGAAATTCGCTAACCGTAAGTATTTCCCTGGCGCAGTCAGGCAGGGGTTTTGTAAGGGGGTCTAAAGGCAGCAACACCGACTTGTTCCAGTTTATACTGAACCCCGACAGTCCTCCGAAAGTAGCGATCAAACTCATCACATGTTCCAGAGAGCCGGCAGTGTCCCCGAGATATAACAGGGTATCATCAGCATACAAGGAGATAACATCCTGGATGGGACCTCTACAGAAACTCCTAATGGCCTGTGATGCCCTGACATGGATCGACAATGGCTCCAGTGCCAGGGCAAAGAGTAGGGGCGAAACAAAGGGCACCCCTGCCTCGTGCCCCTGTACAAACGAAACGGGTCCGAGATGTTCCCATTAACACGCATTCTAGCCGATGGGGAGCTATATAACAACTGTACCCAGCGTAGAAATGAGGGGCCCACCCCAAATTTCCTCAACACTTCCCAGAGGTAGGGCCATTCCACACTAGGAGCAGTGATTTTAATGATGCTTAAATAAAAAAAATAAAAAAAAATTCCTTTAAATATTGTACCTGCTGGGTATCTATACCTGTGATAACGTCTTTAAATAGCACAATCACCTGCCTGCCAGTAAATTAGGAAGAACTGATCTAGCTAAGCGATACAGTGTATAAATATATGTACAACTCCTGGGATGTATATATATCCTCTACACACTGTAAATTTAACTAAACTGACTAGCCTGCCTGCTCTATCTATCTATCTAGTAATAAAGACGCTGTCTCTCTCTCTCTCACTCTCTATAGGACTGATCTCTTTAACAATGCCGCAACACACTACACGAGGCTGCCTTGCAGGCAGCCTTTTATAGTGTGGGGCGTGTACTAAACCCCCTGAGCCATAATTGGCCAAAGCCACCCTGGCTTTGGCCAATTATGGCTCTCCGTTTTTTGCGCGTTGTGATTGGCCAAGCATGCGGGTCATAGTGCATTCTTGGCAAATCATCAGCACGCAATGCCGCAGTGAATTATGGGCCGTGACACGTCACTCGTCATTTGGCGCGAACGACCCGTTTTGTTCGAATTTCGATGAACGTACGATGTTCAAGACGAACATACGTTCGAATTGAACGCGGAGCTCATGCCTACTTAGCAGCCAGTGCTGCTGTTCAGCCATAGGTGGGTGGCTGAACATGTAGTGAGAATGGAATGTTCAAAATAGACACTCTGGCCTCCCCCCACCATGCCTTTATGCAACAAATTATTAACCTATTATTGACAGGTACATAAATTCTTTAAGTCTGCATAGACTGTATAGTCTGTCTTCAAATACACTAGCTAATTGCCACTGCATCTAATCTAGCTCATAGTGACTGATATCAATATTACCAATCCTCTGCCAACTGTCCTAGAGACTGATGTCACTGTATATTGTTACCAACTGTCACCCTTAATAGTGTCTCACAACTGTTACAACTTCTAATGTTACTGTTTATAATCTGTTATTAATCAGCAAAAGTGTGCCCCTAAAAATACTACGCTCCTAGAGGTATCATCCCAAGAATACCTCTTGAAAGCTCATCATGTCACGAGAGATGCTTTTTAAAATAAAAGTTCAACAAACACATGGAAAAATTTTAGGAGCCATCCATCTATTTTTCTACATTATACATTATAGTCATAGAGACGTCCTAAACTTCTTAATGCTTACAATGGCTGCATTTTCATTATTTTCTGATTAACAGTGGGCTTTATAGTAATATTGCACATCACATGTGTTAGACATTTCCTGACTTGTGTTCTCTCCTTTAACCACATTGTATTATAATACTTGTCTCATCAAAAAAAAATTCATCAGACAAAACATTTATTCCATAACGCATACATATGCAAAATATAAGGTAAATACCTTACATAAAACAAATCACATGCACAAAATGACCACAATCAGCAACCTGCACTAATTTTCAGAATATATAGAAAAAAGATAAATATAAAACATCAAATTGTATAAACTAATGATCCTAAACTATTACTGTTTCTTGTAATTTAATTTTGTTTCTTTTGGGTCCATTCTAAAGATTTTTTTTGTGTATATTGGTAATGAAAAATAACAGGTATTAAAACTTAAAAAAAAAAGTAAACTATTGTGTCTTGTCTTTAAACTAAGACTGTAATCTAGTGTTTGAAGTCAGCAGTCATCCAAGGTCTGGGCTACATACAGTACTAGTTCTAGAGGTGCAATATTACATTCAGTAGAGCTGTAATAGTAGGCACTGCTATGAAACCTGGATTTCACCCAAGGATTCTTTTTTTAATAGAGGTCATAGTCGTGGCCCAGAAAAATAAGAAGGGAAATGATCTAGTCCCAGTAAATGCTCAGCACACAAACAACTTGTAAACATGCTGACAATTAGGCCAATTGTAACCATTGTGTATGGTTTCAAGAACTACTACTGACCAGAAGTCCTGTATCTGTAAAATGGGCATATGCTTTGTTTAAGCAGGGCAAAGCAACAGTTCCAATGTAACGTCTCCCTCCCTAGTTGCACATACCTTAAAGGAGTTGTAAAGGAAAAAAACATTTTGCCTAAAATTAATGTCTGCAAGGTAGACAGACAGAATAGTGTAATGATCCTGTTAACAAACGAGTAAATATCTATTAAATTCCTTCATCTATATCACCTCCCGCGTTCTAGTTTCTGTTCTCTCATTCACTTCCTGGTTTGCATCATTTGTTCATATAAGAACTACATTTCCCACTATGAATTGCAGCACACCCAGTAATTCACATCTCCTTGAAGTCTCCAACACGTAGAGAGCGTCCTGCCACACAGATGTAATTCCCAGGAGGGGGCGAGCACGTTACTGACCACCGCAGTAAAGCCTCCCTTCACGGTGGTGAGTAACAATCAGACAAGCAGGAAGTGAACCTAACTGAGAAGAAATAGAGCAACTTCTGAGCAAAAACGAACAATGAGGAAGTGAATAGAGGAATGTCTGCGGGTAAATGATGCTTATTATGAAAACATTTTTTTTCCTTTACAACCCCTTTAATTTTGCTACAACGTTGCTCTGCTTGTCCATTGGGTTTATAGAGAGGAAGCCCTGTGTAAGAACTTAAGGCCCCTTTCACACTGCAGCGGGAGGCGCGTGCTATACTGTCGGAATTGCCGCAGGTTTCGGCCGCTAGCGGTGCGGTATTAATCCCCTGCTAGCGACCGATAAAGGGTTAATACTGCCCGCAATGCACCGCTTCAGAGGCGCATTGCGGGCGGTATTACCGCGGTTTTCCCATTGTTTTAAATGGGAAGGAGCGGTATACACGCTGCTCCTCTCACAGCTTCAAAGGTGCTGCTGGTAGGAGATGTTTTCCTGTCCCGCCAGCGCATCGCCTCAGTGTGAAAGCCCTCAGGCTTTCACATTGAGTATGCAGTGCAGGAGTTTTTCAGGCGGTATAGCAGCGCTATTTTTAGCGCTGTACCGCCTGAAAAACTCCTCCATGTGAAATGGGTCTAAGTCATTCTAATCAAATCCTACACAAGGCTGAGGATTCTCTCCCTGTCCCCATGCTACATTGATAGGTGCCTGACCGCATTGCCAAGCAGCAGTGTTGTCACATAAGAAATTTGTAATGTGTCAAATGCTACTCCAGAAGTACTGATATTTGTCTTTGCTCCTGGTGACTTAAAGGGGTAAAGGCAGAAATAAGGTTTTATATTTTAATGCATTCTATGCATTAAGATAAAAAGCCTTCTGCATGCAGCAGCACCCCTAATAATTACCTGAGGTCCCTCTCTCTCCAGTGATATCAACGACTGTCTCAGCCATCTGAGATACTACCTCCTTATTAGCTGCACCATTGGCTTCCGCTGCTGTCAATGAAAGTCAGGTAGCCAGTGAGGGGGGGGGGGGGGAGGGGGCTGGGCTGGGTTGGGGCTCTGTGTCTGAATAGATACATAGATCCTCTGATGAAATCACGTGCCGTGATGTAACGCATAAGGACATTAGCTAGACGTGACCGGAAGAGACATGGAACCCCATCCGACCGGAATTTACTGCATTTTGATATTATATGCTTGTAAGCATCTTTTAGTCTTTAAAGCGGGGGTTCACCCAAAAATCAACTTTCTGACATTAGATCCAGCATACTGCTAATATCTGCAGTATGCTTGGATTTTTTTTTTTTTTTGGTACTTATAGTTTTATGAGCTGTTGTTATCCGGCTCCGAGCAGGGATTGCTTCCGGGTATAGGCGTTCCTAAGCCAAGAGGAGTTGATTGACAAGCTGCTAAAGTGCGTCACGTCTTCCGAAAATACCCGAAGTGACACTCGGGTGTTTATGGCGCCTGCGCAGTCAGCTCTACATGGCAGGCGCAGGCGCCATATAGTGCCGTAAACACCCGAGTGTCACTTTGGGTATTTTCAGAAGGCGTGACGCGCCTTAGCAGCCCGTCAATCAACTCCTCTTGGCTTAGGAACGCCTATTCCCCTCAGGATTCCCCGCTCGGAGACGGATAACAACGGCTGCTAAAACGATACGTACCAAAAAAAAAAAAACAGTATGCTGGATCTAATGTCAGAAAGTTGATTTTTGGGTGAACCTCCGCTTTAAATAAATCCACCCTTGTTTGATATACTTCACTATGGAAGCCCTTTTCTTTTGTTCCCTGCTGATGTCTGCACTATACGGCGAGCCTCCATGTTTCTGAAGACCAGGATTCATATTACATCGGTTTGAACGTTTTCAGTATACCGGCTGGAAGTCACTTTAGGCGATTTTTCCCACAAGGGAGAGGTAAGCGCTCTATGAGCCCACTCCGTCTGAATTAGGAAGATATATCTGTTACCATCTGATTACCATCTGTTTATCAGTATTTGACGGCTGTTTGGATTGGACTTGTATTTGGAAGTTTAACACATGTTTATGTAATTTTGTTTGGTATAGACACTTAGGGGCTGATTTACCAAGCCTTTGCTCCATGATTCATGGAGCAAAGACAGGAGTAACAGCCTTTTTGTCATTTACTAAAGAAATACGCCGGCAGAGCAGTGTATTTCATTAATTTACAATAATGCCTAGTGCGCCCAGCAGAGGGTGCATAGTGCGCCTCTATAGACCTGGCGCACGGCATTTAGAAATGTAAATTGAAGGTGTTTGGGAGCGAGTTTATTAGGGGGGATGTGGGGTGATGTGGGGAAGTGTAGTGACATGTGTTTGTTTAAGTGTTACGGGCCGAATTGAAAGTGAAAGTGATTTTTGTGAAACGATCGCGGTACGCCTGCAAGTACGCCTAAACCTCGGGAGGTTTATTTGCATACTGCGCATGCGTACGCGGCACTTTCGTCCATTCACGAACGCCGTTTCACTATGCCAGGAAAATCTTGGTAAATACCAAGCGGCGTAGCTGTATTTGCGCAGCTTGAGGCGGCGCACGTGAATGCCCAAACTGTTTTCAGCTTACGCTGACCATGAAGGGGAACTCTTCTGCCAGGTGATGCCACCCTGCGACCCCAACCTTTGTGACATCACATTCCCGGGGCATAATGGGAATGTGATGTCACAAAGGTTGGGGTCGCAGGGTGGCATCACCCAGTGACCACACCCTATGCCTATATAAGTCTATGCGCACCGCTCAGACGGCATTACAGTGGGAGAGCTTGTCGTGTCAACATCACTGGAAGAGAAGAAGGAAGAAGACAGCGGAGAAGCCCTGGCCCCCGCGGAGGAGCCAGGCAGAAGAGGCAAGAGAGAAGACAGCGGAGAGAAGCCCGGGGGGGTGGCCCACCCCCCGGCAGAAAACGGGGCCCCCCGAATGTAAAAGAGCTTAAAGGGGGTGGGGGGCCCCGGTGGAAGGCAGCGTAGAAGCCCTGGGGGGTGGCCCACCTCCTGGCAGAAAACCACTAAGCCCGGGGCCCCGGCGGAAGGCAGCGGAGAAGCCCGGGGAGGTGGCCCACCCCCGGCAGGAAAACCACAAAGCCCGGGGCCCCCCGAATGTAAAAGAGCTTATAGGGGGTGGGGGGCCCCGGCAGAAGACCCCCCAGCTGACTAATACATTTTTTTTTAAAACTGTGTGGTGTTTTTTTTTTATTTTTACATTTTTCCCCCAGGTGAATGGGTAGGGGTACGATGTACCCCATACTCATTCACATAGGGTGGGGGGCCGGTATCTGGGGGCATCACCCAGTGACCACACCTATGCCTATATAAGTCTATGCGCACCGCTCAGACGGCATTACAGTGGGAGAACTTGTCGTGTCAACATCACTGGAAGAGAAGAAGGAAGAAGACAGCGGAGAAGCCCTGGCCCCCGCGGAGGAGCCAGGCAGAAGAGGCAAGAGAGAAGACAGCGGAGAGAAGCCCGGGGGGGTGGCCCACCTCCTGGCAGAAAACCACTAAGCCCGGGGCCCCGACGGAAGGCAGCGGAGAAGCCCGGGGAGGTGGCCCACCCCCGGCAGAAAACCACAAAGCCCGGGGCCCCCTGAATGTAAAAGAGCTTATAGGGGGTGGGGGGCCCCGGCAGAAGACCCCCCAGCTGACTAATAAAAAATGTTTTAAAACTGTGTGGTGTTTTTTTTTTTTTTTTACATTTTTCCCCCAGGTGAATGTACCCCATACTCATTCACATAGGGTGGGGGGCCGGTATCTGGGGGCCACCTTATTAAAGGGGGCTCCCAGATTCCGATAAGTCCCCCACCCGCATACCCCGACAACCAACGGCCAGGGTTGTCCGGAAGAGGCTCTTGCCCCCATCAATATTGGGACAAGGTGCTTTGGGGGGGACCCCAAAGCACCCTCCCCATGTTGAGGGCATGTGGCCTGGTACGATTCAGGAGAGGGGGGGCCGCACTCTGTCCCCCCCTCTTTTCTGCGGCCGGCCAGGTTAACATGCTCGGATAAGGGTCTGGTGTGGATTTTTGGGGGAACTTCACGCCATTTAAACAAAAAAAATTGGGGTGGAGTTCCCCTTAAAATCCATACCTGAAGGGCCTGGTATGGATATTTGGGGGGAATCCCACATCATTTTATTTTTTTATTTTTACGGCGGGGTTCCCCTTAATATCCATACCAGACCTGAAGGGCCTGGTAATGGAATTTGGGGGGACCCCCACACTTTCTCTTTCTTTTTTTATGAATGAATTTGCTCAGAATTGCCGGAGCCGACAATTTATTATTGCCGCAAGTGAATTTTTAAATGAATTTTTTTCCTTCAGAATGTCATTTTGTGCAGGGACAGTTCTATGTACGGGAAACATGCACTTTTTCATATGCTAACTTTACACCCTCCCTAGGTACGAAAAAGGAATATTTCACTTTTATTGTTGCACTTTAAGCATTATTAAATTCACTGCTCCCGAAAAAACGGCCGTTTTAAAAAATAAAAAAAGCATTGATACATGTCCCCTGGGGCAGGACTCAGGTCCCCAAACACTTTTTAGGGCAAAACTTGCATTTTAACCTTTAAAATTAACACTTTTGATTTCTCCCATAGACTTCTACAGGGACTTCGGCGGCCGCTTTACATATTAATTGCATTGAGCCCTGTGCTACGCCGGTTCATGCCCCTAATTAAGAATTCATCCGGGGTACTAATTAAGCCATGAACCGGCGCAGCACATTGATAATAGTAAATCAGCCCCCAAGTGTCAATCTTTAATGCACAAATAATTCTCACATTCACTTGAGATGATTTTGCACATTGGCTCTTGTTAGTTTGTTTGCATCTATTGATTTATGACTTAATCCCATATTTTTTGATTGTTTATTGTCTAGTGCATTCAATTGCGCTCGTCACCCACACTTATTCAAGATACATAGAGTTGTGACTCAGCTAGGGTGCCCCCATAGCAAGCTGCTTGTTGTGGGGGCACTTGGCAGGAGGAAGGGGCCAGGATCACAGAAGAGGCACCTAAGAAGAGGAGGATCTGGGCTGCGCTGTGCAAATCCACTGCACAGAGGAGGTAAGAAAACCTCAGACATGAAATATGAACAAAACATATCCCTCTATAGTGTGTACTTGTCTTAATTAAGAGCGCTAAGTGTCATTTCTGCTGCTGATTTTTTTTCTGCTATCAGAATGAATCACTTCTGACAAGTTTTTCTGACACCAAGATAAAAAAAAGGTGAGGAATCTCCAGCACACTGAAGTGGGTATGTCCCTTCCCGCCAAAGAGCTCTAAGAGTTCTCATCACGGAGCTCTGCAGTGTTGAAAGTTCAAACAAGCTTTATATATTCTGGACTTTAAACGGCTGTAGAGGAGAGAAGACTGCAAATAAAAAAGGTACAGCTTATGCAAGGGGATTTGTTTAATCTCTGTGACTCACCCAAGGCCAGTCACTTCACTGTGTATATATAAGGCTGCGTACACACGATCGGTCCAAACCAATGAAAATGGACTGAAGTCCAGTTTCATCGGTCCAAACCGACCGTGTGTACGGCCCATCGGTCCGTCGTCCTTCGGACCAAAGTTTGAAAACTTGCTTTAAAATCGGACTGATGGACGCCTGACCATCAGTCAAAACCGATGGTTAGTACCAGTGCTTTAATTGGGCCAAAAGAGGTGCCGGTACTCTATTAGGCGCCGGTGCCCCCCCCCCCCCCCCAATACTGAACATGAAAATACCCTTAGAAAGTACCCTGAAAAAGAGCTACCGTAGAAAGAGCTACTGAACATAAATAAAATGTGCAAAAGGGTATTGAACAAAATGTTGTACAAAATGTACATAAAATAAATTATAAAAATTATAATAACATACTAACCATAGAACAGTAACCGTCCTTACATCAGAGTGTCCCCCATCAGCACCTCCTTACATCAGAGTGTCCCCCATCAGCACCTCTTTACATCAGAGTGTGTCCCCCATCAGCACCTCCTTACATCAGAGTGTCCCCCATCAGCACCTCTTTACATCAGTGTGTCCCCCATCAGCACCTCCTTACATCAGAGTGTGTCCGCCATCAGCACCTCCTTACATCAGAGTGTGTCCGCCATCAGCACCTCCTTACATCAGAGTGTGTCCCCCATCAGCACCTCCTTACATCAGAGTGTCCCCCATCAGCACCTCCTTACATCAGAGTGTCCCCCATCAGCACCTCCTTACATCAGAGTGTCCCCCATCAGCACCTCCTTACATCAGAGTGTCCCCCATCAGCACCTCCTTACATCAGAGTGTCCCCCATCAGCACCTCCTTACATCAGAGTGTCCCCCATCAGCACCTCCTTACATCAGAGTGTCCCCCATCAGCACCTCCTTACATCAGTGTCCCCCATCAGCACCTCCTTACATCAGAGTGTCCCCCATCAGCACCTCCTTACATCAGAGTGTGTCCCCCATCAGCACCTCCTTACATCAGAGTGTGTCCACCATCAGCACCTCCTTACATCAGAGTGTGTCCCCCATCAGCACCTCCTTACATCAGAGTGTCCCCCATCAGCACCTCCTTACATCAGAGTGTCCCCCATCAGCACCTCCTTACATCAGTGTCCCCCATCAGCACCTCCTTACATCAGAGTGTCCCCCATCAGCACCTCCTTACATCAGAGTGTGTCCCCCATCAGCACCTCCTTACATCAGAGTGTGTCCCCATCAGCACCTCCTTACATCAGAGTGTGTCCCCCATCAGCACCTCCTTACATCAGAGTGTGTCCCCCATCAGCACCTCCTTACATCAGAGTGTGTCCCCCATCAGCACCTCCTTACATCAGAGTGTGTCCCCCATCAGCACCTCCTTACATCAGAGTGTGTCCCCCATCAGCACCTCCTTACATCAGAGTGTCCCCCATCAGCACCTCCTTACATCAGAGTGTCCCCCATCAGCACCTCCTTACATCAGAGTGTCCCCCATCAGCACCTCCTTACATCAGAGTGTCCCCCATCAGCACCTCCTTACATCAGAGTGTCCCCCATCAGCAACTCCTTACATCAGAGTGTCCCCCATCAGCACCTCCTTACATCAGAGTGTCCCCCATCAGCACCTCCTTACATCAGAGTGTCCCCCATCAGCACCTCCTTACATCAGTGTCCCCCATCAGCACCTCCTTACATCAGAGTGTCCCCCATCAGCACCTCCTTACATCAGAGTGTGTCCCCCATCAGCACTTCCTTACATCAGAGTGTGTCCCCCATCAGCACCTCCTTACATCAGAGTGTGTCCCCCATCAGCACCTCCTTACATCAGATCAGTGTGTCCCCCATCAGCACCTCCTTACATCAGATCAGTGTGTCCCCCATCAGCACCTCCTTACATCAGATCAGTGTGTCCCCCATCAGCACCTGCTTACATCAGATCAGTGTGTCCCCCATCAGCACCTCCTTACATCAGATCAGTGTGTCCCCCATCAGCACCTCCTTACATCAGATCAGTGTGTCCCCCATCAGCACCTCCTTACATCAGATCAGTGTGTCCCCCATCAGCACCTCCTTACATCAGATCAGTGTGTCCCCCATCAGCACCTCCTTACATCAGATCAGTGTGTCCCCCATCAGCACTCCTTACATCAGATCAGTGTGTCCCCCATCAGCACCTCCTTACATCAGATCAGTGTGTCCCCCATCAGCACCTCCTTACATCAGATCAGTGTGTCCCCCATCAGCACCTCCTTACATCAGATCAGTGTGTCCCCATCAGCAGCCCTCTTCACATGAGTGTCTTCCCTCTCCTCCCCCTCACACGTGTACAGTGTACTCACTACTCACAGTTCTGAAGGCAGTTCTTCCTCTCCTCTCTCCAGTCTCACGGTAACAGTTCTGGTGCGCGCGCTGATACATGTCCCGCCCTCCTCCTCTAGACCAGCTTGTGTGACAGACAGCACACTGGCTCTATCACACGAGCTAGGAGAAGGAGGAGGGCGGGACATGTATCACAGCGCGGCGCGCCCTTTTTTTTCATGGTGTTTTAAAGTTCACCGCGGCCGGGAGCCGCGGGCTGCTGCTCCCCTGAAAGTGCCGCCTGGGGCTGCGTTCCAGTACGGGAAACGCACGTCCTGGGCGCACGGAGAGGTGCTGGTACTCTCCAGGGCCATTTTTGGAAGTGGCGGTACTGAGTACCACCGCGTTCCGGCCCACTTAAAGCACTGGTTAGTACGCAAAAGCATCTGTTCAAAAACCCGCGCATGCTCAGAATCAAGTCGACGCATGCTTGGAAGCATTGAACTTTGTTTTTTCAGCACGTCGTTGTGTTTTACGTCACCGCGTTCTGACACAATCGGTTTTTGAACTGATGGTGTGTACGCACATCAGACCATCAGGCCACTTTAGCGGTGACCCGATGAAAACGGTCTGTCGGATCATTCTCATCAGGTTGGACCGATCGTGTGTACGTGGCCTAAGGGTTTACAGACACTTGAATTCAGCAAATGCTCAGTTACTACCCATTCAAAAGCATTGTCAGCTGGAACAAATTGTGACTTCATATGTAATGAAACACTCCTTTAACTATTGGGTACTTCTTTTTAAAACAAACCATTTTGCTCTGTGACAGTCAAAATGATTTAGAATATTACTCCTGTTACTGTATACAATATGAAAGTCTATGAAATCAGTCTAGAAATACTGTACATCTTTGTTATGGAGTCTATTACATGTTAAGCACAGTATCTTCTATGGTGCATCCATTTTTTAAAGCCATGTTATGTAAAATGCAACAGCCTATTATTTATTTACACACCTCCCTAGGTGTGTGCAGCAGATCTGAACTTTTTATACAGTGCACTCAATGTTCTCCCAGCCATGTGCTACTACTAATAATACAATGTATTGTTGTAGATCTTCAGTCGTTCAGACAACCATAATACTCAAATTATACTATATGTATATATATATATATATATATATATATATATATATATATATATATATACATATATATATATATGTATATATATATATATATATATATATATATATATATATATATATATTAAAGTGTATGTTAGGAGAAAATTTTAAACGCAACACTTTTGGCCCATTTCTCTCAAATATTGTTCACAAATCTGTGTAAGGCCCCTTTCATTTTTTGCGCTATAAACAAAGGGTGACAATTTTGACTTTTTTACTTTCTGCTATAATTCATATCCCAAGAAAATATATAGAAAAATGTATCAGGAAACTGGAGAAAGAGCAGAGAAGGGCAACCAAACTGATAAGCGGCATGGAGGAGCTCAGCTATGTGGAAAGATTAGAGGAACTGAATTTATTCACTCTTGAGAAGAGGAGATTAAGGGGGGGGGGGCGGTATGGTCAACATGTACAAATACATTAAGGGTCCATATAGTGAACTTGGTGTTGAGTTACTCACTTTACCGTCAACACAGAGGACAAGTGGGAACTCTTTACGTCTAGGGGAAAATTGATTTAATCTCCAAATACAGAAAGGTTTCTTCACAATAAGAGCTGTGAACATGTGGAATCCTTCTAGAGGTGGTTCTGGCCAGCTCAGTAGATTGCTTTAAGAGAGGCCTGGATTTTTTCCTAAAATCCTAAATGCACACAATATAACTGGGTACCAACGTTTATAGGTAAAGTTGATCCAGGGAAAATCCGATTGTCTCTTGGGGGTCAGGAAGGAATTTTTCCCCTGCTGTAGCAAATTGGATCATGCTTTGCTGGGGTTTTTTACCTTCCTCTGGATTAACTGTGAGTATAGGATTTGTTGATATTTTTGGGTTATTTATTTATTTTTATGGTTGCACTAGATGGACTTGTGTCTTTTTTTCAACCTGACTAACTATGTAACTATGTATTCATCAGTTTAGGCCAATATGTATTCTTCTACATATTTTTGGTTAAAAAAAAAAAAAATCGTAATAATCTTCTTACATCACATATGCCAACATGGAGTCATTTCTGTTCTCTGCCTGGCCCGAGAATGTTCTAATACTTCTACTTCTCCCTTATGTTTCCCACTGAAAATGGAATTAAGCCTTTACCATCTATATTTTAATATATACAGAACAAATTCCTGCCAATGAGGCCTTGCACACATGATCAGTCCATCTGACCAGAACAGTCCGAAGGACCGTTTTCATCGGTTAACCGACCAAGCCGACTGACGGTCTGATGTGCCTACACACCATCAGTTAAAAAAAACTATTGTGTCAGAACGCGGTGACGTAAAACACACGAAGTTCAATGCTTCCAAGCATGCGTCGACTTGACCGATGCCTTTGCATACTAACGATCGGTTTTGACCCATCGGTCAGGCGTCCATCGGTTCAATTTTAAAGCAAGTTCTCTGTTCTTGGACCGAAGGACAACTGACCGATGGAGCCTACACACAATCGGTTTGGACCGATGAAACTGAACTTCAGTCTGTTTTCATCGGTTTTGACCGATCGTGTGTACGTGGCCTAAGTGTCATTGGAGCCTTCCCTATCAATGAATTGAAAGATATTATATTATTCTTTGCACTTGTCCTTTTTATTGTGTTCACTTTTTCCGTTTTACTTCCTCCCTTCGATACAAAAATACCATTGCTTTATATTTTGAGATATGTTTTATTTTGATCATGTTTATTTTACATAAAAATAAACTAGATCCGTGGTCTCCAAACTGTGGCCTGTGAGTCCGATGTGCCCCCTTGCTTGAATTTATTTGACTCACATTATTTCTTCCACTGATACGAGGCACTGTTCCCCCCCACTGACACCAACAAATGGGCACTATTCCTCCCACTGACACCAACAAATGGGCACTATTCCTCCCACTGACACCAACAAATGGGCACTAATCCTTCTACTGCCACCAATGATAGGGAACTATTTCTCCCACTGACAACAATGATGGGTCACTATTTCTTTCTCTGACACCAACAATGGGGCGCTATTTCTCCCACCAATACCAGTGATGGGGAACTATTCCTCCTTCTTCCTCCTTTGGAGACCCCTGTGCTAGATTGTTGGTTACTTTATATGTTGACTTGATTGCATTTTTTTTTGTTCCTTGAATATTTTATTTTTATTATTATTATTATTTATTTATTTTTAAATAAACATGAAACAGTGCTTTGTCCATGCAGGATAAAGGAATAGGTTTGCTTTAATGCTGGCCCAAGCAGCTGTCTATGCTTGCCTATTCTGTGCTCCTTCACCTCCTTCTTGTAGGAAAGAAGTACGCCTCTCAATGACTTTCCACAACATAATAGGAGTCCCATATGGTGGATCTTTTTCTATATCCAATATCATTCTTGAAGCCTCTGTACAGTTATTTTATCATTATTTATGCCCCAGAATTGATGTGCCTAAAACATGACATTTATTGTGGAAGCTTAAACTGTGAAATTGATTATGTACTTAAAAAAAATCAATAAAGGACCTGAATTGATAGTGTGACAGAATATATACAATGTAATACTGTACATATAATTAAGTTTGAGTATCCACACATTATCCCATCACAAAATAATTTTAAGTATGCAGAATTTGTGGCTGAATGTGTGGCCCACAAGTATTTTGTATGCTATAATAGTTGATATGTTTCACTGAGTTGTCCCAGAACCAGAAAATATATGATACAATGCATAATATATGGAAATGTAGGCCTCATCTTTCCTTCCCTGAATAACAAAGTATCATTATTTTAATAAATAAAGACACTTAACGATGAAACTTGGTATATAATTGGCAGTGGCATGTTTATTGGTGTAAAATATTCAAATAACTTAAATCCAATTAATCATTTTATTAATGTAGCAGGTACTTCTCCAGTCTAATCTAATCTATGATGGCAGAGCTGTCTGTTGCAGCAGCGTGGGCTTTTTCACCCCCCCCCCCCTTTTCTCTTTTCACACAGACACCCAGAACTCTATTGGAAGTTGTCTGTAAACTCCCTATTGGAAGAGCCTGAGCCAATCATCAGGCAGCAGCAGCAACGGACTGTGGGGGAGGAGATAAAAAGCCAGAGGAACTAGGCCAGAGCCTCTCTTTTTGCCTGTACCCCATCAGGAGAGCATCTCCTGCACTCTATGGGCCAGATTCAGGTAGATTGGAGCATTTTTATTTTGGAGTAACGTTTCTCATTTACGTTACTCCGCCGAAACTTTAGCAGCAAGCAGTGGCGTAACTAGAGACTTCAGGGCCCCGGTGCAAGAAATCATGAAGGGCCCCCCCTCCACAGTGGCATGACAGTCAGGTGGACCCCTCACACTGGCAGGCGGCAGTCGTGCACCTCAAACGGGAAGACTTGGCGGAATTACAGGGCCCAGTCGCAACGGCGACTGCTGCGACCCTGATAAATCCGCCATTAGTTAAAGGTGTGTTACATGCAGAGTTCAAGGTGTGCTATGTACAGAGTGCAGGGTGTGCTACGTACAGAGTCCGGGGCGTGCTACGTACAGAGTCCGGGGCGTGCTACGTACAGAGTCCGGGGTGTGCTACGTACAGAGTCCGGGGTGTGCTACGTACAGAGTCCGGGTGTGCTACGTACAGAGTCCGGGTGTGCTACGTACAGAGTCCGGGTGTGCTACGTACAGAGTCCGGGGTGTGCTACGTGCAGAGTCCGGGGTGTGCTACGTGCAGAGTCCGGGGTGTGCTACGTGCAGAGTCCGGGGTGTGCTACGTACAGAGTCCGGGGTGTGCTACGTACAGAGTCCGGGGTGTGCTACGTACAGAGTCCGGGGTGTGCTACGTGCAGAGTCCGGGGTGTGCTACGTGCAGAGTCCGGGGTGTGCTACGTGCAGAGTCCGGGGTGTGCTACGTGCAGAGTCCGGGGTGTGCTACGTGCAGAGTCCGGGGTGTGCTACGTGCAGAGTCCGGGGTGTGCTACGTGCAGAGTCCGGGGTGTGCTACGTGCAGAGTCCAGGGTGTGCTACGTACAGAGTCCAGGGTGTGCTACGTACAGAGTCCAGGGTGTGCTACGTGCAGAGTCCAGGGTGTGCTACGTACAGAGTCCCGGGTGTGCTACGTACAGAGTGCAGATTTCAGAAGTGCCACATTTCTGCGGAAAAAAAGCCTGGAGTAAAAGTATACAGTGCAAACACTGTCTACAGCCATGAAACATACAGCCACAGCACCTGTGATCATCATTATCATGCTGATAATTACACTGTACTTCATGTGACTGTACTGTATATAGCCTATATACACTACAGTCACATGAAGTACAGTATAATATAGGCTGTACAGTGTGATCATCACTCAGCATGATAATGATGATCACAGGTGCTGTCTTTCATGCCTGCAGACAAAGTTTTCTCTGTATACTTTTACTTTAGTATACTATAGCAACCACTGCAGTCTGAGTCTCAATACATGGACACTCACATACATACATACATATTCACATGCACACACACATTCATACATACATGGCATGCAAACACACACACAGTAGATAAAAAACGGCAGTCTTTTACCTTAGCAGCTTTTCCTGCCGGGTACTGCACTGTAGGGGGAGACAAAGAGCACACACTTTGCTTTCAGTTTGTAAAGACTGTGACGAGCTCCCCGCACAGTGCCGATTACAGTTCGGCTTGGGATCGGGGAACTTGTCTGTGCTCCTTCTTTTGAAGCACTGAATACAGGGGGCCCTCGGGGCCCCCTCCAGCAAGGGGCCCGGTCACCATGGCGACCTCAGCACCCCTATAATTCCGCCACTGGCAGCAAGTACTGTTATTCACAAAGCACTTGCTCCTAAAGTTGCGGCTGAGTAACGTAAATGAGCCGGCGGAATTCAAATTGGGCGGGTAGGGGGCGTGTATTATGTTAACGATGCGCGATCCCGCGGCGAACGTACTGCGCATGCGTCGACTGTCAGTGCGCATGCTCCAAATTCTGTCAGGGAACGTCAATGACGTCAATCCCCATTCACGGACGTTTTACGCAAACGACCTGAACATTTTTAAAATCGACGCGATGACGACGGCCATACTTAACATAGGATACTCCACTAGGGGGCTTGTTTTTCTTTACGCCGCGTATCGCTTACGGAAACGTCGGAAAGTCACTGCATCGGGCCCAAATACGATCGTGAATTTCCGATTCCCGCTGATTAACATATTCTCGGCGTTAATCAGCGGGAACGCCCCTAGCGCCATTTTTAAAATTGAAGTTCCGATACGACGGCGAAATACAATTACGTATAGCAACTCCAACCCAGCGTTTCTTGTTTTCTGCTTACAGAAAACAAAAACGCCGGCTCAAAGTGACAGTTAGGCTGGAGTATCACTGATACTCCAGCCTAACTCTACCTGAATCTGGCCCAATGTGTGTGTGGAATCGCGGCCTACCAAGGGGCACACAGCCTGTAACTCCAGCCCAGAGGAACAGATTGTTCATGCAGCTCCAGCCCAGAGGAACAGACTGTCAATGCTAAAGAATGTTAATCTATATTACTAGTCATTCAACATTATAATTCTTCTATAGCCTATGGGCTGAGCATTTAACCATAATCGTCCGCTCACGACGATCGTATGTTTTTAGCTGCTTTGTCGAATCTTCATGTCTCTATAATGTTAAATCTTTTCTTTCAATAATAATCTTGGACTAATATAATTAGGCTAGACACATTTGATAGACACAGATCGCTATTGTCATCATCATGTTGAATCTTCTATCTATATCGAACTGTTGTCGCATCGAAACGAAAATAAAGCATTTTTTATTTTGGATCTTTTGGATTTCGTATTTTGTTAAAACGAATGAGAAAATCCTTGAAATTTGGACAAAAATGCTATCGGACAAAAAAAGAATGCACATGTCTAATGGGCAAGACCAAAGTGCTGTCAAAGGACATCAGGGACAAGATTGTAGACCTGCAAAAGCCTGGAATGGGTTACAAGACCATTAGCAAGAAGCTTGGTGAGAAGGCGACAACTGTTGGAGCATTTATTTGCAAATAGAAGAAATGCAAAATAACCATCAATCGCCCTTGTTCTGGAGCTCCATGCAAGATTTCACCTTATGGGGAAAGGATGATCATGAGAAAAGTGAGGGATCAGCCCAGAACTACACGGGAGGAGCTTGCAAATGATCTCAAGGCAGTTGGGACCACAGTCACCAAACAAACCATTGGTAACACAATAAGCCGGCATGGATTTAAATCCTGCAGCACCTGCAAGGTCCCCCTCCTCTGCACATGTACAGGCCCGACTGAAGCTTGCCAATGAACATCTAAATGATTCAGAGAAGGATTGGTGAAAAGTTCTTTGGTCAGAGGAGACCAAAATAGAGCTCTTTGGCATTAACTTGACTCGCCATGTTTGGAGGAAGAAAAATGCTGACTGACCCTATGAACACTATCTCTACAGTCAAGCATGGAGGTGGAAATATTATGCTTTGGCGCTGTTTCTCTGCTAAAGGTACAGGCCGACTTTGCCACATTGAGGGACCAATGGATGGGGCCTTGTATTGAAAAAACTTGGATGAGAACTTTCTTCCCCCGGTCAGAACACTGAAGACGGGTCATGGATGGGTCTTCCAGCATGACAGTGGCCTAAAACATACTGCCAAGGCAGCAAAGGACTGGCTCAAGAAGAAGCACATTAAGGTCATTGAGTGGTCTAGCCAGTCTCCAGACCTAAATCCTATAGAAAATTTATCGAGGAAGCTAAAACTTTTAGTTCCCACGCAACAGCCAAGAAACCTTAAGGATTTAGAGAAGATCTGTAAAAAGGAGTGGACCAAAATCCCTTCTGAGATGTGTGCAAACCTGGTAATCAACTACAAGAAACATCTTATCTCTGTGCTTGCCAACAAGGGTTTCTCCACCAAGTACTAAGTCATGTTTTGCTTGGGGATCAAATCCTTATTTTGCTCACTGAACTGCAGGTCAATTTATAACTGTAACAATACCCCCGTAGGAGCTGCTGGTTTCTTTTTTGGGTTTTGCACGTTACCTATAAGTTTGTTGTCCAGGGGAGAAAGTCTGTATTAATTGCAATGTCCACACAAAATGTAAAACCTTCAACTGTAGGCTTTATTTTATTTCTCTGCATAAAATTTGTGAAGGAAGTATAGAGTATAGAGATAAGGGGAAGGTTCAGGTACGCAGTACAGAATGCACAAAAAGTATTCAAAGTTCCAGTATTCACCACTCAGTTCTGAGTGGGTATTGCTCACCCGGATAGACCCCTCTCACATGGCCTAGCAGCCGGAATGATGCACGGGCAGTATAAAGACAGTCTCTGCCACGGACCATCTGAAAGCACAGGATGGATAGTCAGGAATCCTCTTCCACAGGATTTCAGTCCCAAACTTCCTGCCTTACAGCAAAAAAGCCTTTAAGCCAATCTGTAAGACAATTTGCATAGTGGATCCCTTTCCTTAACAAGGTCACCAGGCCTATCCCGAGACATCAGCTTGCCTTGCTTGTCTCCTCCAGGGCAGGTCCTCCCCCCGATTTCCTTCACTATGAAGCTTCCCCCGCTTGGATGGACAGCTTAGGATCCTTTGTAGAACAACAGGCCCCAGCCAGCATAACTGGGCCTACCTAATAGGAATACAGCCTCGGACCAACGTAGTCCCAGGGGTGAAATCACACACGCACCTCACGCCAGGATGGCCATGAGGCGAAGGACCCCGAAAAACGGCATTTGCCCCTTAAGTGTCCTTTCCCAGCATGCACAGCGGGGCACCACTCCCAACTGGGCTGCTGCCAAGAAGGGTCACTCAACACACTATGGTTCCCCTGAGTTCTAACATGGGCCTGAAGTGGTAACGCCACCTACAGGCAACAAGGGAAAACTTCTACCGAGCACATACACAGCCAGAACAGAGGCGAATTTACATAGAATTTGTGAAGTCTGAGCCCAACTATGGCTTAGACGCCCCCTAAATTTATAGCAGCGCCCTTGTCATTGGAAGCCCGGCCCTACATAACATTTATATGATGTGTTATTTCATGATTTTTGGTTGATATTCTGTCTCTATCCTCTAAAATACATCCATGATAAAATTTATAGACCCTTAATTTCTTTGTAAGTTGGCAAACCCACTGAAAGTGCAGGGAATCAAATAATTTATTTCCCCACTGTATGTTGCAGGCAATAAGCAGGCTCTTGGAAGGAGTTAAAGGGTAACTCCACTAGTGTGGAGGAAAAAAATAGCAAAACAAAGATAATATAGCATATACAATTGCTACACAAGTTACATTGTAATTGAAGGTTATTAAAATTTACCTTTCATTTTCAATATGCAGGACTGTAATTTTTCTGTAAAATGCATTGCAATATGGCAGTGTGCAGGTATTCTGTACACAGAAAAAGCCAATTCCTGCTTGTGTGAATGGCTTACAGGTTTTCCCATAAGATTACAAGATACAAGTCAGATTTTGTGCATCCCCTGCAACAAAATGTAAATTTTGCTGAGATATTTCCAGAGGGAAATCACATCTAAATGATGCAGACCCTCCCATTTTCCCCATTAGAATGCTGCAAGTGTAGCAGCTGAATAAATAAACAGCTATTTCTCCAGAATAACAAAAGGTAGGAATCTGCAACAAATTTTGTTAAAATCCCTGCAACTCATTAACCACTTAAGGACCTTGCCGGTTTTTTAGATTTGGTATTTACGAGATTAAAACTTTTTTTTTTGCTAGAAAATTACTTAAAACCCCCAAACATTATATATATATTTTTTCTAACACCCTAGAGAATAAAATGGCGGTCATTGAAATACTTGCTGTCACAACGTATTTGCGCAGCAGTCTTACAAGCGCACTTTAAAAAAAAAAAAAAACTTTTTTAAATTAAATAAGTATTATAAGTAATTAAATAAGACAACAGTAAAGTTAGTCCATTTTTTTTTTATGTTGTGAAAGATAATGTTACGTCGAGTAAAATGATACCCAACATGTAACGCTTCAAAATTGCGCCCGCTCGTGGTATGGCGTCAAACTTTTACCCTTAAAAATCTCCATAGGCGATGTTTAAAAAATTCTATAGGTTGCATCTTTCGAGCTACAGAGGAGATCTAGGGCTAGAATTATTGCTCTCGCTTTAACAATCACAGTGATACCTCCGTTGTGTGGTTTGAACACCATTTTCATATGAGAGCGCTACTCACGTATGCGTTCGCTTCTGCGCGCGAGATCTTCGGGACGGGGCGCTTTAAAAAATATATTTTTTTTTTTAAATGGGTCACTTTTATTCCTATTACAAGGAATGCAAACATCCCTTGTAATAAAAAAAAAGCATGAGAGGTCCTCCAAAATATGAGATCTGGGGTCAAAAAGACCTCAGATCCCATATTTAGACTAAATTGCAAAAAATAAATAAAAAATTGTCATTTGAAAAGATGACAACAAGAAAATATGCCTTTAAGAAGCATGCTATGCTATGGAGACGGGTGGGGGCCATCTTGCCCTCACTCGTATCCCAGCCGAGCAGGAGACAGGACTCCGGTAAGAGGCGAAGGGCGGGGCCCCTCTCCCGCTGCCGATAACAGTAATCTCGCGGCGAATCCACCGATGAGACCACCATTATCGTTTAGAGGACCACTCACTGAAAAGATGGATATCTTGGTTGTGGCAGCGGCTGCTGCCATTACCGAGATATCCATCTTTAAAATACCGACGTATATGTACATGAGTGGGTCCTTAAGGAAATTATCTAAATGCCTTTGGTTTAAATTCTGGACAGGACACTATCTACATGGAAAGCACTTGTCCACGTATGTAGGTTTCCTTGTGGTATTCTGATTTAGTCTCACACCCCAAAGATACGCTGCTAGTTGGTTTCTGTTTAAGCTGGTCTCAAAACGTATGCATGTGAGAAGGGGACCTTAAATACACCATGTAATGCAGTCGTCACTAAATGGCGGCCCACGGTCCGAGTCCGGACCGAGTGCCGCTTCTGCCCGGACCGCCAGGCCGCCAGTATAATCATAAATGTCCGCAGCTATTTGTTTGCTGGGACCGTGGGTTTCCCCCCGTGACGCTGCGTGTTTACGTGCTCCCGCTCGCTCCCTGCTCCGCACCGCTCTGAGGAGCAGGGAGGTCTCTGAGATGAAAAGCTCGCACAGTGGGAGTAGGGGGCGTGACATCATGTGTGCGACCCGCCCCCTGCTGCTTGCGATTCCCAGGGTTCTGACGAGAAGACACCTGGTCCTGACTCTTCTTGCTAGAAGGGGCGTGACGTCACGTGTGCGCCCCACCCCCTGCTCCTCGCGGTTCCCGGGTCCTGGCTCTCCTTATCTTGCAGCTTCTGCCCCTTCTGTTGTGCCCTCATTCAAGGTATGTGGGCCACAGGTTAGCTAGTATTTACTGATGGGCATTTTTTTTTTTTATATTAAGGGGCACTCTGATGGACACATTTTTTTTAAGGGGCACTCTGATTGACACATTTTATTTTAAGGGGCACACTGATGGGTATATTTTTAATGTGCACACTGATGGGCATATTTTGTTAAGGGGCACACCAATGGACAGATTTTGTTGTGCCCATCAGAGTGTCCCTTAACATAAAATGTGCCCACCAAGGAGCTGCGGTGGCTCAATGCGATTGGCACTGCGCTGACAAGCCGTTCACCTCTGCAGCCAAGGGTTTGGATCCCGGTCTCGGCTGCATGTGAATTGAGTTTTGTGGTCTCAGCCCGGCTCCCGGTGGGTGTGCTATGCAGGGTAAGCCTGCGGTTAGTATGCCCACCCCCCTTCCACAAAACCACCACACTTACACGTACTCAAAATTGGGTTAACATGCACTTTGGCCACACGGTCTCTAAAAAAAGAGAGGCAAAGGACTAACAGGGCTGGCTGAGCGGGCTAGATCCTCTCACTCCCTCATAGGGGAGTCCCTCTGCCCCGTTGGGCTTCAAAGCGGAGCAGGTAGGGCGGGCTGTGTGAGAGGACCCCTCACACCCGCCATTGCCACCCGGGGCATGGAGAAAGATGGCAGATTGCCTCTGGGGGAGGTCTGCCTACTCCCAAAAACTCCTGCAGTCCGGCTCCTCTCTCGAGTACACGATAAAAAAAAAAGAAAAAAGAGAAAATGTGCCCACCAGTGTGCAAATTAAAAATATACCCATTAGCATGCCCCTTAAAATAAAATGTGCCCATCAGAGTGCCTCTTAAAATAACAGGTGCCCATCAGCGTGACCCTTATTTTATGTTAAACAACGCTGATGCTGATGGGCATATTTTATGAGCAACACTGATGGGCACATTTTGAATTAAGGGGCACGTTTTGTTGTGCCCATCAGAGTGCCCCTAATATAAAATGTGTCCATCAGGGTGCCCCTTAACATAAAATTTGTCCATTAGCGTTTCCCTTAACATAAAATGTGCCCATCAGCGTGACCCTTATTTTATGTTAAGGGGGACTCTGATGGGGACATCTGATGTAAGGAGGCACTCTGTTGGGAATGCCTGATGTAAATTAGTGCTGTGATGGGGACCCCTGATTTAAAGGAGCGCTGTGATGGAGAAACCTAATGTAAAGGGGCACTGTGATGGAGACACCTGATGTAAAGAGGCACTGTGATGGGGACGTCTGATGTAAGGGGGCACTGTGATGGGGACACCTGATGTAAAGGGGCACTGTGATGGAGACACCTGATGTAAAGAGGCACTGTGATGGAGACACCTGATGTAAAGGGGCACTGTGATGGAGACACCTGATGTAAAGGGGCACTGTGATGGAGACACCTGATGTAAAGAGGCACTGTGATGGGGACGTCTGATGTAAGGGGGCACTGTGATGGGGACACCTGATGTAATAGGGCGCTGTAATGGGGACACCTGATGTAATAGGATGCTGTGATGGGGACACCTGATGTAATAGGGTGCTGTGATTGGGGACAAATGGGGACTTGAGATTCAGACCTCGACCCAAAGAAAATTTTAATGACTGGACCTCCTTGAATTTTAATTCAAGACCCCTGATGTAATGAATATGAACAAATGGAGACATGTTTTCAGTCCAGCCTGTATGACAATCAAGGGATCCCTCCATAGAAATGAAGAAGTGAGTGTAGCTATGAAGGAACTGGAAGTGTGTTATTTGCAGGATTACTAGATGACAATTGGAGGAAAGAACAAAACGAACGCAGCCACTTCATCTAAGGACTGGTAAGCTGCAATATATTACCTTTTTTTTGCTTATGGTTTAAATTAATTTTAACATACAAATTAATTATACATTAACTAAACAATTTATACATATTAAACACAGTATACATTATAAACAAGCAACTCCCTATAAAAATAAGGTCATTATACTCCTTGCTAAAACCCAACAATTATTAATAAATAGCCTAATCATTTTAATTGCTTTTTAAAGTGGTTCACATTTGTATTGTTCAGTAAAACATTACCAACTCTCTACTGACCTTATTAGACGTCAGCATTTCTATAGCACATTATGATTTCTAAGCAAAACTCAGTCTGCCCCATTTCATGGATAAATAGTTTAAATTAACTGCAGAGGCCAAGCCAGTGCACTACAGTAGAAATTAGTCCTCACATGCCTAGCTATATAATATAGAGGTAGGGGCTGAACCTTCTGGAGCTGTCAAGCGTTAAGGAGGGCATATTTCAAGCATAATGAACTTGCTTAGATACTCAGCAGAAGACTGCATAATCATCAAGTGCCTTTTTTTTTTTGTTTTGTCCATGTTCAGCAAAGATAAGGGTGCTGCTGCACAAAATACCCACATCTGTCATGAACTTTATATAATGAAAGTGAACTTGGTATGCGGTGAGAGTCATTTAGACATTAGAAGTAGGGGGTGGCTCATTCGGTACTGAAAGCACAATATGTGAAAGACATTTGGAAATTAGAAATATTAACATACATAAAAGACAAAACAACCTTAGTTTTAGTTATAAAGTTCCAGCAAATTATTTAGTTAGTACTATACAGTCTAAAGGCCCGTACACACCATCGGATATTCCGATAAAAATTGTCCGACGTGTTTTGTCGGATAATCCGACCGTCTGTATGCTCCATCGGACAATTGTTGTCGGAATTTCCGACAACAAATGTTGGATGGTCATGCAAATGTTGGATGGTTGTGCTCCGTCGGACTAAAATCCAAAGTACAAACATGCATGCTCCGAACCAATGTTAACTATAAGACAGCATTAGCAGAAGTTGCCCAAAGGGTCGCGCTAAAGAGCAGAAAAACCGCGTAAGTTTGTGAATGTTGGCTGAAAAAGTTCTGCCATCTGTATGCAGAACAAATTTACGACCAACGCCCTTCGGACAAAAATCCACGGATTTGTCCAAAGGAAGTCCAATCGTGTTTATGAGGTTTTAGGGCGAAGACTAATAGCTTCATCAAGATGGCCAAATGTATTTATTTATATTATTTGTATATAATTTTCTTGTCCCCTTTTTTTTTTTTTTTTTTACAAAACTATATAATATGAGGTCAAACTTAAACTCTTTAAATTTGTATGCGATCAGGCAGGCACTTGTACATAGTTGAAGCTAAATCTAAAGGAAATTTAATAAGAAAATTGTATAATGAATGGCCAGCCTAAGCTTTGGAACTCCAGCAATATCTTTTTTAGTCCTGGTTCACGCCAGTGCGCTGTGCCATATCGCATGTGATTCGCACCGCATTGCATTTCAAATTACATGCGATGTCTGTGCTATGCAATTTCAGCCATATAGATAGTATGACTGAATTTGCATTGCATTCAGACCAAACTCGCACAGGACCCTTTTTTTGGTCTATACCAGAACCGAATCACTGCTACACCAGATCCAATGCATGTCCGAGGAAGGGAAAAACTTCAGTTAGGTTTTTAATGTTTAATATAATTAATAAATAGCTGCGCAAAAATATTACTCAATATAAATACATTTCAAAATGTGTGGAAAATAAACACCAACATACATATATGAAAAAATAAACCTAATGTTATGAAATATAAAAATAAACTAAATATAATGCACCATATATCAAATGTTAACACCAATTAAGGAGTGGAAAAACAAATGATGCAGATAGTCCCACTGTAAGATGGAAATTAGGCAAACTTCCTGATTGAAAAGATGGATGCCAGTACATCAAAAAACATAAAGTGTTTCTAAGGATAATCTGGTGACATCAAGCCACACTTCACCCAAGAACAGTGGGCCAGATTCAGGTACATCTGCGCATTATTGGACCGGCGTAGCGCACCGCCTTTACGTTAGACTTGCGCAATGTAGCCGCGCAATCAGCCTATTCTCGTTGCTTTTACGCAGAAAATAGCGCCTGCGCAACGTTATTTCTGAGGCGCAAGGCGGAGTAATACAAATTGGGAAGGACGTGGGCGTGTTACATTGAAATGAGCCGTGACCCCATGCAAATGAAGGGCCGGCCGGCTCGCGCATGCGCGCTTGAAGCAGACCATGTCAGCACCTCTCTGCGCATGCTCACATCTCGGGAACGGCGCAATCAGTGAAATTGGAAGTGGACTATGGCAAAATCATGAACTACGCAAACAGCATAAATAGACACACACAAACGCACTTCCATTGCAAAAGTACATTCCTTTGTATCCCTCCCTATACAGCAAGGTGCTTTTGTTCCTTAGTTAGTTGCGTTGTGATTGGTATTTGTCAGATTTGTGTACTGTGTGATCTTGTGTTTGTTAGTAGATATTTGAAAGTGTTTTTTGCTAAGTGTTTGTGAAATATTTTGTTTGATATTTTTCTGTTTGTTTGTTTTCTTGCTTGATTGTTCCTGTTTGTTTTTGTGACTGCTTTTTGCTGAGTGTTGGTGAGAGTTTTTGTTTGATATTTTTCTGTTTGTTTGTTTTCTTGCTTGATTGGTCGTGCTTGATTTTGTGAGTGATTTTTCTTGACTAGGAGGGGTTTTTTTTCAGTATGACTAAGAGAAAGAGAGAATTACATTTTTTTTGAGGGAGAAACAAATTCTTGCCCGGGACATTTCGGATTATGGGCGTTTCCTCCATGGCCCGGACAGTGCCAACAGCACCCCGGCCAGGAGGAGGGAGATTTTGGACATGATCACTGACCAGGTGAATTCAGCGGGGGAGGGGGAGACACGGAACCGGTCTGGGATTGAGAAAAAGATTAATGACCTCCGGCGTCTGGTCAAAAAGAAGCTGGCCAGAATGCTTGCCCATGCCAGGGGCACAGGAGGGGGCCCACCATGCCCTGTTAGGCTGACAGCGGAGGAGCATGCGGTGGCCCAGACCTTTCATAGGCAAGAAGTGAAGGGCCTGCCCGGCTATGACTCAAGTCAAGAAGGCGCGATGCCAGGTAAGGTTATTTTGCCCTATCAGGTGTGTAGCATGTGTGGGGGAGGGAGTGAAAGGGAATATGTGGCAAGTGTGTGGATCCTCCAACCTGTGAATGTTTTGTGTCATCCACAGATGTGCAGGAGGGTGCTGGGCCATCTGGCCTGACCGCACCATCCCCAGGACAGCAGCCTAATGAGTCCCCCTGACAAGGCCGGAGTCTGCGGAGGAGGTTGAAGAGGAGGAGTTTGAGGAGGAGGTGGAGTCCATGTCAGGCACTGGCCTATTGTTGTTGGAGGACCGTTCCCCTCTGGCTGGCAGCAGCCAGCCCTCCCTAAGGGGGAGCCCACCCCCCTCCTCCCCCAACATGGCTCCCCTCCGAAGGGCCTCCCCTTCTCCCCGGCCACAAGCATCAGCTGGAGGCAGGAAGGCGACCCAGAAGACCAGGGGGGTGGCCGATCTCCTGCCCGCCACTCTGAGAAGGGACCAGTTCCTCCAGACCCCCCATTTGGGACAGGTCAACCAGACATTGGTGCGGATGGAGGAGAGCCTGTCCTCCATCAAGGATACGCTTGGGAACCTGGACTGCCACTCCCAGGCTTTCACAAACTGCCTTAACGACCTGCAGACTACATTAGCAGGCGTTGGGCAGGATGTGAGGGCCCTTACCCAGGCTATCCAGGCCAACACGGCAACACTTGGTGCTGCCCTGGACAGAATAGCCGTGGCAGGCCGCCAGGTGGGCAGAGACCAGGGGCTGCTCCTCCTTCCCCGGTTTACCCCCTCCCCCATGAGTCTCCCCAGAGGAGTCGGGGCTGTGGCCGGGGGCGCCCCAGGCGTGGCTCACGTCAAGGGCACTAATTTGTTTTTCCCCCTTTTTTTTTTTCTGGAAATTTTTTGATTTTGCTGGTCATTTTTTTTTTTGGGGTTGTGAATGCTGTTTGAATGTGGGGGTGACATTCCTGCCGGAAAAGGGGTGTCACCCTCAATTTTGGTGGAGAAGGGTTCCCCAGGACCAGGGAGAAGTGATCCCCAGGTCCGTGTGAATGGTGTATGAATGTACAGTGACATAATTGGAGCCTTAGCGTGGCGTTGCTCCTCACAAGTCCTGCATGGTGGACTGGTGCCAATCCAATTTGATGAGGATGTGGGGTGTGTGTGCTAGGGACCACAGTGGTGTGCATGCATGCATTCTCATTGTGCCATGGTTAATGTGTGTGTTTAACGTGCAAAGATGCCCAATGTGAGCTGTCTCCTGGCTGCTCTTCCCTCAGAAGACGGGGTAACCTCGGTTAGGGGGGGATTGTCTGGTTGGGGGGTCAGGTCATCACGTAGGTCAATCTGCAGCCCCTTTCTCACTGCGAAGTTGTGCAGCAGGCAACAGGCACCGATGATATGGCACACAAAGTTTGGGGAATACAAGAGGGTACCCACAGACTTATCCAGGCATCGGAAACGTGACTTCAGGAGGCCAAAGGTGCGCTCCATCACTGCACGTGTTTGGGCGTGGGCTTGATTGTATCTTTCTTCTCCTGGGGTTTGGGGGTTCCGGAAAGGAGTCATGAGATGGGGTCCCAGTGGATATGCAGAGTCACCTGTAAGGGAAAAGACAGGAGGATGTTAGTCATGCATGTGCCCCTTGTGATGTGTGCATCATGGGGGGGTACAGTCATGCCTGCCACCCATGTCACTCACCAACCAGCCAGGTGTCCCCATACACGTTCTGATCGAATTCCATTCGGATGGGGCTCTGATTGTATATGTAGCTGTCATGGCTGGACCCTGGGTGTTTGGCACGGACGTGCCATATGAGGCCTTGGGCATCGACTATCACCTGTACGTTGATGGAATGCCAATGCTTCCGATTGCGGTACATGTGCTCTGTCTCCTGGGGGGGCTGGAGTGCTACATGTGTGCAATCAATGGCCCCCACGGTGTGTGGGAATCTGGCAATTCTGTAGAAATCTGTCATTGCCTTCAGCCGCAGGTCCTCAGTGGTGGGTTTGATGATTTGGTTGGCCATGCGTCTGAGGATTGCAGGGACAACCTGGTGCACACATCTGCTCATGGAGGATTGTGACATTCCAGCCACCACTCCACTTGTACGCTGAAAAGAGCCACTGGCAAGGAAATGGAGTGTTGCCATGACCTTGACCAGTGGCTGCACTGCATGTGAGCGGTGTGTTCGGCTGGTGATGTCCTCCTGCAAGGTTGTGGTTAATTCCAGGATGGCATGAGGGGTGAATCTGAAGATGCGATACACCTCAGAATCACTCATGCCAAAGAGGTCTATGCGTGTGCGGTATATCCTCTCCCGTGCCATCCTCCGTGCCCTCCTCCTTCTTTGCTCATCTAAAGTCAGTAGTATAGCTATGCGCGACGATGCCCCTGGCATGTTCATCTGAGATTATATAGATGGAATTTGATGGAATTCGTCGGAATTCCGATATGATTTTTGTGGGACAAGAGTCTGATCGTGTGTACATGGCATAAGGCTCCATGCACACTGGACTTTAAAATAATGTTCAAAAAACACCAGTAGCTTTGCAGTGAGTCTTTCAACGTTTGTTAATGTTTTTGCAATAGCGTTTATTAAAGTTTATTAGCGTTTTTTCCACGTTAACGGTTTTCTTTTCTTCATTTTTTTTTTCAATGGATCAAAAATGTTAAAAACGCTGGTGAGCCATGTTTTTGAGTGTTTATCAACGTTTATGAGCGTTTATCAGCTTTTATCAGCGTTTGGCATTTTTTGTGGTCAGAAAAAAACTACTTCTGAACGCGATTTTAGGGTGTTCAGAAAACAGCCCATAAACTCCACTGCTGATAAATGTCCAAAAACTTCCACGTGTGCATGGAAACATAGGATAACATGTGATCAACACAGCGCCAATCAGCACTGTTCAGACAGAAAGTCAGGTTCCTGCAGCCTCATAGGAATGTCAGAGGTGAATGAAAAAATCTCCTTTAAGCTTTAACCAGACACTGATAGAACTCACAAGACTGCTATATACTGATGATGAGAAAAGTTATTTATATTTACTAAAATAATTTCATGTCCATGTTCTGTGTACTGTGGGAGACCAGATATAGTGAATGCAGGGTCCTGGGTTTAGTAACACTTTAAAAAATAATATTTTGCATGGAATTCCACCGTAAATAACCCTGTCACCTGATAATTACTTGCTGTCCAACTGCTACTGACCTCAGCCTGCGTCTTGGATACATTCCTGTTGTCTAATCTGGCACCTTGGTATTCCTGTGTCTTCTTTCAGGATTGTAGTCTACAGTCATCTAGTCCACACGTCTGACAGCTGCACAAGTGCACAGGATCCAATACTGTTGGCAACACTGGCACTCATGCAACTCCGCATTCTCACATTCCCTGTCACCACTTTCAGGGTTGTGAACGAGAGATGCAAGAGAAGTCCCAGCATCACTTTGGTCCCCATCATATATCTGCCATTGGGACAAGAATAGTGTATGTCCATCTTCAGAATAAAATATAAAAAAAACTTAACGCAAAATGTATTAAAAAAAAAGTAAACAAAATCAGAAAAAGAAACACTTGATTGACCATATATGAGAACTCAGCATTGTAATATTCCACATTTACCTGATCATACTAAATAAAGAAAATATATACAAAATCACTATATATTTCCCTTAACACATGGGAAGATTATATTTCCTACAAGATGTCAATACAACATAAGCAGGAGCCATACATGAATAAATAATAGTAACCTATCACACAGCACGTAAGAAAATCCCTATTCAGACAAGCTTACTACCATTTAATACATTGAGATCAGTAAACATTAATGATGCCCTACAGCCACTTTAGCTGGTAGATAGGGAAGGTGGGTGGTTAATAAAAAAAAGAATAACTATGGATTATAAACAAAAGAGATGTTCATACACAGCTATCAGAGAAGAGCTGAACATTTCTGTGTCACCCTGTCAGCACAACAAGTGACATAGACAGTACTATTTAATAACTAACCTAAGAGGGGAGAGGAAAGAAAAAAAGGAGAAAAAAGGGAAAAAGACTCTGGGGTATCTGCAAATACAGCAGCTCATATGTGAGGTAATTTCCACTGGAGATAACCACATACTGCAGATCCCTACCAGGGGGGATATCACTAGTCTGTCAAATCTCCTCAGGACACTCTTCCACACTGAGAACCCCTGACTAGCCCTCACACCTGGCTAGATTAAGGTGACAGCATAAAGGATTAATATCATCTGATATTTTATCTTTCATCAATAGACTTTACACAACAGGATTCATTCCTTGTCTGAGGCCTCCCCAGCAATTCAATCTGAGTGGATACAATACACAGAGACAGGAAACTAGTGGTTTCCTCAGCATCGCTCCACAAGACCCTCAGTCCATAATCCCCCCCTGTCAGAGTACATTACAGCCTCTCAGATTAAGTCTACCACCTGAAGAAATATACACCACATAATTTTAAGGCTGCAATCTTAAGAGGAAAACTTTCATTCAACAATATCTTACTTAATCTGCTATAATCGCAAGTCATTTACTATAATTCATTTCAGGGATACTTTTTAAGGTGGCGACTTAGGGAAGACCCACCACTCACCGTCGGGTGTCTGATGACAACATTTTTTGAAGATCTTAGATCCCCCCCCATCTACAGTAATGACACCCACTTATTATATTAAACAGGGACTCCACCTATAACAGATTTTGTCAGTTTTCACAGTTTGACTACAAGCCCTGGTACCCAGGTATGAACTGAGCACTAAAATATCATGCTCCTCCCAATGGCTGATTCAGGATAATGAATGAATGAATGAATGAAAAAACTTATATAGCGCGGCACATGCAAACCAAATTGCCTCTGGGCGCTAGTTGTATCCGTCTCTCTTGACATCAGAAGAGCAGAGTTTTAATCCGTCTTCTGAAGGTCAGGTGGTTTTCCTCCAACCGAATGCTGGTTGGTAAAGCGTTCCAGAGTCTGGGACCCTGGACAGCAAACCTTCTTTCTCCTTTGGACTTGAATCTGGCTTTGGGTACTTTGACCAAATTTTGGTCACTGGATCGCAGAGCGCGATTGGGGTTGTGGGGTTTTATTTTATCGCAAAGATATTGCGGGGCTTTTCCATGGATGCATTTATGGGTCAGACAGAGTGCTTTA
Source organism: Rana kukunoris (assembly GCA_029574335.1). Taxonomy (NCBI): domain Eukaryota; kingdom Metazoa; phylum Chordata; class Amphibia; order Anura; family Ranidae; genus Rana; species Rana kukunoris. The sequence goes on from CM056053.1 coordinate 133,303,679, forward strand.
AAAGCAATTCTGTCTTTTACCGGCAACCAGTGCAGGGATCTCAGCGACGGTGAGATTGATTCCCAGGGTTTTTTCCCAGTCACCAGTCTGGCGGCCGTATTTTGTACGACTTGCAGACGAGCGATTTGGTACTTAGGGAGTCCGAGGTAGAGAGCGTTTGCATAATCCAGTCTGGAGTTCACAATTGTTCCCACCACGGCTGCCACATCTTCTTTGGGAATAAAAGGGATCAGTCTGCGGAGTAGGCGCAGCAGATGGTGAGATCCGCTGGCTACTGACCCTATTTGTGCGTCCATAGTCATGTGGGTGTCAAAAATGATCCCAAGACTTTTGACTTTGGCGCTCGGGGAGATGATCTGGCCCAGAATGGGCGGAGGTGTCCAGGTTGTTGTGAGTTGACTCTTGCGAGTGGCCTGAAACAGAAGAAGTTCTGTTTTAGAATTGTTGAGTTTGAGATAACTCATCGTCATCCACTTTTCTATTGAAGAGAGACAATTCTCTAAGCTGAGATGACGATCCTTTCTATTGCAGATGCGAAAATACAGTTGCGTATCGTCTGCATATGAGTGATAAAGTAGTTGTTGACTACTGATGACTTCAAAGAGAGGTCGAAGATAGATGTTGAAAAGCACCGGTGATAGAGGTGAGCCTTGGGGGACTCCACATGACACCGTGCGTTTTCTAGAAATGAACGGTCCTAATTTCACCGTTTGAGATCGGTTTCCCAAAAAAGAGGAAAACCATGGTAAATCATTCTCTGTGACTCCGGCTACCTCAGTCAGCCGAGTCAGTAACAGTTTGTGATCTACGGTGTCGAAGGCTGCGCTTAGGTCCAGCAGAACCAGGAGGGAAGATTCTCCTTCGTCTGCGGCCTCCAGAACGTCGTCCCATATTTTGAGCAGTGCCGTTTCCGTCCCGTGTCCGGGACGGAATCCCGATTGCAGTGGATCGAGTAAGTTGTGGGTATCTAGATGCTGTTGCAGCTGTTGTACCACCGCTTTCTCCATTACCTTAGAGAAAACGTTTAGCATTGTTATGGGACGGCGGTGATTTGGGTCCTTGGGATCCAGGGTAGGTTTCTTCAAGATGGGCTGGATTGTGCCCTCTTTCAGCAGGGAGGGCACTATGCCTTCCTTAAATGACTGGTTTATAAGCTGCGTAATGGGAGGCGCCAGGATATCGGCACATTCCTTTAGCAGCTTAGTGGGGATAATATCATTAGGCGAAGTGCTGTTCCGCAATGCGCCGATGATATTTTCTGTGTTCTCGATGGAAACAGGTTCCAGAGAGAACTTTGTTGGTTGTAGTGTGTTCCTCTGGGTGCTGTGTGGTCGCTTAGGGGCATTATTTTGCGAAATGCTTTCCCGGATTCCCTCAATTTTATTGATGAAGAAATCCGACAATTCCTCGCAAAATTCTTGGGTGTCAGTGTTGGGGGCTTCAAGACAGTGTGGATTCATGGTCTGTGAGACCAGCTTGAAGAGATCCCGAGGGCGGTTTAAAGCGCTGTTGATAGCCATGGAAAAATAGTTTTTCTTGGCTTCGAAGATTTCTATGTGGTATCTTCGAGTTGCTGCTTTGTAGAAGGCGAGGTTCGTCTCAGAGGCGTTTCTTTTCCAGGCGGCTTCTGCCCTTCTACGCTCTTGCTTCAGTAGCGATAGCTGGTTATTGAACCAGCCTGCCTTGTTTTTCCGGGTACGGACTTTGTGTTCAGGCGCTACTACGTCGGCTGACTGTAGTAGGGCTGCATTTATGGCATCCAGAATATCTGTGGCCGTTTGACTTGGTTGCATTGTTTTAATTTTATTTTCCAAGGTAGATTTGAAGAGTTCCGAATGGAGCTTCTTCTGAGATCTAGACCAGTGTGTTGTCACTGGCTTGGGTGTTTTTATCAATAGGGCCGTATTGGAAATTATGAATTTAATTGCATGGTGATCTGTCCATGGCAATGGTTCATTTTCCAAAATACTTACCTTCAGCTTTTGTCTGAAGATAAGATCGAGTGTGTGACCTGAAGTATGTGTGGGCTCATGTACTAGTTGCTGAAGGCCTAATCCTTCCAGATGGTCGATACAGGCGTCGGCCACGGGGTCTTGTGAGGAGTTGGCCCAGAGATTGAAATCTCCGAGCAGCAAAAGGTGTTTGCTGGTTATGGCATAAGTGGAGATGAACTCTGACCATGGAGGTAAAAACTGCGATTTAGGCCCTGGTGGCCTATAGCAGAGCAGAATACGGACGGTCTCCTGGGGGTTAGTTTGCAGCTGCAGAGTAAGGGTTTCCATAAATGGAAGCGAGTGCTGAAGGGCTGGTTTAGAGATCACAAGATGCGTCTTATGAATCACCGCCAGTCCTCCACCTCTTTGCCCTATTCTGTTTTCAGTGATAATCCGGTAGTGTTCTGGCACCAGTTCTCCAAGAATGGTGTTACAGTCGGCTGTAAGCCAGCTTTCTGTAATAAAAAGACAATCTAAGTTGTTCTGTAGAATGAAATCATGGATTTCTAATCGGTGCCTTACTGCCGATCTTGTATTGATCAAAGCACATGATATGTGCTTCGCTTGGGGTGGGTCGCTAAATTTTGTTCCTGATGATCGACGATCGATCCTCAAGAGTTGCTCAAAACTCAGGGCCTTTTTAGTGACGGCTGGTAGCTTCGTGGCAAATTGCCTCAAGCCCCTGATGACTTCTGCCGAATATTGCCAGACGGCCATATTTCGCAGGGGGGGGGGGGGAGTGTGGTCAGGTGGCGATGGGGAGTAGATTCCTTGAATCCTTTCTCCTGGATATTTTTTTATTTGGTCCAGAGGAAGGCAAAAAAACCCTGGTTCAGCTAAGCCAATCTGCTGGGCAGGGAAAAAAATTCCTTCCTGATCCCTCAGAGGCGATCGGTTGAGCCCTGGATCAAATCAAATGAACTGGTGAGGGGAGTGATGTGAAGGGAGTAGATTCCTGCTTGGGGGGTGCACCAAGCTGGTCCACCAATCTGGTGCAAATAACCCCAGAGAGGGGGTAGTTGGCTGCTGGGGAGGTGGATGGGGACCCCTGTGGGTAGGTGGGGTGAGTTGGGTGAAAGTCCTAGGGCAGACACAGCTTGCTGTAAACCGCGCTCCGCTAGGCCGCAGTTGAAGCCGCGGACTTTCCTAGGCCGCGGCTCCCGCGGACCTAGCGTGGCTGGCGCGGACCGGCGAGAAACAGTCAGGCTACAGTGGGAGGGATGTGTGGATGGGTTGGGGGTACCTTGAGTCTGGGGCCAAAGCACCGGGGTGAGGCCAACAAGCTGAGGCCGAGCGCCGCTAGGCCGCCGTTGAAGCCGCGGACTTTCCTAAGCCGCGGCTCCCGCGGACCTAGCGTGGTTGGCGCGGACCGGCGAAAAACGGCAGGGGAAACAGCTGGGGGGATGTGGGTACGGGCAGGGGGGTCTCGATTGCGGCCTGGTTTGGGCGGTTATCCTGAAAAGGACTGCCGACCTTGATTCTGGGGGGGACAGGCTGGGGACAGGCTGGATTACCTGTGTGAGGCTGTGTGACAGCTCAGATGCTCAGATGCTCCAAAGAGGGGGGGGAAGGAGTGCTGGAGGAGTGCTGGAGGCGGCCAGAGGTGGAGGAGATCCGGGATCCAGGTAAGATGCGGCTGGCTGGCTGAACAGGGGAACCCTGACTACCTGCTGGACTACACCTGCCTGGAGCTATAGCTCGCACGCTCCTACTCCTAGGAGAACGTGTGCCGTGTGAGCTCCTGTAGCTAATCCTCTGCCTCACTCTCTGCCTCTGCCGACGACCCTAATATTCACTTAGCTTTGACTCATGTGGGTGCAAATATTCTGCTACACATTCAACACATGAAGGGAAAGCGAAACAAGAAGAACAAGAATACTATTAAAACTTTAGCCGTCGAGGAATCTCTTAAAAACATGGACTCCAAACTCCAGACACATACGCTGGAAATTACCGAAAATTCTATGTCTGTCAAACAAATCTCATCTCACCTGTTAGCCATCTCACCACCCCCTTCATCAGACTCTATATCACATACAGCGCTATACTCGTCTGTTGTTAAAGAAGGAATAATATCCACAATGTCGGGTCAATTAACACCTTCTGAGGCCCCTTCTCAAAACCCTATCTACATCCATTCTAATACTGAACGCTCCCCTGAAGCCCCCTTCAATGTTACTGACTTATTCAACAGGATATCGGAAATGCTAGATAGGGGCCTCGCCCAGAACGCTGAAAGAATCACTAAGGACATCAGGGCCGACTTCCAAAGCCTTGGAAACAGGATTGAATCCATAGAACGGAAACTGGATATTAATGTCTCTAGAATCGAACAAAATACTGACCACATACAACACCTGCAAGAACAACTGGAGGCGGCCCAGGCCAGAATAGATGATTTGGAGAACAGATCAAGGAGGGATAATTTCAGGCTCAGGGGGCTACCTGAGTCCATCACAGATGTACACTCAGCTATACAGGACATCATAAAAATCCTGATCCCATCCATGCCTATTCACAAAATGGAATTAGACAGAGCACATAGATCCCTAGGCCCACCAAGAAAAGACGGCTTACCGAGAGATGTGATAGTAAAGCCTCACTATTACTCCACCAAAGACGAGGTGATGAAAAAATCTCGACAACAAGAAAACCTTCAATATCAAGGTGCAACGATTCAAATATTTTCAGACATATCTCCCTACACCATTCAGAAGAGGAGAGCGATGAAACCACTACTTTCTGCCCTCATGAAAAAAGACATTAAATACAAATGGGCCTTCCCATTCGCCTTAAAATTCAACTATAACGGCAGACTCCACTTGGTACACAACTTTCAAGAAGGTGAAAGACTATTACTAGACCTGAAAATTATTTCACATGAACCAGCCATGGACACTTTACCACCGCAACAAACCTCAGCTAAAAGAAATACACCCAATAGTCCAACCTCAAATCCCTGGAATAGAGTCAAACACAGGAAAGTCTAAAATAACTCTACTAAACATCAACTGAAATGATTTAATCTTAGCTCCGGTGGTGTCCATCCCCCATTCATATAAGTTGTTGTGTATTTTTTTTTTTTTTCTTCCCCAATAGGCCTTCTTTTATTATGAATTGTTTCTCAATTCTTGATCAAATTAATTATAAGGTTTTCTGGTAGAGTAAGAGTTAATATTTACTGGCTCACTTATATAATTTATTTATTTATTCTTGTGGTTTTTCAATATCTACTTACCCATATGGTTCTACAATTTTTATTTTTTCCTATGGTATTAAAAAAAAAAAAAAAAAATTTTTATTTTTTTTATTTTTTATTTTTGGGGGGGAAGGTACTATCTCTTCAATTGTTATTTTTGGGGGATCAACCCTTTGTTTTTCAAAATTTAATTCATGAACTTTTTGATTGTCGCTGACAGCTGACGGTGAGGCCCTGAGCCTCAACCTACTTCTTGGAGCGACACTTTGTCGCCCTGACAAGTAGGAAGTTAGTCCTCTAAATGGACTACTCTAATAAATTCTGTTTGATTGAAGGAAGAAGCAAACTTCCCTTCCTTCAATCTGGGTCATGGTTTGACCTTTTGCAATACTACATCTTGCTTTGTTGTTACCATTTTTGCCTTTATTTCCATGTATCTATTCTCCCCTTCTTTTCCCCCTTTACCTTCCCACCCTCCCTCCCGGCCTACCTGCCATCACAGGTGTCTTCTGAGCTATGGACTCAGTCTTCAAGACACGATCTGTCCATAACACTCTTTACGACCCATGGCTGGCTCAAATAACACTACTAAACCCTGCGTGTTGTGACACACAACACCCAGGGGTTGAACTCTCCTATTAAAAGACGAAAAGCCCTCCAGGCATACAAGGCGCTTCATGTAGATATAGTGCTCCTGCAGGAGACACACTTCCCAAGGCGGTACTCCCCCTCATTCCTACACTCCCACTTCCCAGTATTCTATTTATCCAACGCGGAAAACAAGACGAAAGGAGTGGCTATCTTGTTATCCAAATTTTGTAATTTTAATTTACTAAAGGAATATGGAGACCCGGAAGGCAGATTTATTTTGGTAAAAGGAACTCTTGACGAGAAGCTATACACGTTTGTCTCATATTACGCCCCCAATAGGGGACAGAAGAAGTTTTTCTCTCAGATGCTTGAGGTCCTCCATCCTCTTATGGAGGGCATCATTATCATGGGAGGAGACTCCAACCTGGCTTTCGATTCGGGCTTAGATAAATCCAAACCAAATAATAATAAACTCATAAGGCCAACCAAAATTAGCACACAAGTAGCTCGCATGCTTCATCAATCCCGATTGACCGATATTTGGAGAGAATTAAATCCGAAAACTAAAGATTACACCCACTATTCTAATCCTCACAAATCGTACTCCCGCATAGACCATATATTAATATCCAACCATCATGTCCCAGCAGCCTCTAAATCCACTATAAAGGATGTCCCTTGGTCAGACCACTCCATGGTTCTATTAACCTTGAGAAAAGAGGACACAACTTATAAAATGTCTCACTGGACACTTAACCAGTCGATCTTAAAAGATCCCACTCTCATGGCAGAAATCGAACAATCCATAAAGGAATATTTTGAAATTAACGATACTAAAGATATATCCCCCGAAACCTTATGGGCTGCCCATAAAGCTACAGTTAGGGTAAAAATAATACAAATTGCAGCCAAACTTAGAAGACAAAAGAAATTGACCATAGAGAAATTGGAAGAGACCTACTCAGAGTTACGTAGAAAACATAAATTAGACCCTCTCAGTGTTCCCACCCACGATCTTGACGCTGCTAGATCGGCCTTAAACCTAGCTCTGACAGCAAAATCAGAAAATGATCTAAAATGGACAGGTGCCAGGTTCTACCATTTAAAGGATAAAATAGGTCCAATGCTAGCACGCAAACTATCTCCCAGATTTAAATCGAGAACCATCCCTAAGATAAAAATGGCAGATGGTACCCTTACCCTAAATCCTCGGCGGGCGATGGGGGCCTTCCACGACTTCTATTCCAAGCTCTACGCTAAGGATAGTAACTTTTCTTCGGACAAAATAGGTGAATATTTGAACGGCCTGAATCTTCCCAGGTTGACAAAGGTTCACAAGGAGTTGATGGAGGCACCCATTTCAGCTGAGGAATTTATGTCAGTGATCAAAAACTTAAAATTAAACACAGCTCCTGGCCCTGATGGATTCTCAGGGTCTTACTACAAAACATTTCCTATCATTCTATCACCCTACCTAGCACGATTTTACAATCATTTGACTGAGGGCTCCCCTATAGATAAACAACTTAATTTGGCCTATATTTCGTTGATACCGAAACCCGATAAAGATCATAGCCTAGTAGAGAACTATAGACCGATATCCCTCATTAATAACGACCTAAAAATACTTACTAAAATAATAGCTAATAGGATGTCTGCCTTCTTAGGTCAATACATATCCAAAGATCAAGTAGGTTTTATCACAGGGAGACAAGGCCCGGACCAGATCAGGAGAGCTATTGATCTTATCTCTTTAATGTACTCGGGGTGGTCTGGAAGCACTAGACAAAGAGGTATGCTTCTCTCACTTGATCTCCAGAAAGCCTTTGATTCAGTATCTTGGCCATTTTTGTTTTCTGTTTTGAATCGTTGGGGGTTTGGTTCTAAATTTTTAGGAATCATCTCCGCTCTCTATTGCTCCCCTGAAGCTAAAATCCGGTTACAAGGCATATTCTCGGAATCTATAAATATCCAAAGAGGCACAAGACAGGGCTGCCCTCTATCTCCTCTGATATTCGCTATTGTTATTGAATCTCTGGCCATAGCCATCCGAGATAACGCGAATATCAGGGGAGTTCATTGTAATAAAAAAGAACACAAATGCGCATTATTCGCAGATGATTTGCTACTCTTCGTGACCTCTCCCATCTCCTCCCTTCCGGAAATTTTCTCCCTGCTAGACGAGTTCTCTAAAGTCTCGGGTCTCACGGTAAACATGCCTAAATCTAGGGCCCTTAATATTTCTCTTTCAGAACCCACAGTGTCCCTCTTGAGAAACAAATATATTTTCAAATGGGACTCTACGTCTACTAACTATTTAGGTATCAACCTGACCCCAAATTTCCAGAATTTATACTTAGCCAATTACCCTCCTATGTATAGGAAACTCGAGAAGGACCTTACCGAATGGGGAGCGCAGAAAATAGGCTGGATCGGCAGAATTAATTCTACCAAGATGACTCTCCTCCCGAAACTTCTATATCTTTTTCGATCCCTTCCGATAATAAAAAGCCATCTAAAATCCTTTCAAGGTAAATTCACCAAGTTTATCTGGAACAGAAAGGGACCCCGTCTTCCCTCTCGTAGTCTGTTTAACTTACCTGAACAGGGAGGTCTAGGAGTGCCAAACTTGTTATGGTATTATCAATCCGCGAGGTTAGCGCAATTATCGGAGGTTTACCTTAGAAATGATCGCCCAGATTGGATAGAAATAGAAGAACAGGCTTCCCCATTATCCACAATTGAAGAACTCATGTGGCGCGCTCCTAAAAGTAGACCCCCTATACTATCCCCCACCCTATCACAAGCATTGGTATTATGGGATTCACTTAAAAGCAATCCACTCTTAATTTCTAGAGGCAAACCTTTGTCAAGTATCTTTCTCGACCCATCTTTCTGCCCCAAAACGGAAGTGGACTCCTTCAAATGGTGGCTTGATAGGGGGGTGTACCGCATTGGTCGTTTCTTTCAACACACAGGTCCTCTTCCTGAGCAATTCCTTATAGACAACCTTTGCCCCCCCCCCCCCTCTGAAAGATCCTGATTACACCAAATACATACCTTTGCTCAGAAACTTTGGAACGATAAAACAATTTCTGGCCTTTTGACCCCATATGAACATAAATGCGAACAAGCTCAGAATAGGAAAGGTATTATCTCTATCATCTACAAATCTCTTGCATCAAATAACATAAAATTACCTCATATGCTAGCTTGGGAAAGAGAGCTTCAAGAGGACTGGGATTTGGTGGACTGGCAAAAAAACTACTCTAGATCTCTTAAGGGTTTTAAGAGTCCATCCCTCATTGAAGCTAATATAAAAATTTTCACTAGATGGTACTTGGTCCCATTCAAATTGGCCACCATGTATCCGTCATCCTCACCACTATGCTTTAGAGGTTGTCAAGGAATGGGCACCATGATCCATACTTGGTGGGAGTGCCCTAGGATACGGGGATTCTGGAACAGGGTATTCCAGATCATCAGGAGAGTTACCGGTTGTAACCTCCATCAATCTCCTGCAATAGCCTTATTGAATGGTCTAATATAACAGAGTTCCAGGGCCATTAGACAGCTGATTCTATTTATACTGACTGGCGCCAGAATCACTTTAGCGGCTGCATGGAAGAAACCGTCTGTTTCCATTTTACACATGAAGAGAAAGGTTACATGGATTATGGAACAGGAAAAAAGAATTAACTCTATGTTAGATACCTCTACCCAGTTCACTGAAATTTGGGAACCTTGGTTGATTTACATGGGAATCTCCCACAACATGTAAGTTTAGTTTTGGCTCTGGACTCAGACTGATGTAATCCTATGGCAGGTAGGCCCACCCTCCCTTTCCCTTTCCTCTCCTTCCTCTTTCCTCCTTCTCCCCCTCTCTTTTCTTTACTCTTATTTTTTCTCTTGAACAGGAGATATTCATTACATATCATATTCTCCACTGGTCTCAGGTAGTGCTGATTTAGTTTAACTGGATGTATGTATTAAATTCCTTGTCTCCTTTTAGGTTTATAAATTAAGAGTTGATTGAGAGATGTTTCTCTGGACAACATTTGGATCCAATTTTGTATTACGTTTATTACTCTGTATGCTCTTTATTTTATTATAATAAACTTAAATTTAAATGATAAAAAAAAGAGAAGAGCTGAAGAACTATCCTAGAAGCATAGTGATTGTTGTAGGTTAGCTATCATAAAGGGTGGTATAAAATCCTCTCTCTACACTACAAAGGTCTCTTGCATCAGGAGAATTACTTGTTTACCCTTTACTGAAGCCAGAATCTGTTTAGCACTTAATATTCCTGTAATCTCTGCAAGATATAAAGTGGAAAAACAATCAAACAGAACTGTGCTCTTATGGATTGCAAAAATCTGTATGGGTACTGCACAACTCTGTTCAGGGAGAAGTCTATGCCAACCCTGTAGACAAATTAGGGCATCTACTGGAAGCTGTACTTTGGCCAACGATGCTTGGTCCAACAAGGTTTTTCTGTATGGGTCCAATTTGTAGAATGTTATATATTACTTCCAGGTGAAACGCCTTGGCAATATGCATTTTTTCCCCCATTTTTGTAGATTTGTCCGTTTAAATCAAAAAATCTGAGTAGACTATTTATTCAAACAGTGTACCAAATAAAGCGAAACTTTTTTACCTGAAACATTTTTAGGTAGGCATTTTAGTCAAGAAAATGTATGCATACTAACAATGCTTGATTTGACCTGGGAATCTTGACATCATTGAAGCTTGGTCATAAAAGGTGTTCCATTTCATATGTTGCTTTGTGGTAAATATGGCAACATGCTATTTCGACAGGATCCACATGTTGACAGGTGCAGTCTGTACTCCCCACTGTAGATGGCGCTCGATCAAACTGACAATGCAGAAGGGGAAGGAAGAAATGAGGAATTTTAGGTTGGGGCAGTGCTCCTGGTTTTGGTGTGCATTTTGTGAGTGGGTAGTGTAGGGACAGGTTCCCTGTTCCCTGTCGGTCAGGGAGAGTGTTCAGAGGTAGGGAAAGGTTCTAGAGGAGTAGGGACAGTGCAGGGACTATACCAGTGATGGTGGACCTTCGCACCCCAGATGTTTTGGCACTACATTTCCCATGATTCTCATGCACTCTGCAGTGTAGTTGAGCATCATGGGAAATGTAGTTCCAAAACATCTGGGGTGCCAAGGTTCGCCATCACTGGACTATATAATTTCTCGGTTTCAGATAGCCTCCTATTTGGGTGTGGGCACACTCCCACTCCTCATTGCAGAAGCCGTCTACCTCATTTAAAGCTAATGCTCCCGCTGCTACAGTTTCATAAGTGGTTCTGGTCGGCTGTTCCTACCCATTAGGCCTAATTGTGCATGGTTGGGACTTTCTTAATACCCTGTTCTTATTCACCTCTGCCTCTGTGTGATCACTGCTCCCCAGCACACCACACCCTGTTAACACTCAGGCAGTGTCTACTAATTAAAAAGACTTATGCCCTGTACACACGATCGGTCCATCCGATGAAAACAGATGGATGGATCTTTTCATCAGTTATCCGATGAAGCTGACTGATGATCAGTGGTTAAAAAAACGATTGTGTCAAAACGCGGTCACGTAAACCACGTACGACGGCACTATAAAGTGGAAGTTCAAATCCAATGGCGCCACCCTTGGGGCTGCTTTAGCTGATTTTGTGTTAGTAAAAGACGTTTCACGCTTTTCTGTCTGTTACAGCGTGATAAATGTGCTATCTCCATAACGAACGCTAGTTTTACCAGAACAAGCGCTCCCGTCCCCAAATTTAGTTTGAGCATGCGTGGATTTTTAACCGATGGACGTGCCTATAGACGATCTTTTTTTCCTATCTGTTAGTTAACCATCAGATAATTTTAAAACAAGTTCCTAGTTTTTTAACCGATGGATAAAAAAACCCATGGGCCCTACACACGATCGACCGTTCAGACCATTTTCATCAGACAAACCGATCGTGTGTACGTAGCATTAGAATGAAATCTGATGTACTTTATTCTAGGCTGGCAGACTGAAAAAAAAAAAACATTTTAAGAAGCAGCGACTTACAGTGGCAGTCTACATTGTTCTCTCAGTATAAGTTACCTTTAAAACTGAATGCACTGTAATCAAAAGAAGAAAAAGAAAACAATAGCAAAATCCAATAATTTATTTTTCTGAATGTCAGCATTATGCAAATATATCTTTAATACTTACCTACTGTATACATACAGTAATAATCAATCTTGGAGAAATTGTCTTCCACACACAGGTATAGAATTCAGAATAAAATGAATCTAAGAAAATACTATATTAGGAGAAAAAAGGAAATAATTCTACTATAAAAATTAAAAATAACTCCAGGGATTGTTTATGTTGTGTGGGTGGTAATGAAGCTGCACAGTACACTTAGCAATTAACAACAAATGGCAAAAAAGAAAAGTGCCATCATGCAGTGTATTTGCAGACCTAATCATTGGTATAGAGAAGTACACCAATCTTACCAAATAGTAGACATGTGCAGACTGGAATATTTTGTTTTGTTTTTTCATTTTGATTTATTTCATTTTTCGTTGGGGAATAGCTTTCGTCTGAAAATCCAATAATACTTGGTTTCTGTCGAATGGTCAAAGTATATTCGACGAAACTTCATAAATTTACGCTGAATCGTACATTAAAATGTACGAGTGCAGTATATCTTCTCCGTCGAATCTGCTTAGCACTTTCGATATACACCATAAGCCTTATATTCTCTATAATGTCGAATCTCTTCTCTATAATGTCAAATGTATTTTCTCATAAATCGAAATCTATTCTCTGTAATGTCAAATCTATTATTTCTATAGTGTCGATTCTTTTCCCTATGATGTCGAATCTTTTCCCTATGATGTCGGATCTTTTCCCTATGATGTCACATCTTTTCTTTATAATGTCGAAAAGTACCGTATGTGTGTGTATATCAGGTTCGATAGACAGATTGCTATTCATTCACTGTATTCAGTCAGCGTCGAATCTCTCTATCGAATTTTTACCACAACTAAAATGAAAATAAAGCATTTTTTATGTCTGATCTTTCGGTTTTCGTTTCTTGCGCTTTCGTTATCGATTGTTAAAACGATAACGAAAAAAACAGATTTTCTGACGAAAATGCATTCTAACAAAAAACGAATGCACATGTCTACCAAATAGTAGTAGTGCTACAGAACATTCAGAATACAGATATTCAGAATTACACTCACCATAAAGATGTGAAGCTGCACTTTGTCTTGTTTACATCCAAAGAACAAAAAACTGAGAATAGTATGCAGTGTCATGTCAAGTAGTACTATGCGATATCCATTATTAAATGCTTTGGTGATTGGAGAGAAGTGTGCGATGTTCAAAAGAAAAAGGTCTAACTTGATGAATTTTATAGTTATTTATTGGAGATAAAAGTAAACAAGTAGAGCCAACACGTTTCAGCGGAATAGCCTCCCTCTTCTTCAGGGCTAGTATATAGAGAAAAAGATGCATACTACAATGTAAAACGTGAAAAAAGAAAAACATCTGCGTAATTAAATATAATTTCAAGATAAAATTAGAATCCACAGTTATGCCCCGTACATACATCTGGGATTTCCGATGGGAAAACTGCGATGAGAGCTTTTGGGCGGGATTCCCGACCGTGTGTATGCTCCATCGCAGTTTTTCCAATGGGCAAACTGACAAAAACAGCCAGCAAATAAAAGAGAACTGCCTCTCTTTTTTCCCGTCGGGATTCCCGACTGACTTTTTCCCATCGGAAATCCCGGGCTGTGTGTACGGGGCATTTGTCTTTATAATCATATTGCGATTGGAATAGAGAAAGAAAGCATATTCACCTTAATTTAAGTTAGACCTTCTTCTTTTTGGACATCAGGCTCTCCTCTCCAACCATCCAAGTGTTCACTGTGGTAACGACTCTATTGTCGTTATCAGAAAGGTAGCAGCCCTATACCCCAACGGAGTCACTTACCACCTACAATTGGAATAAAACCTATTGGAAGCAATTCCATCTATACCTTCCGTACAGTAACTTGCAACGAGACAGCCTCGTGTGGCACCAGTCTAGCGCTGTCTTCCACTCAAACTTGATTATTAAATGCTGTCCAACTTTCAAAAACCTTAACCTAAACAGTCTTTTTACATATGTGAACCCGTCATGACTGTATTTCCAAATACAAGTCCCATGGCCAGCTGTGAAGGGAAGCTGGCTGTGTTCTAATATGCATACTTTCAGCTTTCTTTTGGTGCGTCCTATATAAATAAGATCACATGGGCACTTCAAGGGGTGTTTTACAGGCATGTACAGTATATATAATTGGTCGGCGATAGGTTGAGTCACGCCCTCAGACGAAGTCAGCCAATTACGAAACGCGTCAGCGCGTGAATCCTATCGATCGACCAGAGACACTGTGGATGCTCCAGGACCAGGAACAGGAAAGGAAGCACGAGCGGCTTTGCTGTTATGGCGAGTGGAGATACACAGGCACAGTAAAAACACTTTATGCTTGAGATTGTTGACTTTGTGGTACGCACATTTTATAAGGGGTACCTATGGGGCTCAATTAACTTTTTTAAACGGTATTACACTATATGAGTTTATTTCATTATATGTGATTGCGGTATGGACCAAGCAAGTTAACCAATTGGTGGAGAGTGCAATTTTCAGGACAAACGTGGATAATTATTCCAGGCTACTTTTATCTCATAGTTCGGTGAGTGCATTCCCAAAAGGGGAGTAAAATCCCCCCACGTGGTGATCACTCCCCTTGTTGAAAGGAGCACTATATAAGGAATACTTCTGACATTCTGTCCACCTGCACCATTATTGTTTTCCTATATGTGTTATATAGAAGCCTTTCAAGCGGTGGTTTGGAAGTAGCGCTGCTACAGCATTATACTGGGACTGGAGTCACTGCAGACCAGTCACTGCAGACCAGATGCAGATCCCACCATGCAGTGATTTATTGTGATCACAATAGTGATCTGTTGTCTGTTGCAATCAGCAAGCAATAGATCATCATTACAGTAATCTGTTGCAGCAGGGAGAGGGAGAACAATGCTGGTACAGCTCTGCCTGCGTCTTCATACTCAATGTAAACACCATGTTGAAGTGTTGTATGTACATTGATCTGCTACCAGCTCTTCAATGGAGCACCGTGTATCACATTCAAACGATCAGCTCCTGACAGCAGTGTCAGCACCACAGCTGCAGAGACCCGAGAAAACCACAGGGACATGCTGTGATTTTAAAACAGTGCTGGGGCAGCTCTTATACCAATAGCTGCTATGCCAGCACCATTTTGGTACAGCGTTGGGAACTCAAACTGCTAATAAAAAATTTAAAAAATATCGAATTTCTTCATCAATTTAGGCCAATATGTATTATGCTACATGTTTTTGGTCCAAAAAAATCCCAATAAGTGTATGTTGATTGGTTTGCACAAAAGTTATAGCGTCTACAAACTATAGGATAGATTTATGGAATTTTTTTACTAGTAATGGGTAGACATGTGCATTCGTTTTCGTTAGAATGCATTTTTGTCCGAAAATCTGTTTTTTTTAACGAAAGTGCAAGAAACGAAAACCGAAAGATCCGACATAAAAAATGCTTTATTTTCGTTTTCGTTGCGGTAAAAATTCGATATAGAGAGATTCGACATTATAGGGAAAAGATTCGTCATCATAGAGAAAAGATTCGACACTATAGAAATAATAGATTCGACATTACAGAGAATAGATTTCGATTTATGAGACGTAAAGATTCGACGTTCCGTCGAATATTCTTTTGATCATTCACCAGCAACCAAAAAGATTTGACGTTCCGTTGAATATTCTTTTGACCATTCGACAGAAACCAAGTATTATTGGATTTTTGGACGAAAGCTATTCCCCAACGAAAAACTAAATAAATCAAAACGATTTTCGGGAGTAACTAAATCAATTTATTTTCCAAACGAAAACGAAAAAACAAAACGGAATATTCCAGTCTGCACATGTCTAGTAATGGGGCGATCAGCGACTTATAGGTGGACTGCGACATTGTGGCGGACAAAATCGGACATTAAAGCCTTGTACACACGATCGGATTTTCCAATAGAAATTGTGTGATGACAGACTGTTGGCCTAAAATCTGACCGTTTGTATGCTCCATCAGACAATTGTTGTCTAACTTTCCGCCGACAAATGTTGGATGGCACACTAATAAATTTTCCGCGGACAACAGTCAGTTGTCAGATTTTACACACAAACATTCTCAGAATCAATGCTCACCAAACACGACATTAGCAGAAGGTGTTCAAAGGGTGGTCAAGAGCTGAAATGTCACGCAGTACATCACTACGTTCGTGTTTGTTGGCCGACAATTATGTGTGGTTTGTATGCAAGACAAGTTCATGGCCAACGCCCTCTGGACCAAATTCTGACGCTTTGTCTGTGGAAAATCAGATTGTGTGTACGAGACTTAAGTGACACTTTTTGGGGACCAGTGACACTAAAACAGTGATCATTGCTAAAAATATGCACTGTCGCTGTACTAATGACACTGGCAGGGAAGGGGTTAACATCAGGAGCGACCAAAGTGTTACATGTGTGCCTAGGGAGTGCTTTCTAATTGTGTGGTGGGTGCTTGTACTAGGGGAAGGCAGAGATACGTGTTCCTGCTTTGTATGAACACAGGATCACAACCTTCCCTTCTCACAGCAGCAGGAAATGACAAAAAGTAACAATGTTCTCATTGTGATTTTACTGTCCTAGATCCAAGGATATTATATTGTCACTATCCCTGACACTATTACAGTGCTTGTTTTTAACTAAGATGCTGCTTAATTAAGTAAATAAAACGAATTTATTGGATTTACGCTATAAGTGTCAATCTTTCCCATCCATCCATATGTGAAACACATCTTGGGGTTGATTTACTAATAGACAAATACACTGTGCACCAGTGGCAGCACGTCCATAGGGACGCCCAGGCGCCTCCCCCCTGCCGTAGTTACACAAAAAAAAACGGGCCCTTTTGGCTAAAATTTCATTTTTAAATTTTAACTGCAGTGATCCATATATGGATCAGATTTGATGAATTTCGTTTGAAGGTTCACATTAATGATGTTTGACACATTTTGACAGTACTGGTGTCACATACACATTTTAGATTATTGGCAGCGCTATTTACCCTCCCCCAATTCTACTCTATTCTAACGCTTCACTTTGTGAAGTTTTTCGGGATAGGCAGCAGCCACATTTACATTACCTAAGTGCGGAATCAAATAAAATTATAAAGACTAAATAGGGTGCATTTCAGCAAGAAAAAGTTGGTCCCAATATTGTATTCACGATTAACAACGATTAATTAATTAATTTACTATCCCATGACCACGTCCCTCTAGTGACGAAACATTGGGAGGAAAGACGTTCTGATGTCACTGCATTCTGCGCCAGACCTGGAAGATACAGGCTGCTGAATCGAAGAGCCGGCCGGCTCAATTGTATTTTATATGCCCTATTTCACTTCTTTGATGTAAGTGTGCATTTGTATGTTACTTATTACTTATTACATGTTTAAGGGTTTTACGCTATGCCAGTCCCTTTCTTTTTTTTTATGTGGTACATCCTGAATTGCTACATTGTTTGAGACATCTTCTATGCAATATTGAACCACACTGAGGGATTTATGCTACTAATAGAGACCCCAGGCTGGGATATCAACCATATGTGCATATTGATCTCCTATAATTAGAGATCACATCCATCTGGTAAGCGGCAGTGCTATTGTTTGGTGGAGGCACTATCCTGTCAGCACTTTTTCCTGGACTATTGGATTCGTTGAAAACTGGGGATATTTAAGTTTATATGGAAACTCTGCATTAATATTTTTTATTATATTAACATTTTTTTACCTTTGACTCTTTGTAATGGTATTCCTAAAGATTTTTTTGGGTTGTTCACATGAACTGGTATTTATTCACTTGATCATTTTCAGGTTTCTACCTAATTTAGGAATTAACCCCTTCTTGTTATCTTATTGAGGTCTCACAGACCTATTTACAGATATAATTTTCTTCACTCAGTCAGTGTTTCATAATTTTAATTGATATTTATCTAGCACTTCATTGTCATTAGGGTCACATTTTAGCCTACAACAGCACAGCTATTCCTTTGACAATTAAAATAACTGTTTATCATTATGGGGATGTGGTGGTAAAAGCTTGAATGCCCCCAGCTTTGTAGTACTTCTACATTACACACGTGTTTTTTTTTATATAGGCTCTTTGAGGTTCAGTAATATTTCTGGCCAGGGTACATGTCTCTTTGTAAGGCAGGAGACAGAAGAAGAAGTATACACTGCCAACAGATATGCTTAGCAGTATGATACACAGGTGTCACATCAACAGACTGCAAGCAGAAACATGGAATAATCAATGCATTTAAGAGGATGGAGAGATAATACATTTAAATGTA
This sequence comes from Rana kukunoris, assembly GCA_029574335.1. NCBI lineage: Eukaryota > Metazoa > Chordata > Amphibia > Anura > Ranidae > Rana > Rana kukunoris. The sequence goes on from CM056053.1 coordinate 133,321,938, forward strand.
AATCATAAATCAGTATAAAAATATGTTGCAGCATAGTGTCCTTACAAGACATCTGAAACTAGTAGCTTACATAATCTCTAACATAAATCTAAAACAAACTGACAGCTGCACAGCTGAAAAGCCAACAGCATGAATGTAGGGCAAAGGAGAGAGCAAAGTTGAAATGCGCTGCCAATTTAAAATCAGGATGACATTTTATTGGTTCTAATAAGATCTCTTCTGTGTCATTAAACTGATCCAACAAAACAAACACATTTGCAATTTTCAAGTTAGAGGTATATTGGTAATTTGGATAATTAGGGCCGTGCTCTTATTATTACTCAAATAAGAACATTTCATATTTGTAAAAGTTTGTGCCAGTTGCAATGTACAATCTGTTTATGTCCAGATGTTGTTCATTGACATGGGGAAGTGGCGGGCGGGGGGATATATAGCTGAGTCTATGGAATTATAGAATGCTTTTCTAATGTATGTTGGAGAACATTAGATCATTGCACAGACACATTATTGTGTCTGCAGGTTCCCCTGGGCAAAAAGCACACTAACCCATCAAGTCATGTCATCTCCCTCTGGTGGCTGCAGGGAAATAGAGAGATCGCTCGATATTGGCTGGTAATGCCTAAGCAGTGATGTCTCCTATAGGCTTACTATGGCCCATCCGTTGTTGGCGCTCCCTTCTCTGCCTGTAGCCAGGCTACTGGTGTGTCTCTGCATCTTTAAGGGCACTTTCACACTGAACAGCACCGGGCATTGGCTTTACCGGTGCTTTTCGGCCGCTAGCAGCCGAAAAAAGGGTTAAAAGTGCCCGCAAATCTAGCCATAAATTGATTAGAGTGGTTGCCATTTTTGTTTAGCTTGCTGGGTTTAAGTAAGCCTATTGAAGTTATCAATGAAAAAGTGAACTGTCCAGAAACCTGCAGCGTTTTTTCATTTTTAGTAACAGAGCAGAGTGGACAAAATACACAGTTGTCCTAAAGGATAAGTTCACCTTTTAAAAAATAAATGCACATTTTTTTTGCAGGCAAAAAAATTTGCATTTATTTTATTTTTTCACTTGTAACCTGTAAAACATTGCACTCGTGATCAGTTGACTCCTGCAGACTTCTCAGTGTCTCAGTGTCTCAGTGTATCAGTCTGCTCGTACCTCGTACAGGCAGACAGATATACACTAACAGGAAGAATGAATGAACTATCAGAGCACTCAACAGCACCATGGTAGTTAATCAAAACTACAAGCCAACAGCCGCAAAGGCTGTTGGGACTTGTATTTTCCCATTCACAGTGGACTGTGAATGAATGACATGGCCGGGCAGGCAGAGCCCCGCACAGCCACTTTAAAGACTAGTTTTTCTTTCCAATATAAATAAAAACATGTTGTACTTACCTGCTCTGTTGCAGTGGATTTGCGAAGAGCAGCCTGGATCCTCCTCTTCTTGGGTCCCTCTTCTGTGATCCTGGCCCCTCCCTCCTGTTTAGTGCCCCCAGAGTGAAAGGTTTGCTTTGGAGGCACCTGAGCTGAATCACAGCTCCCTGTGTCCATTCAGACACAGAGCCCCGACATGGCCTCGCCCCTCTCTCCTCTGATTGGCTAGCTGACTTTGATTGACAGTAGCAGGATCCAATGGTGCCCAGCTGTGTCTCAGCCAATCAGGAAGGAGAATCTCTGACAGCTGAGAAATTTGTGGACATTGCTGGACAGAGAGGGGGCTGTGTTAGGGGGGCTGAGGGGGGCTACTGCACACAGAAGGCTTTTTACCTTAATGCATAGAATGCATTAAGATAAAGAAACTTCTGCCTTTACAACCCCTTTAATTTCAAACAGTGACAGCCCCCCCCCCTGGAGAATAGGCCTGCTTGCTGTTGCTGGGGAAAGAGAATTGCTGCAGCTGCTGGAACATGGTACATGTTCCACCCAATAGTGCCAACAGAGCCAATAGTGTGTTATAGTATAAAATACAGTTCATTTATTTGTTTAAAAAGATTCCAGAGTAGCATAAAACTTTAGAAATTGCCAGCAATAAGAATACAAAAGAACACCCGTACTTTCAGGGTCACGTGGAGCGTGATGACGTCAGCGCATAGCTCCGCCCGACATGTTTCATGACGCCCCTGGAAGACGTCACATATGACGAAACATGTCAGGCAGAGCTACGCACTGACGTCATCATGCTCCACGGGGCCCCCGGAAGTACGGGTGTTCATTTGTATTCGTATTGCTGGCAAATTTTCAAGTTTTACGTTACTCTGGAGTCTTTTTGAACAAATAAATGAACTGTGTTTTATACTATACTATTGGAGGCCTTTTTATGAATGGTTTGCACCTTGTGGAAAACCTTCTGTATATGCTCTTGTGAAGTCTTCTTTTGATTTTAGACTTTGCCAATGATACGCCCACCTCCTGGAGAGTGTCCTTCACTTGTTTGGATGTTGTGAATGGGGGTTTTCTTTATTCTATACCACTGTTGTCTTCTGTAGACGTCCAGGTTTTTTTATGTTGCTGAGCTCACCAGTGCATTCTCCTTTCCTCAGACTGTTGAACCAAACTGTTTATTTGGCCTCTCCTAATGTCGCTGATAGATTTGTTACGTTTTTGAAGTTTTACAATGACCTGTTTCACTTGCATTGACAGCTCCTTTGAACACATGATGTAGGTTCACAGCAATAGATTCCAAATGCAAATACCACACTTTGAATCAACTCCAGACATTTTACCTGCTTTATTGATGAAGAATTAACGAAGGAGTAGCCCACACCTGGCCATGAAACAGCTTAAGATTCAATTGTCCAATTACTTTTGGTCCCTTAAAAAGGAGGGGGGGTGGCTATTCTTATTAGCTGTAATTCCTAAACCCTTCCTCCGATTTGGATGTACATACCCTCAAATTAAACCTGAGAGTGTACACTTTCAGCCCATATAACTATAGCTTGAATATATTTTGGTAAATACCTGAAAAAACTAAAATTGTGTCTGTGTTCAAATATATATGGACCTAATTGTATTTATTGTAAGTTTAATAAATATGAAATATTGAACATGTTTTTTTATTCTCGCCAGCAGGTTTATCTCCACAAAAACAGTTGTTTATGGAATGTAATAGCTCAAGCTAGTATTTACACACACACACACAAGTGAATGAATCCTGCCCTTTGCTGCCTGTTCTGTTCATATCAGATTATTATTTTACTTTTTTTAAATCCACATCAGACTCAACCAGAAAATGGGACAGCAAGACATGCTCACGGAAATTCCGCCCTTCGCATTTCTTCTGTGGTCTCGCATCACGTGTGGTTATCCTTTTGCTTTTATTTTCGTTATTTTATTATTATTATTTTTTATTTTTTTTATCATATTTTTTTTTAATCAATTATATATATATATATATATATTTTTTTTTTTCCTTTATTATTTGTTTCTTTTCTTTTTTCAATGTGTCCTCAAAAAGGGAAAGCAGAGAAAAACACTCCTAAATGGATTTTCTTTTTAGTTCAATGTTTTATCGTCTCCTAACGGTAATGGTAATGTGCTCACAAAGGGCCAGATTCACGTACATCTGCGCATTATTGGACCGGCGTAGCGCACCGCCTTTACGTTAGACTGGCGCAATGTAGCGGCGCAATCACCCTATTCTCGTTGGTTTTGCGCAGAAATTTGCGCTGCGCAACGTTATTTCAGAGGCGCAAGGCAGAGTAATTAAAATTGGGAAGGACGTGGGCGTGTTACATTGAAATGAGCTGTGACCACATGCAAATGAAAGGCCGGCCGGCTAGCGCATGCGCGCTTGAAGCAGACCATGGTCAGCACCTCTGTGCGCATGCTCACAACTCGGGAACGGCGCATTCAGTGAAATTGGAAGTGGACTAGGGCAACATAATGAACTACGCAGACAGCATAAATAGACAGACATAAACACACTTCCTTTGCAAAAGTACATCCCTTTGTATCCCTCCCTATACAGCAAGGTGCTTTTGTTCTGTTGTTTATTAGCGTTTGTTTGTTTGTTTGTTTGTGACGTGTCTTTGAGATATTTGGTGACTGTTTTGCAGAGTGATTTTTGTCTTTTTTGTTTTTTTTATTTGTTGTGTTTTTTTCAAAATTTTTTGCTGGGCATTTTTTTTTTTTGCTGGACATTTTTTTTTGTGTTGTGAATGTTTTTGGAATGTGGGGGTGATATTCCTGCCGGAAAAGGGGTGTCACCCTCAGTTTTGATGGAGAAGGGTTCCCCAGGACCAGGGAGAAGTGATCCCCAGGTCCGTGTGAATGGTGTATGAATGTACAGTGACATAATTGGAGCCGTGGCATGGCGTTGCTGCTCACAAGTCCTGCATGGTGGGCTTGTGCCAATCCAATGTGATGAGGATGTGATGTGTCTGTGCTAGGGACCACAGTGGTGGGCATGCATGCATTCTCATTGTGCCATGATTAATGTGTGTGTTTAACGTGCAAAGATGCCTAATGTGAGCTGTCTCCTGGCTGCTCTTCCCTCAGAAGACGGGGTAGCCTTGGTTAGGGGGGTTCCGTATAGGAGTCATGAGATGGGGTCCCAGTGCATATGCAGAGTCACCCTGAAGGGATAAGACAGGAGGATGTTAGTAGTGCATGTGCCCCTTGTGATTTCAGCATCATGGGGGGGACAGTCATGCCTGCCACCCATGTCACTCACCAACCAGCCAGCTGTGCCCATACATGTTCTGTTCGAAATCTGTGGGGATGGGGCTAGGATTGTATATGTAGCTGTCATGGGTGTCATGGGTGGTGTCATGTGTTGGGCTCCTGCCGGGTTGTGGTTAATTCCATGATGGCATGAGGGGTGAATCTGAAGATGCGAGACACCTCAGAATCACTCATGCCAAAGATGTCTATGCGTGTGTGATATATCAAGTGAAGAGTGAGGGGCTTGTATCAGATTGGATTATTATATCCATCAAGGTTTTAAAGGGCTATTGAAAGATAGTGAGACCGTGTTTGTAATTTGTATGTATGTTATGTATTGATGTATATATGTATGTATATTTTTTGTAAAAATGTTTTTTAAAGCAAAGAAATTTTTTTGGTAAAAAAAAAAATCCTCTCCCGTGCCCTCCTCTGTGCCCTCCTCCTTCTTTGCTCATCTAAAGTCAGTAGTATAGCTATGAGCATGGATGCCACTGGCATGTTGGCATACAGTTTGTTGGGCAGCAAGTGTGACTGCTCAGCTCCTCACTAACATGACACTTTCTCTGACATGTAGACGAATTGTCTAATTTTATACCACCTTTTCTATGGTCTAATTTTAGACAGGCCGTGCAGCTGTTGCGCACAGCGCGTAGCCTGCGCTGCACCAACGTTCTTTTGTGGATCCCCGTAACTCCCTCATTAGCATATTTGAATAGCAAATCAATGGTGTGTCTAGCACAGTTTTGCACGGACGGATGCGCCTGTCTATCGAAATTACGCTGGACAAAAAAAAGTAGATTTCTTGCGTATCTCGTTTTGGGGATGCAGAGTATCGAAACGCATGCGCAAATTTAGACTTATGCCGCGCATCTCCTGTTACGCCGGCGTAATCGCTCTGTGAATCTGGGCCAAAATGTTTTAATTGAAAATATTCCCAATCACTGAAGTGTTGAAACCCTTCATGTACTTGAAGGTCGTTTCTCAACCTTATTTTCCCTAATGTGACAATTTCCCCTAATCTTTTAGTGCCTAAATTCTTACCCATTTGTGTCCTATTCCCGGGTGGGAAAAAATTGGTGCCAGCTAATGGGATTAATGGAGAGTTGTACTCCCATTTTCCCGCCTATATAATGTGTCCCATGTTCTGAGTACGTGTTCATATCAGATTAATTTAGAAAAAGAGTCTGAAGGCAAACAGCTAATGTTGTGCACTCACTCTGGAAAGCCCATGTTGATCTGTAAATCTGTCATGGGTGCACAATTATTTGTTTGCAAAATAAACATTGTATATAAATTGTGAGAAGCATAAAACTTTTTTTTATTGTTATTAAAATTTTGTTTAAAATGTTAAAAAGTATAAGAATTGTGGCCCTAAACCCTTATAGTTTCTCTTCATGTATGAACATGGGATGGAACCTACAAAACATTATATTGTATAGTGAACCACATATAGGGGGTTATTTACGAAAGGCAAATCCACTTTGCACTACAAGTGCAAACTACAAATGCAAAGTGCATTTGAAATTGCACTGAAAGTGCACTTGGAAGTGTAGTCGCTGTAAATCAGAGGGGTAGATATGAAATGGGGGGAGGCTCTGCTGGTTTTATCATCCAATCATGTTCAAGCTAAAATGCTGTTTTTTATTTTCCTTGCATGTCCCCCTCGGATCTACAGTGACTGCACATTCAAGTGCACTTTTCACTTGTAGTTTGCACTTGTAGTGCAAAGTGGATTTGCCCTTCGTAAATAACCCCCATACAGTACATAACGATTGACTGATAGAATATCTACCCTAGAAGTAAGAGGTTTGGTAATACCAATGTGATCACAGTGGAAGTGCCAGTAGAATATTGGGAAGCCAGGGTCAAGGTATACTTTTTCAGAGAAATTGAATATGAAAAAGCTTTGAAAAATGATGATTGGTAATAGGAATGCAATGATTGGACAGGAATCAAAATTCTGACCCTAAAAAAAGGTCACAAAAAGTCTACATGATGGAAATAATAATAATAGACAAACAGATAGCAAAGTAAGGATAAACCTGATCACTAAAATCTCATATAAACAGCTTCAATTGTCAATTTCGAAATGTTTGAATCTGCAGATTTCATTACCATGTCACATATATTTAATTTTTAGAGTAACAATTATTTTAAATATACAGTGCTTTAGAAAACGAAATGTCATTCAGAAGGATGGAAAGGAAAATAAGCAGTACTTATTTTGAAATAAAGAACATATGCAAAGGTACATATATTACTCTGGACAAAAAGAATGTAAACCACATAGCTGACGTGATGGTAGATTCAATCCTCTGAGATTTTATAAGGATGGAAGTTTGAAGTTTATAATTTTATGGATTTTAGGATAAGATATACAGTAAACAGGAGATAAGTATAAATAAATGGATATTCTATCACAACCATGTCTCCTAAGAATGTATTTATAAATTATAATAAATTATATATTGTTTACATAATCACTAAAGGGAAATGTCTATTCATAATTTCTTATTTCCAGAGCTTGACCTTTTTTGCATTAGGCACGTACCGCAGCTTTTTTTTTTTTTTTTTCTTATTGCATAAATATGTTTGTTTGAGGCCGTTTTTGGTCAGTCATGCATTCCGCTCACATCACACATCTTTCCCAGCAGCTCATCAGTCTTCTGATCTCCTTCCCCTCACTCCAAATTACTCTGCTGTTGATCTTGAATGTTTCTTTAACCTCTCCCTTGGTGTTCAATTACTTTTTACTTTGCTTTTATTGTGCCACTTAGCTAATCTACATGTAGTGAAACCAGTCTCTATAAATGTGATATAAACATATTTAACCACGCCGTCCCTTAACAAGTACTTTAGAAAAGGGGCTAAGTATTAAAGCAGCTTTAGGAATATTCAATGACCTGGCCTATAAGAGAACCCATGCACATGGTATTCTTAGTAGATGTCTTAATATATATAGAAAAAAGTTTGCTAATTTCATTGTCTGGATCAGTGACGGCCCTTCCATAGAGGGCGCATGGGCGCTGCCCCCCTAGTGCTAGTCACTAAAAAAAATGTTTTAAAATGATTCTTTAAGGAAAAAAAAGTTCTTTAAGTGCACAGTGTATGGGCACCGGACAAGTGCACTATGGGGGAGCATTATGCCTATGCAATCATGTGATTGCATTATGAAATTACCCATTTGCTGGGTTTTTTGAGTGTTGCGGCGCAAAGCAGTGCAACAATAGGCTTCCGTTTTCAGGCATTCCCCTTGCTGTGGGGTTTTCTATTCGCACATGGGCGGTGCTTTCCCCAGGGGTCACTTCCGGTTTATCTGTGTCAGTAGGAAGTCAGAAGTGCCCCAGCAACCTAAAAGTGACATTCCAGCTGCCAGGCTTATAACAAGGGTCTGTCCGGAGGCACTTCGCCCACTCTGGCAAGAGTGGCGACGAACAGTATCTACTACTACTGAGAGCAGGACTGCTCTGTTTCTTATCCAGGCCTGATACCGCACTGTTCTCTATTGCTTCATCAACCTTTCCTATCCCTTGTTGATGTTGGCCATTGTTGGACTCTGGAATAAAGCATTTGAAAATCCATTTGGTGACTGGACATTCGCTCACTGCTACTACTCACTACTACTACCCCTAGACACACCACAAGGTAACTTAATACGCCGATCCCAAACAACAACCAGCGGCTCCTTCGGGGGTGAGCGCTACATTATATATATATATATATATATATATATATATATATATATATATACCTGTCTACCTATATATCTTATATATCTATCTACATGTTAGTCTATCTACCTATCTATTAAATATATAAATATGTAGATAGATATGCAAATAGATAGATAAATATGCAAATAGATAGATAGATATTAAAATAGATAGATAGATATGCAGATAGATAGATAGATAGATAGATAGATAGATAGATAGATAGATATGCAGATAGAAAGATATGCAGACAGATAGATATGCAGATAGATATGCAGATAGATATGCAATCTACGGGCCAGATTCAGGAAGCATTTACGCTGGCGTACCTCCAGATACCCCATCGTAATTTCAAATGTGCGCCGTCGCATCTTTGTGCCGATTCACAAAGCGAGATACTCCGAAAAACATGGCTTTAGCTGTCCATTTTGTCATCTTAGGACAATATGTACGGTAAAGTTAAACTTAAATATTGGAAAGAATAACTTTATGGCTACCAGCCCATCTATTGCACCTTGCTATTATTGCTCCAGAGGAAGAAGAAAACAGCTGCTGTGTTCTTTAACCACTTCCCGCCCAAAGACGTCATATGACGTCCTTGACTTTGAGTGGGGATATCTGAAAGATGCCTGCAGCTACAGGCATCATTCAGATATCCATCTCTACAGCCGGCAATTCTGTGTACCATAAGAACGATCATAGCGGCGGTTCCCCTCAAATACTTACCAAGAGCTCCAGAGGAGGAACCCAGAGCAGGATGATCGGACTACTCTGTGCAAAACAATTGCACAGAACAGATAGGTATAACATGCTTGTTTAAAAAAAAAAAAAGAGCAATAAATGATGCATTATTGGTTAGTAAATATTGTGACGGATAGGGTGCATTTCAAAGTGAAGTATTGGGTCATGTTAAACTCTTTCCTACTGCTGGAGGTCATATGACATCCTCGACTTTAGGGGGATATCTGAATGATGCCTGCAGCTACAGGCATCATTCAGATATCCTTTTTTTCAGCCGGCGATTCTGCGCACCATAAGAATGATCATAACAGCAGTTCTGCCGCTTGATTGTTTTTATAGGCGGCAGGATGCCTGCCGCATGCGCGAAAATTCGGCATTAACCCCGAATTTTCCATGCTCTCAGTGCGCCTGCGCTGCAGAAATCGGAGCTGTGTTTTCAGCAAATATCTCCTTAACCGTGTAGGTTAAGGAGGTATTTCTTGCACGTACAGGTAAGCCTTAAAGGAGTTGTAAAGGAAAGATTTTTTTCACCTTAATGCAATCTATGCATTAAGGTGAAAAAACATCTTATGATGTCGGCCCCCCACCCCCCGAGCCCCCGTTTTACTTACCTGACTGGCGCTGCTGTCTATCACATTCAGTGACGCGGCGCGCCGAGGGGCGGGGCCGAGTGATACAGTGAGCGGCTATGGCCGCTCGCTGTATCACGGGAGCGAGCCTGCAAGGACTTATCACCATGCAAGCTCTCTCGAATGAATGTGATAAGTTCTTGCGGGAAGGACCAGAGACAGCCACCGAGGGACCCCAAAAGACGTGGATGGGGGCCACTCTGTGCAAAACGAACTGCACAGTGGAGGAAAGTATAACATGTTTGTTATTTTAAAGAATTGTTTTCCTTTAGTGACACTTTAATCTAGGCTTACCTGTAGGTGCAAGATGTGTGGTTGGGTTTACAACTACTTTATCCAACTTTAGCCAGAGCTGCACACTTTGTTATTATCTACAGACATTCCTTACTTGTGTAGCAGGGTCACCCTGTCTGAGTCTAATGACAGGCCACCCCGCTGGGACTTTATGCATCATTTGTAAATATGTTAGACATTGTTGTGAAGTCATGCATTGCAGGATTACCAGTAGAGGGAGATATGGACTCCATTGACTCTTCAGAGAAACGGACTACATTTCCTGCAATGCCTTGCCCTGTTGGAACATGTGATGCCTCTGCATAGACTTGTGGGGGAGGTTACTTAAGGAAAGGGAGTGGCGCTTTTTCTCTCTCTCGGATCCAGCCTCTTCTCCGCTGCGGAGCTGCTGACAGAGACAGCCATGTAGTTAGGCCAGAAGCCGGGCCTAGATTTACCGAGAGACCAGCCATCTGAAAGGAGAAAAGATCTCCAGTATCCAGCCCATGTACCTGGAGTTTGAAGAGGTAGCCCAGCTGACAATTGGAACAGTGGGACACCTTCGCCCGGGACCTTTGTGCTGTGGAGCAGTGTTTTGTCAACGCGCCTTCTGTGAGGAATACAGGCGGATCGGCCTGTCGGGTGAGGGAGCACATGCTCAACTTCTAAACTCTCCTCTTAGACAAACTTTTTAGTACCACCTCACAGGCCTCCCACCTCCTTTAGGCTCTCAGTTCAGGCTTAAGGGGCCTGTGGTGTTTGCAGTATTTACACCAAAGTGATTGACACCGGACGGTGATCAATTCACCAACGTGCTGTTCAGGATACCTTGCTTAATCAACTTTCTTTGATCATTTGCCCTCTGTGGATTACAAATTCTAACGTGCACCAACCGGCCGCATCGTGGACATTTACTGTTCCGTAGAGCTACCCGCTAGAGGGTGCTCATGAGCATAGACTGCCTGTTTAGTTTAAGTGAATGGTACCATTCTTAGATTTACAACCTCTTTTACTTGTATTACAAGTCTGATTCTTGCAAGGGCTCTTGCCAATCAGACTGACTCGTTACTGACCAGTTGTGTTTGTGTTAGATTCTATGCCTGTCTTCCTTAAGTTTTAATACAGTAAACTTACCCTCTTATGTCTAAATGTATTCACTGTGTGGAGTGTATTTTTCTCACCTGGAAGGACCATCCATAACACCAGGTAATTCACTGTTATATTGCCACTGCATGCTGTATGCCAGTTATTGTGACCCCAACCCAGCAGAGGTCACAATATCTCACTCACCAGACTTCTGATGTGTCAAGGGAGGGTTCGAGCTAGTTAAATAGGGGTGAGCTAAGCCAAAAGAGCCTAAGCCAAAAGAAAGTAGATCCCAAATCAACCAGCGGCTCCTTCGGGGGTAGTGCTACACTTGCATAGGCAGTTTTGTGATGAGGGTGAAGTAACCTTTTAGGGACAGCTAAGCGACACCTTTTGCTTACAGTTTCAATTTATTAATTACTTGGTACCAAAAGACAGCAAGAAAACACATTTTATCAGGCTATTGGCTGTGCAGTGAGCAGAAAGTTGTAATATAAACCCATTCACCCCCAGCATCTGGCATAGCAAGATTGATGCATCAGTCTCATTTGCATTCTGTAAGATTCTTATGATAAAATGATATCTGCAATTACAAGGCTAATGACTTCTGTAAACTAAACAGAAGTAGAGCAGGATTAACTTACATCACCTCCATCTGGAAAATAAATTCCATGTGGTCCTTGGCATGATGGTTTTAAAGGATTGAATATCAGACTTATAAGCACTGCTATGGATTAAACCTGCAGTCATCGGCACTTAGAAATCCCTTGTCCCTGGACAGCAATAGCACTTTTAAGTAGAACATATCCAACCATGGAAAAGCCATAGCTTGAAATATGCTTACTTAAAGAATGTTTTACATTAGCTTTATACAGCATACGTCATTGGCTAATCTTTTGACTTTCAATTCGTTTCATAGGCAATACTGTCATGCCCTAGCTTTTGTAGCACGTTTTCATCTTTTGTTGCTAAAAGTAATATTTGAAAATGCTCCCATTAAAGGGCAAGCCTACAGAAAACTGAGATTTAATTTTATTATAAAAGCTGGAAAGTTATGTAGCACCCACTTAGGTAGGTGCTAAAGAGAGAGCATAGTTATGGGTTTCCCTGCATACATTTTATTAGGCAAATTTAGGTGTTCTCTGCCTATTTTTGTAATATGGTTTTACTTGATTAGAACATTGTTTCAGCGTTTGGACAGCAAACGCCGGAGGCCGGAGTCCTCTGAGGAGGTTGAGGAGGAGTTGGAGGAGGAGGTCATGTCAGGGAATGACTTGTTAATTTTGGAGGAGTCTTCCCCTATGTCTGGCAGCAGCCAGGCCTCCATCAGGGGTAGCCCCTCCCACTCCTCCCCCACAGGTTGGAGGATCCACACACTTGCCACATATTCCCTTCCCCCCCCACACATGCTACACACCAGATAGAAAAAAAAACCTTACCTGTCCTCACAGCCTCCTCAATGGAGTCAAAGCCAGGCAGCCCCTCCACTTGCTGCCTGTTGAAGGTCTGGGCCACCGCACGCTCCTCCTCAGTCAGCCTAACAGTGCATGGTGGTCCCCCTCCAGTGCCCCTGCCATGTGCTGCAATCTTGGCCAGCTTCACACTGACCACACGCCGGAGATCATTGATCTTCTTTTGGATCCCCTGGCGTGTCCGGGTCTCCCCCCCCCCCCCCCCCAACGAATTTACCTCGTCGGCGATGTCCTGCAAAATTTGAGCCTTCCTGGCCAGGGGGGTGTTGGCACTCTCCGGGCCGTGCAGGAATCGCCCATATAGGGTAATGGCCCTGCCAATAATTTCCTTCTCCCGCAAGGAAAAATTAAATTTTCTCTTCCTCTCACTCATGTTCACAGAACACTCTCTCCAAAACAATCACCAAAAACCACTCAACAAAAATCACTCACCAAAACACTATCCAAAACACTCTCAAAAACACTCTCAAAAACACTCTCAAAAACACTCTCCAAAACACCCTCCAAAACACTCCAAAACGGTCACCAAAAATCACTCTCAAAAACACTATCCAAAACACTCTCAAAAACACTCTCCAAAACACTCTCCAAAACACCCTCCAAAACACTCCAAAACACTCTCCAAAACACTATCCAAAACAGTCACTAAATATCTCAAAGACACGTCACAAACCAACAAACGCTAACAAACAACAGAACAAAAGCACCTTGCTGTAGGAAGGGAAACAAATGGATGTACTTTTGCAAAGGAAGGGCATTTCTCTCGGTCTATTTAAGCACTGTGCGTAGCTCACTAAGTTGACCGGGCCTAGTTCCAATCTCACTGATTGCGCCGTGCCGAGTTCTGAGCAGAGAGGTGCTGACCATAGTCTGCTTCATGCGCGCATGTGCAATCTGGCCGGCCCTTCATTTGCATGGGGTCACTGCTCATTTCAGTGGAACACGCCCATGTCCTTCCCAATTTGAATTACACCGCCTTACGCCTCGGAAATTACGTTGCACAAATGCTACGAGGATATGGTATTTGTGCCTCTAAATTGAGCCGGTCTAACCTAAAGGAGATGCGCTACGCCGGTCAATATATGCGCCAATGTACGTGAATCTGGCCCAATGAAACTAATGCTGCGTACACACGATTGGAGTATCTGATGGTCTAAAATCCGATGGATTTTTTCATTGGAATTTCGTTCAAGCCATCTTGCATACACACTGTCAGACTAAATTTTCACTGTCCAAAACGCGGTGATGTAAAACACTACGACGAGCCGAGAAAATTAAGTTCAATGCTTCCGAGCATGCATCGACTTGATTCTGAGCATGCATGGATTTTTCTCCGATGGAATTCCACACAGACAATCGGAATTTCCCATCGGAAAAATTTAAAACATGTTCTATTTTTTTACTTCGATGGAAAAAAGTCCGATGGGGCCCACACACGATCGGAATTTCCGATGAAACGAGTCCATCGGACTCGTTTCATCGGAAAATCCGATCGTGTGTACGTGGCATAAGTCATACATTCTGGGATTGGGACTACCAAGTAAAGTAAGATTTGATATCAGTAATAGATTCCCATACACATGGAAGGAAAGTTGAATATCATACTTGGGCATTACCCTCACCCCTAAGGTATCGGATTCAGGGGCTTTCACAGCTCTTACACAGCTCTTTTCACAGCTCAGGAAAGCAGGAGGCGTGGGACATACTAATATGAGATACATACCCTGTTTCCCCGAAAATAAGACGTAGTCCGAAAATAAGCCGTAGCGGGATTTCGAGGTAAGATCGGAATATAAGCCATACCCCCAAAAATAAGACGTAGTGATGGCGTGTCGTATGCGTAGCGGCAAGTCGGTAAGGTCGGCTCCCCCCTGTCAGGTGAAAGTAAAAAGTCTCCTCAGTGAAGTGAGGAGAAGGACGCTCTGTACTCAGAGGAAGAAGTAAAGCTTCTCCCCAGCACTGACCAGCAACAGTCTCTCACCCCACACAAACACCAGGGGATAGTTGAATAAATGTATTGTTGTACCATACTGTTGTACCATACTTGCCGGTAATAAAAATAAGACATCCCCCGAAAATAAGCCATAGTGTGATTTCTTGAGGAAAAATAAATATAAGACGGTGTCTTATTTTCGGGGAAACACGGTAGATATATAGGGCTTGCCCTGGGACTTTGAGTGAGGCGAGTATGGTTAGCCAAAAAACATGATTGTATAAAAAGTAGATTTATTACAATTTGTTGTGCATATAAAACACAGCAGAAATTAATGCAGGCCGATAAAATATGCATACAATTGTAAAAGAAGACAATCCACATACATGGTAAAAAGTGTATAACCAATATACAAACATCAGAAAAATGTGCAAGCATCAGTAGTACCCGACGACGTTTCACGAGACCGCGCTCGCTCTTCAGAGGGTAAATACTTTGCTATATCTGTAATACAAGTAGTAAATCAAATGAATGTATGTTGCATAAGATTGGTAGGGAGGTGAGTAATCATTGGGGTCAGAGTATAGGACCCCATACTCACCAATGGGCTGGGCCAGGTCATCAGTCACTGATTCCAGCACCACCCATACTAGCACAACTGAAAGAATGGTTTGCCCCAAACCCCAATACACTATGGGCCAAACTTGAACAGCCGTTTCCTCCCATGCACACCCTCTACAATGGCGCCTACTATACAAGCCTCAATAGAGGAATGGCACCACCTCCGCAAATCCACATCCTCCACTAATTGGTGCTCTACCAAGGATCTCCTATTAGAGGATTTGTTTGTAGATCCTGCGCTCAAAACATTTAGAGCGCTACAACTAGAATACTCTATTCCCCCAGAGGAATGTTATAAATCTTTTTAAATCTCCCATCTTTTATAACATAATAATACATTGATTACCTATCTACCCTGGCAAGTTGCCCTATTCTACACAACCATCAATACAAAAACCAAAGGTATCGATAATATATAAACACCTACAGAAGAAACAGGAATTTAACACATTTCCCAATAAACAAGCCTAGGAGATGGACTTACTCTGAGGATCAATGGAAAAAAGCTTTGAGTGTAACCAGGGGCATTGCTAGGTGGCAAAAAGACCAGGGGCTTCAGCCTGTAGTCCAAGCCCGGAACTAAACTCACCTGCCTGACACTGGCCATTACACTGACCTGCCTGACCTATATACACTGACCTACCTGACATACATACACACACTGACCTACATACACTTACGGTAGTGACATACATACACTGACCTACCTAACCTACATACACTGACCTGCCTGACCTACATACATCAACCTGCCTGACCTACATACACTGATCTACCTAACATACATACACACACTGACTGTAGTGACATACATAAACTGACCTACTTGACCTACATAAACTAACCCGCCTAACCTACATACACTGACCTGCCTGACCTACATACACTGACCTGCCTGACCTACATACACTGACCTACATACATTGACCTGCCTGACCTACATACACTGACCTACATACACTGACCTGCCTGACCTACATAAACTGACCTGCCTGACCTACATATACTGACGGTAGTGACCTACATACACTGATCTACATACACTGACCTGCCTGACCTACATACACTGACAGTAGTTACCTACATGCACTGACGTGCTTGACCTACATGCACTGACCTGCCTGACCTACATACACAGACCTGCCTGACCTACATACACAGACCTGCCTGACCTACATACACAGACCTGCCTGACCTACATACACAGACCTGCCTGACCTACATACACAGACCTGCCTGACCTACATACACTGACCTGCCTGACTTACATACACTGACCTGCCTGACCTACATACACTGACCTACATACACTGACGGTAGTGACATGCATACACTGACCTGCCTGACCTACATACACTTACCTGCCTGACCTACATACACTGACCTACATACACTGACCAGTGATCTGCCTGACCTACACACACTGACAATGACATGCATACACTGTCTCTGACCTACCTCAGCTTACCCATGGTGTGCGGTCACAGCAGGCAGTCAGTCACTCGTCAGAGAGGAGCCGAGGAGGAGAGGAGAGCCTCCCGCCCGAGCGGGTAGTGGGGATGTGGCGCAGCAGCGGCCGCATTGTAATTCCTGCCTTCTGGAGCCTGCAGGCTATGATCGACGTCACATCACATGTCATGTGGTCCTGGCATTGGCGCTGCAGGCTCCAGAAGGTAGGACCTGCTATGGCACTCGACCACACTCGGCCACTTTTGGCCGCAGCCGCACACGGCCACTTTCAGCCACACTCACTATCAGATCAGTCCAGGCGCTCAGGGCTAATAATGGAATGCAGCATTCCATAGACTCTGGGCTTTTCGGGGCTCCAGCCCCCCAAGCCCCACCCTTCCGATGCCCCTGAGTGTAACGTATGCGTCTACCAGCAGTACTATATCAAAAGATTATGTTGTGCTGGTATCTTAATCCATATCGCATATCGAAATTCGCTCCCAACGTATATCTCCTGATTGTTGGAGAAACTGTACGGGAACTGGGACATTAATACACCTACTGTGGTCTTGCCCAAACATTACTAACTAGTGGTCTCATATATGTAATCTCATTGAACAAGTGTTAGGAATCCATGTCTTACCTGGTATGGCATTACTATCATTATACATAGACTCTATTCCATCCACTATGAGATCAATTACTTCCCACATCTTACTAGCTGCCCGACTTAACATAGTTCGGAACTGGAAAGATAAAACACCCCCAAACCTGACAGAAACCTTGCATATCATAAACACACAAAGTGTATATGAAATACTTTTTGCATATAGTACAGGTAACCACCAGAAGATTGCTGAGATTTGGCACCCCTGGCAGAGGTGGTACTCACAGCACTGAGGACTCCCTAACCCCTAATACTGCTAAAACTAACTACTGCTAAAAAACACATGATATCTGACTGTGAATAAAGGTTTAAATGAGACTATTTCAGTTATTTTTGTTAGTTAACTGTTATTTTACATTCTTCTGTTATGTTTAGAAAGTATAATGGACCACATACAACAACATTATATGGTTCACAAAATGTTTAATTGGAATTTGATGCTATCCATGTTTTTATAATTACATTCTACAAACTGTAGGTTCTTTTCTAAAAAAGAATCGTTATTACCTTTGTATGTGCCTTATCTGAATTGTAATTTCAGCTGGTAAAAGCTATTTTGACTCTATTACGTCATGTACTTCTTACTTTTCTATTTCTCAAAAATAATAAAAAAGCTATTGAAATTAAAATGGTTTTATGTATAGGTATTTATATACCGCCACTAAATTACATTTACATCGGTCCCTGCCCTCAAGGAGCTTACCATCTAAAAACTCTATTTCACATGAAAACATACCCATACTAGGTCCAATTTAGACAGGAGTCAACCTACCAGCATATATTTGGAATGTGAGAGGTGGCTGGTAGTTATTTTTGAGGGGGCAGCAAACAGCCTCCCCCCAGGCTGCCGGTGGAGCGGCACTAACCCCCGTGGCACTAACGTGCTCCCCCACTACCACCTGCTGTCCTTACCTTGAATGCGGGCAGTGTATGGCTGGCTCAGGGTAAGCTGCTCTGATGTCCTCTCCTGGAGCAGCTTCCGTGGTGTCTCCACTCTCCTCCTCCTGGCGCTAGGCATCCAATAGGATAGCCCGACATTTTGGTAAATCGGGAAAGAGGTTTAATACTTGCTTCCCGATTGGCCGGGAGGAAGATCAGTGTTGCAACAGCGAACTTTCATTCACTGTTGCAACACACCTGGGTGAGCCCCAGACACAATACTCTCTATGTCCCTAGTCCACCCTATTTTTGAAGCCTATTAGATCTTATGGCTCTAATTAGTGCTTTAAAAAAAAAACTGGCCTCTGTAATTCATATGCCCGATGACCCAAAAGGGGCCAGACACACGAATGTAGGGGTGGTCAGGGAGGTAGCGGCAGTGGATATCTATTCATTATGCATATAGGGGGTGGTGAGGATAGGGATGGTAGCGCCCAGGTGACCCTAATGGAAGGGCCATCCCTGGCTTCAAGGCCAAAACAGAATGGAATCAATAGAAAACACAAGAAAAACATGTACGTCGTTCCATGTTTTCAATGAGTGTTGTCACACGCTTTATTTTGAAAATGCATCATAAACTTTTACTGTAAAAAAAAAAAATGCATTATAACACCATTGTATCATAACACGCATTGAAGGATGCACTACATTGTAGCATGCCGCAACACACAGTAGTGTAATGTGATGTGCTAGGTTACAAAAAAAGATCATGTGTGATTTTAAGCACATTCATTTTTCAATTCTCAACAAAATACACACTAGCATGCATGTGCAAAAAAATGCAAATGGTCCCTTAGACCATGAACATGAAATGCAGCAAATAATGGTCAGTTATCAAGAACTCAATTAAGATTATCCACGCTGGTGGAGAGAATTCCTTCAGCTCTTTGGTATCATTATCTTTCTATTTCTGTTTTGAACATTTATCATACTAGCAGCACAGAAATGAACTGGGTTAGGATATAGGACATAGGTATATTATACAAGTAGTTTCAGTAACTCAAGATCCAAGAAAATAAGTGCACACTTGCAAAGCATTCGTTAGCTGCAAGGTTTAAATAGACGGCTAGCATCAAAAAGCAAAATATTCACAAAAAGCTTCCAGACTCAACTGTGGATTAGCGATTTGGTCATTAAAATATGCACTTTACAATTAACTGCCAGTGAAGGGTTCTGAAGATCTTGCCAAGATGGAATAATATTTTTCCGTGATTGGCAGTCCTTTTCAAGACACTTAAGTAGGCGCTGAGAAAGCAGACAGGAAGGAAGAAATAGGTTGATTTAAATCATTTGTGGCGCTGATTAACCTTCACAAAGATTTGGAATTCATTACAGAGCATGCTAAACTGACACGCTACCATCAGTGGGCTGAACAACTGCTCCATCGCCATGGCTACAGTCCTCACATAGGCAGGTTTTTTTTTTTTTTTTTTTAGACAGTGAAAAACAATGTCAGATCAGGAGAAGCAGCTTGATATGAAATATATCCAACCACAGCCTCAAAGGGTTTATAGTAGGCTTATTTGTGAATGTGGACAAAAGATTTCAAGAAGCAGAAACCGATACAGGGTACTTTAGCACAGAGAACAATCATATATATCTCTATATAACTGAATTACTATTATAAATGGTACCAACTAACCTATTATGACATAAGAGGTACTTTTTATTAGGGCATGTAAGAGAGATATATTGAGTAATATATCTGTCCATGTCCTCTATTTATATGACTTATGTCTATAATAAAGGTTCTGATAAGTTAGTATAGCATTAATAGATAACACATAGAATTTGTAGAAATTCTTTTTATTGCCTTTGTTTGATTTTTTAAACCATCATTTATTAATTCTAAATACAGGTATAACATCAGGGATGAATATAGTGTTGGGGAAGTCATTAGACAGCCAGGTCATTTTATGGTAATACTGTATGTACAGCAATAGACAACAATAGCAACTTGTAATATCCTGGTCCTAGACACTTGGCTTATGAGACTTCTCCGGTCATGAACATTTATTAAAATAGGAGAATCCTGCTGACGAAAAAGGGATGGGGTAGGCAAATAAAGAAAAAACAGTGTAAGGCAGCTTACAAAAATGTGCTGGGCTAGTATAGTTATTTGCTTCCACAGACCCTGGTTCTCACAAAGAGTATGTACATTGTATAAGCTTCCCTTGCTCAGTACCAGAACAATCCAGGATCCCTTAGCTCACCCAGTCACTTGTCAGGACACAAAAACATAGGGTATTGATCCGCAGACAGAGTCCTGGGATATACTGAAAGGACGATCTGGAACTCTGATGCTAGGTCCATATCTCTGCTGGGGCGACAAAAGTCTGCTATCCCAATCTTGAATCCCAGTGGTGGATTGGATGTGTTCACAGCAAGGAGGCACTATTCCACTGCTTGCCACCAATGTGACGGACCCTGGTACTCAGAAAGACTATTTCCATCGTATAAGCTTCCATTGCTTGGTACCAGAACAATCCAAGATCCCTTAGCTCACCCATTTGTCAGAATACAGCATAAGGTGGTGTGAAACATTAAACTGTTTATTGAAACACAGGCAGAAAGAGATATACACTCTGGGGACAATCCCCCGTCTTTGCATAATCACACATGGTGGGGTAAACTGTACATTCAGTAACATGAGACACAGGTACATTCAAATTATTCAATACATAATTCAATCAGAAACTGGGCACGTAGACAACTAACATAAACTATGCTAATCTACCTCTAGCAACTAATAGCTGACAGTGAAATAATTAACATGGGCTAATTAACTAGTCACTTAAACCAGCCTAGGTGATCAGACCATTCGGCCCCTACAACCTGGATACAAAAATACTGTACATTACACATTCTTACAAGTATAAACACATAGATGGGAAGACAGACAGAAACAAAAGGGGATCCAATTACCCATGGAAATCCCATCTAAGCAATGCTTTGATCAATCAGGAATTATGGACTGCACGGCAATGGTCTACAACAGGCTATAAGGCAAAGCTCATACAATGTCCCAGCAGTCTGATGCAGTGGAGCTAATTTATCTTCATATATTTCTTGAGGGATATTGTTAATAAATATTACTGTCCCAAGTGCAGGAGCCTCTGCAACTTTCAACACAAACCACACATATAAGTCATAGAATAACAGGGGTAAAACGAAATGCTGAATCTGTTGCAGGTGTACTGTGAGTCTGGTTAGGGCAGACCAGACTGGGCATCTTGGTCACCCTGTGCCCCTAATAGACACAGGGTGACTCACACATAAGAGGGGCCTGGGAATCTGAAAGGGGAGTTTCTCAACCTCTCTAAGGTAAGCTGGGTTAAGCATGCCCCCCCGGCCAAAATGACACCTATCATACTTCCTATTTAGACCTGTGCCTGGCAGAGGGAAGTCTTCCATTATCCACCTCATTTGCAGGTGTGAGATGCAAAAAGCTGCAAAAGAAGTTAATGTTGAAAAATGCAAAACTGTTCAAAACAAAACATGTGTTGTGTTTGATAACCCTGGATGATAACAATTATTTGTGAAAATTGCATCGTCTATTTTGGAATATTTTATTTAGATAAATCCATATCATTTTTGCAGAGCAGAAGTCATCAGTGCATAAAGTATTTTATATATACTGTATATATATATATATATATATATACATATATATATATATATTTGAACGGGTGTTTTATAACAAACTATGTTGGTAGGGACAACACCTATCTTGAAGCTTTATGTGGCATTGTGGTACACTTTGTATAGTGGACTTCCTTCAGCCCACAGGAAACTGTCTCTGTTATGCAAAAAACAGTTTGCTGGTTCCTAGGGGGTGTTACATTTTTTAACGAGCATCTGTATTACCATAAAATAGGTACTACATCCAGGTTTAAAAATTAAGAAGAAATCAGCTTTATTTAATAATGATAATAATAATAATGATAATAACATTATTAATAATAATATATTGCAAAACAGAGGAAAAGTACTAATAACAATGTGTTACTGCAGCATAGAAGAGAATAATTGCATACGAGAAAACAAGAGCATTGGCCCAACCACCCATTACTAACCCCATATAATAAAAGCTGTATATGACAAAACTAAACTTGTCTGTGCATTGACGTTTACACAGACCAGTTTTTTAAGAAAGGAGACAAAATATAGAAACTTAGAAAAAAAATTTGATTGGGACTTTTAAGTCACAGACAACATTTTTTAAGAATATATATTATTTATGGTCGTTACCCTCTGACCGAGAGTGATGTGAATCACATAAACACGCGACAAGACATACAACATAAATAGACCTGAAGTGTGCCTTGGTGGTCTTGTCAGTATGCCAAGAAAAGCGGGCATACCCAAGGTAAGTAATGGGTAGTTAATTTAAGAAGGATATGCTGAGAAGTGCCCTGAAAAAGGGAAGGGCGGGAGGGTGTCGAATACAATTAAATGAGCAGACTCACGGACATGAGGTGAGCTGGGAAGAATCGGCCCTGTGACGTGTAGTACTGCACACTGAACCGACAAAGAGCATGTGTGAGTGGGCTGCTTAAATACCCTCCGGGCTCCTCCTATAAACTCAGGCCACCATACTGGCCTTCTTATTTATGGTCGTTACCCTCTGACCGAGAGTGATGTGAATAACATAAACACGCGACCAGACATACAACATAAATAGACCTGAAGTGTGCCTTGGTGGTCTGGTCAGTATGCCAAGAAAAGGGGGCAAAAGACTCAGATAGGGAAGTAGCTTTTATTGATTTCTTCTATCTATTGAGCCAGCTTGGTAAAGGCTTGTGCCATTCCTTCCTGAGGATTTGGGATGTATGTGGCAAAACAAGGAGACTTCCATCAGCCTGGTATCTTGATTACGTGGTCTGGTACTCCCTGTTGGGAAACTTTTATTAAAATATTAAAATCAATCATTATACTCACAATTTGAGTTTTAAAATAGAGCCTTGAAAGACAGCACAGCAACAAGACACAGCAACACCAGCAGACTATGATAGTCACTTGAGTCTACAATCGATGTTTTCAGAGCTGACGCGTTTCAGGGGCGTACCCCTTTCTTCAGAGCTTGCTGTGCTGTCTTTCAAAGGCTCTATTTTAAAACTCAAATTGTGAGTATAATGATTGATTTTAATATTTTAATAAAAGTTACCCAAACAATATCACACTAGGTCGGTGCACCCTCCGTTCTTTTTCTTTCTGCTCCTAGTTTCACGAATTCCCACGATTCTGAGGAGGGCTGCAAAACTCTAGAAGATACCGTGTAATTGG
Source organism: Rana kukunoris (assembly GCA_029574335.1). NCBI lineage: Eukaryota > Metazoa > Chordata > Amphibia > Anura > Ranidae > Rana > Rana kukunoris. Next base: position 133,345,401 of record CM056053.1, read on the forward strand.
ATTACACCACCCCATAGCAAGAGATAGCAGGAGATTTGTTTTTGCTTGACTCCCTGTTGGGAGGCAGCTGAGGCTGCTCTAATTTGGAAAGAATGTCCAGAGAACTGACTGGGGTTTGAAGCCCTAGTTACTTAAAAAGGATTCTGACATGCTTGACACACTGGCTGCCACTCAGAGAGCTGGTTTAGAAAGGGTAGCAACGAGCCACCATCAGATTGGCTGGGTAGATGGAGCCGTAGTCGGTCGAGCACCGTCACTGGGGTCAGGCGTTGTTAGTCTGAAACAGGTTGATGTCAACCCCCGGGGGCTGGTTTGTTGCGTTTGCAGACTGTGAGAGTATAGTGGTTCGAAAGCGAGTCGGGTGGCATCAGAGCAGTGTCTGACTGCCAGAGCCACTGACTGTAAATTCACTTGGTTGTTGGGAACCATAGAAGGCCTGGCAGATGGCTGTTTGGGTGACTAGTCTGGGCAAAGCCCTAAACAGGGAATGAGTAAGGATTTTAGACATGTCCCTAAAGGTAGGCGCTTGCCACTGACTACAGGTTGATGCTTCTGTATGCCCTGTAGGAGGGACTTGACTGCATGGGCTTGAGAATACTGACGGTTTACTGGGGTCCTGCAGGGACAGGAAATGCTGGACGCCATCTAGATATGGCGTGATAGTATTGTGAGAAAGGGTCAGCTGCGTGTGGCAATACGATATGAAGGCTAGCACCTGTCTAACGTTGCCTATTGCTGCTCCGGAGCAAGGGACCAAAAATTAGCGGTTAGTGTTTCAAGCAGTGTGATAGGCCTTCAGTGTGTTGCGTGCCAAGGAGTGGTTATTAAGCTGGGTTGCGTTGGTGAGATGCGACTTCAGTCCATCATCAGCAATGTCCACGGTGTGACAGGGATAGTTATTGGGTCGACTCAGGGCTCTTGCTGGAAAAAACAACCATTCCAAGGTTGGAATGGGAAAGCGCATCAGCTGCTTTTTGCATTTGCCTGGAATATGTCTACATAAGATATTAACTGGTGACGAAGTGAGAGCTGCACGAGCCTGCGCAGGTAAGACGTGATGGGGAGCGACTTAGATCTACCTTAATTGATGATGTCGGCTGTGGCCTGATAGTCTGTGGTGAAGAACACTGTCTGGACTGGATCTTGGACTGGACTGGATCTTGCATTGGTGTGAGAAAATCAAGACAATACACAGGTGCTTAACAAGACAATATACGTGCACTCGCTGACCAATGTGCACCCGCAGACCAACGTGCGCTCACTGACCAACGCGCACCCTCTGATCAACCTGCACTCGCAGACCAACGAGCGCCCGCAGATCAACGTGCACCCGCAGACAAAGTGCACACGCAGACCAACGTGCACTCGCTGGTGCTGGATGGAAACCTAAACTAACCGCAGGGAAAAAGACAGAGAAAAGATGTGTGCCACTGAAGATGAATGGCCAACTGGGTGCCACTGTGTGTTTGTGTGGCTGATTGTTTGTTACTGAAGTATGTTTGCAAGTTTAATTTGTATTTGGGTTTGCACGTAGGTGCGTGCTGCAAAGTGTTTTATACTACTGCAGACAATATTGTGTGGTTGCAAGGGTGTCAGTGAGTGTCAGGTTGCTGGGACGATATTGTGTGGTTGCAGGGGCCTCGATGAGTATGAAGGTTTGTTTTGAGACAGCATTGCGTGGTTGCAAGGGTCTCGGTCTGGTTTGCTGAGACGATATTGCGTGGTTGCAAAGGTCTCGATGATTATGAGGTTTGTTTTGAGATGGCATTGTGTGGTTGCACGGGTCTCAACAAGTGAGGGGTTGCTGAGACGATGTTGCGTTTTGCAATGGTCTCAAATGAGTGTCGGCCGCGGAGACAACTTTGTATGGCTGCAAGGGTCTGAATGGGTGTCAGGTTGCTGAGACGATATTGCATTTGCAATGGTCTCAAATGAGTGTCAGGTTGCTAAGACGACTTTGTATGGCTGCAAAGGTCTGAATGGGTGTCATGTTGCTGAGATGAGATTGTGTGGTTGCAAAGGTCTAGACGGGTGTGAGATAGCTGAGATGATATTACATTTAGCAAGGGTCTCAAATCAGTGTCAAGTTGCTGAGACAATATTCCCCTTTATTTTTTAATTTTTTTATGAAAACGACTGTGAATGAAACGCTGGTAAACATAAGTTACCGCATCTGGCAGTGTTTACAAGCTGTTACAGGCATTGGCATTTTCGAATGCCTCTGAACATCCGTTTGAACCCATTTTTTTTTCGGGAAGGTTTCTAACTCAACTGCCTAGAAACGACTATAAATGATCCTGTGTACATGTACTGATAAGATAACATAGAGGAGAAATCAGGGGGGTCTGAAAAACACCCAACTGTTCCTAAACGTCTGTTTACCAACAGCAGTGTACATGAGGCCAAAGATGATTTGTCTGGCTGAAAGGGTCTCAACGAATGCCAGGTTGCTGGGGCGAGACTACATGGTCACAAAGGTCTTTGACGAGTGGGAGGTTGCTCAAGACGGTATGCGTGGTTGCAAGTGTCTCAATGAGTGTGGAGCTGCTTAGACGGTATTGTGTTTGCAAGGGACTCAGCAATGGTGTGAGGCTGCTGAGACGGTATTGCGTGGTTGCAAGGGCCTTGATGAGTGTGGGGCTGCTGAGACGGTATTGCGTTTGCAAGAGTCTGAACTATGGTGTAAAGGCTGCTGAGACAGTATTGCATGGTTGCAAGAGTCTTGATGAGTGTGGAGCTGCTGAGACTGTATTGTGTTTGCAAGGGACTCTACAATGGTGTGTGTCTTGATGAGTGTGGGGCTGCTGAGACGGTATTGCATTTGCAAGGGTCTGAACTATGGTGTGAGGCTGCTGAGACGGTATGCGTGGTTGCAAGAGTCTTGATGAGTGTGGGGCTGCTGAGACGGTATTGCGTTTGCAAGGGTCTGAACTATGGTGTGAGGCTGCTGAGACGTTATTGCGTGGTTGCAAGAGTCTTGATGAGTGTGGGGCTGCTGAGATGGTATTGTGTTTGCAAGGGTCTCAACAAGGGTTTCAGGCTGCTGAGATGATTTTGCATGGTTGCAATTGTCTCAACAGGTGTCAGGTTGCTGGGCCGAGATTGTGAGGTGGCAATTTTTTTTCTGCACTTTTATATTTCTTTTTTCTTTTTGCGTTTTTTATATATCTTTTTTTTTTGCGTTTTGTAAGGGTCATGTGTTGCAAGGGTCTTAACAAGGGTGTCAGGCTGCTGAGACGATTTTGTGTGCTTGCAAGAGTCTCAATGAGTGTGGGGCTGCTGAGACGGTATTGCGTTTGCAAGGGTCTGAACTATGGTGTGAGGCTGCTGAGACGGTATGCGTGGTTGCAAGAGTCTTGATGAGTGTGGGGCTGCTGAGACGGTATTGCGTTTGCAAGGGTCTGAACTATGGTGTGAGGCTGCTGAGACGGTATTGCGTGGTTGCAAGAGTCTTGATGAGTGTGGGGCTGCTGAGATGGTATAGCGCTTGCAAGGGTCTCAACAAGGGTGTCAGGCTGCTGAGATGATTTTGCATGGTTGCAATGGTCTCAGGTTGCTGGGCCGAGATTGTGAGGTGGCAATTTTTTTTCTGCACTTTTATATTTCTTTTTGCGTTTTTTTTGTGTTTTTTGTATATTTATATATATATATATATATTTTATTTTTATTTTTTTCGTTTTGTAAGGATCATGTGTTGCAAGGGTCTTAAGGGTGTCAGGCTGCTGAGACGATATACGCGTGGTTGTAAGGATCTCAATGAGTGTGAGGGCTGCTGAGACGATATTGCGTTTGCAAGGGTCTCAACAAGGGTGTCAGGCTGCTGAGACGATTTTGCGTAGTTGCAGCGGTCTCAACAGGTGTCAGGTTGCCGGGGGGCTGAGATTGCGTGGTGGCAACGTTTATTTTTTTTTCGTTTATTTTTTTCGTTTTTATATATTTTTTTTATTTTATTTTGCGTTTTGTAAAGGTCATGTGTTTCAAGGGTCTTAACAAGGGTGTCAGGCTGCTGAGATGATTTGCATGGTTGCAAGGTCTCAATCAATAAGAATTGGGTTACTGAGAAAGGATAGAAACACCTGGTTTGTTTGTACCTTAAGCAAGCAGTATAAAGTAGGAGGACAACGCCTGTTTGAATCGTAGGTTCCGTAGGGGCCACTAATGAACGATATGGGAGACAACGAATGGTAGCAAATTGATAGGACATAAAGAATGTAATAACAAATCTTGCTTGCGACAGTGGGCCATGCAAGTGAGTTTGCGGCGGACTGTGGCTGGAGTGAAACATGTCGGGAAGGTGTAGCGTGATGCCGTGCATGGGGCAAAACAATGAGGTTTGGTGTAGAAAATAGAACAAGAGAAGTGCGTATCAATGCTTTGTAAGCTCCACTGCGGGAACCAAACATATGGTACGGGTGACACCATGAGTGGCCACGAATTTGACATGACAAACAAGCTAACGAATCCTACCTGGGACAGTGAACGTGCGACTGGGTTTGCTTTGGACTGGAGTGGATGTGGAACACATCCGAAGAGTGTGGTGTGGCACCATGCATTACGCACAGGCAATAACTTTGGTAAATAAATGAGAGAGAAGAACCGTGAACAAACGATTCGTAAGTTCTGCTGCGGGAACTAAAAACACACGGCATGGGGGAACAATGAATGACAACGGTAGAAAGTATGCAATGTATCTGATACAAAACGGTTGTAAAATGCATGAAACAAATTCGATATGAATCGGTAGTAAGGAGTATTGAACGAATCTGATACGAATTGGTTGTAGAGTGTATGCTACCCCTTGTTTTGAAACCGAACACCTACCAACCACCCATCCCCCCAGGCTAATCAAGTGCAGACAAGGCACCATGTGAGTCCAATTACCACCTCAATCTGCCAAAGAACCCATACAAACACATGCTAATCTCTAAATGGATTTACAAATGAATCGTATGTTTGGCAGAAGGAAGTTACAAATGTACTACGCCTGAGCCGAATGATGTTGGAACATCAGCAACCGAAACTCAGAGGCAGATTTTTTTCCAAAAGGGATGCAGGATAGGAAGCATAACGAATTGCAAGATTGCACAAGATACGAAAAGGTTTGAATCCTACCTGCGACAGTAAGCGGGAACCGGTGGCAAAGACCATGAAGGGAGAAGCCGCAAATCGATTGCGATGTCGAATGCGATTAAATGCGCAGACTCACAGACATGAGGTGAGCTGGGAAGAGTCGGCCCAGTGACCTGTGGTACCGCACACTGAACCGACAAAGAGCATGTGTGAGTGGGCTGCTTAAATACCCTCCGGGCTCCTCTCATAAACTCAGGCCACCATACTGGCCTTCTTATTTATTGCAGCAAAATCAATATGAAAATCATAAAGTTTAAAGGTTCATTGGCTGACATCTTATGTAAACTCCAACACTCATCTAGATATAAACATTACCTAACCACTCCATTTTCCACATGGAAATGGTATATCGGTTCTTTTCATAGTGAATGAACAGTCACATGTAGGGTAATTCAGTGCGTTTCAAAATGTATCTTCTTCAAGGGTAGAAGTAGCTTTGTATATATGTATATATAGCTCGTGTTAAGCATATAGGATCAGCCAAGATTTAAAAAACACAGAGGTTAATCCCCCAAATGGAACCCCCAATGGACATCATCATTGGAAAGAAAATTGGGGGGGGAATACACAAAGATTGAGGGAGACACCTCAAATATAAGCTGTATTCATAAAAAAAGATGTTGGCTAATAATGCAACACAAAGTGGCTCATAATCCTTCCAGTGACCATCCCATAATCAGGTTTCTGACCACAAAATTACAGGACCTCCACACGACTAATTCTCCTGTGTAAACAGCCATTAAAAAAATAATAATAATCATTTTGCCTTTAAGAGATGAAGAAAATCATCCCTTTAAGGGCAGAATGCAGAAGTAATGTCAGACATCGCTCACTCTGTTCCTCCAAGGCCAAAGAGCTGAGTAGGGGCTATCTTGCCCTCACTCTGCTTCCTGCCCAGCCACTGGGAGTATCGGAGAGTATCAGATCGGCTCTGGGCTAACTGTAAGGTCCGGTAAACGACTGAGAAGCCGTGTGAGGGTACCTCTCCCACCGCCTCTAAAAGTGATCCTGTAGCGAATCTGCTACCGGATTACTTTTATGTTATGCTAGCTGCTATAACTGTTATCTTTTTTTACAGTGGGCAATCCTCTTTCACAAATAAACCCTGGTAGAAAGTGTTTAAAAGTAAATGCCTCATTAAGACCTGGGGCCTTAATGAGGTATTTAATTTTAAACCCTTCCTAGCAGGGTTTATATCAGGGGGATGTGAACTTAATTTATAATTTATACACTAGGGAATGCATTGATGTATGCATGATCATGTAATTGGTAGTAGATAACATATCAATTATATGCTTTTTTTATATATAATTTGTTCAAACTTTTCATTTCAATCCCTTTGTCATTTATTGTATTGTATGTTTTTGTTGTGTGCATTTTCCCCCTGTTTGTTTTGTGATCCAGGTATGCAATCATAACTTTACTTAAGTTCTATGCACAGCTGACAGTGCTACAGGTTACCCGCCATGGCGGCTTCAAACTGGACTCCCTGTGGAGTTCTTACTTAAACCACTCGCGGATGGGCTCCATTCCTGTTTGGCAGGCTTTCATTATTGTTCTATCGATTTTTCCCCACGTCGAAAAGTACCCACACATACGCAGAACGAAAGGGCACTCCAGACGATTGCCAATCAGCTGGAGGGACGTCACCATTGCGCATTCACGTAGAATGTTTTTTTTTGACGGGAGATACCATTTCATGTGCACAATTGAAAGTTATGCAAAGAGCAGAGGCGTACCGTAGATGTCAGATTGTGCCTCGCTGTAAACCCGTGATGCAACAGCAAGGCACAATATGACAAATACAGTGTCCCTCCACTGTTTGCATAGCATTAAATTGTGCCAGAGAAATTGTATCTCCCTTCAAAAGAAGGCTCCTACGATGTGCGCAAGCGCTATGGTGACGTCACTCCAGCTGATCGGTAAATCAGCTGGAGTGCCGTTTCGTTCTGCGCATGCCTGGGCACTTTTTGACAGTGGGCACATATCAACAGAACACCGGCAGTGCGCGGGCGCGTGCCGTCATCCCTCCCCATGGGGTGAGGCTATGCCACACATCACTGCATCAGTGAACCACCCATTCTTTGGCTCTGAGCCACTCTAGTAGTGGCGTTTTTGATTGATTGATTTTGATTTGTCCAGCACCTCCCCTCTCTGATGATTGGCTCCCTTGGTGGAGAATACACACATAAAAACCTTCACCAGTTCAGTCGAATGCGCGGAAGTGTTTTACTTGCTGGTGCGGTGACGTGGCGGCGTCAACGTCACCGCCACGTCACCGACACGTCAGCGCGCTCTCTGCTGGCGGGGATTTTGGTTTGCTCGTGTGTACACGCGAGCAAACCAAAATCCCAGCAGACAGATTTGTTCAAATCTGTCGGACGGACAGATTTGAACAAATCTATTGCCTCGTGTGTACGAGGCCTAACTGTTTTCTCTATATTATGTATTGTGATTACCAGTGATAATATCTAAAATTTAATAAAGAGAAAATTCACCCACAATACAATTTTCCCTGAAGAAGGAATATATATTAATAATTCTGAAACATTTTATATTCAAGAAACCCAAGAAACCCATATGGACTGACCACAGCACAATTCTAGCATTTCTAGCAGTATACTTAACGATATTTGGTTTGATTATACAATGTATTTCTGAACAGTGTACACTTTTTTCATTTTCTACTATATACTGTTTATATGTATTGTATTTTCCTATAGGGCTAAGTTTGCCCTTTCTTTTATGTCTGTATTTAATAAAAGTGGCACGATTGCCTTTTAAAGAAGCTTACCTTTATACTGATTTCTGCCTCAAAAGTCCAAGGGTGTTATAGCATATTTTCACATGATGCATATATTTTTTTATGTCTAATCTGATGTTGGCAGCCTTATACACCCCATCCCTAACACTATTTCTACATATTTGATCCACTTGTTTCTTTACCAGTGTTGTTGTCTGAAATACATGCATATGGAGTTCTGTCGGACTTCAAAGTCAAGCTGCAAAAATCAGAAGTTCTGAATGTTACTCTGCCTTCAAGGTCTGTTGCCCATCTTAGTAGTAATTTTCCTTTTCCGATGGGCTCCTCAAGCTATCCAATACCTAGGGACGAAAATTCCCTCCAATCTTCAATTCATCTTCCAATACAACTTCCTTTGTTGGCTACCTTTTCTGCGGACTTGGAAAAGTGGAAAACTCTGTCTGTCTCCTGGTTCGACAGATGCAATGTCTTCAAGATGAATGTTATGCCGTGTCTTCTGTATCTCTGTATCTTCTGCAGGCATTATCATTTAGGATACCTCAGGTGTTTTTTCGGAAGCTCCGGGCAGCCTTCATTAAATATGTTTCCCATCTTTAGCGATTGCTCTTGCGACGACCCGAGCTAAGTTAAGGGGTCGGCCTTCCAGACCCTGTCTTATATTGTATATGGCCAGGGTGATCTGCTGATGCAGACAATCCCTACATAAATTGTGGGTTTTCTTGAAGGTCGGGCGTGAGGTCGGGTGTGTTATTTGGAGATATATATATAATCTCTTTTGTGGCCCCAACAAACCCCTGAGCGCCTCTCAGGACTAAGGATGAGCTTGGGCGTGTTATTTGGATATACCGTATTTTTCGGAGTATAACACACACTTTCACCTTCAATTTAATTTTAAATAAAGAACTGTGAAGCAAAATAAGGGCCAGTGTCCATCAATACAGCCTAATCAGTGCCCATTTGCAGCCTCACCATTGCCATGAATGCAGCCTCTCCATTGCCGGGAATGCACTCACCATTGCCGTCAGTGCAGCCTGATCAATGCCCATCTGCAGTCTTGGAGGGGATGGCTGATATACTGTACACGTACTACACTATTCTGAGGTCCGGTACTGCTGGTTTCATGGTCAGTATTCACATTTCAGCAGTAAATTATTTTTGCAAAAGAATGCAAGGATGCAAAGAAAAAAACTTTATAAACGGCTATACTGTACTGTACTGTATACAGTCCAGGATCTCTCTCAGGCCCACACAATACAGCACAGTCGTGTGACAATATACAGTACTATACGGATATACTGTAGTACATTACAGTACTGTATGTACAGTACAGTGTAACTATTTATGTAACTACCAATGCTTCAATTTCTACTCCATCGTGTCCCTTACCTGGGCCTTCAGCAGCTCCTGATAATAGCTCTGATGATGACACAGATGAAGATTTTGAAGGATTCGTTGACTAAAATGATAGCCTGAATTTTTTTTATTTGTTTACTGTATTTTAAATATCCTTTTTCCATCTTGTACACTCTACAGTACAGTACTGTGGTTTTTGGTGCTTTAATGTACCTACTGTACTTTGCTAACTTTATGTTCTGTAATACTGTATATTGCAGTACTGTGTGTAAATTACACAGCCTATGCAAATTAAAACAAGTGGAAGTTTTCAGTTTGATCTTTCTTGTTATTTTACTTATTCAGAATAAGTTCCTCACTTAACGACCAATTCGCTTAACGACCAAGTCGTTGAAACGGAACTCGGTCGTTAAGCGAGGAGTGCCTGTATATTTTTTCAATGCAGCATGTGGGTGCTATAACAGCAAGGCACTGGTGATACCACTAATCTTGTGATAAACATATAACCTGCTGGTTGTTTTGACATACTGGATAGACCAATACTGTATATACTCGAGTATAAGCTGACCCGTATATAAGCCGAGGCACCTAATTTTAGCACAAAAAAATGGGAAAACGTATTGACTCGAGTATAAGCCTAGGGTGTCCATCTGCATGCCTTACTGTGCCCATGCCTCACTGTGCCCATGACTCACTGTGTCCATGCCTTACTGTGCCTCACTGAGTCCATGCCTCACTGTGTCCATGACTAGACTTACGTTTAACATTGGTCCAGGGGACCTACGGCCGACCGGTACCGGGTCCCCAAAGTTACCAGAGAAATTACTGTTTAAAATAGGAGTCTATGAAAGGGGTGCCTGACTGTAGGTCCCCCGGACAACAAACTTTGCACATTTGTAGAGAAAGAGTGGGGCTGAACTGCCAAGTTTGGGGTCCAGGAGTCCTACGGCCATCCGGTACTGGGTCCCCAAAGTCCGGGAGATTAGGCGCAAAAAGGTGAATCGAGTACAAGCCCAGGGAGGCATTTTCAGCACAAAAAAACGTACTGAAAAACTTGGCTTATATTTGAGTATCTGGGACCTACATGTGATGAAATAAGGTAATCATACCTACGGACTACAGCTTCCTCTAAAAAGATATATGCTATAAACCTCTATAAGTAAGAATACGTATTTATCGGCGTATACCGCGCACTTTTTTGCCCTGAAAATCAGGGCAAAATCGTGGGTGCACGATATACGCCGATACCCGCTTTCCCGCGTCGAGTTTGAATACTGCGCCTGCATATATCGAGCGCAATACACTTGTGTATAGTCGGGCAGGCTCGGCTCCTCTCGCGCTCACGTCCTGGACGTACAGGACGTGAGAGTGAGAGTAGCCGAGCCTGCCCGACTATACACGAGTGTACTGCGCCAGCATATACCGAGCGCAGTACACTCGTGTATAGTCGGGCAGGCACGGCTCCTCCCGCACTTACGTCCTGGACGTACAGGACGTGAGCGTGAGAGTAGCCGAGCCTGCCCGACTATACACGAGTGTACTGCGCTCGGTACAGTATATGCAGGCGCAGTATTTAAACTCTAAGCAGGGATCGAGCGGGGAGAACGTCGCAGAAAGACGCCGGACCCGACGAAAAGGACACCCGAAGTGTAAGTCCACGGATGCACCGTCGTATCTATGCGCCGTACCCACAAAACTAGATACGCCTGAAAATAGGCTTCTTCCGACCGACGTAACTTTCCTACGCCGGCGTATCTTGGGCACATGGTTACGCTGGACGCATTCGGCGTTCCCATTTTAAATATGCAAATGAGTAAGATACGCCGATTCATGAACGTAGATGCGGCCGGCGCATTAATATACGCGGTATACGTAAGGCTTACGTCCTGCGTAAAGTTACCCCTCATATAGCAGGCGCAGGTAATGCAAAGGTATGGGCCAGGGAACGACGCCGTCAAATTTTACGCCGCGTACGCCGTTTACGTAGTTTACGTGAATAGGGCTGTGCGTAGGTTACGTTCACGTCGTAGGCGCATCTTAGGCAGCTATTTTGACGTAACTGTGAGCATGCGCACTGGGATGCGTCCAAGAGCCGACACATGCGCAGTTCGTTTTTTGAAGCTGTGGCCATCATTTGCATGGGGTCATGCTTCATTAAAATGTATCACGGCCACTTCCAGCCCACTTCCACTTACACTGCCTTATGCCAACGAATATAAGCTACGCCGGCGCAACGTTGGGAGCATTTGCTTTGTGAATTCCATGCTTCCCTCTCTGCGTTGCGCCGGTGTAGCGTAAATGAGATGTGCTACGCCGGCATAAAGATGCGCCGATCTACGTGAATCCGGGCCCATGTATTGATATGTTATAGATGTCTATATCACCCCTGAAGAAGATCGAATACAAAACTATGATTGAAACACGTTGGAGTTATCCTTAACAGTAGACCTATCGTTTGTGTATTGTTCAATGTCTATGTCATATTGGACAACTATTATGCAAAATGTTGTGTACACCAGAGCTCATGTTGTTGTTCCCCTTCTTTCATTTGTCTCCCCTCCTCCCCTGTTGCTGTTGCTGTTTTTATTAATGATTTTTTAATTGAAAATAGAACAATTTTTTTAATATATAAAACAGGTACATTTATTAAATGCAAGCTGCGTATAGGCCCGTCGGAGTATTCTGTTTCTCTTTTATATATGCTTGTGGGCTAGCAGCATTCTGTCCACAACCAGGGGAGGTGGCTCCCATTTTTCGTACAACTGTATATACACTATATTGTCAAAAGAATTGGGACACCTGCCATTACACACACACACATAAACTTTAGTCTTTAATCTTAGTCCGTAGGGTTCAATATTGAGTTGGCTCCCCACTTGCAGCTATAACAGCTTTAACTCTTCTTGGAAGGCTGTCCCCAAGGTTTAGAAGTGTGTCTATGGGAATGGTTTGACCATTCTTCCAGAAGTGCATTTGTAAGGTCAGGCAGTGACCTCAATACTTTTGGTAATATAGTGTAGTTTATCCTGGTATACACTTTGGAGGAAATGGAGCAGTTAACCAGCAGTTCTGGGTATACTTGGCTTAGGACCAAAAAAGGAATGATTTGAATGGTTTGCCCCGTATGATAAATTGAAGAATGAATTCAATGTTTCTGGAATTTCGGATGGAATTGAGTAAGCGAGTGAACTGATACCTCTGTCTTAAGAAAATTCTATTGTGGTTCATAATTGTTTTGTGGAAGGATTTCTGGTTCCTTTTAGTCCCTCTCACTATAACCACACTTACCAACAGTTCTGGATTGGTCCTACCAGTCTAGTTGTTAAGTTGTCCCACAGGGGTACCATGTTGTGTCCTGGGAATGGTCTGCTGAATTTGCAAATGGCCTATTTTTATGTAAACCTTGCTGTTCATTTATATCATATGCAAATCCCACAGATCATTTATATACAAATACAGTCTGTTTGTGTGTGACAGAGGCGAGGGATAGCAAACCAGGTTTACGGTTGTCGATGGAGAGGAAACAGTGAAGGTGCTGGTGAAAAAGAGAGAGATGAGAATCTGTTCATCCACGTTATGCATTCACAGTCAGATATTTGGTCCAGATTCATAAACCACTCTCCAATTTATCATTCCTCCAATTGCAATATGAATTCTTATTTGCTAAATGCTTTCTTGGCAAGAAATTCTCCTATAAGGAACTTGTTCTTAGTAAAGATGTAACCAACCTAAAAGTGAAGGCAGTGTACAGATTTCTGATTAATTATACTCATGGAACAGTCAATAAATGTCCAAAGTACAGTCAATAAATGTTTATATATGCAAAGCAATTAATTATTTTATTTTTTTTCTATTTTCCTATATCACATTACAAATGGCAGCAGTTTTGTAAATAAATTCCTGATCTAGATATGCGCACAAATTCTGGCATTTTGGTCCTGGTTGGGTATTGGTAGAAAAAGAAGAGGAAAAATATTATTTTTTTTTGTTTAAGGGAGGAATTTCTCTGAACCTGAACTTTGTGCTTTGCTTTGTTTTAACCCTTTTTACTTGCTTGACCCATTCTATCCACACTGTGCACCCACACAGACACTTGGGAACCGTGGGGGAGGCAAAGAGGGGAAAGCTATTTTAGGATGGAAGTGAGAGGTCTATTACTCTAAGCTCCCCATGATTAACCTCCGAGGGCAGAGCGAAATGCGAAATACAATGGATTTGCAGCGATGTGCGTTTTTTCCTGCTACTATTACTCCAATTTCTTACACCAACTTTGGGGCATAATTTTTCCCACTGAGCATTACTTACCAATGCACTGAACAATACTTATGTAGCTCCCCCTTACATTCAGAGGGACGCTATTGTACATTTAGTGGGGTGAGAGACTTACCTGCTCTCACCCAGGTTGATTTGTGGTAAATTTAGGCTGCTGTCAGCTCTGAATTGTCCTGTGGGTCATTCTGTGCTCCAGAGATGCAGTCTCATCTCTGGACAGTAGGTGACGCCACAGGGGTTCAGGCAGAGCTGCTTTTCCCCAGCAGCCAATTGGTGGAGTGTTTCCCTCATGGGGCATGCTGGGGAAGGGTATATCTGTGGCAGACACCATTTTCCGGGGTTCTTCGCGGGTTTCTGGTTCCAGGTGTGGCACCCACCTTCAGGGTGTGCGCACATCATGGGCCCCACCACTATGGTCTACCTGGCCAGGGCCCGTGCTACGCGGAGTTCCAAACTCTGGGCCCTCATGGCTCAGAGCAACTGAAATTGCCCAACGGGCCCCAGTGACTTACTGGGTTCCCATACTTCAAGAGAAAAGGATCCCCGGCTGGGTGCTGTTCGGTGGGGAGTCGGTCTGAGGTGAGCCCGGAGGCAGGTGAACCAAAAGGGTTTAGACGAACCATCGGGCATCTGGGTACTGGGATCTGGGTACTGGACACTGACAGGTTGTCTGCTGCAAACTGTCAGTCGGTGGCCCCAAAAATACTAACTGAAAGGATTCGCTCTACATTCATGTTCCTGAGTACTGGGCCTATGGCAGAGGCCCTTTACTAAACCAAATTCTATTAGAGCCAAGTCGGTGGCAGAGACTTGTTCCTTCTCAGCAATCCTTAGTGACTTTCTGGCTGCCAGACCTGTGAGAGGGACCTGTCCAGGGGCGCTATACCCACGGCTGGAGTGGCGACAGGACAAACAGAATTATTGGAGGCAGGACTGCTTCTATTATCTACAGCCTGTATCTGCAAGGTTATTCTGTTTTTCACCAATCTACTCTATCTACCTCGAGTTGACAGTTGGTCGTGTTGGACCAGAAATAAAGCATTGAAAACGTCAACCAACGGTCTGAACTGCTCTCATCACCATCATCACCCCTAGACACCATCACAGGGGTAGCTTACAGTAAATACGCCGATCACAAATTTAACCAGCGTCTCCTCCGGGGGTAAGCGCTACACTTACCAATGCATTCAGAATGCTGCATCTTACAGTTTTAACCCCTGCACTGCATTAACTATGTTGTACAATATACTCCTGACCCCTGCACTGTATATGCTATATTGTGTCTATTATATTCTTGAACTCTGTCCTGTAGGCAGGTGAGGTGAACCCGGAGGCAGGTGAGGTGTCTCCTGGGATATATTGGTTTGATCGTGTACGGCAGACAGCGCGGTGACGTGGCGGTGACGTTGACGCCGACACGTCACCGTCACCAGGAAGTAAAACACTTCCGCGCATGCATCAAATCCATTCGACGCATGTGCGGACAGATATGTCTGCTGGTTAGTGTACTAACCAGCAGACATGTCGGACGGACAGGTTCCCAGCAGACAGATTTTAAAGCATGCCCCAAGCTACATCACCAATCTTGTCTCTAAACATATCCCAAACCATCCTCTCCACTCTTCTCAAGACCTCCTACTATCAAGCTCTCTTGTCTCTTCCTCCCATGCTCGTCTCCAGGATTTCTCCAGAGCCTCTCCCACCCCCTGGAACCCAGAGGATGCTGTGTAAACTGCTGGCGCTATATAAATCCTGCATAATAATATTAATAATAATATATGAAACCTCAGACTGCGAGTAACGCGGTTAACAAGCGTTTTGCAAAACAAGCATTTTTTTAAAAATCCTGACTGTGTTGTCTCGCAATACGAGTAGGATTCAAGCCAAAGCGGTGTGCAATACCGCATTTGGCCAGAGGTGCAGAGGCGCCAGAGCCGAGCATAGCCGATCGGAGCCATTCACAAATACTCGGAAATACTCTGGAAAACTCGGAAAGGCTCAGTCCCTGAGCCTTTCCGAGTTCAGCAGAGCTGTCCCGAGCTTTTTAGGCTGTGTACAGACGAGGAGACATGTCCGCTGAACATGTCCGACGGACCGTTTCCAGCAGACATGTCTCCTCAGGTATTTGGTCTGATGGCGTGTACACACCATCGGACCAAAATCCCCTCGGACGGATAACGCGGTGACGTGGCGGTGACGTTGACACCGCCACATCACCAATCCAGGAAGTAAAATTCTTTTTTGTATTACTGTTATATTGGTGAGGCAACGCTCTAACACCTTTGCAGCCATTGTGCTGGGTGTTAAGTGTGCCCCAGTACCTTTAAGAATGGGTAGTTTAGTATGCAGTGGGGGTGGGAGGGGGCGATTGGCAGCTCTATGGTGCCCGCAGGCGGGGGATCTTCCTGGGGCTAGTAGTTCTCTTCCCGAGTTTATACAGTGGAGAGGGTAGGGGAGGGGCCTCCGACCCAGGAATGTATCAACAAGAGTGTACAAGCAACGACTCAATTGTAAACTGAAGAGTGAAACTGATACATGCATGGGTCAGAGGTCCCTCCCCCTCCAGAGGCCCCTCCCCATGTAATCAGGGGGCTCTGTGGACCATGATGTAAAGAGTGGGGCTCTCTCTGGGAAACCTGATGTAAGGAGGAGGCTTTCTGGGGACCCTGATGTAAGGAAGGGGCTCTCTGGGGACCCTGATGTAATGAGGGGGGCTCTTTGTTGACCCTGATGTAAGGAAGAGGCTCTCTGGAAACCCTGATGTAATGAGGGGGGCTCTCTGTGGGCCCTGATGTAAGGAAGGGGCTTTCTGAGGACCTTGATGTAAAGAAGGGGCTCTCTGGAGACCGTGATGTAAGGAAGGGGCTCTCTGTGGATCCTGATGTAAGGAATGAGCTCTCTGGGGACCCTGATATAAGTATGGAGGCTCTCTGGGGACTCTGATGTAAGGGGAGGCTCTCTAGTGACACTGATATAAGGGGAGTCTCTCTGGGACCCTGATGTAAGGGGAGGCTCTCTGGGGACCCTGATGTAAGGGAGGGGTTCTCTGGGGACCCTGATGTAAGTGGGGGATTTCTGGCAACCCTGATGTAAGGGGGGATTCGCAATCGAATATGTAACAATATTTTATTTATATGTATATATATATATATATATATATATATATATATATATATAAAAATACACACACACATGTAAATTATATACATGTGTATGCCCGCCCAAGCATATGTGTAATTAGTGTTTACTACTGTATTCTCTACAAAAGCTGTTTGGCTGCTACACTATAAGGGCCCATTCACATAAAGATGGATGAAATATCACCTTGTGACATTTTAATAAAGTTGGAAAAAAAAGAAAACATAAACAATACGGCATGTCATTTAGGATGCATTACAATATATTGCAGGTGTTGGTGTGAACAATCCCTAAATATACTGTACAGTCTTAATGTTGTTCAATGCTTCCAAGCATACGTCGACTTGATTCTGAACATGCGTGGATTTTTACCGGTGGTCGTGTGTACTAACGATCCGTTTTGACCTATCGTTAGGCGTCCATCGGTTAAATTGTAAAGCAAGTTCTCTTTTTTTTTGGCCGAAGGATAACTGACCGATGGGGCCCACACACGATCGGTTTGGACCGTTGAAACGGACCTTCAGTCCGTTTTCATCGGTTTTGACCGATTGTGTGTATGCGGCCTTAGTCTCTTTTTCCAAGGTTTTATTAAACAAGATCAGACAGAGGGATAGGGGTTAGGGTAGATTCAGGTACCCTGCTTTGCAGATCGCGGGTATGTTCTTGGATCCAGAAGACAAACCGTTTCCACACTGGATTCAGCAACCACCGGATAGGCCTCTCTCACTGACCTAGCAGCCGGTCCAAAGCTCGTTGAAAGTCTCTGCCACAGACTTGATGAGTGCTGTTGAGTCAATGCACAGTCCTCTACCACAGGACCATATAACCACACACACACTTTGCAAAAGTTCCAAAGACACAGCTACACAGTCTTAGGATCTTTCGGCCAGCCAGCAGCATTGTGTGGTAGATTGGTCAGCATGCGTCTTCTAATTGAATCCTCAATTGTTCAGCTTCTTCCTGCAGAGAAGACAGCGCAGGACCATCCATGGACAAGAAGGCCCCAAATACTCCTGGGCCTACTCTCAGTAGCGGAGCCTCGGATCAGCAGGCCCCGAAAAAAAAACTGCTAGCACATCCCTGAGGCCAGGAGGGCCATCAGGTCAAGATCGGAGGACCCTGCCAAAACAGTGTCTGTTCCTTAAGTACCCTCTCCCACGCCTGCTGAGCTGGTTATTGGAAAAAATACTCAATGCACCCAACGCGCTGCATTTCCAACCTTGACCAGTTTTGATGAACAAACTCCCACCACCTAGTGGAAGAAGAGCAACATGACTAAAGTCCTTAAATACAGGAGCTGAACCAGGTAGAGGAGTCTTGACTCCGAAGTTTCCAGGCAACCTAACACTACCTAGCTATGTACCCCACAGTCTTTCAGAAACAGAAAATACAAAAACAAAAAACCTGCACAGTCACTGTAATTTGTCACCAGTAAAACCGGGTATCAGGCAGTCAGAGTTTTCCCTGCTTATCCAGGGTAGTGATGAAGTAGACAACATTGTCCTTCCCTGGCCGGCAAATGACCACTTTGTCAGCGTGAATGTGTCTACCATAGTTCCAATGCAGCAGGCACCCCTTGTAGCGATCATCAATAGCATACTCCCATAGATACTCCCAAACAGCCTTGTTGTACCATTGGTCTCTGCAAGACTTGATTTACTGCATGATCTCCCTGGGGACATAGGGAAACTCCAGTCCATATTCAATGGCTACCCACTTGTTGAGTAATCTTTGTGAAGGGGCAAGCCTTGGCAGAGCTCTGGTACTTCCAAGTCCAGGAGGTACACAAGAATTTGGAGACCAATATTTTGACATAATCATTCTGAGCTATGCTACAGCTCAGATAACTTAAATTTACAAATACCCAACACGAGCAGGGCGCTACATATACTAGTAGTAGTAATGGATGCACAGTTGGGATAGGAGCAAAAAGGAATGGTTCGCATGACTCTGTCCCAGCCCATTATACTAAATGGGTCCCTTATTAAATTCCTTATTAGATTCCTGATGGAAGCAACACCTTCTATTTTAAGAAAGGTCTACTGTGCATTGAATTGGTTTATGTAAGGCGTTTTTAGTTCCTTTCAATCCACCTCACTATAACCTGTCTGGTTACACTTTTTCAAAATAAAGTCTTTGGACAGGCAAAAAAATTATATAAGTGAATAGCAATAAGGATAAAGTGACTAAAGCTGATACTTCCTATACTAGGATCTAAATCATGGTTTAAAACCATCTTGTTTAAACAAAAACCATCCGGTATGTAATGTGTGTGTAAGCATCACATTAATCATGGAGACTATGTGTGTACATATAATGACAATGCCTAGCAGTCATTTATTATGAATTGCTAGGAGAGTAACAATGTATCCATGGAAATGTATACAGGAGAAAGAGTGCAGCTGTGACAAGAAATCATTCTATGAACAAAGATTTGGGTGTGTGAACAGAGCAAAGTCTATGCAAGGAGCTCCCTCTGGTGTCATACTACACACTAAGCAATGGCAGAAATTCCTCTGTATTAAAAGAGATGTACAGTATGTTTTTTTTGTTTTTGTTTTTTTAAGAATGCTGCAGCTGCCTCGGGTGCCTCTAACACTGAGAACCAAGTGATCAAACACCACCAATCACTTGTTTTTCACAGGCATAGCCCCCTGAGCAAAGAACTGATCAGTCACCAGCTCTCTGCTCTGAACCCCCACCCCCCCCCCCCATTCACTGGAGCACTGTGATGTGGAGGGGCAGGTGTGGCCGGCTCAGCCTCTCAGCGGCTCACTGAGAGTATGTGCCAGTCCCGGCATGTGGGTGGGTCAGGACTCAATTGTCGCGATCTTGCCTGAGCCTGGGTGGAGGCCTGTGATGTCAGCAGATAGCGGGCGAACAAACTGCCCTCCTATTATCCACAGGGGAAGTACACCCAAAAGAGCTTTGGCTGTACTTCTCCTTTAAAGAGGCGTTAAATCTAAAAACAAAAATGTACTATATTGCAGCTAAGCAATTCTTTGATGTCGTGGCTGCATTCGTTTCCTTTTAACAGAAATAGCTGTCCAGCAAAAGTAAGAGGATTGAGACACCCATTAACACTGACAGGTGTTCTTACAATAGTCAGTTTTTATTTCTTTATGCAAAATGTTTATCCCTAAAGGAGAAAAAAACTGTTGCTGTAACCAGGGTCGGTGCTATCAATAGGCATACTAGGTAGCCGCCTAGGGCTCCCTGCTGCCTAGTGTGCCCAACCACCGGTGTTCCTACTCTCTTCTCTCTGCAGCAAACTACTAAGTCTCAGCATCAGCAGGCAGCACACCACTCTATTTGCACAGTGTTGGCTGACGTTTGGCTTTAGTCAAGTTTCCTCTCCACAGACCCATAATGCTGCTGTCCAAAGGTGTCTTTGTTGCTACTCCAGTGGAGTGGAGCTGCCCTAAGACAGGAAGCGTGATACTGGCTGGATCATTAGGTGAAATAAAGATAAAGAAGCCTAAAAAAAGAAAATGAATGCAAGCTGCAATATATTACATTTTTGTTTTTACAATGATGTAATGCAAAGTGCTTTTCAGGAAGGATTTGTTGGTTCCCTTTGGTCCACATCACTTATTCCTTAAGAGATATACAAACTTGTTGCTTCCTATTCTACACAGCTACATCAAAATAATAGCTAAAAAGCCCAAATAATGTGCAATGGAAAAAAGGCCTAAGGCCATATCTGTGCTATAAAGCTGGTTGCAGGGGCAAATATAATTATTATTATTATCTGCCCACTAACCTTAAGGCCCCTTTCGCATGGGGCTTGCTTCCTTGCTGAGAAGGTGGATGGCTGGTCTGTGTCCGCTTCACTTATGCAAAGCGGACACAGGCACAGCACGCTCTCCTCTGTGGGTGGTCAGATGCACGCAGACCACCTGTCCATCTACAATCCTGCCTTCTGAACCTCCAGGCAGATGGAAAATGGGTCCCCATCCTTCTATTTTTAGCAGACTGGATCGGATCGGGTGTTGGTGGGTGTCAACAGACATCTGTCCGTTGACACCCGCAGCTCTTTAAAAAAAGAGCCTTCTCTGCAAACCTAATGTTGCAGAAGGACCACCCACAGACCAGAGACAGGGCTGAAGATTAGTCAGAAACCCAAAGCCATATCAGTGCCTCTCCCTCCACCACCTCTACTCTACAAGGTGGGCTAGTGGCACAATGGCACCTCCACCATGCTCAAAGGTACCTCCACGCCACCAGGTGGGCCACTGGCACCTCCACCATGCTCAAAGGTACCTCCACTCCACCAGGTGGGGCACTGACACCTCCACTATTCTCCAAGGTATGCTCTTATCAGATTTTTGGGGAAAACGCGGCTCCTCTGCCACTGCATACTTTCTCATTTTGTTTTATGCCACTGCACAGATAAAATGAGCCACCTGGAGTGGGGGTGTAAGGTAAGTAATAATGCTTGTTACTGTACACCTAGACATAATGACACAATGAGCATATAACTCTTGCAGTGTGGAAAGTAGGGGGGCATTGTAAGAGTACAGATTTTTCTAATTCCTGGAGTTGGGAGTCAAATGAGAACTAAACCTATTATGCCCCATATACACGATCGGAATTTCCGTCTGACTTTTTCCATCGGAAATTCCGACCATATGTATGCCCCATCTGACTTTTTTCATCAGAAATTCTGAGGAATTCTGTCGGAGTTTAGATAGAGAACATGTTCTCTTTTACTCTGATGGAATTCCGTCGGATGCATCCTGGAAGTAACATAGATAATTGATGTACTTCATAAAATCTCAAAACATTTTTTTTATATATATAACATACTTTAATCACAAGCTAAAAAAAATATAAATATCAATATTTAACAGCAGATAAAATAAGATTTTATTTTAGTTTTTAATTTCAAAGTTCCTATATAACCACCCTCCTCTAATATACAACTCAGAATATACAACAAGATATATTATTTTTTTGGGGTTGTGTTTTGTTTAATGTGATTTTGTTTGTATAATTTGTCTGTATTGTCTTAATGTTGTTTGCATATAAAAATAAAAAAAAGCATCTGATTTAAAAAATAAAACGATAGGGGGGTTTACTTATGCCCTGTACACACGATAGGTTAGTCTGATGAAAACGGTCTGATGGATTATTCCATCAGTTAACCGATGAAGCTGACTGATGGTCAGTCATGCCTACACACCATCGGTTAAAAAAACGATCGTGTCAGAACGCGGTGATGTAAAACGCAACGACGTGCTGAAAAAAATGGTTCAATGCTTCCAAGAATGCGTCAACTTGATTTTGAGCTTGCCTGGATTTTTAACCGATGGCCGTGCCTACAGACGATCGTTTTTTCTATAGGTTTTTTATCCATAGGTTAAATTTAAAACAAGTTCCATTTTTTTTAACCTATGGATAAATAACCTACGGGGCCCACACACAATCGGTTTGGTCTGATGAAAACGGTCCATAAGACCGTTTTCATCAGACTAACCTATCGAGTATGCGCAGCCTAACATTTAAATGCATCAAGCTGAAGATAGAGTCTGACCATAGAATATAGGCTGTCTACCTCATACCTATCTTCACCTTGATGTATACACAAAGAAAACAAGCATTAGATAAAGGTTTTCCCTTTCGATGTAGCAAACATTTTAATATTTTGTATTCCTTAATTTTGTAGTTTCTTACTATTTTCTTTGAGTTGTCATTTTTGCAGACCTAATGGACAAAAAAACATTTATGTATGTATATCAACCCCCCCCCCCCCCCCCCCCACGACTGCTGTGAGCTACGCTGTTTGCCCCTAAATATAGGTGTGGTTACATACAGGCAGACACTTGAATGATGGGTGCTACCTAAATGCTCAAGTGCTCATTACTACACCACTAAAGCTGCCAAAAGGAAACTGTATATAGGACAGTTATGGCCAGAAATACTGATATATTGCTCATAAGTGAGAGACAATATTGTTATCAGTGTGGAATTGCTGTTTAGGATGTATATATAAAAAAAAAACACAAGCTGCTCTACTTGTCTGCTGGCCCAAACTGTTATAATAGATATACTGGAATAAAAGTTTGGTTGACATAAGTGATGGCATAAAAATCTGTAGGCAGAACAAATAATCTTTTTTTGAATAAGGCTATAGGTAAAGTAGCAAATTCCCAATAAAAGATCAATAAGGCTGGTTTCTCATTGTCTTTCAATGCGGCTCACAGCAGAGGTCCGGTGCGTCCCTGTTCTCTGTTTCAGGGATGAATCAGGCCCAAATGTTTGTCTGAATTCGGCCCTGAAACTGAGCCAAAGATGCACAGGACCCTTCTGTGCAATCTGCTACACGACTGCCACGGAGATGTGTGAATCGGCTCCATTAACCACTTGAGGCCCGCTTATCGTCAATTGACGGCAGCTTAGTGGATCTGAATATCCAAGTTGCCGTCAATTGACGGCATCGTGTTCTCCGGCCACTGGGGGGCGCGCGCCCGGCGAGTCCCCGAGATGCCGATGCGCGTGCCTGCCGGTCGCGATGTCCGCCAGGTACCCGCTGATCGGCAGTTTTAGAGCAGGGACGTGGAGCTCTGAGTGTAAACACAGAGCTCCACGTCCTGTCAGTGAGAGGAGACAGATGCTGTTTCTCTTGTACATAGGGAGACAGCATCGGTCACCTCCCCCAGTCACCCCCCTCCCCCCACACAGTTAGAACACACCCAGGACTCACATTTAACCCCTTTCTCACCCCCTAGTGTTAACCCCTTCACTGCCAGTCACATTTATACAGTAATTAGTGCGTTTTTATAGCACTGATCGCTGTATAAATGTGAATGGTCCCAAAAATGTGTCAAAAGTGTCCGATGTGTCCGTCGCAATATCGCAGTCCTGACAAAATTTGCAGATCGCCGTATTACTAGTAAAAAAAAAAAAAGAAAAGCAGGCCACCTTATGCGAATAGTGGATTGGAATGTCCATGAGACTAGGAAGGGATGGGTGACGCTGAAAAAGTCTTTCACACAACTCCCCCTTGATTCGCTTCCTTGGACACCACCTCGACACTGGCCCCCAGGAATCAAGGTGCACCCGCTGCTTCACCCTTCTCTTAAAGCTTTTGAACGAGCGACGAAAATGCAGTCATTTTCCTCGGTTCCGGGGCCGCTGACCTCGTTAAGAGGCAACCCTGAATTCTTGCCAGGTCTATCCTCCTCGTTCCTGATTCGAGACTGGCCGCGGGACCGAGTCCAAGCACGTCACTTTTTCTCTCATGGATCCCCTCGCCCCTACGCAGATTTGGTCTCTGAATCCCCATCCAACTCCTTTTCCTTCTGGTCCTTTAGACAACTACGACACTTCCTCTCCTCACAACCGACCTCCGAAACTTGGACGCGGCAACTGACGCCCTTCGAAAACTTATGTTCGCAGTCCTCCCCACAGAGATACTTGATCTCCAGTATATATCAGATCCTCTCGGATAACACCCCCACACTTCCGGATCCCGCGCGTACTGCCTGGGAATCTGAACTTCAGGTTTCCCTGGATGAGGAGGACTGGGCCCGTATCGATGAATGTGTCCACAAGGGGTCTCTTAATGTCGTTACCCAGGAAACCTGTTACAAAATCAAAATGCGCTGGTATAGAACTCCGGCTCTCCTGCACAAATTTTCCCCAGCAGTTCCGGAAACGTGTTGGAGATGTGGTAAGGAAAGGGGGACCATGCTCCACATTTGGTGGAGCTGCGATTCCCTCCAGCCATTCTGGAAAGAAGTGCATGAGCTTATTGCACACGTTACTACTTATACTCTAGACTACTCTCCAGCACAATATCTCCTACATCACATGCATCTGACCAGATCTGAATATTTTAAACCCCTGGCAATGCATATGATGAATGCGGCGAGGCTCTGCATTCCGGTACATTGGCGCTCCACACACACTCCGACAATTAGGAAATGGTTTAACAGGATATCTAAGACCGAAGAAATGGAAGAGCTAGTTCATATATCCCAAGAACGCATCGAAAAATTTACAACCACCTGGGCATGTTGGGCCCACTTTAAAACAACTCAGCGTTTCCGCCCCCATTAGGGGCCTGTTCCTACCGAGTTGATGATGTTGTGCCCCTGGACTTGTGGCCTCCCTGGCGGAGGGCCACTGGCACCGATGACCTCCCACCACCGTCCCTTCTCCAATTTTGTTTGTAAGACCGCGCAATTTAAATTTAAAGCGACGCAGTGCTGAAAGCTGAAATTTCGCCTGGGCAGGAAGGGGGTATATGTGCCCAGTAAGCAAGTGGTTAAAAGGCAGTCACAGTACCCTCGTCAGTGCGTTCTGGGGCTTCTCTCACTATCTGAGGCCGAAAAGTACCTGAACATATTTTTGCAGGAAACACTGTTCCTTGCTAGGCTTCAGATAGCCAAGACATGGATGAGGGGACCCCCCCCCCCCTACGCTGCAACAGTGGATCAGAGCTGTTAACACTACCCTGCCTTTCCAAAAACAACTTTATGTCCACAGGGGATGCCCAGGCAAATACCATAAAATATGGGACAGGTGGTTAGGGAATGCCTCCATTTGCGATGCGGAGGTCTAGTTGCCCCTCTGGGCCTGGCATCGCTTTGCCATTCTCTTAAAATGCATTATATATGCACCTGTACTGTTTTTCCTTATCATGCCTGTATGTACATCAGTGGTTTTCAGCCGTAAATGTAGTGCATGTTGCACTTGATATGCGTTTGTGTATGTATCTTTAAGGCTCAATAAACTTTGTTTTGATAAAAATAAAAAAAAAGGGCAGTCACAGTCTTCTGTCATGCGAATTGTATGTGGGGAAATCCGCATCTAATTCCCATCTGTGTGAACCGAGCCTAAAAGTAAGCAAGAAGAGGTCAGTTTTTCTTGAAAAACAAAACGCTTCAACAGAGTGTGTTATCTAAATGCTAAATGCTGCTTATTGGCTGGTTCCCTGATTTAAAAATTGACAGTTATGTGACGTGTTAGCACATTGTACAAATCTAGGATAAATAATAGAAAAAAATCTTTAGGGTAATCATAAAAGGTGAATTTGCACATTCAGAAATTTGGATCCAATCACTGCCCTCAACCTCCATAACAGCTCCAAAATACATCTCTTCTTAACCAACGACACAACAAAGCTTCTAAATCACTCCCTGGTTTTATCTCACCTCTTGACTAATGAAACCCCATCCCTGTTGGCCACCTTTAACTAGGCAACGCACCGAGTCCCTATAGTCCATCATGAATGCTGTTGCCAAAATTATCGATCTTATCAACTGTTCAGTGTTTGCTACCCTTCTCTGGCAGTCCCTCCATTGGCTTCTCTTCACCCCAGCCTTGTCTCAAAATACCAACAAAAATGCAAGACCTCTTACTTTCTGGCTTTGTCACCTACTCCCATGCTCCTCTCCAGGACTTTTCCAGAGCCTCTCCCATCAGTTGGAACTCCTTACCCCAATTTCTCCAACTATCTCCTTCTCTATCCACCTTTAGGAGGTCCCTAAAAAAACATCTCTTTAGAGAGGCCTATCCCGCCTCTAATAAATAAGCTGTACTTTTAATTTTGCCATAAGCTCATCCCCCACAGTTATTACCTTTTGTATCACTTGACCCTTTCTTTTGGATTGTAAGCTCCCACAAGCAGAACTCTTTGATTCCTCTTGTATCCAATTGTAGTGTAAGGCCTTGTACACACGAGGGGATATTTCCGCTGAACATGGTCCGACGGACCATTTCAGCCGAAAAATCCCCTCGTCTGTAGGGGCAAACGGACGCTTTTTGCCGGATTCATCCGGCGGAAAAATTTCAAAGCATGCTTTGAAATAATTCCGCCGGATAGCTGGCCGTCAGATATGTCCGCTGGTTAGTACGGCAAACCAGCGGACATATCTTGCCGCACATGCGTCGTATCCTGTGAATGGATCCGACGCATGCGCGCGGAAGTGTTTACTTCCTGGTGCGGTGACGTGGCGGCGTCAACGTCACCGCCGCGTCACCGCGCTGTCCGCCGGCGGGGAATTTGATCCGATGGTGTGTACAGCCATCGGATCAAAACACCCCGGCGTAAATATACGCTGTAAACGGTCCGGGGACCGTTCACAGCGGATATATTCAGCCGTGTGTACAAGGCCTCACTGTACTGTCTGTCTCCATTTTGTACAGTGCAGTGCAATATAAATCCTGTATAACTGGGATATGCAATTAGTGGACCTCCAGCTGTTGCAGAACTACAAAGCCCATGAGGCATAGCAAGACTCTGACAGCCACAACTATGACACCCAGAGGCATGATGGGACTTGTAGTTTTGCAACAGCTGGAGGTCCGCTAATTGCATATCCCTGCTATAAAAATAAAAATAATAATTTCTTAATTTCTTATTTCGTGTCAGTGGTCCAGTTTGCTGTGGCTTTTAGTGCTGTTTTATTTTACTAATAAAGGCAATGATTATTTGGAGTGCGGCTGTCCAGAAAGATACTTCTTTTTTTTTCTGCCTTGCTATATGCATTGCCTGAACCTGTGGCTTCTGTCAGGTGGATCATTACTAAGACAGTTCCTGCCTGGAGCAGCTACTTCCCTTTTTCCATGTATACAGTGTGTACAAGAAAAAAAAATAGCCATAACTGTCATTTTTTTGGAATTGATATTCCTAAAATAGCAACGGATTTATGGCCATGTTGATCCGATAGAGGCTTCACCCAAAGCTTCGGGGAGACAAACTAAGCTAAGAAGCGTATTACAAGTTCCTGAAAACTTCCATTCCCTCTGCATTTGCTATTGTTATTGCAGTAGTGCTGATGTAATTAGCAAATCAGTATGCTGAACTTCAAATTTATATTAGACTTTACCTTACAGCTTATAGTGTCATTTACAGTGATCATTGTACTTATTAAATACTAGTCTATTTTTAAATAAATGCTATTAGAAAACACCCAGCATGCCTATGAACACAATGGGCCAGATTCAGGTAGATGGGAGCATCTTTGCTCCAGAGTAACGCTTCTCATTTACGTTACTCTGCCGAAATTTTAGCAGCAAGTGCTGTCATTCACGAAGCACTTGCTCCTAAAGTTGCGGCAGCGTAACGAAAATGAGCCGGCGGAATTCAAATTGGGCGGGTACGGGGCGTGTATTATTTAAACTAAGCGCGATCCCGCTGCGAACGTACTGCGCATGCGTCGAGTGTCAAAGCATCCCCGTGCGCATGCTCCAAATTCTGTGAATGAACGTCAATGACGTCACATTCCCATTCATGATCTTTTTACGCAAGCGACGTGATTTTTTTTTTTCCCGACGCGATGACAACGCCTATACCTAACATAGGATACTCCAACCCCATGTAGGTATATCTTCGCGCCGCGTATCGCTTCCGGAAACGTCGTACCGTCATTGCGTCGCGCCGGAATTCGCTCGTGAATTGCCGATTTCCGCTCATTAACATATTTTTTGAGCGGAAATCGGCGGGAACGCCCCCGGCGCCATTTTTAAGTTGAAGTAACGATGCGATGGCGAAACTCAGTTACGCTGATCGCATCGGAGCTTCAACCCGGCGTTTCTTGTTTTCTGGTTACAGAAAACAGAAACGCCGGCTCAAAGTGACAGTTAGGCTGGCGGATCACTGGATCCGCCAGCCTAACTGTTCCTGAATCTGGCCCAATGTCTAAAAGGCTGTTAATCAGTGAATGTATTACGCCAAATGATTTGCAACAGACAAGTGCTCAGACTTTTATTTGCTTTATGTAAAAAAGAATGTGAGCTACATAGTTGATGCAGATTGAATGTGAGGGCCTCCTTTCTCTCAATAGATCGCCTACTCATTAAAATAGAAAGCTGACTGACGATTACAACAAAATAAAATTTGGTATCAGAAAATAGAAACAAAGGAAGAGGGAGAGAGAACGGGAGAGATATCTGGATGGGAGAGGAGATTACAAGGTGACTTGAGGTAGATTTAGGTCAGGTCTGGTTAGGTCTACTGAAAGACCTAGAGTGGGGGTCAGCAACCAGTACATCGCGGACAGATGACTGGTACTGTAGATCGTGGTCTGGGCTTGCTGACCCGCCATCCCAGACCATCAAACAGTGCCATGCAGAGGGAATTCTCTAAGTTGTTAGTAATCAGGGAATTCTGGGTAGAATCTTCACAGGAAGTGAAGTAGCCACCATCCTTTGAGAAGATACTGCAGGAAGCAAGAAATG
The DNA here is from genome assembly GCA_029574335.1 of Rana kukunoris. Taxonomy (NCBI): domain Eukaryota; kingdom Metazoa; phylum Chordata; class Amphibia; order Anura; family Ranidae; genus Rana; species Rana kukunoris. The sequence continues at coordinate 133,374,247 of CM056053.1, forward strand.
TATTTCTCAATCTATCGCCACCACCCCATAGAGAACTTAAAAAGTATGTGTTTACTATCTCATCCTATATTCTAGATCGTTGTTTCTGTAATGTATTCTGTAATGTATGCAATATTGTACTTATTGAGGTCTATTTCTGTTATTTTGTAGTTTCACCTGGCTTTTTCTAATAAAACTGAGATCAAAGAAATATGGTATCTGAAGTTTATGGGATAAGAAGGTTTAGGTATATGTCCTTAAGACAGAACAGTGGGTCTGCTAGCGTACCCATTTTGTGAAGCCTGAGTGGAGTGTAATATGCTCTCAGTAGAATATAAAGTTGTGACAATTTCTGAGAAACATTCAATGAGCTAATGGCCACCGATTGGAATGCCTCCTCCCATTGATCCCATCAGTGGACTTATAGCCTCCTTCCATTTTGCTGTAGTTTTTATAGGGTGATCTTTAGGTTAACAGCTTATTATAGCATTGGTAAATTAAACTTTTATTACCATTAACAGATTGAATCAAATAAAAATAAGAGTAGGCGATTGAACACAACCGCTCGTATTGCCCTAAACTTTGACATCAATGTGTAATTGAATGTAATAATGAAGCATGGTAAGGGGCAAAGCAAACTGTTCCTGAAGTTCAGAGAAGGAGAGCAAAGTCCTATCCTGAAATAAATGAGAAAGGTGAGACACCTCGAAAACTCACCACCTGACTCCCTGCTGCAATTTAGCCATACCCAGAAAGCAAGGATAACTTGCCACAAATTTGTGGCAGTGTTTACATATAAGTCTTCTTAACTTGCTGCACATTTTCACTGGCAAGTTGTACACTTGCAGAGCACTTAAAGCACAACTTCTAGTTGACAATTTTTCAATTAGTAGTACAGGTGATACTCGAAAAAATAGAATATCATGCAAAAGTTAATTTATTTCACTAATGCAACTTAAAAGGTGAGACTATTATATGAGACAGACTCAGTACATGCAAAGCAAGATAGTTCAAGCCGTGATTTGTCTCAAAGTGTCCCACTCTAATCAGCTAATTAAGCCATAACACCTGCAAAGGGTTTCTGAGCCATTAAATGGTTTCGCAGTCTGGTTCAGTAGGCATCACAATCATGGGAAAGACTGCTGACCTGACAGTTGTGCAGAAAATCATCATTGGCACCCTCCATAAGGAGGGAAAGCCTCAAAAGGTAATTGCAAAAGAAGTTGAATGATACCAAAGTGCTGTATCAAATCACATTAATAGAAAGTTATGTGGAAGGGAAAAGTGTGGAAGAAAAAGGTGCACAAGTAGCAGGGATGACCACAGCCTGGAGAGGATTGTCGGGAAAAAGCCATCCAAAAGTGTTGGGGACTTTCAAAAGGAGTGGACTGAAGCTGGAGTCCATGCATCAAGAGCCACCACACACAGACGGATCCTGGACATGGGCTTCAAATGTTGTATTCCTCTTGTCAAGCCACTCCCAAACAACAAACAACATCAGAAGTGTCTTACCTGCGCAGACCTGGTCTGTTGCTCAGTGGTCCAACGTCTTTTTTTTCTGATGAGAGCTAATTTTGCATCTCATTTGGAAACCAAGGACCCAGAGTATGGAGAAAGAATGGAGAGGCACACACAGCAAGATGCTTGAAGTCCCTTGTGAAGTTTCCACAGTGTGTGTTGATTTGGGGAGCCATGTCATCTACTGGTGTTGGTCCACTGTGATTCATTAATTCCAGGGTCACCGCAACCGTCTACCAGGAGATTTTGGAGCAGGTCATGCTACCTTCTGCAGACGAGCGCTATGGGAATGCTGACTGGATGTTAGTGATCATTGCAGAATTTAGTGTAAGGAATACACAGGAAAAAATGCAAGTGGAGTGTAAAGGAGGGTGTAAAGTCTACTGACATCACGACTCCTCCCACAGAGCTCCAGACAACAGATCCACCCACAGAATCTGCAGTTTTTCAGACAGAGGGGAGACATTTGACAGGTAAGGATATATGCAGGAGGCATGTATATCCTTATAGATCAGCACTATGGCAGTAGTTTAGAATGGATGAGAGTGGGTTTACATCCACTTTAAAAGACACAAAATACTTTACACCAGGGATTGTGGCAGTGTTTGGCAATTGGGTTATACAAGAAAATGCACAAGATGTAACAGAAAATGGTAAAATTTGCACTCACTGTATCAGGATTTAAAATATAAGAGAGAATTAACGATGATTGATAAGTGGCGATATTTCCAACTGAAAACACTTTATAGATACCTTGCCCCAACCAATTAGAACTGCTGAGAACCTACTTTCCCTGGAGCAACTATGTATAGCTACAGGAAAGAAGCGGTGATCTCAGACATAAAGAATATTGATGGATATGTAGGGAAAGGAAAACACTGCCATTTATCAGTAAATGGGAAAAAGAATTGGGATCACGGGTGAATGACCAAGAGGTGAGGCACATACTGAAGAGGGTACATACCGTCAGTAGACTGTAATATGATAGAACTAAACTATAAGTTTGTGGCTCACTGGTATATAACACCAGTTAAGGCATATAAATGTCAAAGCGAGATATCACTATGTTGGCAGGGTTGTAAGGAGATGGGAACCATGACCCATATATGGTGGACCTGTCCCAAGATCCAAAAATACTGGGGAGAGGTAAGATGAGTAATTAAAGGGTCACTAAAGGAATTTTTTTTAGCTAAATAGCTTCCTTTAACTTACTGCAATCCTGTTTTCATGTCCTCATTGTTCGTTTTTGCTTAGAAGTTGCTGTAATCCTTCTCTGATCTCCACACTTCCTGCTTGTCTGTTTCCTTATGAAAAAAACTCATAGGAGCTTATCTCTGTGATCCCTGATTAAGGAGGTGTGATTACTATGTGTCTAAACCCCCTCAGAACCAATCACTTTCATTTTAAAAACAAACAGTGCCCTGTATTTGTTTGTTTTTGTTCTGTGTGTCTCTGTACTTCACAGAAACATGAAACTAGATTAAAAACTAAACTGAAACTGCAGGCACATTATATGATTGATTTGTATCTATCTTTAATCATTTTTAATGAATCAGTTAACTATTATGTCTCTATACCCTGTAAACAGTCATTTCAGCAAAAAAAAAAAAAAAACCTTTACAACTCCTTTAAGGATATAACCAGCTTAGAAATCCCAGATGACCCATGGGGATGTCTGTTTCATGGGGTTAAAATACCAACTAAGATATATATGAATTCCTTAGTCCCCCCAGCTACTAAAAGTTTAATACCGAGACAGTGGAAAGACCTAGAGAGGCCCACAATGAAGAGCTGGTGCAATAGAGTAAATTAAATGTATAACTCACGGCATAGTGGCTAGGAAAGAATGGATGGGTTTGAAGAGAAGTGGAGAGACTCGATAAAATATAAGTATTTAATAAGATATGCTGAACTTCTAGGAACATGAATCCAAGGGAATAGAATAGGAGATATAGTAGAGTGGTGGTAGAGAAAGTAAATGGAAAAAAAAATTAAGCATCATTGAGGTGGGGGGGCAGTTTATAAATGTGTTTAGCTACTTGCTATATATCATCTTGCTATGCAGCCAATAGGGGCGCGTGCGCGCCGCCTGAGGCAAGCGCCTCCTGCTCGCCCCTGCTTCCCACGTGCGTACCCAGCGGGCGCGATCACCGCCGGGCACCCGCGATCGCTCGTTACAGAGCGAGAAACGGGAGCTGTGTGTGTAAACACACAGCTCCCAGTCCTGTCAGGGGGAGAATGTACAATGTATGAACAGCGATCTGTCATTTCCCCAAGTCAGTCCCACCCCCCCTTCAGTTAGAACACACCTAGGGAACATACTTAACCCCTTCCTCGCCCCCTAGTGTTAACCCCTTCCCTGCCAGTGGCATTTTTCTAGTAATCGATGCATTTTTATAGCACTGATCGCTACAATGTATGAACAGCGATCTGTCATTTCCCCAAGTCAGTCCCACCCCCCCTTCAGTTAGAACACACCTAGGGAACATACTTAACCCCTTCCTCGCCCCCTAGTGTTAACCCCTTCCCTGCCAGTGGCATTTTTCTAGTAATCGATGCATTTTTATAGCACTGATCGCTATAAAAATGCCAATGGTCCCAAAAATGTGTCAAAAGTGTCCAAAGTGTCCATAATGTCGCAGTACCTATAAAAATCGCTGATCGCCGCCGTTACTAGTAAAAAAAATATATTAATAAAAATGCCATAAAACTATGCCCTATTTTGTAGACGCTATGGGCCAGATCCACAAAGCTGCCCCTCCGGCACGGCATGTCCCATTTACTCTACGCCGCTGTAAGTTACAGCGGCATATCCTTATCCACAAAGAAATGCCGCTGTAGCTTACGGCGGCGTAGCGTAAATGGGCCGGCGTACGCGGGTGTAATTCAAATAACTAGTGGGGGCGTGTTTTATTATAATTATGAATGACCCGACGCAAACAACGCTTTTTTTTAACTGCGCATGCGCCGGCCATGGACATATCCCAGTGCGCATGCGTGAAATCACGTTGCAAAACATCAATGAAAACGACGTGAACGTAACTTACGCAAATCCCTATTCGCGAACGGTTTACGCAAACGACGTGAACGACGGAAAAATCGACGCTGGCCCGACGTCAATACTTAACATTACATACGCCTCTATACAGCAGGGGTAACTTTACGCCGGACCTACGCTTACGCAAACGACGTAAAAACACTGCGCCGGCTGTACGTACATTCGTGAATCGGCGTATCTAGCTCATTTGCATATTTTACACGGACACACAACGGAAACGCCCCTAGCGTCCAGCGTAAGTATGCAACTAAGATACGACGGTGTAATAACGTTACGCCAGTCGTATCTTAGCGGAATTCCGGCGTATCTTGTTTTGTGAATACAAAACAAAGATACGCCGGCTGGAATTTGAAATTACGGCGGCGTATCTGGAGATACGCCGCCGTAATTCTTTGTGGATCTGGCCCTATAACTTTTGCGCAAACCAATCAATAAACGCTTATTGCGATTTTTTTTTTTTATTATTGCGATTTTTTTAACAAAAAATATGTAGAAGAATATGTATCGGCCTAAACTGAGGAAAACATTTTTTTTTTATATTTTTGGGGGTATTTATTACAGCAAAAAGTTAAAAATATTCATTTTTTTTCAAAATTGTCGCTCTATTTTTGTTTATAGCGCAAAAAATAAAAACCGCAGAGGTGATCAAATACCATCAAAAGAAAGCTCTATTTGTGGGAAAAAAGGACGCCAATTTTGTTTGGGAGCCACGTCGCAGGGCCGCGCAATTGTCAGTTAAAGCGACGCAGTGCCGAATCGCAAAAAGTGGCCCGGTCATTGACCAGCAATATGGTCCGGGGCTGAAGTGGTTAATGTATTAGCTGTCTGTAATAGACGGAAAAGCCAAGAAAAGTTGTTCGGCTTTTTGTGTCAGGGCTGTCTTTAATATGGTTTGGGCCCTGGGCAAACAATTTTTTTGGGCCCCCCTTCAGCTTATTTTGGGCCTGGCTGATTCACATGTATGTGTTTTGGCGGCCCTCATTTGTGCAGGCACAACAGCCCATTGATTTGAATGGGCTGCCATGCCTTTGTTTCCTGCAGAAAAAAAGGTGCATTCAGCATTTTAAAAATCAGTTGCCTTGAAATCCATTCTGCTTTTGCACCATGCTACTTACCTGCAGTTCTTGCACACACAAACGCACTGTGTTTTTAAAAGCGTGACCTAAACGTCTAAAAATGCAGCAAGTTTGACAGTGCGGGAACTGCAGATAAGTCACAGCAGACAGCAGAATGGACAGACAGTGATGTATTTCATTGCTTGATGGGCATAGGTGTGCCGTGTGCTCAGCCTATTACATGAGGCATCAAATGAATGGGCTGCTGTGCCTGCACAAATGTGGGCCGCCAAAACACATACATGTGAACCAGTCAGGCCCAAAATAAGCCCATCAAGCAGTTAAATAAAGACAGTAATGCCATGTGCTCTGAGGCCTCACTCAGCCTGGACTGCAGGTCTGGTCTGTGACTTAAAGAGTTCCTCTATTTTACACATGGCATGGCATGGGGTCCCATGGTGCTAAAACAGAATGGACAGACGGTGCTGTGACCTCATGCCATGCCATGTGTAAAATACAGGAACTTTTTAAAACACTGACCAGACCTGCAGTGAATCATCAAATATTATAAAGACTTTGGGCACACTCTACAGAAAACTTCTATTTACAATATAGATTAGCAAACAGTGACATACCTTGAGGAGCAGGACATGAAGAAGTCAGCCTCAGGAAGAGCAAACTGGGAATGCTATAAAATCACATTCTAATCACTTTTATATACAAGCAGCACCCAGTGGCAGGAAGGGAGAAGTGCACGTCTAAAGGGAAGCCAGGTGTTCTGTACATTTTAAAACACTGGGAAGGGAAGCAGTACTGTCACCTGGCTGCGTGCCACTGATGATTTTCAGCCTGATTTGTGGGCAGCACAGGGGCTTAACGGGCGGCAGGGCCGCCATCAGGAATTATGGGGCCCCTTACACAGCTTCAGGCATGGGCCCCCTGGAGCAGAGAACGGGGGGGGGTGCTGCCCCCTTAAATTGAGACGCGGGGGGCGGGGCTGCCGCAAATTTAGAAGCGGGAGGCCCTTTACAAAAAAAAGATTTAATAAAGAAAAATATATATAAAAAAAGGGGTGTTGCCATCCGGGACCTCCGGAACCCTTTAATAAAAAATAAAATAAAATAAAAAATATGTTAAAAATAAACACTTATAAAAAAAAAGTGGGGTTGCCATCCAGGGCCCTGGGAACCTCTGGGCCCTTTAATAAAAAAATATATAAACAAAAATAAAAAAATAAACATTTATAAAAAAAATAAAAAAGGGTGTTTGCCACATGGGGCCCTGGGGACCTCTGAGCCCTTTAATTTTTTATATATATATATATATATATATATATATATATATATATATACATATATATAAATAAAAAGAAATAAAAAGAAAAAAAAGAAATAAAATATAAAAAAAAATATAAAAAAAGGGGGGTTGCCATCCAGGGCCCTGGGGACCTCTGGGTCCTTTAATAATAATAACATTTATATTATTATATAATATGTGTATATATATATATATATATATAAAATAAAATAAATATATAAAAAAGTTTTTTTTTATAAAAAAGGGGGGTCTTCATCCGGGGCCCTGGGGAACTACGGGCCCCAGGGGACCTCCAGACCTCTAAAAAAAATTGGCCCTTTAGTAAAAAATAAAATAAAATATATAAAATAAATATATTTTTTTTATTTAAAAATAAATAAAAAAAGGGGGGTTGCCATCTTGGGCCCTGGGGACCCCTAAAAAAAATTGGCCCTTTAATAAAAAATAAAAATATATTTAAAAAAATTGGCCCTTTAATAAAAAATAAAATAAAAATATATAAAATAAATATATTTTTTTATTTAAAAATAAATAAAAAAAAAAGGGGGGTTGCCATCTTGGGCCCTGGGGACCTCCGGACCCCTAAAAAAAAAAAAAAAAAAAAAAAAAAATTTTTTTTTTTTCAAAGGGGGTTGCTTTGGGCCCCCAACAGTGACAGGGCCCTGGGCAGCTGCCCCTGTTTGCCCTATGGTAGAGACGGCCCTGTTTTGTGTAATCACATACTTTTAAAGAAAATTAATAAAGAAAATGAAAAAAAAGACACCCTATCTGACACTACAATGGCTGCTTGTGGAGATCTATATATATCTCCAAAACCTGATCTAGGAAACACGCCCAACAAATATTGTCAAACACATTGGCCCGGATTCACAAATCACTTACGCCAAGTATCTCCAGATACAGGGCTGATCCTAGGGTCACAGGCACCTGGGTTCAGAAATATTTCTGGCGCCCCCACATGGGCGTCGTCATTTTATTAACTCCTCCCCTTTATAAATGTTTCTATAGCAATGACTCTACCACAGAGATGCTCCTCCACAAAGTCTTCATTACCCTGGGATCCTTACACGATCTCTTAACAATAAACAAAATACAAGAAGAAAAGCAGAGTACTTTAATGGGACTTGTAGGGGGTCCTCTCTGATGTACACAGAGAGTGCTTCTGTTAGAGAGTCTGTTAGATGTTTGGCACCCCCACCTCTGCAGGCGCCTGGGTCCAGATACGCCAACGTAAGTACAAATGTACAAAGCAAGATACATCGAAAAATAGGCTTCAGCCGCCCGACGTAACTTTTCTACGCCGGCGTATAATGGGCGCATATTTACGCTGGACGCATATGGCACTCCCATTGATTTTCAATGCAAATATGCAAATGAGGCAAATACGACGATTCACAAACGTACTTGCGCATAATATACGTGGTTTGCGCAAGTTGTATGTCCGGCATAAAGTTATTCCCCATATAGGAGGCGCAACTCATGCAAAGGTATGGACCAGGGAGCGAATGCCATCGAATTTTACGTAGTTTACGTTGTACGTTAATAGGGCTGGGCGTAGGTTACGTTCACCTCGTAGGCAGTGATTCGACGTATCTTAGGCAGTTGTTTTGACGTGATTGTGAGCATGCGCACTGGGATGCGTCCAAGGTACGATTCATGCACAGTTCATTTTAAGTACTTGTGTGACGCTCGGCCCATCATTTGCATGGGGTCGCGCTTCATTTAAATGTATCACGCCCACTTCCAGCCCACTTCCACCTACTTTGACTTAGGCCGGCTTACGCCTACGAATTTACGTTACGCCGGCGCAATGTTGGGAGTATTTGCTTTGTGAATTCCACGCTTCCCTCTCCGCGCTGCTCCGGCGTAGCGTAAAAGACATACGCTACGGCGGCATATACTGTATATGCGGCGATGTATGTGAATCCAGGCCATTATTTGCATCCAGGGACAGCAGTGTCCTATGGCCCATATTATCTGCTGGTGTTTGCAAGTATTTTAAAATTGGTGACCATGGATTTTTGTGGCATAAACCCTGCCTGGCCTGGGTGAATAGTTGACAGTATAACCTAATTCAAATGGAGAGCTAGCACTTTGGCCAGAACTTTAACATTGCTTTTTAATAAATAGGTTGGTAGGTATGAGCCAGGTCAATCAGGTTCTTGCCTGACTTATAGAGCAGGACCACATTAGCCCGGGACGTTGAGTAGTGTTGGGTGAACGGTTTGGGTCGAGCATAAGTTCGGCCCAAACATTGGCTTTTCGCCCATTTGGCGAACACCTTAATTGGCAGGCCATTTAATCGTTTGTTTGGCCTGTTGATCATTGCTAAAGGACCCACTACAAACTATAAATAGTTCCTTCACAAAGGAGCCATTTTCAGTAAGATATTGTAGTGGAGATAGATATAACAGGGCTCTGTTGTTTGCTACTAGAGTATTTGCTATAGTGTGCTATTGTGATTCTATTGTAAGTGTAGAGTGTCTGTGTAGTGTGAATATAGTGATAGTGCAGCCTCAGTGCAGTGCGTCTATGCAGTTTTACTGCAGTACATTGTAGTATGTCAGTGCAGTTTTACTACAGTATATTGAAGTGCATCAGTGCAGTTTTACTGTAGTACATTGAAGTGCATCAGTGCAGTTTTACTGCAGTATATTGTAGTGCCTCATTGCAGTTTTACAGCAGTATATTGTAGTGCGTCAGTGCAGTTTTACTGCAGTATATTGTAGTGCACCAGTGCAGTTTTACTGCAGTTTATTGAAGTGTGTCAGTGCAGTTTTACTGCAGTATATTGTAGTGCGTTCGTTCAGTTTTACTGCAGTATATTGAAGTGCATCAGTTCAGTTTTACTGTAGTATATTGTGCTTCAGTGCAGTTTTACTGCAGGATATTGAAGCGCATCAGTGCAGTTTTACTGCAGTATATTGTAGTATGTCAGTGCAGTTTTACTGTAGTATATTGTAGTCTATCAGTGCAGTTTTATTGCAGTATATTGTAGTATGTCAGTGCAGTTTTACTGTAGTATATTGTAGTCTATCAGTGCAGTTTTACTGCAGTATATTGTAGTATGTCAGTGCAGTTTTACTGTAGTATATTGTAGTCTATAAGTGCAGTTTTATTGCAGTATATTGAAGTGCATTAGTGCAGTTTTACTGTAGTATATTGTAGTACCTCAGTGCAGTTTTACTGTAGTATATTGTAGTACCTCAGTGCAGTTTTACTGCAGGATATTGTAGTACGTCAGTGCAGTTTTACTGCAGTATATTGTAGTGGTTCAGTGAAATTTTACTGCAATATATTAAAGTGCATCACTGCAGTTTTACTGTAGTAGATTGTAGTGCCTCAGTGCAGTTTTATTGCAGTTTACTGTAGTGCCTCACTGCAGTTTTACTGTAGTAGATTGTAGTGCCTCAGTGCAGTTTTATTGCAGTTTACTGTAGTGCCTCACTGCAGTTTTACTGTAGGATATTGAAATGTGTCAGTGAAGTTTTACTGCAATATATTTTAGTGCCTTGATGCAGTTTTACTGCAGTATATTAAAATACTGTATACAGTGCTGTATACCCAATTTTTCGGGGTTGCTGCATGTTATTTATTTTGTCCTGTGCCTGCCCCCTTTTTTAAACGTGTGAGCCTCCATTTTTCTGACTGTGGCACTGTTGCTCCCACTTTTTTTTAAAGTTTTGACATTTCTGTCAGTGGCAGTTCTCAAGAATGAGTGCACCAAACACCACATTCTATTGAATAAAGTGCATCCATATAGACATTTCCCTGTCTGTATTACATTTTGATAATAAGTTCCCCCCCCCCCCCCCCATATACTGTGTGGGAGGCCAAAAAGGAGAGGCAGATGTTCCCATGCCACTATGAGGGAACCAGCAGCATCTGTGTCCACAGGCAAAGGTGGACGTGGTCCATCCTCAGTCAGGGCACCATTTTCTCTGTCTAGTGAAGTTGCCTGTGCTATCCAGCCACAGCATAAAGAGGAAGTGGTGAACTGGCTTGCTAAATCATCCTCATCCTTCTCATCCTCTGTCACCCAAGCAGAGACTAGTGCGCAGTGCACCGCAGTTGCCAGAGAGGCTTATTCTGCCTCCTTGTCCACAGCTACTCCTGCCAGAGCCCCACCATCATGCATACAGGAGTCAGCTGAGTTTTTTGAACACAGCATCAGCCACTTGCTCCTTGATGATGTACAGACATTACTCGATTCTGATGCTGGTTCTGAAGTTGAGAAAGGTAGGAACATGAACCTACAGAGAGGGGAGAACCCTGATAAACAACAAATTGGTAGTCATGTTCCCCAAGCCACATAGTATAGACACGTTGGCTCCAGGTATGATGAGGATGGAGGGGATGATGATGATGAGGAGGTCACTGATGCAACTTGGGTGTCGGATAGAGCAGAGGAGGAAAGTGAGGCTGAGGCCCAACCCCAACGAGGCAGGATGTCCTCTAGAGGCAGCCATCATGGAAGAGCAGAGAGCAGCCACCCTATTCCATCACATTGTGGGGCTGTAATATCCTGGCACACTTCCTGCAGCTCAGCTGTCTGGGCTTTTTTAGAACATGTGCAGCTGATCACACTGTTTGTAAACTTTGCCTCAAGCAGATCAACCATGGCAAAAACACCAGCCTCTTCTGTACCGCATGCCTGACAAGGCATTTAACTTCCCACTACTCAGCCCATTGGAACCTGAAAGCCAGAAAATCGGGACTCAATTCTTCTCCTCCTTTTTCAACTTCCAAGAATACCCCTGCTATATCTCATGACATCTCAGCAGCCTCCACTGACAGGGATGATGGTATGGCAAAGGGTGTCACAGGTCCTGAAGCACATCTGCCAGCAGCACACCACCATCTGTAGAGTATAGCAGGCAAATTTCTCTGCCCCAGCTGCTGCAGCGAAAAATACAGTCACTGCCACCCATATACTCAGCATCTAAATTTCAGCTTGTCCAAGTTGGCTTTACAACTCCTGCCTTTCTATCTGGGGGATTGTGCCCCCTTCTGTGAATTTGCAGAATGTGATGTGCCATACCACAACAGCATGTTCCCAGTCAGTCACTAGTGTTGCTCACGAATATTCGCATTGCGAATATTCGCTACGAATATTGCATATTCGAGTATTCGCGAATAACTCGAATATCGCGGCGAATATTCGCTATTTCGAATATTCGTATTTTTTTCGCAATCAATTTCGCATTCGCACTAGCGAAATTTCGCAATTTTTTTTTTCGGGATATTTTTTTTTTATAAAATATCACGAATATTCAATATTAACGAATATTCGCGAATATTCTTCAAAATATTCACGAAATATCGCGAAATCGAATATGGCGTATTCCGCTCATCACTATCAGTCACTATTTCTTTGCACATAGGTCCATTCCAGGTCTGTACCATCACGTGGAAAGCATTGTTGTGGCATCATTAGGCAAGGCAGTCAGCACCAAGGTCCACATTACTGCTGACACATGGTCCAGTAAGCATGGTAAAGGATGCTATATTTAATTCTCTGCACACTGGGTAACTATTCTTGCAACTAGGAAGGATGCAGGGCAGGGCTCAGTGCTGGAGCTTGTTTTGCCGCCACATCTTCATACAGCTGGTGGTTGTAGTAAGATGTCCGAACCATAGTAAACCATGGTGAGGCCATCTTTAAATGGCTACAAGTCTGTATAAGACTAACTTAGGTTAATCTGCTAATCAGTTAGAGTTTTTGTATTTCTCAATACTGTGGCAGTTTTTACAAAAGCATATTAGCATGCATAATATCAAGCTTACAGAAGCATATTTGCTCTGCACCAATCTAAATAAAGATTCTGTGGTATGGAGCTGTCTTGCACCACTTTCCTGTGTAATTAGACATGAAACATGGAAGCAGGACTCCTTTGGGTGTGGCAATTGAGGTATTATACGAAGGTGGTCTGATCAGGTCGAAGGACTACCAATTATAATTCCTTCAGTGGTGATGATGCAAGATTTGTCAGCTTCTATGAATAAATGTTTGTGGAACTAATTATTTGAGTTTCTATTATTTCTTATGGGGAAATTTGCTTTGATATAACAGTGCTTTGGTTTACAAGCATGCTTCCAGGAATAATTATGCTTGAAATCCAAGGTTTTACTGTACTTGAAAGGGGATATATGATCTGCCTCTAAACTACTTGTGATCAGGTGCTTTCTGTAAGCCGCCAGTAACTGTGCCGGGAGCAGAATTCTTCTCATTATGTTATATTAATATTGTGTATGCATGTGTAGCGCTGATATTCTCCCATGTTGATGTGTGTTTGTATACTTTAATAAAACGTCTATGGACATTGCTATGTTTGAGTATTTGGAGCCATCTAGTGACAAAATACTGGTAATGCAGATATGTTTTTCCTGAAAGAAGCACAAAAGACTAGACAGGAAGTGACTGTTGTTTTGGGAGGAGGATGCTGACCTTTTTCACCCAGGAGGTTTGGTGACCTACCCATGAACACCTTCTTCAGCAGTGCATGCTGGGTAGGAGATAAAAGGAGCTGGAGCAGCCATTTTAGGTCTCTTGGAATCGTGTGGCCTGCCTGAGAGGACCTGTGGGGAGACGGTGGCCAGATTGCAGAGACTCAGAGACACTCATCCGAGCATCGGAGGACGGGATCCACCCAGTGGAGCTGAACGGAGCGATTGGCCCAGCTGACGGAGAAGTTGCAGTCACCGGACAAAAGTTACCACACAGAGCCTCTATCCAGTGGGTGAGCGGGTCACGGCCCACAGTTTGTTAAATCTCACATGCAGTTAGACTCATATACAGGCCTCACTGGAAATTATAGTGCCACGAAGGAGCAGAGCAACTGACACTGAGAAGGCTTGAGGCCTATCTACCTTGATGTCTCAAGCAATGTTAAAATAGTTGTTACAGCTACACCAGGAGCACTTTTACTTCAATTTAACTCACCAAAACTGTGGATTACAAATCACAAGGAGTCACTTTAGCTAGCGAAGAAATGAAGATCCAGGACTAAGAGTAGGGGGGAGCTCCCAGGTATAGACATATATATATATTTATATGTATACTGTTTTTTCAAATTGTTTATATTGAAATCCATTGTGCTGTTGTCTTATGTTGGGATGACAGCACAATTACCGTAATCACTTTTTTGCATATTCTACAGTAAAATATATCTCTGGTTAAGTATCCAGATGTTGTGGCGTATTGTTTTCTCCCACCAGGTGCAGTCAGTGGATCCTGGGGTGACAATACAGGTATTTTGTACTGTCTTACATTGTATTGTATTGCATTGCATCACAGCTGTGCCAAGGGGATTGAGCCAAGTTAGTGGGGTTTATTGGTAGAGTGCAGGCCCAAATCAAACCAGCAGCTCCTTCGGGGGTCAGTGCTACACATGTAATAAAATATATTTTGTGTATTTTTTCCTAGGAATTTAGATATGATAGACAACAAGCATAGTATACCAACATGGGATTCTTTGAATACCAATGAAACAATACTAGACTGGCACAACAAACAAAAGTATATACTACCAGCACACCACAGTGTCCAAATGTTCATTCAGATGATAACATCATATCGGTAAGGTGCAGCATTTCATCACATGGCTGATGAAGGGGTTCTGCATGCCTTACTACTTTGATAAAACAATTTATCATGAGTAAGTCACGTGACCGTGACGCAACGCGTAGGGGGAGGAGCCATACGTACGGAAACCAACGGAGGTTTCATACGATACTCAGCAGTACTGAGCGGCTTTTTGTCTTGAGGGGAATCCGTGAGTTGATTCAAACACGTACCTTGTGTCTGCAGCTTATTATACAATATTGCACTATGATATGTCCTTCTTTCGTTACATGTTCCGTGGATTCTATGGAAGTTGTCTTCATCTGCAAGAGCTAGGATTTTTTTATGAACTGGCTAAATACGCGGTTATAGTTGCTGAACAGAAATTCTGGAAAACTCAGTATTTGGAAACACGGTTTATTGTAATCACAATTTGGAACATTATTCATTTTTTCTATATATCACTATATATATCACTGTTTATACGGCACATATATTCTGTCATTTAGGTGTGGACCTGTCTCAGCAGGATTTACTGAGCAACAAACACAGCTTGATTGTCAGTATTTGATTGTTAACCCTATATAGTATAATTCACTGCACGGTTCACAAATATTAGTTGTTAATTATAGCGCATCTTTAAATTGTTTTATTTTATATTTGGTTTTGTGCACCTTCACTTGATGCAGCTTGTTACATTTGGTCATTAGTATTTTTGTGTTGTAATTATTAGTTCTAGTAGCGCTGTATCTATAATTTATTTTCTTACTACTTTGATGTTATCATCTGAATCAATGTTTATACACATCCATGTGCTGGCAATATATACTTCTGCTTATGATTTTATCAGTCTCCCGCTGGTATTTGCTTTAGCACCCACTTTCTTGATTGCCATTTCCAGGACCACTACATCTCCATTGCTTTAGCCCTCCTGCATCAAAACATACTTCAAATTGATACAAAACTATCCAGCGTTTTTATGTATGCAATTGGTTAAAAAAAGATTTATGTTTACACATTTTATAGAATATATCAGCCACTTCCTTGGAAGACTAATGGTGTATGTATATAAAAAAAAAAAAAATAGAATTATAATATTGTATAGAGCATAATAAGTGTATGTCACTTACAGTTTACAATGTAACATCAAGTTAAAGCCATCCAAGTTTAAAACAAACATATAGCCATCATCTGCCTCGGAAGTGGGCATGGGCCTGGAAAATGCCACCTTGATGTACCTGAGCATCTGCCGATGACCTCAGTTGCGTGCTCATGCTATACATTGATGTATGATCATGGCGCCATAATGCGCAAATGCCACTGCGAGATGTGATGATATCAACACGGCACACGGGTAGTGTGATGGCACCACATGGCACATATGATGGAGATAATAAATAAGACTGCCAACACTCCCCACGCCAAGCCTGCGTGAACCTGCTCCATTGAGAGTTGGTCACACTCGCTAGTCATGCAAATTGTATGCAAGGGAACACGCATCCAATTCGCATATGTGTAAACCCAGCCTAAATTAAGAGATTTGTATACTAGCCAGGGAAACTCTCTGTGGCGGCGTACACACGACTGAGGTTCTCGCTAGAAACCAGCGAGAACCTCACTGGGAGCTGCATTCCAGCGAGAACCTCGGCCGTGTGTACGCTCCTGGCTCGCCCAGCCCGTCGGGAATCCCGTCGAGCGAATAGAGAGCAGGCTCTCTATTTGCTCGACGGCCCGCCTGGATGAATGGCTGGTTGCCATTCCCGACGGGCAGGTCGCCGATTTCGACGGCCGGACGAGAGCCTCGACGGGCGGAACGATGTGTTCCGCCCGTCGAGGTTCTCGTACGTGTGTACGCCGCCTGTGACATTTATGCAATTACTCAATCTTTCTTATAACAACTGTTGAGATAAGACATCCAACACACATGCAGTGCTTCGTTCTTAATGATTTAGCTGACATATACACTTGTATTGTAAAAGGGGCAGTAAACCACAACTGCTGTATAGCACTGCAAATCAGGGAGAACATTATTTGTATCTAAGGAGCAAATATGGCTCTCCAAGCATACATATAAGATTTGAATATATACATTCTATTCATATATTGATGAGATAATATGTTTTAAGCTGATTTCCTTTCCATTTATCTGAAAAATAATAAACTATGCACTCCCTTTAAGGACTCAGATCATATGAAATATTTAATTCTCTATCCATTACCAGCAGCAGATAAGGATTCACAAGAAATTAATCGGACAAGGAGGCAGCTGTGCACAGAGAATGTAATTAAAGTTCAATCTGGAATTACACACTCATGGGATTTATAAGCATATAACAGCAAATGAAAGCTATCAATTTGAAATCAGCAAAAAAAAAAAAAAAGTTATTTACAAGTACATGAGCACATCAGATTCTTATTAACAGTAGTAAAAAGGACAGTTATGTACAGTAACCCTCAGCAACCAGACTCATACAACACTTCAGCTGTCAAATGATTTTAAAAGATTTAGGATTAAATTGTTAACATTTATTTTTAACATACTGTAGAGCCCCACCATGTAGGTGGAACTTTGCGTGGGTGTGGCTTGAGTGTACGCAGGGGACCCCATGATCTTCTATTGCCTGGGGGGGGGGGGGGTCCATCAGTTGTCAGCCAGCCTCTGGATTTAATGCATTCTTTTTCTCCCATTTAGTTTACAGGGATACTGCATGTGTTACTTGTCATAAAAAAAACATTGGGCCAGATTCAGATACACTTAATATTGCGCTGCGTAATCGAAATACTCTACGCTGACGTATTTTACCAGGCTCTACATCGAATTCTGGTAGATTTTTGCCCGTACGCTACGGCGGCGTAGTCTATTTCTCGCGGCGTAATCGAAATACACGATTAGGGGGCGTGAAGCATTTAAATTAGGCGCGTCCCCGCGGCGATCGAACTGCGCATGCTCCATTCAGAAATTTCCCGCCGTGCATTGCGCGAAATCACGTCGTTACGTCATTCGTTGTTTGAGTAGCGTTGTTTACGAACATTCCTATTCCCGGACGACTTACGTAAAAAATAATAAAAGACGTCGGAAAACGTAGAAATTCGATGCGGGAACGACGGCCATACTTAACATGGGCTGTCTAATATTAGAGCAGCAAAAAGCTGGTATAGTGTTACGCAAAAAAAAGATGACTAAAGGTGCCGTAAGAGATTGCGATTGACGTTCGTAATTTCTGGAATCGCCGGCAAAAGCTCATTAGCATACCCCGACGCGGAAAACGACGGGAAGTCCACCCAGTGGCCGCAATTTTATTGCAGCGTAGATCCGAAGGCGTACGAACACGTAATCCAGTCGAATTGAAGCCCGCAGCCGTCTATTCATGGTTTGAGGTTTCCGACTAGCTAAAAAACGCGCGTAATTTGAAATTACTCCAGTCTAACACCAGTTAGACAGGAGTTACGGCTCTCTGAATCTGGCCCATTATGTATAGCCATCATTGTCTCGCATTTCCTCTTATTGCTAAAAATAATGCCCAGGTAGGAAATAACATTTGTAATAAGTTTGTTAATTGACCCCAAAGAGTATTAATTGCATGACTTCTTAAAATGTTTTGTGTGTCTCTTTTTGTACTCAAGTCAATTTGCCAGCGATGCAAAAACATTTAGTTCCAAAATCTTTCATTTCTATACTGGGGTGGTTTCACTCTAGACACAGCTTTTTTCTCAGTGTGTATGCCTGTTGCTGGTACTATTAAAAGAGCAAGTTGCCACTAGAGACTGGTCTTTGAAGATGAATTCTCCAGCATTGTCATCCTTAACCTTGCTTTATTATATTCCTCAATCACTTTTCCATTGAGATCAAAAACACAATCATCAGTCCCTTCCCTCATTCCGGGGTGCTAGGTGTAATCCTGGACTCTGATCTCTCCTTTCAGCTCAACATCCAATCACTGTCCAAATCTTGCCACCTTAATGTCTGTAACATCTCCAAAATACGCTCATACTTCACTAACATTACAATGCTACAATTTACAGTAACTCCACTGTTATCTCTCGCCCTGGCTATTTCAACTCCTTCCTTGTTGGCCTGCCTTTACACCAGCTATCTTCCCTTCAATCTTTCATGAATGTTCTCTCTGTAAATCCCTCCACTGGCTTTTATTCACTAAACAAATACAATTTTTAAATATTAACAATATACAATGTCACCCACATTTTTGCCCCAAGCTACATCACCAAACTTGTTTCAAAGTATGACCCAAACTGTCCCCTCACTGCTCCTTAGACCTCCTGCCCCCAACTCCCTCGTGACCTTCTCCCATGCTCGACTCCAGAGTATGTCCAAAGCCTCATCATCCTCTGAAATTCCCTACCCAAATATTCCCTACCCTTTAGGCGATCCCTGAAAACTCATCTCTTCCGTGAAGCCTACCCTTCCACCAACTAAAAACTGTATGTTTACTTTTTCCATGGCCTAATCTCACACAGCTATTACCTTTTGTATCACTTGCCCCTAACCCTAAGACGGTCTAGCTATGACCAGCCGGCCACACCAACAGATAGTTTCTTGGGCGAGTCGGTGGAAACGGCAAGCCTGAGGGTCCGGTCCCCTCCCATCCCTTCTGAAAGTGTCGGCTGAAAAAAACAATACTGGTGTTATGGCTGATATCTTCAGCCATAATTCATGTAAACCACTTGCAAACTGCAACTTATATATACATATTGAGGTCAGCAAATGGATAATGTACTGTAATTGATGTTAGAAGAACCTGATCAATTCAGGTCTGACTGCTGAAATTTTTACTACAGTCCTTTTTTTCTGTCACAAGCAGGCATCAGTCTGATGGCCAGAACCATGAACCTACATCCTGTGAGCCTAGGGCACCCTGGACCCGCCATGCCCTATCACTAGACAGTGAAAGGAGAAGCAACACAGTGATAAGCTCACCTCTCACACTCCAGCCCACCAATAACCTGCCACCAAATTTAAACCACACCACGAACCCACCCCTTAGCCATTGCTTAACCCTTTTTATGGCAATGTACTGTCCCAAAGGAACCGTCTCCAGTCATGATGCCTAGTGTGTTTATAACACAGGGCATCGCTTTATTGGAAGTAATGGTGGATGGCCTTATAAAAAAACAATGTATGGGTAGTCTATTGAAATGTACAATTTGGGCACAAGGATCTTAGTGAAAAGGCAGTGTAGTTCCTAGCCAGAAGCACAGAGAGGATTTACAAGGAGTAGGCATAGGTTAGTTTTGCATTTCAGGGGGACTGCACTCAGAGTATAGCAACCCTTTAAGTTTGTGCTCATGGTCTCTTATTTGTAAAAGTATTATATTCATGTACAAGTAAATATTATCAGGAAAATGTTTCACCATGTACAGGAACTATGCTGGAAAAAAAAAAAAAAAAACTGCGCTAATGTCTAGAAATTAGAATAAAATAAAATAAAATATTACAAAAAAAATTAATAGAATAATAGGCAGCAGCTGGCGTGTGATACACAGAACCAATAAACATGGAAACAAAGCCGCGCCATGGAACTATGCTGTTTGGATTTCAGGAATATGCAAGCAGTGCTTAATTTTCAAATTTTCTAACAAATAAATGTAACTCTGAAATTCACTCTGCTACATAAAGTTCAGCCATAGCTAAGTTATTTCTTGGTTGCTAAAAAGTACATGTAACTATGACATATTGTTGGTTTTTCTAGGCTTATTGAACCCAGGAATTACACACCATTGAATATTGATCCTTTGTTCTCTTGTTTATCTTCTATAAATATACATTTTTGGGCTCTTTGAGAAGCTAGCAACTAAACATACTTGTTTGCTAGTGTTAGTTTTGTCTGGAACTAGTGCATCTTCATCCTTTTCTCATCCTCGAAGGCAGGGAAACTATTTCTTGCAATTTCCTTAAAACATTGGAGTTGGATTTACTCTAATTCAGAATACAAATAATCCTTACTTTGATTGGTGGATTAATTATCCACAAACTTAGAGAAGATTTAGCCGATGTACCTTGACTTTTCATTATTTCTAAACCAATATTTAGAGCCACCAAAAATAACACTATTAAGAGCTAGATTTTATCAGCTTTGGCTTCTGAAAACATCAATGCTTCTCTCCTCAAATGTCTTTCTTTAAGAGGGTCAGTATCTATTAAGGCAGCAGCTAGAAGAGTTGTGCTAACAAGCATTATGTAGGCTGCCAGATGGCCTTCCGTAAAGGATATTCTTGCAATATTATGTATAAGAGCATCAATTGGTTGTGTTCTATTCTCCCACCTGCTGTTGCTAGGTGGCAAGCCCTTAGATGCACAAGAAAGAGTTTCCATAAATGTTTTTTCTAGGGAAAGAGTTGTCTCAAAATAGTAAAGTGCTCCTTCCTTCCTCCCTGATTGCTTAGGTTTTGTAGTGATATATTCGTAATTTCAGATCACTGAGCTTTTTTAAAGGATATTTCAGTATCAGCAAAGAAATCATTTATTTGTGTGTTCATCTATTTATTTTGGGACATAATTAGATATTTAAAAAGAAGGGACCAAACCTAAGCAGCACTGATTGCAGATGGATTATCTTTGGTTCCTTTGTTCATAGCAGTCACACCCCACAGGACATTTGTTTTTAGTTTCAATTCTTATATTCCTCAATATTCAATTTAGCAGTTTTTTACTGTTTGCCTGGCTGGATCACATGATCATTCAATGTATGTGTCCTTACTGGGTATGTTTTCACTCCTGCATATTTAGTGCAGAGTAAGTTGAAATGAAATTCCAGCTTTCAGCAATGTTACCAGGACAGTCATTGAAAAAAAAAAAAAAGCATTCTGTCGGTCACTAATTCCTAAAAACTTATTTTGTTCAGTTGCTTTCACGGCACATGTTTCTACAGCCTTCAGAATCCCATTTTAGGTATGCATTAATTTAAAAATCTTCTCTTTTGCGATATTAACTTTATTACTCAAACCCATCAGGTTAATAAAATATTACTCACCATAAAAATATAATAATCTCCACAAAACTAATTATTTATTATTTTAACTAACTATTTTTAAATGTGTAATAACTTTAGCTATGATAAATTGGTTACTCGTGTTTATTAATCATTTCTGTACATTCTCAAAGGTGTTGGAAGTCCACAATTTCTCTTCACTGTTCCTTCCTTTAAGAAGCATTAAACTGCTCAAATCAAAAATGTGATCTTAGCACCTACTTTTTTTCAATAATTTAAAATATTTATTTTCTACTTTTGAAGAAATCTGTACTGTTCTTGGTGTTTTGCATTGAAATGGCCAAGCTTTAACAATTAATTTTGTTGGTAACTGATAAGGATATTAGTCTGATTACTAAATAACATAGAGCTGAGTTTGTCAATTGTTCACTCTTGTGTCATGAAATCTCCAAAACCCTTATGCCGCGTACACACGGTCGTTTTTTGTGATGAAATAAAACGACGTTTTAAAAAACGTCATTTAAAATGATGGTGTGTGGGCAAAACGTCATTTTATGTCTTCAAAAAAACGACCAAAAAAAAATTCCAACATGCTTGAATTTTTGTGTCGTTTTTCAAAACGTCGTTTTTTGTTTCACAAAAAGTCACCATGTGTAGCAAAAACGTTGTTTAAAACGACGTTTTTCAACCCGCGCATGCCCAAAAGCTAGTTATGAAGAGAGCTTCAAAGGAAAAGAGTGGTGAACGTAACCTCGCTTTTTGTGAAAAAAACAATGGTGTGTATGCAACATCGTCTTTGAAAAGTGACGTTTCAAAAACGTTGTTTTTTACTTCACAGAAAACGTCGTTTTTTTTTCATCACAAAAAATGATCGTGTGTTGAACCACTCTTGTTCAAATTTAAGACAAGTGGTCTTGACTGAATTCCACAACAAAACTGGTCTCTGATAGAAGCTAAAAAAAAGTCTAGGCCTGTCAGAGAAGGTTCATTGTTGGCAATGACTTCCCCAAGGAAATTCCAGTCGTGTGTACACAGCATTAGGGCATCAGCATATCAATGACAATTTCACGCTCCCAACTTTGGGGATGGAGCCTTCTGGTACCAACATAATTGTGCACAAGAGCACAAAGCAAATGTCCATAAAGACATGGATTAGCGAGCAAGTGACATGAAATTTTCACCACATGGGTCGGTAACAAAAAAATAAAAATTAAGTTATGTGTAATAAAATGGAATAACAGTGGAAAGGAGGTGCCAAAACACCAGCTGAAGGCACCACTGAGACTGGAGAATGAGAACCTATTGCCAGTGCCTGAGGTTTAGTGACCACAGAACTGCTGAAGCTAGGGGCTAGGCTGCAAAATAATTGCCAAATAAGATTTTTATTAGTGCCAGTGATGACCTCTCCTACTGCATGAGTGTGTGGTAGAATACCACAATGCCAGAGATGAGGTTCAACAGCCAGGAGGACGATGAGCTCTTCTTAGCTGAAAAAGAAAGAGAGGGTACAGTTAGCAGCAATTTTGAGAGCAGAGTTCAGGTTTTGGAGATCCTCAATTTTCTACATTTGCTACCTAACAAACGTGTTAGTGAACATATCGTTAAGGCCTTGCGAAAAATGGAACAAATTAACAACACATTTTGAGTTTTTTAAAAGCTTCCTGTGTCTACCTGTTTCTAGTATATCCCAAAACATCAATTTTTGTATGTAGCATTACCCCCGGAGGAGCTGCTGGTTATTTTTGGGTGTCACGTTACCTCAATATTTTTGCTGTCCAGGGAGAAAGGGGAGTCTCAAGAATTTCAATGTCCACACAATGCACTTCTTTTTCTTGGGTTTATTTTGCAGAACTTTAGTAGAAAAGAAGGATGAGGGGTGGAAAGGGTAGGTAGGTTCAGGTGCATAATCACAGATAGGGAAACACTCCTGCTTCCAGTAAACAGTTCTCGTCGCCACTCTAGCCAGAGTGGGTATTGCTCACCTGCATATGTCCCTCTCACTGGCCTAGCAGACGGGATGGCGCACGAATAAAGTACAGTCTCTGCCACAGACCTTCCTTTATGAGGAGACACTTTGGTCCGGAATCCTCTGCCACAGGATTCAGCACCCGGATCTCTCCAGCTTAGCTTTAGAACTTTTAGACACGACAGGCGAAAATGTCAAGCCCCTCGGTGCGTGGTGCATCCTTCCATGAAATTTCAAGGCCTTCTCCCAGGGTGCCAGCCTCTTGCATGGCCCTCTCCAGGATAGGCCCTCCCCTGGCTTCCTTCATCAAGTGGCTTCCTCCTGCAGGACAGACAGCACAGGATCACCTTTGCAAGGCAGGTCCCTGCGAGACCACTGGGCCCACCAACAAAGTCACAGCCCCGGGCCAACGTGGTCCCGGAACCAGGATCCAGGACATGCACCTCAGGCCCTTAATATTTTCTCCCAATTTTCTGCCTTATCTGGACTGAAAGTTAATTGGGGAAAATCTCAACTTTTGTCTATTGACTCAGAGACTAATCAGGCAGCCGAGCCTTCTCTTCCCCTGTTTTTGGCCTTGTCTATCCTTTATCTGGGGATCACCTTGCCTCCAATGTTTTGGACTTTATCAAATTAAATCTTACCCCCCCTTCTCCTAAAACTCAAATCCGAACTATGTGCTTGGGATAACCTCCCTTTATAGCCTGCCCGGATTTCCAAAATTTTTTTTTTTTTGCAGCCATGCTTACACATGCCCATAATTGGGTGACCTCTGATGATACAAATGCCTCGGTGGTGCTGGAGGCTGCTTCTCTTGGGTCCTATGAGTGACTGAGAAATGTGCTATACAGAGGCATCCAAGCACCTTTTGTACTCACATTCTATGGAATCAGTAATATGGGTGTGGCAATTACAAATGTGCAGACATATTGAGGAACCAAATAAATAGGTGGTCCCAGATTACTCCTTTGTGTCGCAATCTGTTACTGGCAGAATTCCACTCTATCCCTGAACCGAGAATTTGGGCAACAAAAGGCATTAAGACAATTGAGCACATATGTGAGAACAGGGCAATCCTTCCTGTTGATGCTCTTAAACAAAAGTTTTATTTATTCAATCAGCACTTTTTTAGAATCCGTAGCTCAGACACGCATTCTCTTCTCAATTTGGGTCCCAGCCAATAGTACTAACTATCTAACTTGAAATCCCTATTGCTAGAAGACGAAATGGTCAAAACGTTGTCTACAATATATAAGGCACTTCTCCTGTCAGCACATACCGGCCTAGAGACTTTACATGCTAAGTGGTAGGAGGATTTCCCAGAGCTGGATACGGAAGATTGGGAGGACCTGTGGAAATACCCCTTTCTGCAATTGGTAGCGGTCAGGGACCACTTGATCCAGTTTAAGCTTATCCAACCGGTTTATTTAACACCGCAAAGATTGAATACAATTTATCCTGGGGCCTATTCCCAAGGTAGAGGGCAAGCACGACACTCCACACCAGGGAGAAAGCCTCACATTACTGTGTGGAGTTACAGACAGAAGAACAGAAAGTGAGGATTTATCAGAAGAAATAAGGACATTTAAAATCAAAATCGAAGGATGAGGTAAGTGAAGGAGGACTGCACTAGGGTAAAGGAAGCTATTTAGGGGAATTTTCTTTTACCTTTACAACCCCTTTAACCTATAATTTTGTATGTTTGTATTTCTTTGAGCCAGGAAATGCCCAGGTGGCTCTGTATTGTAATACATTTTCCTCTTCTTTGGATACAACAAAATATATTTTTATATATGATCAAAATGCTATAAATAACCAAGAGTTTACAGAATAATAACACCTAAAAAGGTATTACTTCCATTAAATTACATCACTAAATCAACATTTGAACCATAAAATGCGGCTGCAGATATCAGCTAAATACTTGCCTCTGGTTTACAATCTAGGTCCTAAATGTATTATGTTAATGTTGCATTAAAAACCACAGCTAGAAAAAAGATTAACCACAAAAGTCATAAATGTGGGTTGACAACCAACAAAAGGTGAAAGTTTAGCAAAACTTTCTCATCGAATTTGTCAAAGACAACAAGAATGGTGTTAAGTACAGGAAGAGAGAAAACAGAAGTGAACATGCTATTGTCTGGTCAAATCAATTCCCATTAACAATAGGTTTAAAACGCAGGTATATTTATAGATAAATCGCCCAAAAAAAATGTCATCTCTAACACTAAGAAAATCTTCAGATTTGCAAGTAAAGTACTGTATATATAGATATCACTGATAAAGTAGCTATGTAATTCTACAACCTCATTTATTAGCATAAATAACTCAGCTTTAGTGTACATTATTAAACCGCATCTTCGAGCAAATGCATTCTATGCAAATGTAAATGCATTCTAATGATATTTAGTAAACACTTCAATTGTGATAAAGTCAGGGAACCCACTTGATTTACCTAATCTCAGCGTACTTTTACCTGCTACACCACACATGCAGCTCTTCACTTGGTTATTGGGGGTGGGTGTACCCTGAAGCCTGTGCTGGCCTGCTGGGTGTTTTCCCTTCTCCCTCTTCCCCTCTTTTCTGTTCGCAAATCAATGTCTAAATAAAAAAAAATATGAAGTTCTGAGAGGCTGGGATTAGCTCCATATATATTGCTCAAGGCTTTATATTAAGTAGGAATACTGCTGGGAATGCTGAAAGGAGACAGTGATGTACATTCAAAAGGAGTGGCAATTGGTTACACTAATGTTGGCCATATTCCCTATTTGCACCATGACAATGTGAGTACCTCTGTAATTTTGTATTTTTTATTTATTTTTTTGCTGTGTGCCATTGGGGAGATTCCTCTTCACTTCCTGTTGCAAAAACACAACAGGACGTGAAACTAAATCTCCCCCTAATTGAGAGGAAACAACCTCTTACACTTGTCACAAATTGGACTAGAGTCCAAATAAGACTGCAAGTAGGCATGTGGGTTTCTATTCTAACAGTAGTAGTTCATGTGTCTTCTGCAATAAAGAGCTTGCCTGCTCATGTCTTCTTTGGAATATACACTGAGCAGTGCATGCTAGCTGTTGCCATTGCTGTTTTTTTTTTGTTTTTTTTTACTGAAATAAAAACCAAATGTGGGTGCCTAACCTACCCAAAATCAAAAATAGGTTTTGCTAAACACTAGATTTAAGTGTAGCACCCTCTACCTTAGGTAGGTAAGTTGCTAGAGTAGTGGTTTTTGTGTGTACTGCCAGTGCAGGTAAATTTAGGCTGGCGAGTTGGGCCTGTTTGTTTTTTGATCTGGGACTGGGGAGTGGATTAGTGTAGCAGCAGGTGACTGACATTTTGTACTTTGTCTCTCTGGCGCCTCCTTTGTTTCCTGAGAGTTCTGAAAAAGAGGCAGGGCAACGAGTGAGAGTGACATGGGGTGTATTTAGGAGCACTGACCAATCCACAACTAAGATTGGCAGGGGGTTGGAGTTGTCGGGTGGAAGAACTGAATGATGGAGTGTTAGACTGTCATGGACCTTGAGAGAACACCCCTTTCTGGGGGGGTGAACTCAGGTCTGGAGCTCGGGAGCTGGGAGGGAGCCTCTCTCTAAACGGTCATTGAGAGGTATCCTGGAAACAGGAGCAGGAGGAGGATAGTTGGGAGGACTGCTGGGCAAGTCATTCAGGAGGGATCCATGCTGGGGTAGGTGAGTGAGAAGCAAAAGTGAGAAGCTCTGGGAGAGATGGAAAAAACTTGAAAAAAAAACCTGGGAATCAATCATCCCGTCCCTGAGGATACTCCATTGGCTAGCCATGAAGGTTTGGGTTACAT
The DNA here is from genome assembly GCA_029574335.1 of Rana kukunoris. Lineage (NCBI taxonomy): Eukaryota > Metazoa > Chordata > Amphibia > Anura > Ranidae > Rana > Rana kukunoris. The sequence goes on from CM056053.1 coordinate 133,401,468, forward strand.
TCAAGACCCTCTGCCTCACTCACAAATGCACACAAGGAAACGCTCCTCAATACCAATGCGAGAAAATAAAACACTACACCCCTAGTCACGCCCTCCGGTCAACTAACCAAAACCTCCTCCACATTCCCAAGACCCGCTACAAATCTAAAGGAGAATGAAGATTTGCAGTCCAAGGACCACAGCTATGTAACGCTCTACCCACAGACATCCGCATGGAAGAAAACCATCGGGCCTTCAGGAAAAAACAGATGACCCACCTCTTCTGAAGACACAGGATGACATTGCATACAAAAAGCGCCTTGAGGCGATATAGTTCGCATTTGTAGCGCTATACATTACTCACTCACTCACATGCCAGGATTTGGATGTGAGGTCAAAGGGAGAAACTGTGGTGTTGTCAAGTCACTGCAGCCAGGAGGGTTGACAGGATTTGCACCAGACTTTCTGGGACCAGTAGTCCACCAAGTATCAGTTAGCACAACTACTGTATTATTTTCATCTAAAACTGCTGCTACAAACAAGGGGACTGCAGACCCCCGCCTGCAAATGGCTACTAGGAAAATGTTAAGACTTATTCAGAGTGAGGACTAGCCATGTGTTAACGGCGGCAGGAATCTAGGAAAGCAAGTGATCTCGAGTAGTGTTCTGGAGGAGATTTGAAGTAGGAGAGATGATCAATTTAGATTCAACTACCTTTATTTCAACCAAGGAAGATTCATCACTTGGGCATCCCATGTCCCTTTTCCTTATTCAAGTTTAATCCCATAATAAAAACAACAAAAACAAGTAAAAGTTCATTGACTGGAGAAAGTGTGCCTGAAAAATGGATGTCTGACCAAGCAGGGTGATGTGTGAAGCTAGAACATGCATCGACCCCACGGGGGGGGGGGGGGCACCTCTACGTTTTGGAGGTCCCAGGAGATACACCGTGACAGTTAACCTGCTGGCTGTCGCCCCTAGCAACACAGAAGAGGGGGGACTTTTCTTGTCCTGTTGCATAGAGGATTCAGCTAAGGAAAAAGACTTTTGTGTTTGCCTGCAATTCAGCTTTAAAAAGTGCCGTTGTCAATAGCAACCATCCAGGATTGTCAATATTGCTGTTCCTGCTACCCAGTCACCCCAATCACTGCTGGGGCGGACACTTATACATATCCTGTAATTCAGTGACTGTAAAATATGTGCTGTCACCCGTGGCAACCACGGTGGGCAATCGCACCCATGGATTACAAATTTGTCCAGTGCTCTGTACGACGTGGACATTTCCCACTGGATTACAGGAAACCTGAACTTTGCTCTAAATTCCTACCTAAAGACAGTAAAGTGTGCCGGAGAATGTCTAATGTTACTCTGGGTGATAGGAAGCAGCCTGGGGGTGCCTGTGGGCAGCACTATATTAAGTCAGTTCTTGACAGGGAAGCATTGGCTATTGACTTTATAGTTGCCACAGGCAACCACTGGACAATACACTTGCTATCAGTCTCTAGTTACTTTAGCGCAGTCCGCGCTGAGCAACATGTCTGGGAAAAACCTGCTAGCATCAGTATGCCTGCTAACTCCAGCTTGTTCAACAAGGGGTTAATGCAACACATGCAGAATGGAGCCTGCCTATCAGTTCCTTGGGTGCCAAGAAGATGAGGAGTTGGAGGATGGACCCATGCCCTGGCGGATACGTACAGATCCCAGCTAGCAGCAGACACCACGAGGTAGCGGAAGATGGCAAAGGGTAATCGGCTGATGCCAATATTACAGTGGTTACCTGATGTGCAGGAGTGGGCGCTGGTGGGATAATGGCGTTCGGCTGGAGCTACACGGAGGGCTCACCTTGGGAGATTGATGGTGCGGAACGGCTGAGTTTACTCTGCCCCGAGTGCCAGATTCCGACGGCGGAGGTAACTGTTTGGCCCCGGTGCGGCCATTGTGGGGAGCCACTTAACAGGCTGGGACTCGTCCAGCAGGAGCCACAGTACTACACTTTGAACCTGCTCACAGGACTTTGTGTTCCGCAGCCATGGAGAACATGGATGGCCGGAGTGGGCCAGGGATCACTCCCCAGAGGCGGAGAGGTGTTGCAGCCCAGCATCCCCTCCACAAAGATAAATGACATATGTGACGAAGAAGAGGCTGCCGCGATCTGTGGCATGGCCAGGGGCCTTGTGTGCAGTGTGCAGGAGTCAGATGACATCCCTGAAGAGCCGGCCAGCTCTAAGTCCCTTGCTGTACCTGTCCGGAGGAAGCCCAGGTGTGCCTCAAGGTGAGCTGGATGAGGGAAGCGAGGGCCGGGTCATAGATTGGGGTTCCCCCAGAATACTGGAAAAGTTTGAGTCTTTGGAGAGACTATTTGAGTGGTCATTCCCTGAGGAATGTTTATAAAAGGGGGCGTAGGAGACAGGAGGTTCAAATCCCACAGAGGCCCAGTCAGAGGAAGGAGAAGATGCTCAGCCTACAGTATGGACCCCTGTGCCTTGCAGCAGACCCTCCACTACCCAGGCCTAGAGCGCCCACCTACAGGCAGTGGGTGGTGAGATCCCGGGATTCATGTGTCTTGCCAGGGAAGGGGAAGCCTAAAGAATTACCCAGGTTCTTTCGCTTCCAGAGGGGGATACACAGGAGGGTTGCTCTGGAGTGGGGTCTGGACTACACAAATATCCCCTCCCAGATAATGGACATCGTGGAGAACTCCCAGGGAGAGTTGGAGGATGACCTTGTCTGGGATTTTCTGCACATCCCAAATCCTTTGCGAGTGCCAGAGAGTGAATAGAAGAAAAATAGAAGCTGGGACGTGCCATTTACAGGGATGGTTGTAAAGGCCGGTCGGTCTACCAGGAGCCATTTGATCCCTGTCAGAGAGGAAGGGAATAGCAGGAGGAGATTGCCGGATCCCAGCTTCAATGTGTGAGGAGGACTGCTGTGCTGTGCAGCCACCATAGAAGTAGCCACGTCAACTGCAGTGAAGTTGCAGAGTTGTGTGTGTGTGTGTTTTACTTTCTGATTTTTGCAGAAACAGCCTATGCCTGCCACCCAGTGTGCCTGTTAAAGGGACTGTCTAATCACGGACACTTTGGGTGTACTGTTTTGCCTACCTCTTTTAGAGCCTGTTGTCCAAGGAGGGACCCTCAGGAGCGAAAGAAGAACTTTCCACAAATTGTACATACATTGCCTTGCAAAAGTATTCACCCACCTTGGTATTTTTCGTGTTCTGTTGATTCACAACTTGGCATTAACATGGATTCTTTGAATATTTGCATCATTTAATTTACAGAACATGCCCACAACTTTGAAGATGTTTTTTTTCTGTATTGTGAATTAAACAACAAATTGGACAAAATAACAGAAAAAGTCAATGTGCATAACTATTCACCTAAAGTCAATACTTTGTAGAACCACCTTTTGCGGCTATCACAGCTCCAAGCCGCTTTGTATAAGACTCTATGGGCCAGATTCAGGTAGATGCGCACATCTTTTCGCCAGCGCAGCGCAACGCATATACGCTGCGCTGACGCAAACTAGCGAGTGAAGTACAGCATTCACCAAGCGCATGGGCGTTACTTTGCGACGGAGTAACGAAGATGCGTTGGCGCAACCCGACGCAAGTGGAAGTGGGTGTGATCATATGTAAATGATGGGCGGAGCCCAGCGCAGAGGCTTACGTTCAGCGCATCATCCACGGAGCATGCGCAGTGAGTGAGGCTTCACTCGGCCCCCTGTGCGCATGCTCACAACTTCCGTCGGCACCACTTCACGGGAAATGCCAGCGCAATGTGTTCCGTTGCGCGTATAAAAGCGCCAGCGGAAGCGCCATTCCGGCGCAAAAGTATTTCCGTTTCCCCCCACCCCAGGGAAGTTACTTTTGCTCTGTTATGGCTGCTCCCGCTACCCCCAAAGAGAGGAGGAACCTCAATTTCAATGCCCAGGAGGTCTCTGTGGTCATCTCTGCTATGGAGATTTATAATGATTTTCTGCATGGGAAGAAAAGTAGGAAGACCAGCCGGGAGAGGAAGCAGGCCATCCTGGACACCATTGCTGGCAGGGTGAATGTGTTGGGGTACTCCACCCGGACTGCTGGTGATATCCAGAAAAAGATAAATGACCTGCGGCGCAAGGTCCGTGGCAAGGTGGCCACCATTCGGAGCCATGAGCGGGGCACAGGTGGTGGACCCCCATGTCCGGTCAGCCTGACCACAGAGGAGGAGGTGGTCGCCCGCTGCCTGGAGAGGGAGCAATTGGAGGGGGTACCAGGCTATAATTCTGTGGAGGAAGGCTCCAGGACAGGTAAGTGTTTTTTATCCCCTATTTGGTGTGTTGCATGTGGGGGGGGGAGGGTACATGTGCCAAGTGTGTGGGACCACCAACATGTGTCTGCTTTGTGTCATCCACAGATGACGGAGCTGGGCCATCATCTGTTGCTGGCCATTCCACCCCAACCCCCCAATGGGATCCTGAGGACGAGCCCCTGGGTGCTGAAGACACCGAGGTGGAGGAGAGTGCCCACACCACTTCTGCAGAGATGGTTGAGGAGGAGCCTGTTCCTCAGCAGGAGTTTTTTTTGGTGTTATCTGAGTCCTCCCCTTCTGCAGGCCCCTCTGTCATCCCCTCACCCATCCTCGGTAGCCCCTCAAGGGCGACTCCATCCCCACGGGGACAACCTTCTCCCGGCCCCAGGAAGGCCACCCGTAAGACCAGGGGGGTGTCTGATCTGGTCCAGGACCAGGTGGCGATGGACCATGCCCGGCAAACACAACAGATGGGGGAGATTGCTGGGCACTTGGACCGGCTCGCTGACAGTCTGTGCTCCGTATCGCAGCTGCCCAGTGGTGTGCAGGACGTTGTGACCAGCCTGGGGGAGGTGCAGGCTGATGTACGGCACCTCACAGCAGCCGTCCACGCCAACACAGCTGCCATCCGGGAAGAGGGGAGGCAGCGGCAGCGTGCCCAGCGGCATAATATCACCCGCCAGATGAGAATGCAGGCCCAGACCAATCATTTTCTGAGCCGGATTGCCGTGGCCTTGGAGGGCATGCAGCCAACAGCTCCAGATGCCCCCCCCACCCCCACCCACTCCCTCCAGGCAGCTGAGGAGCCCGAGAGTGCCCACAAGGAGGAGCCCCCGTCATCCCAGATGAGGGTTTGTTTTTTTCGGGTTATTTTTTTTTTTTTTTTTATTACTCAGGTTATGAGTTTATATTTTATTTTATTACTCAGGTTATGAGTTTATATTTTATTTTATTACTCAGGTTATGAGTTTATATTTTATTTTTAACTGCACACGGTCAGGAGTGCAGGGGACAGTGTGAATGGTGTGTGAATGTGAGGGGGTGGCACTCCTGCCAGTAAGGGGTGTCACCCTCGGCCGTGGTGGAGAAGTTATCCCCACGGCTGTATGAATGACGTGTGAAAGGTGTATGAATGGACAGCGACATCATTGGGGCCTTGACGCTGGCGTTGCTGCTCCCAAGTCCTACATGCTGGACTTGGGCTAATCCAATGCGATGTGCATGTGGTGTGTGTGATCTAGGGACATCAGTGGTGTGCATGCATGCATTAATGGCGGCGATCTGCGATTTTTTTATTGGGACTGCGACGTTATGGCGGACATTTCGGACACTTTTCTGACATTTTTGGGACCATTTACATTTATACAGTGAAAAATGCTATAAATATGCATTGATTACTGTATAAATGTGACTGGCAGTGAAGGGGTTAACCACTAGGGGGCGGGGAAGGGGTTAAATGTGTGTCCTATGAGTGTTCTAACTGTAGGGGGAGGGGGGGGTGACTGGGGGAGGTGACCGATTGTGTCCCTATGTACAAGGAACACAATCTGTCACCTCTCTCCCTGACAGGGACGTGCAGCTCTGTGTTTACATACAGAGCTGCACGTCCCAGCTCACTTACAGAGCAATCGCGTGTGCCCGGCGGCGATCGTTGCCGCCGGGCACTCGCACGGGATCCCCGCGGAGCGGCGGGTGCGCGCGCGCCGCCGGCGACGCGCGCGCGCCCGCGGCTTTAAAGGGACATCACGTCATATGACGTGATGTCAGAACAATGGAGTCGTCTGCCCGCCGTCATTTGACGGCGGGCAGATGACAAGTGGTTAAATGACGTTGCAAGGACGTCATTGTTTTCGTCGTTAACGCTATTAACGTATGGCCGTATTCCCGAACGACTTACGTAAACGACGTAAAAAATTCAAAACTCGACGCGGGAACGACGGCCATACTTAACATAGGATCCGCCGCACTTACCCCGCATATAGCAGGGGTAACGATCCGCCGGAAAAAGCCGAACGCAAACGACGTAAAAAAAAAACGACGGCCGGGCATTCGATTCTGAATCGGCGGTTCTCCTCATTTGCATATTCGTCGCGTATAATAACTGAAGCGCCACCTAGCGGACGGCGGGAGATTGCAGCCTAAGATCCGACAGTGTAACTCACTTACACCTGTCGGCTCTAAGGGAGATCTATGCAGAACCTGATTCGAGGAATCAGCCGCATAGATCCGAGCGTCGGATCACACAGATACGACGGTGTATCAGTAGATACACCGTCGGATCTCTACATGAATCTACCCCTTGCAGACTGACTGCCTGCAATGTATTGTGGATGGCAGTCAGCACAGGCAAAGCTATGTACTGGTATTTCGCTGCCTGTGTCCGGGTTTAGGGCGGGCACATGCGGACCCCCCTCCCCAGCTGACGCCCCCTTTAATTGTACACAGCGGGAGTCTGTCAGCAGGTCCCAGCCAATGATTCATGGTTGGTACCTGATGATTGGCTGTGTCGAATCACCGCCAAGAGCCATGTGTTGACAATCAACACAGGGCTCTGTACAGAGGAAGTAATCTCTCTTTTTCTTATCTCTGCAAAGCAGGAATAAAAAACAAAGAGATCTTTTGTACAAAATCAGCACTACACATTGTTAGGCACACATCTAATCCCTTGATTATCCAAGATGTTAACCCCTTCTCAGCCAATGTCATTAATTTAGTGACAGTGCTTAGTTTTAGCATTGATCACTCTATTAGTGTCACTGGTGATGTCAGTGGCAGTTAGTGCTCACTCAGTGTCAGTTAGTGTCAGATAGCTGCCCGCACTAATGCAGTCCTATTATAAGTCACTAATCACCGCCATTAGTAGTATTAAATAAAAAATCCAGTATATATACCATAGTTTGTATACGTTATAACTTTCACGCAAGCCAATCAATATACAGTTATTTGGATTTTTTTATTTTTTGAAAAAAGACATGTAGCAGAAAACATTTTAGTTTAAATCTATAAAGAAATTTGATATTTTTATTTTTTACTGGATATGTTTTGCATGATCTCATATATGTTTTTATTTATAACAAAAAACCAGCAGTGTGGGAAAAAATTACCAAACTGCCCTGAAGAAGCCTCACGGCGAAACGTGCGTCGGCGACTTTAAGGACCTCTTTGTGCACAGTGGTTAGTCCATATACTTGTACCCACTTTTTCTTTTTGTAACTGTATTGTAATTTATGTTTTATTTTTCACCTGATGATATTAAAATTTTGAATTTTTAAACAATTACTTCCTTGGCCTCAAAGTCCGACCATCAATACCTTTTCATAGTTATTGGTTTCCCCTCCTTTTTTCTACACTTACGCATAGATACACGTTTTTGCGACGCGTAAGGTTATTCCTGCTATATGAGGGGTATGTTTCCGAAGTTCCGTCGTTGCCATGTTAAGTATGGCGTCGGGTCAGCGTCGTCTTTTTCCGTCGGTTACGTCGTTTTACTAAGTCGTTTGCTAATAGGGAATTTGCGTAAGTGACGATCACGTCGTTTTGACGTCGGTTTCAACGACGCTTACCAACGTGAGCTGGAGCATGCGCACTGGGCTTTTTTCCCGGCCGGCGCATGTGCACTTCGTTTGACGCGGGGGCGCGCTTAATTTAAATACAGCACACCCCGTCCTTCACTATTTGAATTACGCGGCCTTACGACGCCGCATTTACGCTACGCCGCTGAAAATTACGGAGCAAGTGCTTTGAGAATACGGCACTTGCTCCAGTAATTTGCGTAGGCGTAGTGTAAATGCGATACAATACGCTACGCCGCCAGATACGCCATTTTTTGAGAATCTGGCCCAATGTGTTGTAGAATAGCTGGGGGAATAAATGAAGCTAAACCAGGGCCAAGTTCCTTCTCTTGGCTTGGCTTTATCTGGTGCGAAGTTCAAAAATCCCAACCATTCAAAGCATCTTGCAGTGTTTTTTTCAAGAAAAGACAGTTGTCAGATCCTTTTGTAGCAAATGACAAGTAGGAAGTGCACCCTCCCCTCTATATTCTTGGTATGATATTGTAATTTTAGCACATGGCTGAATACAGATTTAAAACCGTAAATGCATTATATGTCCGTATACAGATTATCAGCAAATTCTATTCATTCGCTCGCCTCACTTCCTCCAACATGCTCTGCTCTACAAAACATTGCCTTTTCTGCTTCTTCTTTTTTTGTAGGCCATATGGGAATTTTCAGAGCCATTGCAGCAAATCATGTTGCATTCAATGATGACCTCTGGGACACTAACAAATTGAGGTGAGCCAGTGAGAGCGATAGGACACCGATGACAGACGGAGCATGCTCAGAAGCAGAAAGGGGGAGAGCAGCAAATGCCATTGCCAGCTCAGTCTGCAGATGGTGCAATGAAAACAGCTATTATCATATGAATGAAACAGCCTTGCTGAGATTTGTTTGCAATTCGCCAATCAGAGACGAGACAATAGGAACCCTTTTAAACGATTTTTATTCAGCAAGAAGGAAGACGGGGAACTCCAGATAACAGTAGATGCTTTTTTTTATGCTTTTGTAGCAATGTAAGCTATGCACACTATTGAAGTACTGATCTCCCATCCACAGCAGCCTCTGAAGTCTGCAGCTGTACCGGAGTCATGAACAGCATGTTCTTATGGTGAGTGCTAATGACAGCATTTAGCCATTACAATATGGCTTGTATTGTAATTTTTAGAAATAATGGCTACGTTTTATGTTCTGCTACTGAACATGATTGCTTTCAGCTAGTTATATCTTAATCATTCCTCAGGAAGAATTGCATTATTTCTGCTTTATTATGTGTAACACTGACTGTATGGAAAAGGAGAGTATTTTTAGCATATAAGGCATATTTTGGACAGGTAATCATCTTGTTTAATGCATATATTATTATAGAGCGTCATCTATTCTGGTTACTGCATGCAACAAATATACATGTGTGACCTCATTTTCACATGGCTTTAGCAAAGTCCAGGCCTCCCCAAAGGAGGAACAGCCTTTATTACAGTGTTACACCGACACAAAATGACATACAACAAATATGAGCTGATTGGGATAATTAGATCTAGATATCGCTAGAGGGTTTTTCATAACAAGTATACAATATATTCTCCTATTTATATTGACCTTGTGCTGTTTATGCAAATGGGTTGCCTAACTATTAGGTACGGTGTCATACGCTTCCGATTATTTGGGTTTATCTAAATTTGAACACAGCCTTTCTCAACCTTTTTATGGTAAAATAGACGGTAAGAACTAATATAACCTTAAATTTAAATAAAATAATTGACAGCAGACAACCATTGGATATTAAAGGCCGCGGATGTTTATTATTGGTTTCAAATAATAAATAAATAATTTAATTAAAAGAATAAATACATAAATAACTATTGGGTAAACGATAAATAAGATAGCAGTAAAAATATAAAACTTTAGCAAGCCTAACCACCACGGCTCAGGCTGCAAAAAATTACCCAACCAACTTACACAAGGTATTCAGCAGAAAACCAGCATTTTTTCTTTAAACTTAACTCTTATGCCGCGTACACACGATCATTTTTTGTGATGAAAACAAACGACGTTTTCTGTGAAGTAAAAAACGACATTTTTGAAACGTCACTTTTCAAAGACGATGTTGCATACACACCATCGTTTTTTTCACAAAAAGCGAGGTTACGTTCACCACTCTTTTCCATTGAAGCTCTCTTCATAACTAGCTTCTGGGCATGCGCGGGTTGAAAAACATCGTTTTAAACAACGTTTTTGCTACACACGGTGACTTTTTGTGAAACAAAAAACGACGTTTTGAAAAATGACACAAAAAATTCAAGCATGTTGGAATTTTTTTTTGGTCTTTTTTTTTAAGACAAAAAACGACGTTTTGCCCACACACGATCAATTTAAATGACGTTTTAAAAAACGACGTTTTTTTTCATCGCAAAAAACGACCGTGTGTACGCGGCATTAAAGCTTGTCCCCCTTCGCAAGACGCAAAGGTGACCCAACCACATAACAACATCCCGCGACATAGTATAAGAAAATAAGGGGGGGGGGGACACCACAGTTCTTCTGTCCTCTGAAGCGGCTGAGCTCTGCCTGATGGAACCTGCTTTATATAGCCCTAAATCCCACCTAAAATAACTAGTTTAAACCCGTTTTGCGCGGGCTTTCACCTGGGCCAGCAGCTGACCTGAACCTGACCTACTTTTGGGCGGGCTTTTATGGGTCACAGATAGGTCACCTGACCCCTCAGACCTATGAGCCCGCCAAAAATACCTGCACAGCAGTTTAAAATTACAGGAATTTAAAAGCCCTTCTCCCGCCATTTTCCCATGAGGAAAAGGGGGGCAAGGGGGCTGCCAATCCCCTATTCCTTTCATACCAGAGGAAACCTTAAAATAATTTTCAGGTGTCAGGAAACCCCTGCTAAAAATGAGTATATCAACAGCTCATTGTACCTTAGCGAGCCCAATATGTGTATCTAGAATGATGAATTAAATAAAAGGATAACAAATGTGACATACCTACAGAATTTGACACCCGAGGTAGATCATATTTTATTTTATAATAAAATGATTAGGAGTATTATTTACAAATTTTTAATAATCATAATGGTGAGAAAAAACCTGCCGACAGTCTCTACATTGGCGCTCAGTGGACAAATGCCATTTTATTTTGTGGTCTGTTGGAGAGGAGCACCTTTACATTATGGTCAAAGAGAGAGAGATTCTAAAGCCCCATACACACGATCGGAATTTCCGATGGAAAAAGTCAGTTATGGTAATTCCGACCATGTGATGCCCCATTGGACTTTTTTCCAAGGAATTCCGAGGAATTCCTATGTTCTCTTTTACTCCGATAGACTTCCGTCGGATAACCGATGTTAGTTTGGTCGGGCAAAAGCCTAATCGTGTGTACGGGGCATAAGATGGACGAGAAGTCCTACAGGAAAAGATATTTCCTATCATCATCCTAACATGTAAAACCTGGGTCCCGAATATGCGGTTGTTTTGGTTCTTTAGTTATAGTCAGGGCTTTTTTTCAGGGGGAACTTGGGGAAACTCAGTTCCACCACCCCTGGCTCAGACCCTTTGATGACTGCTCACCACAATCACTTGTAAACACAGAAGTCTGGTTTCTGTGTTTACAAGTGACAGCTTTGTAACCCCCTGAACTCTGCACTCTGTATGTAATGCAATTCTGGTATTTATTGCCCCTTAAGACCCTTCTACTGTTTGTGAAATCTGAACGGGTTGAGTTCCTGCACCTATTTTCTGAGAAAAAAAGCTCTGGTTATAGTTAGTGATGTTTAGTCTTTAGATACATAGTGAGTTGTACGCTGTTATGCACATGGCTACGTGCACCGATTGACCGGGGTATGCCCCAATGGCCTTGTTTTGTACCTTCACACTGAAAATTTCTAATAGAAAAGGATTAAAAAAAAGAGAGAGAGAGAGATGCTATGTTTGGTGAGAGGAGGAATGCCCCCTGCATTTGAGATAAGTTGAAGAGTTAACCATTTCATTGGGGATCAATGCCATCAGTACAGACAACCAGGGCGCACTGCTGCCTAGGGCGCCAGGCCACTGGTGTTTCTACTCTCTTCTCTCTGCAGCAAACAACTAAGTCTCAGTATCAGCAGGCAGCCACCGCTCCGTGGCACAGCGGTGGCAGAGGACCAAGCAAACATTCATTGATGGGCACTGGTAGGCTGCTTTGATGGGCACTGGTAGGCTGCATTGATGGGCGCTGGTGAGGCTGCATTTGATGGGCGCTGGTGAGGCTGCATTGATGGGCGCTGGTGAGCCTGCATTTGATGGGCGCTGGTGAGGCTGCATTCGATAGGCACTTAATTAAAAAGGTGGGGTACACATGGGCAGGGCAAAGGGGATGAAGTCAGGGTTGAAGATGGGGGGGCGCAAATGAGGTTTCGCCTAGAGCAGTGATGGCAAACCTTTTTGAGCCCGAGTGCCCAAACCGCGACGCAAAACCAACTCATTTCTTTCAAAGTGCCAACACGGAATTAAACCTGCCAGCGTCTCTGTACAGAGGATGAGCCCTAAGAGACCAAAAGTGTAAGATTCTGCCAGATTCACTCAGAATGCAACATACACTGACCTACCTGACACATGCACTCACCTACCTGACACATGCAATGACACCAATAATGGGGCACAATGTTTCCCAAAGCCACTAATAATGAGGCCAAATAACAGCAACTGTAATGAGGCACAATGAGGTGGGGGAAATGTTTCCCAATGACACCAATAATGACGCCTTTTTTTAGATGATTCCTGTCTCAACTTGTTCCGAGTCCAGTAGCTCATTCCTGCACGTCTATTCCTCATGCTCTCTCCGCATGTTCTCCCAGTAGCGTTCAGCATGTCAGCGCTGATTTGTTTGGGCGGTGTGGATGAGACAGCTTTTTTAGGCTGTCTCATCCACGTGCGCCTATTCCGTGTCACGCCCACTCGGACACGTCACCGTTCACCCAGAGAACTGTGGGAGACATAGTTTGCGGGTGCGGCGATTCGATGGTTTTTCTGTGTAATTTCTCGATTTTCATGGAGTGCCCACATAAATGGCTCGGTGTGCCGGCACTGGCACGCGTGCCACGCGTTCGCCTTCACTGGCCTAGAGTGTCAAAAAACCTTGCACCAGCCCTGCAGACAACTATAACAATACCTGATGTCATGCCACTGATGCTCCCCAAGTATCTTTGGCCCCCAGAATAAAGCATTCACCATCAGGTAGTAGATCAATCATTTGCTGTTCAAAGAACCCCTGACAACCTCTTGTTCCATGGAATTTTGGTTAAGAAAGTGTGGCCTAAGGGAAAAATTTCTCATCCAGTCAGCACTCATCTGTAACAATCACATTTTTATTCTGAAATGGTTTATCCTTCAAGGCATTGTCAGGCCAATAGTACAAACAGCAGTGGTATGGGGTTACCCAAAATAACCAATTACAAACCAGATTTGTGACAGTCTACTCTTTCTAAAGCTGGTCATACAGTGAGCGAAATCATTAGGAGCAGGCCTAATGAATTGTTTTTTGCTTCATGGGTAGCCCTGTCAACACCTTCCCACCCAATATCCTTTGATTGAAAAATGTAAGGAAACAAACAGAAAACTGTTGGCTGAACAGTAACTGCATCCAACCAGATGCAGTCACTGTTGGGGTATTCCAACAGCCATCAGCTGTCAGAATACAATAGCCAGCACTGCAGATTTGTCCATCCGCACTGTATGGCATGGATGGAGTAGTCTTTTAGAATTTCCCATTCAGTCTGCAGGCTGAAACAAAAACATAGATCAGTGTATAATTAGATTAAAGTGCTAAAATGTGACTAGTTGCTATGGTTTTAATGTTTATTTATCATGTATTGAAGTATTTTGTTCATTATTATTTTATACCGTGTTAAAGAGGAAGTAAACCCTGATGGGTTTTACTTCCTCTTTATTCCCCTGCAAAGTAAAAGCATAATGAGCTAGTATACATTGCATACTTACCTAATCCACCTATTCCCTAAGCGCAAGTCCGTTCCCTGCCGCTCCTGTTCCCCCGCATGCTAGCGGTCTTGTGCGGTGGACTCTTTCTGACGTCATCAAAACCATAGACTAGCTCTGGATGTGAGGAAAGAAGTAACGGTCTACAACTGGATGTGGGAGAGTGCTGTTTTCCAGAAGATTAAAGAATTGGGTAAAAATATATCCTTTCTGTGCGCCCCTGGACAAAGCGAGCAGTTAACTCACATAGTGTAGGCGCAGCCCCACTTTATGGGGACATTTTTTTTCCCCCGAATGTCTACTTTAAACTGTATGTGACACAAATTTTTTTTATTTCACATGGTGTTGGAAAGAATTAGATTCCTGCTTTGTTTTTTACTGCTATCCAGGGCCCAGTTAGAGAAATGTCCCTATACTTCCTGTCCCTCTGACAACAGTTTAACCAGACAGGAAGTAAGGAAAAGCCTACAAAACGGGATCATACAGAAATGAAAATCTGACCGGCAATTTGTGTCAGTGCTGCTGTTGAAGAGTTCTGCCCACTTTCTAACAGAGCCCCCGGATAGCATTATAAATCTGATAGGGGTGTAAACCGTCCCCACTCAATCCAATCCTGGACATACAGTTAAAGACAGACTATATGTATTGTGGGTGAAGTCGCCGGCCCCCATATTCCATATTAGATAGAGAACATGTTCTCTTTTTCTCCGATGGAATTCCGATGTGAGTTTGGCCGGGCAAAAGCCTGATCGTGTGTACGGGGCTTTACTGTGCTAACCTGTGCAATGACTGTGGGGGTTGTAAATGAGGCCTAAGCATTGTAGTGCTTCATGATTGCAGAGTATGTGTTAAAAATATGCTTATCAATTATATAGCTGAAAATTATAAATACAGAATCATTGTGCTGGAGGTTAGAAATCTTTCAGCAAGTTGGGCTGTCATCATCATAGTGCTATTAGATGATATGAACACTACAGGCAAACTGAATATTCTATCACTTAACAAGGAATACATTAATAAATGAACACAAGTTGAAAAGGCTTATCTACATTTCAGTCTCAAGAGAAAATGTCATCAGACCTAGGGTAAATATACTGGGAAATTATGCACCTCCGTAGTCTTCTAAACCCTTTTTAGGCAGATGGTAGTAAGATAAAATGACATTGAGTCCTGTTAAGTGGAAGTATAACTATGAACAATCAGGCTGTATACCAAAAAGCCCTCTAAGGCCGCGTACACACGATCGGTCCAACCCGATGAAAATGGTCAGACCGACTTTTTTCAACGGGTCACCGCTGAAGTGGCCTGATGGTCTGATGTGCGTACACACCATCAGTTAAAAAACTGATCGTGTCAGAACGCGGTGACGTAAAACACAACAGCGTGCTGAAAAAACGAAGTTTAATGCTTCCAAGCATGCGTCGACTTGATTCTGAGCATGCGCAGGTTTTTGAACAGATGCTTTTGCGTACTAACCATCGGTTTTGACCGATGGTCAGGCGTCCATCAGTCCGATTTTAAAGCAAGTTTTAAAACTTTGGTCCGAAGGACGACAGACCGATGGGCCGTACACACGGTAGGTTTGGACCGATGAAACTGGACTTCAGTCCATTTTCATCGGGTTGGACCGATCGTGTGTACGCGGCCTAAGATCCATTAAAGATGATGTCACAACAGAATGCTTTTAAAGCAATAGGTAACAATGTCAAAACATCAGACCACTAAGGCTGGGTTCACACAGATAGTACACGACAGTCATCCTACTTTGCTCTGCAACATCAGTCCTACATTGGTCCTACATTCATCCGACTTGAATGAACAGGATACTACTTTGATCCAAATTTGTGATAGTCTGACTTGTTCTTTGATGCAATCCCAGAGTGAGATACATTCCTTTTACTGCTGCTGTAATCACCATGTCGCATGTCAAAAGTCCGATGGTAAGGACAAGGCTCCTACTTTGGTCCGACTTCAATGATATTCAATGGGCTGAAGTAGGATCAAAGTCGGACCAAAGTAGTACAGGGGGCATTTTCAAAGTCGGACCGACTTGTGTTGGACCAGTTAAGACGGCTCTCAAAGGGAAACATTGATTTTCACACATCATGTGACATGAACTCCCAATGTCGGAGAGTTTGTCGGACCAGTGTGAACCGAGTCTGAGGCTGGGTTCACACTGGTATGACACGACAGTCATACAACTTTTATCCTACTTTGCTCTGCGACATTGGTCCTACATTGATCCTACATTGGTCCGACTTTCATGAACAGATTACTGCTTTGATCCAACTTTGTGATAGTCTGACTTGTCTTTTGACCAATCAAAACAATCCCAGTGTGGATTAAATTCTTTTTACTGCTGCTTTAACCACCATGTCGGATGCCAGAAGTCGGATGGTTAGGACAAGAATCCTACTTTGATCCGACAATGATATTCAATGGTCTGAAGTAGGATCAAAGTCGTACAGGGAGCATTTTCAAAGTCGGACCGACTTGTGTCGGACCAGTAAAGGCGGCTTTCATAGGGAAACATTGATTTTCACACCTCATGCGACATGAGCTCCCAATGTCGGAGCGTTTGTCGTACCAGTTTGAACCCAGCCTGAATCATTTTAAGGTCTTGGGAGCTTTCACATTCACTGGCTACATATTTGATAGGCGTCTTATAGAAGGTAAAGCTAGTATGAGGACAAAGCACCAAAGCAGAAAATTAAAAAGGTTCATGGTCCGTGGTATCCATTTGTATTTTCCTAACTTGGCAGATTCCCTGAGAAATTAGAAACACATATACGTACTTCTGCCCCTGCAACTGCATGGCATGACTTATTATTTGATATCTGCCGAGTTCAAATTTGTACATAGAGGTGCATGAACCTCGCTGCTGAAGATCTAGACTAAAGAGGTGTATGCCATTTTAAAGACAACTATAGCTGTTGATGGTGAACTAAATGCTTATATAATGATTAGTAAATCAAGTAGGCAAGGATAATGATTCATAAACAAGTTTACCGTCACCGTGAGTTCACTTGTTAAGTGTGAAACAAATAGATGAGATTGGATAAAAAAACTGATGAACAGATGGTTACAGTTCAATCAGAAGAAATACTTAACCGAGAATATGTTTATTTCATTTTAATAAATCTAAATTTATGTTACATTGTGAGGGCCAAAGTAAGTTGTACACTTAGGGGTCTATTTATAAAAAATATTGCTGTAGGAATGTGACAACATTCGCTCAGCTGTCATGAATAATTCCTAAACTGTGTCTACTATGTTTATTTCCTATGATCGTCAGCTCTATCTGGTGGTCAAAATGCAGAATACCTCATTTGTGAAAATACTGCAAATTACTGCCACTGGATGGATCTGATGATCATTGGAAATCATTATGAGTATTACCGTATTTTTCGGCGTATAACACGCACCTTCATTTTAAGAGGGAAGTTTCAGGAAAAAAAAGTAAAATTTAAATAAGAACGTTGAAGCAAAATAAGGGTCAGTGCCCATCAATACAGCCTGATCAATGCCCATCTGCAGCTTCACAATTGCCCATTAATGCAGCTTGATCAATGCCCATCTGCAGCCACCCCATTGCCATTAATGCAGCCTGATCAATGCCCATCTCAGGGAGGGTGTGGGATGAGCGTCATTAGATTACATACAGCGAGAATTTCCTGTTAAAGGGGTTGTAAAGGTACAATTTTTTTTCCCTAAATAGCCTCCTTTACCTTAGTGCAGTCCTCCTTCACTTACCTCATCCTTTGATTTTGCTTTTAAATGTGCTTATTTCTTCTGAGAAATCCTCACTTCCTGTTCTTCTGTCTGTAACTACACACAGTAATGCAAGGCTTTCTCCCTGATGTGGAGTGTCGTGCTCGCCCCCTCCCTTGGACAACAGGAGAGTCAGGATGCCCACTAACACACAGCTCCTTTCTCTATCTGCAACGTAGAGAGCGTCCTGACTCTGCTGTAGCCCAATGGAGGGGGCGAGCACGACACTCCACACCAGGGAGAAAGCCTTGCATTACTGTGCGGAGTTACAGACAGAAGAACAGGAAGTGAGCATTTCTCAGAAGAAATAAGGACATTTAAAAGCAAAACGGAAGGATGAGGTAAGTGAAGGAGACTGCACTAAGGTAAAGAAAGCTATTTAGGAAGAAAAAATTGTACCTTTACAATCCCTTTAACTCGACGGCCTCTTTAATACAAAGTCCTGCCTCCCTGGACTGCCTTCTAGGATAGACAGAACACTGGTCCAATGCCCCCCTCCCCGTTCTCTCTGAGGCAGCACAAATTGCAGTATCGGTGTATAACACGCACACACTGTTTGCAACCGATTTGCAGGGTGAAAAAGGGAGAATGCTGTGTGACATTCACACAGCAAAATTTTCATAAATAGACCGGATAGTATCACAGTTATAAAAAAGTTATCGGCAAACATAATTCCCTGATACCTAACTGAACTTTAAGACCAGCTCATTTTTTTATTATTATTATTATTTTAGACAGAGCGATGAAGAGATAAAACCCTTTTCAAGTTTTTATTGCTCTGTTTCCCAATTAGGGAGATTTCCCCTCGGTTCCTGTCCTAGTGACGGAGGGACTGGGGGGGGGGGGATAATAATCATAAAATGCTATAAAACTACCCCCTATTTTGTAGACGCTATAACCTTTGCGCAAACCAATCAATATACGCTTATTGCGATTTTTTTTTTACCAAATTATGTAGAAAAATACATATCGGCCTAAACTGAGGAAAACATTTTTTTTTTTTTTTTTAAATGGGATTATTATTATAGCAAAAAGTAAAAGATAATGGAGGTTATTTACTAAAGTCAAATCCACTTTGCACTACAAGAGTAAAGTGCATTTGAAATTGCACTGAAAGTGCACTAGGAAGTGCAGTCGCTGTAGATCCGAGGGGGAATAAAAAACAGCATTTTAGCTTGCACATGATTGGATACAAGGCCGGCCTTTGCGGCGTGCGGGTTGTGCGCCCACACAGGGCGCCATTACCAACAGGGGAGCCGTGCGTAGGGTTGCCACCTGTGCCCGGGTACATATTCCATCGTCCTGTGGAATGTGCGGGATCGCAGCTGAATCTCTGTCTATCATTGAGATGCGCTCTGAGCCTCTGTGCACTGTGATTGGCCGAACGGGCGATGTGCGGGGCGGGATGTAGTAGACATGGGGGTCTGTGACTGGCCCTGCGGAGCTGGTGCTGGTCATGTGTGGAGGTGTGGGCGGGGCTGAACTGTGAATTTAAATCGTGCCTGCTTGCTCCCGGAGTCCTGCCTCATGATGTGTGTCTCCTGAGGTGAGGGCTTCTCTGCTCTGTGTCACCCCCCTCCTCTGTGTCACCCCTCTCCTCTGCTCTGTGTCACCCCCCTCCTCTGCTCTGTGTCATCCCCCCTCCTCTGCTCTGTGTCACCCCCTCCTCTGCCCTGTGTCACCCTCTCCTCTGCTCTGTGTCACCCCACTCCTCTGCTCTGTGTCACCCCCCTCCTCTGCTCTGTGTCACCCCCCTCTGGTGTCACCCCCCTACTCTGTGTCACCCCCCTCCTCTGCCCTGTGTGACCCCCTCCTCTGCTCTGTGTCACCCCCCTCCTCTGTGTCACCCCCTCCTCTGCTCTGTGACACCCCCCTCCTCTGCTCTGTGTCACCCCCTCCTCTGCCCTGTGTCACCCCCTCCTCTGCTCTGTGTCAACCCCTTCCTCACTCTCTCTCTCACTTAGCCCCTCGCTCACCTCCTCTCTCCCACCCACCGCTCTTTCTCTAACCCCCCCCCCCCTCTCTCTCTCTCACCCCACCCCCTCTCTCTCTCCCCCCTCACCTTCTCCTTTCTCCCACCCACCACTCTTTCTAATCATCTCTCTCTCTCATCCTCACCCCCACCAACTCACCCCACTCCCTCTCTCTCTTCCCCCCCTCACCTCCTCCTTTCTCCCACCCACCACTCTTTTTCTAATCCTCTCTCTCTTACCCCTCTCTCTCTCACCCCCTCACCACCTCCTCTCTCTCACCCTTCTCACCTCCCTCCCCCCACCTCATCCCATCCATGAGGATGGCTGTATGGGGCCCCAAGCTCCACCACCAAACTCCGACTCCCACACTTCCTGGCTCAAAGTGGCTCTCGGTAAGGCAGTCTAATGGGGGTCTTTTGTGGGCAAAGGGACACTGATAGGTGGGTTCCCTGATCTAATCAAGAGGGGACCAATATAAGGGAAAGGGAATCCTGGTGAACTACAAGGCCCAGCACTGGCATTGATGGGACAAAAATGCTGGGCCTTGTAGTCCACCAATGCCTCCTATAGTAAAATGCTGGGCCTTGTAGTCCACCAATGCCCCTATAGTAAAATGCTGGGCCTTATAGTCCACCAATGCCTTCTAAAGTAAAATGCTGGACCTTGTAGTCCACCAATGCCTCTATAGTAAAATGCACCAATGCTGTAGTGTAAGGCCCCGTACACACGATCGAATCTATCTGCTAAAAACGGTCCGTCGGACCGTTTCAGCAGACAAATTCGATCGTGTGTACGGGCGGACAGACGGGTTTTTTCAGCCGACAGATTTTAAAGCATGCTTTAACCAGCAGACATATCTGCCCACGCATGCGTCAAATGGATTCGACGCATTCGCAGAAGTGTTTTACTTCCTGGTGATGGTGACGTGGCGGCATCAACGTCACCGCCACGTCACCGCGCTGTCTGCCGGCAGGGATTTTGGTTTGATCGTGTGTACACGATCAAACCAATATGCCCCAGCAGACAAATCCGATCAAAACGGTCTGTTAGAGTGTATTGTGTAGCGGTCAGTGTGTAGTGTATTGTGTAGCGGTCAGTGTGTAGTGTGTGTAATCTTTACTACTGTCTCTTATTGGGTTTGAAAAATAATTGGCTGCCAAGATTTTGACACAAACATTCCAGGACTATACACAATTGAATGTGGACAACTGCAACACTGTGCGTGCGTCATTATTAAAATATTACACAGCAATAGTGAGGAGGTTTTTACATAAATGAAAATGGCAACCTGTTAGAAACTGCAGTCAACTGTCAGCGTGGGGAAAACGAATAACACAGATGCCAATTTAGTTTAGCCATAATGCTGTTGGAATGGAATATTTTTTTTTTTTTTTAACATGGATGGGTGTTCATCACTATGTCATTTTGTATTGATTGTTCAAGTCATTTTATCACATTACAAGAAAGGAAATAACACCTAGCTTTGTCTTCTAGGCTATTTGGATTAAATTACAGGCAATTCTCCACTTTCATTTTGGATTTTAGATTTTTAAGCTCTATATTGTTTTGCTGCAGTTAATGGAGTCTAACATTACATATGCCATTTCGCCTCGCCTATCATACACTTCTCCACCATCTCCTTCCCCAATTGCATTTATTTGTTAATTTATTAATGTGTTTTAGCTGGTTGCAGCCCTAGAAAATAATAGTATTACATTGCTAGTGATGCATTATTTAGTAGAGCATTATCACTGCTACATGATATAGCCTATGATCTGTCTTCATAGTCCAATATAAAACAGATTTGTAAAAACTGATATTGTGGCTTTAAAATTGAAAACCCTAAGCTAATTTTATAAAATAACATTTTGCTACCAATATTATTTATGTTCATTAGGAATCCGAGAATACGATTTCTAGACAATAGGCATGTTATTTATGTATGAAATATAGGAAACATACAATGCCAGCACTATCCTAAAGATTTCAGCAAGATAGGACTGGGATGGACACCAATCTATCTATGCATTGCAGGTATGGATATTTTTGCTATGCAAAAAAAACAATACTTGTAATTTAGCTTTAAAGGAAAATGTGTAATATATGCTACAGCGAAGGGCATCCAGTTCTAATACATCCATGGTGCATCAGTCGCCCTCTGTGATCATAGATCAGAGTTAGGCGGCGTACACACGACCGAGAACCTCGCTGGAAGCTGCATTCCAGCGAGAACCTCGGCCGTGTGTACGCTCCTGGCTCGCCCCGCCCGTCGGGAATCCCGTCGAGCGAATAGAGAGCAGGCTCTCTATTTGCTCGACGGCCCGCCTGGATGAATGGCTGGTTGCCATTCCCGACGGGCGGGTCGCCGATTTCGACGGCCGGCCGAGAGCCTCGACGGGCGGAACGATGTGTTCCACCCGTCGAGGTTCTCGTACGTGTGTACGCCGCCTAAGGCCCCTTTCACATTGGAGCGGGAGCCGCGGTGGCGGTATAGCGCCGCTAAAAATAGCAGCGCTGTACCGCCCGGATTGCCGTGGGTATCAGGCGCTAGCGGTGCGATATTAACCCCTGCTAGTGGCAAATAAAGGGTTAATACCGCCGGCAATGCGCCTCTGCAGAGGGGTATTGCCACGGTTTGCCATTGTTTTAAATGGTAAGGAGCGGTATACACGCCACTCCTTTCACCGCTCCAAAGATGCTGCTGACAGGAGATTTTTTTCTCTCCTGCCAGCGCATCGCCTCAGTGTGAAAGCCCTCGGGCTTTCACATTGAGTATGTAGTGAAGGAATTTTTCAGGCGGTATAGTTTTTGTATATGGTTTTAGCGCTGTACCGTCTGAAAAACTCAGTGTGAAAGGGGTCTAAAGGGCCAATCACAGCTGTTACAAATGTAAAGAGACTTTGCTGGCTAATGGCTGCCATCGGCTCTTCTTTTCTCACACAGAGCAAAGGAGAGCCATTCTGTAAATACAGCATTTACACTGATAATCAGTCCCTCGATCATTAGTACAGTCCCATCAGTGCAGCCTCATGAGTACATATCAGTGGAGCTTCATCAGTGCCCATCAGTGCAGCCTCATGAGTGCACATCAGTGCAGCTTCATCAGTGCCCATTAGACATGTGCATTCATTTTAGTCTGAATGCATTTTCGTCCGAAATTCAGGTATTTTCATTATCGTTTTAACAAAAGATAACAAAAGCACAGAAAACGAAAACCGAAAGATCCGACATTAACAAATGCTTTATTTTCGTTTTCGTTGCGGTCGAATGTGCCTAACCTTAACTCTATTAGTCCAATATTATTCTACATAGAGAGAAAAGATTCGACATTGAGAGACATGAAGATTCGATATAGAGAGACATGAAGAGTCAAATTTTTAAAGATTTTGTCGAATCTTCTTAGAACATTAGACAGATTTTCGGACGAATGCATTTTTTTTTTTTTTACGAAAAACAAAATAATTAAAAACGAATTTCGGGAGTAACTAAATATTAGGGTTGTCCCGATACCACTTTTTTAGGACCGAGTACAAGTACCGATACTTTTTTTCATGTACTCGCCGATACCGAATACCGATACTTTTTTTAAATGTGTCCCCAAATGCAGCCATGTCCCCCCCACATATATCCAGCCATGTCCCCCCACATATATCCAGCCATGTCCCCCCACATATTGCAGCCATGTCCCCCCACATATTGCAGCCATGTCCCCCCACATATATCCAGCCATGTCCCCCCACATATATCCAGCCATGTCCCCCCATATATTGCAGCCATGTCCCCCCACATATTGCAGCCATGTCCCCCCACATATTGCAGCCATGTCCCCCCACATATATCCAGCCATGTCCCCCCATATATTGCAGCCATGTCCCCCCATATATTGCAGCCATGTCCCCCCACATATGCAGCCATGTCCCCCCACATATATCCAGCCATGTCCCCCCACATATATCCAGCCATGTCCCCCATACCTAGTAGATGATGATGATGCTGCTGCCGCGTTAATCAGCGTGCATTACAGCGCGCATTACAGGCAGCTTTCGTTTGAATGGCTGTAATCCCCGAGCGTCCAATCCCGAGCAAGGGGGAGTGTCTATACACAGCGCCGTGTTTAGAAACTCCCCCTTGCTTGGGATTGGACAGATCCGTCTAATCCTGAGCAAGGGGGAGTGTCTATACACAGCACGGCGGGGATTACAACTATTCAAATGAAAGCTGCCTGTAATGTTCCCCGGACGGGGATTAACGCGGGGGCGACGGCGGCGGCGGCTCTGCGGTATGCGGCGGCAGCGGCGGGGGAAGTATTCTATTCAGGCATCAGGGGCATTTGCGGGAGTACAAGTACTCCCGCAAATACTCGGTATCGGTAACCTACTAAATACATTTATTTTTCGGACGAAAACAAAATTACGAAACAAAATATTTCAGTGTTCACATGTCTAGTGCCCACCAGTGCAGGCTAAACAGTGCCCATCAGTACACATCCACATCAGTGCAGCTTCATCAGTGCAGACTAAACAGTGCACATCAGTACAGGCTCATCAGTGCCCATCAGTGCACATCCACATCATAGCAGCTTCATCAGTGCCCATCAGTGCAGGCTAAATAGTGCACATCAGTACAGGCTCATCAGTGCCCATCAGTACACCTCCACATCAGTGCAGCTTTATCAGTGCAGACTAAACAGTGCACATCAGTACAGGCTCATTAGTGCCCATCAGTGCACATCCACATCAGAGCAGCTTCATCAGTGCCCATCAGTGCAGGCTTAATAGTGCACATCAGTACAGGCTCATCAGTGCCCATCGGTGCACATCCACATCAGTGCAGCTGCCCATCAGTGAAGAAGAAAAATTAATTATTTACAAACTTTTATAACAGAAACAGTATTTTTAAATGTATTAAGCAAAAAAAAAAAAGAAGCTAGAACTATCTAAAAAAAATGATAAAATGTAATATGGATACAGTGTTGCACGGCTAAGTAATATGTCATTCAAAAGCATTACTAAATTACTAAAAGCTGTAAATTGGCCTGGGCCAATGTATTAAAGTGGTTAAATAACCCTGTAATGTTGAAGAAGCACAGAGTCCAGATTTAGGCTTTAATATTTTTAATTTCTTTATATTCGGTCTAAAATTCAAGCTTTGTAAAATGTTTTACATTTCAATTTTAATCAGATCAATGTGAAATACTGAATATGAGTATTTAAAGCCCAGTAGTAGCTACTGCAAAAACAGTCAAGTGAGGATAGCTCTGAATAGAAAGTGATAATTGGCTTGCTCGTTGCTGTTTTTGTAAAGCCATCCCAGTCCGAGAAGAAAATGTGCATGCTCGGCAATATGTGGTAGAGAAAGACCAATGTGCTCTATGTGAGAAGTAGTGTCACCGCAGGCACGCCCCCCACTCAGTAGGTTTTCCAGCGCTCCAATCAGGAGTGGAAGCTTTCATTGCAGAACTGCATTTTAGATGCTGTAGCCTCCAATCCACCTAATTTGTGATTCCACTTCCACCAACTGAGCTGGGACTCCCTCTGTTAAATGATCCCCAAGGTTAAACCTTATTGACGCCAGTCTAATGCCCATACTAAATCTCATTGATGCCAGTCTCGTGCCTATACTAAATCTCATTAATGCCAATCTAATGCTAATACTAAATCACATTGATGCCAGTCCAATGCCCATACTAAACCTTATTGACACCAGTCTCATGCCCATACTAAACCTCATTGACGCCAGTCTCATGCCCATACTAAACCTCATTGACGCCAATCTCATGACCATACTAAACCTCATTAACGCCAGTCTCGTGCCCATACTAAATCTCATTGATGCCAGTCTCATGCCCATACTAAACATTATTGATGCCAGTCTAATGCCCATACTAAACCTCATTGATGCCAATCTAATGCCCATACTGAATCTCATTGATGCCAGTCTCGTGCCCAAACTAAATCACATTGATGCCAATCTAATGCTAATACTAAATCACATTGGTGCCAGTCTAATGCCCATACTAAACCTTATTAACACCAGACTCATGCCCATATTAAACCGCATTGATGCCAGACTCATGCCCACACTAAACCTCATTGATGCCAGTCTCATGCCCATACTAAACCTCATTGACGCCAGTCTTGTGCCCATACTAAACCTCATTGACGCCAGTCTCATGCCCAAACTAAACCTCATTGACGCCAGTCTACTGCACATACTGAACCTCATTGACGCCAGTCTTATGCCCTTACTAAACCTCATTAATGCCAATCTAATGCTAATACTAAATCACATTGAAGCAAGTCTAATGCCCATACTAAACCTTATTGACACCAGTCTCATGCCCATATTAAATCTCATTGACGCCAGTCTCATGCCCATACTAAACCTCATTGATGCCAGTCTCGTGCCCATACTAAATCTCATTAATGCCAATCTAATGCTAATACTAATTCACATTGATGCCAGTCTAATGCCCATACTAAACCTTATTGACACCAGTCTCATGCCCATATTAAACCTCATTGACGCCAGGCTCATGCCCGTACTAAACCTCATTGACACCAGTCTCATGCCCATATTAACCGCTTAAGCCCCGGACCAATATGCTGTTAAATGCCCAGAGGCGTTTTTACAATTCGGCACTGCGTCGCTTTAACTGACAATTGCACGGTCATGGCTCCCAAACAAAATTTGCGTCCTTTTCTTCCCACAAATAGAGCTTTATTTTGATGGTATTTGATTGTCTCTGCGATATTAATTTTTTGCGATATAAATGGAAAATACCGAAATTTTTGAAAAAAAAAAATGATATTTTCTACTTTTTGTTATAAGAAAAATGAAATAAACTAAATTTTAGTCAAACATTTAGGCCAAAATGTATTCAGCCACATGTCTTTGGTATAAAAAAAAAATCGCAATAAAAATAAAAATGGCTACCTAGCGGCAACAGTGACACTAATACAGCGATCAGAAAACCGATCGCTTAGTGACACTGGCAATAGGGGGTGAAAGGGTTAACTAGGGCGGTGATCAAGGGGTTAAAACTTTATTAGGGGGGTTACCCTGGACCTAACACTAACTGCCTGTCACACTAATGCCTCGTACACACGAGGGGATATGTCCGCTGAAAACGGTCCGATGGACCGTTTCAGCAGACATCTCCGATCGTGTGTATGGGCTAGCGGACAGATTTGTCCACCCGACAGATTTCAAAGCATGCTTTGAAATCTATCCGGTGGGAATCTGTCCGCCCGACATGTCTGCTGGTTAGTACACTTACCAGCAGACATGTCGTCCCGCACCGCCGCCGCCGAATGGATTCGGCGCATGCGCGGAAGTGTTTTACTTCCTGGTGCGGTGACGTGGCGGTGACGTGGCGGCGTCAACGTCACCGCCGCGTCACCGACGCGTCACCGCGCCTTCCGCCGGCGGGGAATTTGATCCGATGGTGTGTACACGCCATCGGATCAAACTCCAGATCGGACATATCCGATGGAAATGGTCCGCGGACCGTTTTCATCGGATATGTCCGATCGTGTGTACGAGGCCTAAGAGTCGGTTCACACTGGGGCGACGCGTCAGGCAGTGCAATGGAAGCGTTCTAATCGGAGCAACGCAAGTCGCTCCGACTTAGAAATGTACTCCCTGTACGACTTCGGGGGCGGCTCAGGACGACTTGCATTGACTTCTATACAGAAGTCATCTTGCAAATTGCCTCTGGAGTCGTCCACAGGACGACTTGCAGAGCCGCCCCCGGAGTCGTGCCGCCTGTGTGTGAACCGACTCTAACTGTCACTAAATGCAGTGATCAGTAAATATATGGTCACTGCATTCAGTGACACTGTGACAGGGGGGTGGGGGGGTGATCGGGGAAGGGGGGGGGTTTATGTGCCTATGTGTACTGTGTTAGTGTAGTGTTGGTGCAAACTCACTGTGTGATGTCTTCTCTCCTCAGCGGTGGTTGAAAAGACCGCCACGAGGAGAGATTACATCACTTCCCCCACAGGCAGAGGGCGGGGGAGTGCGCGGATTGGCTGGGAGCGATCGTGAGGGGGTGGCTAGAAATGAATAGCCGCCCCCTCATCCCGGATCGCTCCTGCAGCCATGGGGACCACTGCAAGTACCGGGGGGGTCCGATCGGAACCCCCGAGCTACGTCCAGGCAGGGACGTACAGGTACGCCAATGTGCCTGTCCGTGCCATTCTGCCGACGTAAATGTACATGCGGCGGTCCTTAAGGAGTTAAACCTCATTGACGCCAGTCTCATGCCCTTAATAAACCTCATTGACGCCAGTCTCATGCCCTTACTAAACCTCAGTGACGCCAGTCTCATGCCTTACTAAACCTCATTGACGCCAGGCTCATGACCATACTAAACCTCATTGACGCCAGTCTCATGCCCTTACTAAACCTCATTGACGCCAGGCTCATGACCATACTAAACCTCATTGACGCCAGTCTCATGCCCTTACTAAACCTCATTGACGCCAGTCTCATGACCATACTAAACCTCATTGACGCCAGTCTCATGCCCTTACTAAACCTCATTGACGCCAGTCTCATGCCCTTACTAAACCTCATTGACGCCAGTCTCATGCCCTTACTAAACCTCATTGACGCCAGGCTCATGACCATACTAAACCACATTGACGCCAGTCTCATGCCCTTACTAAACCTCATTAACGCCAGTCTCATGCCCTTACTAAACCTTATTGACGCCAGGCTCATGCCCATACTAAACCTCATTGACGCCAGTCTCATGCCCATACTAAACCTCATTGACGCCAGTCTCATGCCCATACTAAACCTCATTGACGCCAGTCTAATACCCATACTAACCCTATAGGAGCATTAGAAATTTAGTCAAATGTGAACAACACTCTTAGCGCCTAATCGCAGCCATTACTAGTCTAAAAAATAAAAAAAGATTCCAGAATAAATCCTGTTGTTTGTAGACGCGATGGGCCAGATTCACAGAGCGATTACGCCTGCGTAACAGGAGATGCGCGGCGTAAGTCTAAATGTGCGCGTGCGTTTCGATGCACGGCATCCCCAAAACGAGATACGCAAGAAATCTACTTTTTTTTGTCCAGCGTAATTTCGTTAGACAGGCGCATCCGTCCGCGCAAAACTGCGCTAGACAGACCATTGATTTGCTAGTCAAATATGCTAATGAGGGACTTACGGGGATCCACAAAAGAACGTTGGGGCAGCGCAGGCTACGCAGTGTGCGCAACAGCAAAATGTCCTGTCTAAAATTAGACCATATAAATGCTGGTCTAAAAAGAGAAAAATCGTCTACATGTCAGATAAAGCAACACTGTTAGTGAGGAGCTCAGCAGTCACACGTGTTGCACAACAATCTGTATGCCAACATGCCAGGGGCATCGTCGCACATAGCTATAGTACTGACTTTAGATGAGCAAAGAAGGAGGAGGGCACGGAGGATGGCACGGGAGAGGATATACCGCACATGCATAGACCTTTTTGGCATGAGTGATTCTGAGGTGTATCGCATCTTCAGATTCACCCCTCATGCCATCCTGGAATTAACCACAACCTTGCAGGAGGACATGACCAGCCCAACACACCGCTCACATGCAGTGCAGCCACTGGTCAAGGTCCTGGCAACACTCCATTTCCTTGCCAGTGGCTCTTTTCAGTGTACAAGTGGAGTGGTGGCTGGGATGTCACAATCCTCCATGAGCAGATGTGTGCACCAGGTTGTCCCTGCAATCCTCAGACGCATGGCCAACCAAATCATCAAACCAACCACTGAGGACCTGCGGCTGAAGGCAATGACAGATTTCTACAGAATTGCCAGATTCCAACGCACCGTGGGGGCCATTGATTGCACACATGTGGCACTCCAGCCCCCCCAGGAGACAGAGCACATATACCGCAATCGGAAGCATTGGCACTCCATCAACGTACAGGTGAAAGTCGATGCCCAAGGCCTCATATGGCATGTCCGTGCCAAACACCCAGGGTCCAGCCATGACAGCTACATATACAATCAGAGCCCCATCCGATTGGAATTCGATCAGAACGTGTATGGGGACACCTGGCTGGTTGGTGAGTGACATGGGTGGCAGGCATGACTGTACCCCCCCATGATGCACACATCACAAGGGGCACATGCATGACTAACATCCTCCTGTCTTTTCCCTTACAGGTGACTCTGCATATCCACTGGGACCCCATCTCATGACTCCTTTCCGGAACCCCCAAACCCCAGGAGAAGAAAGATACAATCAAGCCCACGCCCAAACACGTGCAGTGGTGGAGCGCACCTTTGGCCTCCTGAAGTCACGTTTCCGATGCCTGGATAAGTCTGGGGGTACCCTCTGGTATTCCCCAAACTTTGTGTGCCATATCATCGGTGCCTGTTGCCTGCTGCACAACTTCGCAGTGAGAAAGGGCCTGCAGATTGACCTTTGTGATGACCTGACCCCTGAACCAGACAATCCCCCTCTAACCGAGGTTACCCCGTCTTCTGAGGGAAGAGCAGCCAGGAGACAGCTCACATTGGGCATCTTTGCACGTTAAACATACACATTAATCATGGCACAATGAGAATGCATGCATGCACACCACTGTGGTCCCTAGCACACACACCCCACATCCTCATCAAATTGGATTGGCACCAGTCCACCATGCAGGACTTGTGAGCAGCAACGCCACGCCAAGGCTCCAATTATGTCACTGTACATTCATACACCATTCACACGGACCTGGGGATCACTTCTCCCTGGTCCTGGGGAACCCTTCTCCACCAAAATTGAGGGTGACACCCCTTTTCCGGCAGGAATGTCACCCCCACATTCCAACATCATTCACAACCCAAAAAAAAAAATTACCAGCAAAATCAAAAAATTTCCAGCAAAAAAAAAAAGCCCCCAAAAAAAGGGGAAAAACAAATTAGTGCCCTTGACGTGAGCCACGCCTGGGGCGCCCCCGGCCATGGCCCCGGCTCCTCAGGGGAGACTCATGGGGAGGGGGGGGTAAACCGGGGAAGGAGGAGCAGCCCCTGGTCTCTGCCCACCTGGCGGCCTGCCCTCCAAGGCCACGGCTATTCTGTCCAGGGCAGCACCAAGTGTTGCCGTGTTGGCCTGGATAGCCTGGGTGAGGGCCCTCACATCCTGCCCAATGCCTGCTGATGTAGTCTGCATGTCGTTAAGGCAGGTTGTGAAAGCCCGGGAGTGGCAGTCCAGGTTCCCAAGCGTATCCTTGATGGAGGACAGGCTCTCCTCCATCCGCACCAATGTCTGGCTGACCTGTCCCAGATGGCGGGTCTGGAAGAACTGGTCCCTTCTCAGAGTGGCGGGCAGGAGATCGGCCACCCCCCTGGTCTTCTGGGTCGCCTTCCTGCCTCCAGCTGATGCTTGTGGCCGGGGAGAAGGGGAGGCCCTTGGGAGGGGGGCCATGTTGAGGGAGGAGGGGCTCCCCCTTAGGGAGGGCTGGCTGCTGCCAGCCAGAGGGGAACAGTCCTCCAACAACAATAGTCCAGTGCCTGACATGGACTCCTCCTCCTCCTCTTCAACCTCCTCCGCGGACTCCGGCCTTGTCGGGGGGCCTCATTAGGCTGCTGTCCTGGGGATGGTGCGGTCAGGCCAAATGGCCCAGCACCCTCCTGCACATCTGTGGATGACACAAAACATTCACAGGTTGGAGGATCCACACACTTGCCACATATTCCCTTTCACCCCCTCCCCCACACATGCTACACACCTGATATAAAAAAAAACCTTACCTGGCATCACGCCTTCATGACTTGAGTCATAGCCGGGCAGGCCCTCCACTTCTTGCCTATGAAAGGTCTGGGCCACCGCATGCTCCTCCGCTGTCAGCCTAACAGGGCATGGTGGGCCCCCTCCTGTGCCCCTGGCAT
This sequence comes from Rana kukunoris, assembly GCA_029574335.1. NCBI lineage: Eukaryota > Metazoa > Chordata > Amphibia > Anura > Ranidae > Rana > Rana kukunoris. The sequence continues at coordinate 133,432,908 of CM056053.1, forward strand.
GGGCAAGCATTCTGGCCAGCTTCTTTTTGACCAGACGCCGGAGGTCATTTATCTTTTTCTCAATCCCAGACCGGTTCCGTGTCTCCCCCTCCCCCGCTGAATTCACCTGGTCAGTGATCATGTCCAAAATCTCCCTCCTCCTGGCCGGGGTGGTGTTGGCACTGTCCGGGCCATGGAGGAAACGCCCATAATCGGAAATGGCCCGGGCAAGAATTTGTTTCTCCCTCAAAGAAAAATTAAATTTTCGCTTCCTCTCAGTCATACTCTGACCAAAAATCACTCCCAGTCAACAAAAATCACTCACAAAAACAAGCACGACCAATCAAGCAAGAAAACAAACAAACAGAAAAATATCAAACAAAATATCTCACAAACACTCAGCAAAAATCACTTTCAAAAATCTTCTAACAAACACTAGATCACACAGTACACAAATCTGACAAATACAAATCACAACGCAACTAACAACGGAACAAAAGCACCTTGCTGTATAGGGAGGGATACAAAGGGATGTACTTTTGCAAAGGAAGGGCGTTTGTGTGTGTCTATTTATGCTGTCTGCGTAGTTCATGATTTTGCCCTAGTCCACTTCCAATTTCACTGATTGTGCCGTTCCCGAGTTGTGAGCATGCGCACAGAGGTGATGACATGGTCTGCTTCAAGCGCGCCCTTCATTTGCATGGGGTCACGGCTCATTTCAATGTAACACGCCCACGTCCTTCCCAATTTGTATTACTCCGCCTTACGCCTCTGAAATAACGTTGCGCAGGTGCTAATTTCTGCGTAAAAGCGACGAGAATAGGATGATTGCGCCGCTACATTGCGCAAGTCTAACGTAAAGGCGGTGCGCTACGCCGGTCCAATAATGCGCAGATGTACCTGAATCTGGCCCGATAACTTTTGCGCAAACCAATCAACATACTCTTATTGGGATTCTTTTCACCAAAAACAAAGAAATTGTAATTATTTTTTCAATTTTTTTATTTTCTACCAGAAAGAATAAAATGTTTTTTGTTTTTTTTGGGGGGCAAAATTGTTGGTCTTTGTTTATAGCACAAATAAAATAAAAAAAAAGTGTTGATCAAATACAACCAAAATAAACCTCTATTTGTGAAAAAAAGCATACATTTTATTTATGTACATCGTTACATGATCGTGCAATTGTCAGAATAACGCAGTGCTGTATCGCAAACAATGGCCTGGTCATGAAGGGGGGTATATCTTCCAGAGGTCAAGTGGTTAATAAGTAAAAAACGATTGAATGTATGTGAGTAGAGGTGTGCTTTGTTATCATCTCAGTTTGTGTTTTTCCACAGAAACGATCTTTTTGTAGGTTGGTACTGCTTATGAAATGGGCTGGCACTGGCAGACACTGACTTCCCTCCACGTGCCTCCGTTCCCCTTCCCTAGATGTAGGTGACTAGGTGTGACCCCTCCCAGCATTCCTCACTACTGTAGAGAGCTCAAGGACCTGCGGTGACATCACCGTCATGTGACCAGCCTCCTGTGTGGGAGGGGCCATGTATGCTGTCCATGCTGTAGGCTCAGAGCCGGGTGGTTGAGTTCTATGGAGACAAGTAAGATGATTTCCTCCTCAGTACAGTGCGGGGATTGGAGTCTGCTGAGTGCTGTGCAGCATGTCTTCTATGCATGCCATGTAGAACTGTATCGTCTAATGTGTTTTCAGCCTGTGGGACGCCCAGTGTTTGTGGAACTACAAGTCCCATGATGCCTTGCCACATGCTGGCTCATGTTCCAGAACACTGATGTTACAGCTGAGTGAAGGGAACCTGTCATTTTGTAGCTGTTAGTGAATTGTGTACAGAAATAAAGTGCATGTAGTCTACATTTACATTACGTTACGTAAAAGCGCGTATTTTTTTTCGCTACGAGCATTCAGCAGTTCATTAATTTGAATGAGCTTTCCTACGTGTGCTAAATAAGTGCGTGCACCTTTTGTGGACGGTTTTGAACCGCCTGTTTTGGTGCATTTGTCGCACACAGAAATGCTCGTCTGCTGGCCACGGTTTGGGTGCCATTAACCACTTCAGCCCCCCACCCCCCCCCCCCCTGCGACCAGGCTATTTTTTTGCGATATGCCGCTGCGTTACTTAACCGCTTCAATACCCGGCATTTTAACCCCCTTCCTGCCCAGACCAACGTTTAATTTTCAGCGCTGTCGCAATTTGAATGACAATTGCGCGGTCATGCAACACTGTACCCAAATTAAATCTTTATGTTTTTTTTTTTCTCCACCAATAGAGCTTTCGCTTGGTGGTATTTGAGCACTTCTGCGGTTTTTATTTTTTGCGCGATAAACAAAAGAAGAGCGAAAAAAAATTAAAAACACAATATTGTTTACTTTTCGATTTAAAAAATATCACAATTAAAAATAAAATAAAACATTTCCTCAGTTTAGGCCGATACGTATTCTTCATATTTTTGGTAAAAAAATCGCAATAAGCGTTTATTGATTGGTTTGCGCAAAAGTTATTGCATCTACAAAATAGGGGGTAGAATTATGTTTTTTTTTTTCCCCTGCGTTTTTTTTACTATTGTGACCGTTACCATTGCGACAGACATATCGGACACTTTTGACACATTTTTGGCACCATTCACATTTATACAGCGATTAGTGCTATAAAACGCTATGGGGCGCTGAAGGGGTTACATATGTTCCCTAATGTGCGATTCAAACTGTATGGGGGAGGAGACTGATGTGTGTTTCTCTGTACTGGGAACACAACATCAGTCTCCTCACTTCTGACAGGACGTGGATCTGTGTGTTTACACACACAGATCTACGGTCCTGCCGTGATTGCGGGCAATTGTGGGTGCCCGGCGGACACCGGGCACGTGCATTGGGTCCCATCTGTGGACATCATATGACTATGGGCAGGATGTCAAGTGGTTAAATCTGATTTTTTTTATCAAATTTATTTTAATAAAATGCTTTTGAAGTAAAAATCTATTTAAGATACATTAATAATTTAGTTTATTCAGCATGAAATGGAGCTTAGTTATGTAGCATGAGGCTGTATATACTAACATTTCTGGTAAACTCATTCAATGAATCCAAGCTCGGCAAGCTGAGATAACATGCACTGCATTGATGCATTCACACAATTTCACAGTAACAATGAGATAAAACAAAGTTCAGGAATATTCTTTATCCCATTATTTTGCAAATCTATGTACACTACAAACTGTATGATTGAATCGGTTCTGATATGGCTGTTTTATTAACATGTTAGCTTATTTTTCTAAATAGGAAACTTTCATTTTGTTTGCAAATATTAAAGATTCTAACTACCAGAAAGAATGAGACCCCTTTCACACTGGAGCGTTTTGAATGCGCTATTGTGCTAAAAATAGCGCCTGCAAACCGACCCTAAACAGCTGCTGCTGTTTCTCCAGTGTGAAAGCCTGAGGGCAATGCACCTCTGCAAGGTTTTCTCGGCCGCTAGCGCTGGGGGGGAGGGGTAAAACTGCCCCGCTAGTGGCTGAATAGCGCAGCGAAATTTGCGGTAAAGTGCCGCATAAAATAGCGACACTTTACCGCCACTGAACCTCCCGCCCCAGTGTAAAAGGGGCCTTAGTCCTTACATTTAAAGAGCAATTTAAACACATTAACCACTTCCTTACTGGGCATGTAAACCCCCTTCCTGACCAGGTGAAATTTCAGCTTGCGGCACTGCGTCGCTTTAACTGATAATTGCGCGGTCGTGCGACATGGCTCCCAAACAAAATTGGCGTCCTTTTTTCCCCAAAAAAAAAAAAAAAAAATCGCAATAAACGACTGGTTTGCGCAAAAGTTATAGCGCCTACAAAATAAGGGACAGAATTGTTATTTTTTATTATTTTTATTTTTTTACTAGTAATGGCGGCGATCTGCGATTTTTATTGCGACTGCGACGTTATGGCGGACACATCGGACACTTTTGACACATTTTTGGCACCATTCACATTTATACTGCAATCAGTGCTATAAATATGCACTAATTACTGTATAAATGTGACTGGCAGGGAAGGGGTTAACACTAGGGGGTGGGGAAGGGGTTAATGTGTTTCCTGCATTGTGTTCTAACTGTGGGGGGAGGGGGGTGACCGATCTGTGTCCCTATGTACTAGGAACACAGATCGGTATGCTCTCTCTATGACAGGACGCTGTCATTGTGAGAGCCGGCAATGAGAGATGATCTCATATGTTTACATATGAGATCATCTCTCATTGGCCCATCAGATCGCATCGCAAGCGGCCACTCTGATTGGCCGTTCGCGGCGATCTGTGATTGGCTGTGTCCAAGGGACACGGCCAGTACACAAGTTCCCCGCTGCGCGCTCTGGAGCGCGCGCTGGGAACGAGGAAAGGGGCTGCCGTGAAAACACGGCAGCCCGGAGATTTAGAGCCACCCTGCGGCCGTATATACTCGTACGACCGTAGGGAAGTGGTTAATGATCACAGATTGGAGTAAAGAGCCTATGAGCGGCTCTTTACCACGTAATCAGCTGTGTCCAATCACAGCTGATCATGATGTAAACACACTTCCTGGTTATCGGATTCCTTTCCTCCAGCTGTCACAGCGTGAGGAAAGAGGAGAAAGCCAGTAACTGGCTAGCGTGAAAGGGGACATCTGCACTGATAATCAGGGCACTTATTGGCAGTTTCCTGATGAACAGTGCCGCCCATCGGTGCCCAACAGTGCTGCCTCATCAGTTCAGACTGCTGCCTATTAGTTATCATCAGTGCAGCCTCAGACGGAGAAAAATTGCCTGCTTGCAAAATTGTATAACAGAAACTAAAAAAAAACTTTTTTTTTTTTTAAACCCAGTGGTGATAAATACAACCAAAAGAAAGCTCTATTTTTGTGTTTTTTTTTTTTTTTTAAATAAAAATATATGGGTACAGTGCTGCATGACCGCGCAATTGTCATTCAAAGTGCAACAGCACTAAAGGCTAAAAATTGGCGTGGGCAGGAAGGGGTAAATGTGCCCAGTGGGCAACTAATTGAGACAACACTTTGTATGCACTGGTTCACTGGAGGGATTTTTGGTTCCTTTAGTTCAGTTGTAGGCAACCTGGGGCCCTCCAGCTGTTGTGGAACTACATTTCTCATGAGGTATTGCAAGGCTGGCAGTTACACTTATTCCCGGAGGCATGATAGGACTTCTGCAGCAGCTAGAGGGCCCCAGGTTGCCTACCCCTGCTTTAGTTCCTCTTTACAGAAACATATCTGAGTAATGACCTTCACACATCTAAAAAGCATTGAAAAAGTCTATAGACTTCCTTAAAGCTCATATACAGCAGGGTTTGACAAATTTGCTTAGAATCTTGGGAGCCAGCTAAAAAAGTTAGAAGCCAGATACGCGCCACGTCCCGCGAGCTTGTGCGCAGAAGTGAACGCATACGTGAGTAGCGCCCGCATATAGAAGCGGTGTTCAAACCACACATGTGAGGTATCGCCGCGTTTGGTAGAGCGAGAGCAATAATTCTAGCCCTAGACCTCCTCTGTAACTCAAAACATGCAACCTTTAGAATTTTTTAAACGTCGCCTACGGGGATTTTAAAGGGTAAAAGTTTGTCGCCATTCCACGAGCGGACGCAATTTTAAAGCGGAACATGTTGGGTATCAATTTACTTGGTGTAACAATTATCTTTCACAGTATAAAAAAAAAATGGGCTAACTTTACTGTTGTCCTATTTTTTTAATTAAAAAACATGTATTTTTTCCCAAAAAAAAGTGCGCTTGTAAGACCGCTGCGCAAATATGGTGTGACTGAAATTATTGCAATGACCGCCATTTTATTCTCTAGGGTGTTAGAATAAAATATATATATATAATATTTGGGGGTTCTAATTAGAGGGAAGGAGATGGCAGTGAAAGGCAATGCGGAAGTATGTTAAAGAATATATATTTTAATACAAAAATAGAGAAATACAGGTTACAATTTTACAGTATAAGGAAATGTCAATGTTACTAGAATATAACCATGTGGATTATTGATTCGTAGAAGATAAGCAAATTATTTGAAGTCGCCTACGCGTTTCACCGTTGGGACGAGACAAACAGGATTTTTTGATACTATAAATATTGTTGCATAGTCTGGAACAATATATATGGCGTTAGTACAATATTAGAACAGATGCGACAAAAAAATATTAAATACCAGTGGGGGTTCCCAGCGTGCCTTATTGAACAAAAAGAGGGGATGTCGGCAAAACTAACATTTCCAGAATACCTGCCATGTTTCTGTAGAAAATTGGATCTACAGAGTGTGGACTTTACTTATACTGTAAAATTGTAACCTGTATTTCTCTATTTTTGTATTAAAATATATATTCTTTGACATACTTTTGCATTGCCTTTAAAGTCCGACCTTTATTCACTTGTGTGAGTAGGTGTTCTCCCCATTTATAGTCTACTATACGGATGTGGCAAATGCGAGTGCTTCCCTTGTGTTTCTCCTTCCATTTTACCTTCCCTTTCCCTTGCCTTTCCTCTTTCCCTCCCTCCCCTCTTCTTTCCCCCTCCCTTATTTGATTCAAAATGGCAGTGAAAACATAGGGGAAGCTCCATTAGTCTTGTCATGCCAACGGCCACCACAAGATGGCACCAGATCACAGAAGGAAGCATAGGCCTGCAAAAGGACGCAAAGCCGCCTGCAAAAGGACTCAATTGCCAGCCCACGGGGAGGGGGGCGCACGGAGAGACAGGATGGGGTATCCTGTCTCTGCGTCCCCGCTGGGCCGTGGCCCGTGGCCTTGAGGCCTTCTGCAGGCCTATGCTTCCTTTCCCAGGCTCCAGGCCGCTAATTCTAGTCGCAATTGTGACCTGGCGCCCAGACTTCGTCGAGCCCTGATATACAGTACGTTATGGAATGTATGTATTGTTTTGAAAACACTGATATGGTATTCTATGGAAACCTTGATAATCTGAACTCTTTTTTTTCTCTTCTCCCCTAGGTCTATTTACAATGTTAAGCTGCCTGAATAATGACAGTCACTGTTGCTAGGCTGTTTTTCGGATATCTCAATGTGGTATTTTTACAGAATGAACATATCTGCAGTGTTTAATGCTTTGCTTGTATCCATCCTGGCAGCAGTGTTGTGGAAACATGTCAAGCTTTGGGAGCAGTTTTCTATTATTGAGGAGGAGTTGGACCTCACCCGTCAGTCCCAGGAGCTGTCACAAGTACGCATTGACTATCATGCAGCCTTATATGCACTTGTGGAAGATGGCACTAAAATGGTTTGTACTGGGAGGATGCATACAGACCGCGTGTGTCGCTTCGAGTCGCTCTGTTACTCCACCGAAGCTGAAGAGTTTGTCTTTTTTCATAGCAACTCATCGATTATGCTACCAAACCTAGGAGCTAGGCGCTTCCAACCTGCTCTTTTAGACTTGTCTTCTGTAGATGATCACAATACCCAATATTTCAACTTTGTAGAGCTTCCAGCTGCTGCCCTAAAATTTATGCCCAAGCCCGTCTTTGTGCCAGACGTTGCGCTCATAATGAATCGATTTAATCCAGACAACCTAATGCATGTCTTTCATGATGATTTGCTACCAATATTCTACACCATGCAGCAGTTTCCAGACCTAGACCTGGACTCTCGACTCTTTTTTATGGAAGGATGGGGCGAAGGCTCACACTTTGACCTCTACAAGTTTATGAGCAACAAACAGCCTTTGTTGAAAGAGCAGTTGAAGTCTTTAGGTAGGCTCCTCTGCTTTACTAAAGCTTATGTGGGACTAACGAAAATCACAACATGGTATCAGTATGGTTTTGTCCAGCCGCAGGGTCCAAAGGCAAACATGTTGGTCTCCGGCAACGAAATAAGACACTTTGCAAAATTCATGTTGGGAAAGCTAAACATAAGTTCCGATCAGAGTACGACGGAAGATTACATAGTACTGTTCACTCGATCAATTAATAGACTTATTGTAAACGAGGCTGAATTACTCCTTGCTTTAGCTCAGGAATTTCAAATGAGAACAATAACGGTTTCTCTAGAAGACAATTCATTTGCTGAAATTGTGCGTTTGATTAGTAATGCGTCTATGCTTGTGAGTATGCATGGAGCACAGTTGGCTATGTCTCTTTTTCTGCCAAGAGGTGCATCTGTAGTAGAGCTTTTCCCCTATGCCATAAACCCAGATCATTACACACCATACAAAACTCTAGCAACCCTTCCAGGCATGGAACTCCAGTATGCCGCTTGGCAGAACACCGAGGAGAAGGATACGGTCACTTATCCTGAAAGGTCCTGGGAACAAGGTGGCATTGCACACCTGAGTGTTGGTGAGCAGGAACGAATAACGAAGAGTAAAGAAGTTCCACGTCACCTCTGTTGCCGTAATCCCGAGTGGCTTTTCCGTATCTACCAGGACACAAAAGTAGATGTTTCATCACTTATCAAAGTCATAAGAGGTGTGGTTAAAACAAAGCCCGGTTCTCGGAAACAAAAGTTTGCAAATGGATTGTATCCTGGCAGAGTAAGGGAATGCAAGTGTCAGGCTTCTTCATCGGGCACCAGTGTAACCAAGCTGTCTGTGTCTTGGCAGATTCCATGGAATCTCAAGTACTTGAAAGTCAGAGATGTAAAATATGAAGTATGGATCCAAGAGCAAGGTGAAAACACATACATGCCTTATATATTATCTTATCAGAACCACACGTTCTCTGAAAACATTAAACCATCTACAACATATTTAGTTTGGATCCGCTGCATTTTCAATAAAACTCTCCTTGGTCCCTTTGCAGAAGTTTTAGTGTGTAAAACATAACAAAACCGAACATATGTCTAACACCATGTGTATACACTTTGTAAAAAAAAGGTTTTATCGTCTGTGAATTTATCGCTCTCTCTTTCAAGTTCTATACAGCTGGAGCACTAGTAATATGACTTCTGTACCCAATAGTAAAAACCTGGACTTACGTACGCTGTATGTTTAAAAGTTCCCTATGCCATGGCTTTTGTTTAAAGAGGTTGTAAAGGTACAATTTTTTTTCCTAAATAGCTTCCTTTACCTTAGTGCAGTCCTCCTTCACTAAAGCCCCATACACACCATTAGATTATCTGCAGATTTTTGTCTTCAGATTTACCAAAACCATGTAGTACAAGGGCCTGCCTGATTGCATACAAATTGAAACTCAAGGTTTGACCTCATATTATATGGTTTTGGTAAATCTGAAGACAAACATCTTCAGATAATCTGATGGTGTGTATGGGGCTTTACTCATCCCTCGATTTTGCTTTTAAATGTCCTTATTTTTTCTGAGAAATCCTCACTTCCTGTTCTTCTGTCTGTAACTACACACAGTAATGCGAGGCTTTCTCCCTGGTGTGGAGTGTCGTGCTCGCCCCCTCCCTTGGACTACAGAACAGTCAAGACGCCCGCTAATACACGGCTCCTTTCTCTATCTGCAACGTAGAGAGCGTCCTGACTCTCCTGTAGTCCAAGGGAGGGGGCGAGCACGACACTCCACACCAGGGAAAAAGCCTTGCATTACTGTGTGGAGTTACAGACAGAAGAACAGGAAGTGAGGATTTCTCAGAAGAAATAAGGACATTTAAAAGCAACTAATCAGACTAAATTGTATTCTCCTTAGTATTTTAAACCCCTGGCAGCAGAAATTGGGTTGGTTACAACAGAACAGTATTATATTTTGCAACTATATATATGCTTATGAATGGAACAATAGTGGTTACCATTTAAAGTGGCTCTGTCATGATTAGGTGTCAAAAAAGGGAAGTATGGGAGTTCTTAAAATATATATATATATATATATATATTCCTAGGTGGTTGTAGCATCTGAGATTGAGAACTGAGTGATCAAAGACCATTCATCGCTCAGTTCTCAGTCTTCATTGAGTAGAGAGCCAGCTGCAAGTCTATGCATCTGGGTGGATCCCGACTTTAAAGTTAGAATCCTTCCGTGGCCTGGATAGACTGATGCCCTGTAGACACGATCGGTTCGTCTGATGAAAACAGATTGATGTATTTTTTCATCAGATATCCGATGAAGCTGACTTTCATCAGTCTTGCCTACACACCATCGGTTAAAAATCCGATTGTGTCTAACGCGGTGACGTAAAACACGACGTGCTGGGAAAAATGAAGTTCAATGCTTCTGAGCATGCGTCGACTTGATTCTGAGCATGCGTGGATTTTTGACTGATGGATTTCCCCACAGACGATCGTTTTTTTCTATAGGTTTTTTAACCATAAAAAAAACATTTAAAACAGGTTCTATTTTTTTTCACCGATGGTGAAAAAAACAATGGGGCCCACACACGATCGGTTCGTCAGACGAACCAATCTCGTGTACAGGGCATTACTGGTGTCAGCTGACAGCAGATTTTATCCCGCTGTTGGCTGAAAACGGGTCACAGAAGTGCAGAATGAACTACACTATTTTGATCCATAAGAGAAGTAGGGCCAAAAAGCTTTAGCCCTACTTCACCTTTTGAACAAGTGTACCTGCAAAATAAGATCAATAAAACGTATCTTCTGCCCTGCTGAAATTCTGTCCCTTTTAGTGAGAACTTTCTTTTTATGGAAACATATCCAGTTGTGTTGATCTCCCGGGTCCTCCATAGCTCTCACTGGTTCCTCTTGTTGACCTTCGGTCACTACAGTAGTAGTGAAACGCAGGAGAAACCATTGAGAGCTAAGGGGAACCCAGGCGTTTGACACTCCCAGAGTGTTGTTTCCCTGCAAATTTCAATTTTCTTTTGAACCGAGCAGCTTACTGGCAGAACAGGCAGGGGGAAACCTCAGCATTCCCTCCTTATTTTAAAAGTACATTTGTTTATGATGCTTTTATTATGATATGGTTGTTCATGAAAAAATAAAATTGACAGCAAAGGGCAACAAGTGCATTGCCTAAAGTTGTGTGTAAACAGCTCAGGTGTCTGATTTTAGTTAGTTAATTTTTGTCCCTTTTAAAATAATAAATGTTGCATTAGGACACTATGACACAAAAAAAAGGCTAAGTGCTTAATGTAAATTGTGTATATACATCATTGAATAATTTATTAAGATGTTTTGATATAGATTGTGTACAGAGTGTATGTTACAGTGTGGCTAATGTACAATTTTGGTTGTATGCTAAGTTATTATAGGACAGGTCAATAAATATGTTTTGCATCTATTTAAAGAATATTTTTTCTTTTGTTACAGTAATCTTAAATTGTATAACTATTCTGTATATTTATACATACGATTTTAATTGCAAGTGTCTTATTGTAGGTGTTACGTTTTACCAAAATTTGTTTCATATGCTGTTGTGTGCATTAGAACAACAAATATAGATTTTATTATAAAATGTAAATGTTACATTTGGTCTTTATTTTATGTTATATGTACATTAAGGGTTATTTATGAAAGGCATATCCACTTTGCACTACAAGTGCACTTGGATGTGCAGTCGCTGTAAATCTGAGGGGAAGATTTGAAATGAAGGGAAGCTCTGCTGATTTTATCATCCAGTCATGTGCAAGCTAAAACATTTTTTTTCCCATGCATGTCTCCCTCAGATCTACAGCGACTGCACTTGCAGAGCACTTGTAGTACAAAGTAGATTTTCCGTTAATAAATAACAACCCCCATTGTGTGTGCTTTTAAGTGCAGACATCTGTTAAACTGTAAAAGGGAGAACAATTAGAATTATATACTTCGTCCTGATAGCTAGTGTTTTTTTTTTTCCTTTTTTTAGATATGTTTATTAAGAGCTTTCAAGTATTATACAAAAAACAACAGACAAACAGGTTACAACCGCAATCAGACCATCCCTCCGAGGAGAGACTAAAGAAAAAAAATGGTGTGGTATATCATAGCTCCCAACTCTCCCTGATTTTGAGAAATGTCCCTCTGTCCCTCATTCCTCCTTTTTTTTTTTTTTCTCTCTCATTTCGGTCTGATCTATATAGATGTATATAAAATGCATTTTTCATCTATCAAAAAGTATTTTTCAGTGCTAAACCTTTCATCTGATTTCTAAATTGCATTTGTAAATTCCAAAGGCCAATATAAAGGAATAGTAGTGGTAAAAAAAAGCACTTGTGGGTTTAACTAATCTTGTTTTTTTGTACGATTCTTCTTTAGGGGGGCGTGGCATGGGGTGTGTCCTATGCCTGCATACTTTTGCTGATAGGTGTCCCTCATTCCCATCTCAAAAAGTTGAGAGGTATAGTATACATTAAATTACAGTACATGCATGGGAAGAAGTGACAATAGTGAAGCAAAGGTCACCTGTATAATATCTAACTGCCACTGACAGTGATTGGCAGAGCCAAACGTATTAAAATGATTTGGATCCCGCAATTTCTTTATATAATTCCCCTATATGGCATACATTATTTTGGTTTAAGAAGATAGAATCTCTTTTTAGAGAACTTATCTGATGGAAAAGACAACCCTGTATTAAGCTGACCAATTTAATGTTGGCTAAAGATAAAGAGAGGCTTTCTGTCCCCCATGTTGAAAGCAATTTCCTAGACTCTGACCCTATACAGGACCTGCTACTATAGGGATATGGTGAATACCCATTAATATCATTGCTGGAGACAAGAATCCAGTTACGGGATAAAAGTTTCTTAACGGGTAAACTAATTGATAAAATCTGTCAGGAAATGAAAAACATTACAAGTGTTACTGGATATACTCTTTTTACTCCAATATGGAACAACACTAATTATGGAGAATTCATTAAATTAGAAGGGTTTGATTTATGGAAGATTAAGGAGCTGAGATATATGGTGCAATTATTTCATGATGATGTGATAAAAAACTTCAACTTAGGCATGCTATACAGGTGCAGGCCCACTACCATGAATTAAAATGTAACCAATCTACAATAATGTTGGTCAAAAGGGATGATAACCAATGCCTCATATCTCGACTATATACCTTATCCCTCACGCAAAAACAAACCCAATTCTTTATCCTACATAGGTATTATAATACATGGAGAAACTATTTATTTTTAAATGGCAACGTAGAGATACCTTGTCCTAGACGTATGTGGGATCCGGCTAATTGAATACATATGTTATGGGGATGCCCCAAACTCCACCGATACAGAGTTGCCGACAGAACCTGGTATCTGTCTTCTAAATATGATGGAGGAATCTAAGTTTCCGGATCTTACTTGTATTTCAAAAACAAGGGCCCAGATTCACAGAGAATTAGATTCTCGTAGAGTATCAGAAATACACTACGCTGCCGTATTTTACCTGGCTCTACGTGGAATCCAGGTAGATTTTGTCCAGTAAACGACGGCGGCGTAGTGTATTTCTCCCGTCGCAATCCATCTACGCGAGTAGGGGGCGTGAATCATTTAAAATAGGCGCGTTCCCGCGGCGATCGAACTGCGCATGCTCCGTTCGCAAATTTCCCGCCGTGCATTGCGCGAAAACACGTCGTTACGTCATTCGTTGTTTGAGTAGCGTCGTTTACGCACAATCCTCGTCCCGAACGAGTTACGTAAAAAAAAAAAATAAAAAAAAAAAATCGACGCGTGAACGACGGCCATACTTAACATGGGCTACCTACCATTAGACCAGCAAAAAGCTGGTCTAACAGTACGTAAAAAAAAATAGACAAAAGCGATTGCGAAGACCACTCGTATCTTCGTGGATCGCCGTAAAAACACATTTGCATATCCCGACGCATGAAAACGACGCGAACTCCTCCCAGCGGCCGCAAATATATCGCAGCGTAGATCCGAAGGCTTACGAAGACTTAAGCCTCTCGGATCGAAGCCCGAAGCCGCCGTATCATGGTTTGAGGATTCAAACTAGTGATACGGCGCGCAAAATTTGAAATTACTCCTGTCTAACACCAGTTAGACAGGCGTAATTGCTTTCTGAATCTGGGCCAAGGAGTCTATTCCTGACTCTTTAGCTAATAGCACAAAATTGGATGTCAATGTATCCACCAACAACAGCAGAGTGGAGAACACAAATAAAGAAAATTATATCTTTTTACATAGAGGCTGTCCTGGGAAATTTGAGAATATGTGGAAGAGATGGTTGGATACTTTGGATTGTATGCTATGATAGGAGGAGATAGATTAACTTTAGGAAAGAATTCATAGAAGGAGGGGTGGGACTGTGGCGCTATTACCGTATTCACTGGCGTATAAGGCAACCCCCTAATTTTCCAGCTAAAATTTTGGTTTTGTGATATACTCGCCGTATAGGACAACCCCCTTCCTACTAGTCTGTTTGGAAGCTGAGGGGTAGCCGGAACAACCGCTGACAGGAACAGGCTTTATTCAGCTTTTTTCCAAATCTCACTGTGCCATTACATGCCTCACCTCGACGATCCCATACCTTTTCCCTGACATGCAGAGTCTCAGTCAGATTGCGGGCGTCCATTGTTCAAAAGCCACGCCACCTCCTCGTGCTTTTCAGTGATAGGCGGAATACTCAGTTTCCCAGCAGAGCCGGTGTTGAGTGTTCCGCCTATCACAGATGTCCTCTCGTCCGAGGATGAGAAGACAACCGTGATAGGCGGAACACTGAACAGAGGCTCTGCTGGGAAACTGAGTGTTCCACCTATCACGGAACAGCACGAGGAGGAGGCACGGCTTTTGAACAATGGACGCCCGCAATCTGACTGAGAATCTGCATACAGGTACCAGCGTATAAGACGACCCCCGAGTTTTGAGGCATATTTTTAAGTACAAAAGGTCGTCTTATACGTCAGAAAATACGGTATACAAAAATGTTTTATTAACAGGTGCTGTGGGTTTTTTGTTTCTTTCTTCTACTTTTCCAACGTTTGCTAGATTGCTGCATATTATGATTATCAATTTGTTTTTGGGATGTATGTGTGTTGTTTTGTTTGATTTAAAAAATTTAATAAAAAACTATCTGATTAAAAAAATAAGAGGTATAGATAACAGGATATACAGTACAGTATCGGAACACAGAATTCACATATTTAGTTTTAAATTGTCACATTAAAATCAGTAGCTTCTTAATTCAAAGTGTGATACAGATTCGGTTTTACTGCACTAAACTTGGCATAAGAGAAATACAAGATTTGCCTTTGCTGACCTACTTCTGTCAGTACTAACTTTTTGGATGTTATACTGAGCCACTGGTTTAAGTATTTTCATTGACAGGCATTTTTAGAAAAAAAAAATGACATCCTTCATATTTCCCTCATGACGAATCATTCCTAAATGAGGTTACATTGCCCTAATTAGTTTAGGATATATTTCAATTAATTGAAGGTTTCTCTCTTTCTCTGGAGGACATCTGTCATGAGATTGTTTGTTACCACTCTCTCTCACATAACTATAATAATGGTGTCACTCTCAAACTCTCAAATCCCTGTCCTTTCCATTAATTTCTTTATTATGCTTCATTAGTTTTCAGGCCATCAGGTAAAAGAAAAAGCGGGTTCAAATTACGGTACTTTATTCCATGGTGAGATTTGTCAGAAATTTGCAACAGCTCTACTTTTAATTTCTGTAGAGTTTACAATGTGGAGGACAGAAAGGGAGAAAAAAATGGTTTATCAGAATTGTATATAAAATAGGGCTGTGCAAATTAACTTTTAATTAATCGATTAATCTTTAATTTTTTTGATCGATCAAAATCTTTTTTTTTTTTATCCAACAAAAAGGTTTTTATTGATGAAAAGGTGTTATACAGCATATGGCATTCAACATTGCATTTCAAAACACTTACACTCGGATATATCCGATGAAAACGGTCCGCGGACCATTTCCATCATATGTCCGCAAACACAGCACGACATTACACTCACTGAGCTGTCTTCCCTCCCGCCAAAGTGTCGGGCATGCATCCCCGCACATTGCAACACTCATCCCATATTCAATTGCAACCAATATTCAATCCCAATAGTCTGTCCATGACCAGGTCCACCGGGGAAAGCCCCGGTGTATCCAGCCACGGGGCCCAAAGGTTTTCGTATTTACGGTTACTGCCCCTGTGTTGGTAAATAAGCTTCTCCATGCGTATCATATCACCCATCCTATCAATCCATTCCTTCAAGGTCGGAGGGTTCTCAGATTTCCAATGTACCATAATCAATTTCCTGGCCTGAAATAGCACTCTATGCACCGCTTCCCTTGTGTACACCTCCTCCACATATTCCTCCAACACACCAAGTAAACATACCCTGGGGTCCACAGGTACGGATAGCCCGAACACCGAGTTAACAGTGCTCACCACCTCAGTCCAATACTTGTGCAATTTGGGACACCTCCACAGGAGATGTATGAGATCGCCATGGTCCCTCTTACATCTAGTACACGTGTCATCTGCTTGCATCCCCATCAGTTGCATCCTATGTGGTGTATAGTACACCCTAAAAATAATGTATAGCTGGGTTAGTCGCTGAGCCTCATTCAGGGAACAGGAGCTCACCCCTTGAAATATCTCCTCCCATTGTTCATTATCTAGTTGTCCCACGTCCCTCTCCCATTTTTCCCTCACCAGGACTGGATGCTGACCCAGGAAGTGTTTTAACAGGATGGCATAGCATTGAGAAATAAATCCCTTTGAGGTCACAGCATCACCTAGGAGATCAAACACCGGGGTTGGCGACAAATGCCACTCAGAGGACCTACTTTGGGCTCTCACTGCGTGCTGGAGCTGTATATATTGAAACAGCATTGAGGGCGGGAGTCCGTACTCCGCCCGCAAATCTGCGAAGGGCCTAAGCCTCCCATTCCTAAATACATGTTTAATATGTGTGATCCCATATCCTTTCCACCCAGTCCCGATCTGCAATTTAGCCAGTTCTGTATAAGTATCGTTATGCCAGAGGGGGCTGTATTCAGTGTATCCGTCAGCATGCTGAATATATTTACATTTATTCCATACTTTTTGTATAAGATTGTATGTCGGGTGTGTCTTGTTGGGTTTGGCAAAGGCCAGGGCCTCCAGTGCCAAGGGGATGGGCCCATCGCCCACCGTGCGGAGCATCAGTGCACCTGAGGAACCGGCCGGTTCCCCCCCGAAGCACCCCACCAGGTGTTGCAGCTGCGCCGCAAGATAATACAGCCACGGGTTGGGCAATGCCAGCCCGCCGCTGTCCTTGGGCCTCTGCAGATGTTCGAGCTTGATTCTGGGCGTTTTGTTTTTCCAGATCAGGGATCGGAAGATAGAGTTCACTATTCTAAAGATTTTAAGAGGAATTACCGCAGGGGTTGTGGCAAACCTAGCCACTTCTGGAACGCTGGACGTTACATGTCAAAAGGTTGTCTGTATTATATGCTATGTATTCTGCTGGGTCTTATGTGGGCATAGTAATTCATATGCTGGCAGCCGTAAGCCACTAGCATTCAGTACTTAGTTTTATGTTGCCCAATCAGTGTTCGGCAGTTTTAAACCGAACTCCCACAACACATAACCCCAGACCCCAGCTATCAACCGACTTTTCCCTTGTGCAGCAATGCCTGATGGGAGAATTATCCAAACTGTTAAGTTCCCCATCTGGTCCTCCCTGTATTACCCCTGTTAAATCTATTTGGCTGTTTGGAAACCCCTTGCATGGGGAATTCTATAAATATGGAAGCCTGTGAATAAAAAGTCAGTTGACTCTCAGAGCTGTGTGTCGTCTGGTTACTGAGGGAGATTTGGGACATTGCCTTACTTGTCAATGCTGACTGTGGATTTACCCTGGTTACCAGCGGAGATCGTGGAGTTTAATATTGCTCTCCGCTACATTTGGTGGCAAGCGACGGGATCCAACCTTACAGCCGATAAGCGCAATTCGTGCAATGTGAACTACCGATGTAAATGGAGACGGATTATTCTAGGCTAAAGCGGCAGACATTAAAGGAACTGCTAGAAGCCAGGGGTAAGGTAGCCAGCAACAAATCCAAAGCTGTACTAACTGCCGAGCTGATGGAGGGAGACAGAGCCCGCAGCGCTACACCACCAGCAGCCATGGAAGAAACCCTCTACCAGAGAGAAATGAGGACCAGGCTGGAATTTTTGCCACAGCCTATATCAGATGCCATGCTGCATATGGTAATGGCGAATGTGCAGGAGTACGTGATGGCACACAGTCCGCAGTATACACAGTCTCGAGCAGAATCCACTACTGGGTCACTCTACAACCAGGTAAAACCCAAAATTCCCTATCATGCCTTTAAAATGTTTTGCGAGGAGAAGGATGAGATTGATGGGTATTTACAGGATTTTGAGAGACTGTGTGATTTACATGACTTGGAACGGACAGTATGGGTCCCATTGCTAGCAGGCAAGCTGGCAGGTCGGGCAGCAGAAGCATATCGCGCTGTACCCAGTGAGGACAGCAAGGATTATGATAAAGTGAAGCAAGCGATATTAGAGAGATACGCCATTACTCCAGAGGCATACCGGCGCAAGTTTAGAAACCTGCGCAAACCAGAGAAGGATTCACATGCTGAATGGGCACACAAGCTGGACCAAGCTTCCCAAGGGTGGATACAAGCCAGCCAAGCCACTACTATGGAGGAATTGAGACAGTTAATGCTGTTGGAGCAATTCTTCAACGGTTTGTCCCCAGAGGCACAAGAATGGGTGCGAGACAGGAAACCTCTCACCCTAACCGAAGCGGCTCGATTAGCGGATCAGCATTTTGATGCAAGGAGACATCATGGGCCCCTAACCAAGAGTTATCCTCGACCCGCGGGACCACCCAGTACTCTACCACCCCCCGGTCTCACAGCCTCCCCTTTTCGTCAATCCCAAGGGACTTTACCACCACCCTCCAGATATAACGGACGTGCCAACATCCAATGCCACACCTGCAAACAGTGGGGACATATGGCACGCGAGTGCACCCAAAACCGGGGCAGACCCGCCTGGAACCAAGGCCAACCAAACCCGGCACCAAGGGCTGCTGCCCATCATTATCAACGGGAGCCGGCCACTCAAGAGATGTTGAGCATTCCAGCAGAAGAACCCCTGGGAATCTTGCATGAGGTGATGACAGTCCGAGCCACGGATAACCGGCAGCATCATCGACAGCCAGTGACCTTGGAGGGGAAAGAAGTCCAGGGACTTCGGGATTCAGGAGCTACTTTAACCTTGATAGCACCCCATTTGGTCCCTGACTCGGCACACACTGGCGGATCAGTGGCAGTACGAGTGGCAGGGGGAGCAGTGTACCGACTACCCATTGCCAAAGTACATTTGGATTGGGGTGTGGGAGGGGGGACGGTAGAAGTGGGCCTCATGCAAAATTTACCAGCAGATGTTATGCTGGGAAATGACTTGGGCCAGATGACCTCTGCTTTTGTACCCCAGGCCCCATACCAGGAAGCCCATCCAGTGACCACACGGCAACAGGCTCGCACCACGGTTCCACCGACACACTCTGAAGCTCCGGTAAGAGACCATGACCCCCACACGACACGTATGTCCTGGGATACCCCGACTAAGTTTGAGGCCGAGGTGAGGTCAGACCCCACGCTACAGGTATACAGGGACAGGGTACACGCTGACCAGGCTGGGCTAGAGGGGGAGCGGTACACCTGGGAGAAAGGGCTACTTTACCGCATTGCTGAAAGAGGAGTGGGAGGGTCGGCCACAGTAATGACTAAACAGTTAGTGGTTCCCCAGAAGTATAGGCAAGAACTGCTTCGGATTGCCCACGACATTCCCCTGTCTGGGCATCTGGGGATGACACGTACCCGATACAGGTTGACCCACGCTTTCTTCTGGCCAGGGATCTCCAAGGATGTGAGGCAATACTGCACCTCCTGTGACATTTGCCAGCGAGTAGGCAAGCGAGGTGACCGCCACAAAGCCAAGTTATGTCCTCTTCCCATTATTGAAGAACCCTTCAGTAGGGTGGCCGTAGATATAGTGGGGCCCTTACCAAAACCCAGTCCCTCCGGGAAAAGATATATTTTAACTGTAGTAGACTATGCCACCCGGTACCCCGAGGCTATAGCCCTCACCAACATTCATGCCGAAACTGTGGCAGAGGCCTTAATGAAAATATTTTCCAGGGTGGGGTTTCCCCAAGAAATCATATCCGATAGAGGCACCCAGTTCACCGCCGAGGTAACCCAACAACTATGGAAGATATGTGGCATTAAGCCAATAGTAAATTCGGCGTACCACCCCCAGTCCAATGGTCTATGCGAAAGGTTTAATGGTACGCTGAAGCAGATGCTCCGTACATTTGGAGAGGCTCATAAAGACTGGGAGCGCTTTCTACCCCATCTGCTCTTCGCTTATAGAGAGGTACCCCAAGAGTCAACAGGGTTTTCCCCTTTTGAATTACTGTTTGGGAGAAGGGTGCGAGGGCCACTAGACCTAATTAGAGAGCATTGGGAGGGGGAGAGTAGCCCAGACGGAACCCCTATTGTATCCTACGTACTGGAGTTCAGGGACCGTCTGGAGGCGCTAACCCAGGCTGTGCGCACCAACCTCCGTGCGGCCCAACAACGTCAGCGCCGCTGGTACGATAGGGGAGCCAGAGACCGCAGCTTTCAGGTGGGACAAAAGGTTTTGATTTTAAAACCGGTCCGCACAGACAAGCTGCAGGCCATCTGGCAAGGCCCATACCAGGTGGTGGAACAGAGATGTGATACCACCTATGTGATTGGCCCCTGCTCAGGGGTAGGGGAGAGACGCATGTTCCACGTGAATATGCTCAAACCATACCATGAGAGGATAGAGGACGTGGCCGCCATATGCGCTTCCGCCTCGGAGGATCAGGAGAATCTGCCACTACCTGACCTCTTAGAACAGGAGGGACAGACGGAGCCCTCCAAGGGGGTTCAGCTGGGGGAGCGGCTAAGCCCTCAGGAGCATGCCCAGGTACAAGAGCTGATTGTAGCTAAAGGGGCTACCTTCTCCAATTTACCTGGGTACACTCCGCTGGCCACTCACCGAGTCGAGACCCCGGGACAGCTACCTATGCGGCAAACCCCATATCGTGTCCCTGAAGCAGTCAGGACGCATATGAAGACTGAGATTGACGAGATGTTGCAGCTAGGGGTTATCGAACCTTCCGATAGCCCCTGGGCATCGCCAGTAGTGCTGGTACCAAAGAAAGACGGTACGACACGTTTCTGTGTCGACTACCGGAGGCTAAATGACAAAACGGTGTCTGATGCCTATCCGATGCCCCGGATAGACGAGCTGCTGGATAAGATGGCACGGGGCCGGTATCTCACTACCATAGACTTATGTAAGGGATACTGGCAGATTCCACTGGCCGAGGAGGCCATCCCCAAGTCGGCGTTTGTCACCCCGTTTGGCCTGTATCAATTTCGGGTCATGCCATTCGGGATGAAGAACGCTCCGGCAACTTTTCAGCGGATGGTCGATCGGTTATTGGACGGATTCCAGGAATACGCATGTGCCTATTTAGACGACATCGCCATATTTAGCCAGACCTGGGCAGAGCACCTACAACACATAGGGGCCATTCTAGATCGTATTGGAGAGGCAGGGTTAACACTGAAACCCAGCAAGTGTCATATAGGGATGGCTGAAGTGCAGTACTTGGGCCACCGGGTGGGGAGCGGGCGACAGAAACCCGAACCAGCTAAAGTTGAAGCCATAGCTAAATGGCCCACCCCCAGGACGAAAACCCAAGTGCTAGCGTTTCTAGGTACTGCGGGGTACTATAGAAAATTCGTACCCAATTATAGTGCCCTGGCCAAACCCTTGACTGACTTGACACGCAAGAACCTGCCCCGACAGGTTGTCTGGGCCCCAGAGTGTGATCAGGCATTCCAACAACTAAAGACTGCTCTAACTAATGCCCCTGTACTTGCTGCTCCTGATCCAACTAAAAGATTCCTTGTCCATACGGACGCTTCAATGTTTGGATTGGGAGCAGTGCTGAGCCAAGTGGGAGCCGATGGCGGAGAACACCCCGTAGCTTACCTGAGCCGAAAGTTATTGCCACGAGAAGTAAGCTACGCCGCCATTGAGAAGGAATGCCTGGCCGTGGTGTGGGCCCTCAAAAAGTTGCAGCCGTATTTGTATGGACAACCTTTTTCGCTACTCACAGATCACAACCCGTTGGTGTGGCTAAACCGTGTGGCGGGAGACAATGCCCGGCTGCTGCGCTGGAGTTTGGCGCTGCAGCCGTTTGACTTTACAATCCACTACCGACCAGGGAAGCAAAGCGGTAATGCCGACGGGTTATCTAGACAAACTGAACTTGAAAAGTGATCTGTGAAATTACACCCCCGGACATCCCCAAGCCGATCCGTTGGGATCAGACTGTGTATGCCGGCTTGGTTCTGGGGGAGCATTGTGGCAAACCTAGCCACTTCTGGAACGCTGGACGTTACATGTCAAAAGGTTGTCTGTATTATATGCTATGTATTCTGCTGGGTCTTATGTGGGCATAGTAATTCATATGCTGGCAGCCGTAAGCCACTAGCATTCAGTACTTAGTTTTATGTTGCCCAATCAGTGTTCGGCAGTTTTAAACCGAACTCCCACAACACATAACCCCAGACCCCAGCTATCAACCGACTTTTCCCTTGTGCAGCAATGCCTGATGGGAGAATTATCCAAACTGTTAAGTTCCCCATCTGGTCCTCCCTGTATTACCCCTGTTAAATCTATTTGGCTGTTTGGAAACCCCTTGCATGGGGAATTCTATAAATATGGAAGCCTGTGAATAAAAAGTCAGTTGACTCTCAGAGCTGTGTGTCGTCTGGTTACTGAGGGAGATTTGGGACATTGCCTTACTTGTCAATGCTGACTGTGGATTTACCCTGGTTACCAGCGGAGATCGTGGAGTTTAATATTGCTCTCCGCTACAGGGGCATTGTGGAGACAGTAAAGCAGTTGTGGCATTAAGATCATCTTTACCAAGTTCACCTTGCCCGCCACTGATATACGGAGATTATTCCATGATTTAACCCTTTCACGGAACCTCTGGAGCAAGGGAGATATGTTCAAATGGTTAAAATCCCTGGGGTTTGCCGTTACATAGACTCCAAGGTACTTAAAGGAGGTTGTGACTGGTATGGGGCAGGACGGTGTCACCGTTTGCGTGGCACCCCCGTCCAGCAGCAGCAAGGCCGATTTCGTCCAATTAATCTGTAGGCCCGAGTACCCTCCAAACCTCACAATAGTTGCCATGGCCTCCCTCAGAGACGTGTCAGTATCTCCCAGCATGAGCAAGGTATCGTCCGCATAGAGCATCACTTTCTCCTGCAGGGGGCCATAGCAAAACCCAACTATGCCCGGATTGGCCCTAATGTCCATGGCGAGGGGCTCAATGGCCAACGCGAATAGGAGAGGGGACAACGGGCAACCTTGCCTCGTCCCCCTCCCCAAGGCGAAGCCCTGAGACAGACACCCAAAGGCCCTGATAGCGGCCTCCGGGCGGCTGTAGAGCAACCTGACCCAAGCTATGTATCTATCTCCAAACCCGAATCGAGACAGCACCTCCCACATATACGTCCAGTCAATGCTGTCAAATGCCTTAGCGGCATCTAAGGAAAGCAGAGCCCTGCTTCCTACATTGTCTGCGTCTGACTGCATGTTTAGAAATAACCGTCTAATACTGATGGCAGTGGACTTATTTGGCATAAACCCCGCCTGATCACCATGTATCAGGGACGTTATGACAGTGTTCAACCTAAGCTCCAATACCTTCGCCAGGATTTTTATGTCACATTGTAGCAACGAGATCGGTCTGTAGGAACCTGGTTCGACCGGATCCTTGCCTGGTTTAAGAAGCAGAACAATATTGGCCTTTGCCATGGAGGGCGGAAGGACTCCGTCCCCCAGGGCCGTATTAAACACCCGGAGTAACCTTGGCAACAAAACTTCCGCATTTGCTGTTTATAGACCTCCATGGGGATCCCATCCTCCCCCGGGGCCTTACAATTGGGAAAGAGCCCCACCGCTCCCTGAAGTTCCTCCACTGTAAGGGGGGCATCCAACCCCGCCTTCTGTTCTGCCGTCAATCTAGGGAATGCCAACCCACCCAAGTACCGCTCCAGGTCGGCCACTGCATAAGCCGCACCGGGGCAGTACAATTCCTCATAAAACCCCGCCAGTTCCTGCATAATAAGTTCAGGTGTGCTGACAATGGGCCCAGCCCCGGATTTTATGGCTCCTATAGCCGGAGACCTCTGTTGTGAATTCGCTATTCGTGCAAGCATACGCCCAGTTTTCTCCCCCTCCTCAAAAAATGCCTGCCTGGAGAAGAACCACTTCTTTTCGGCCCTAGAGGAGAGCACCCGCTCATAAGCAGATTGAGCAGCCTGCCACTCCTCCCTGGCCGAATCAGAGGGATCCAGGACAAACTGCCCCTCCAGAACCTCCACCCTTTCCTCCAGCTCCCGCACAAAAGCGGATGAGGCCTTCTTAACTTTGTTAATTTCTGTGACCAGAGTCTTTTTAAGGAACCCTTTGAAATCCTCCCATTGCTGTGTACAGGGACCCCGCGGATCCTGAGCAGTGAAAAACCTACGTATGTTATCCTCTATGGCCTCAGGGGACTCAAATAGTTTTAACCAAAAAGCATTGAACTTCCAGGGGGCCCTAAGGAGCTTAGTGGGCTGAGAGGTCACCAAATGTACTATCAATGGGGAGTGATCCGACACACTGCGAGGTCTGTACTCCAGCTTGGAGACATACGGAAGCACATGTGCGTTTCCCACCCCCAGATCAATCCTAGACAAACTGCCATGTGATTTAGAAAAGCAGGAATATTGCTTAGTGCCCGGATTCCGCTGCCGCCAGACATCCACCCAGCCAACCTCTTGCAACAACCGCGCCAGGGGAGTACCCCTGGAGAGGGCAGAGGCTCCTGTGGCCGGGTGTCTATCCAGCGCAGGGTCCAGACAGCAATTAAAGTCCCCAATTACCAGCAGCGGCACCTCAGGCTTGCCATCCAAGTAGGCAATCAGCGCCCGCAGCACCGTCGCCGCAAACGGGGGCGGTATATACACACATGCAAGAATACACGTCAGCTCCCCCAACCTGCAGTGAAGAAATACATATCGCCCCTCAGGGTCAATGCTATTGTCTAGTTCTTGAAAATCCAAGGAGCAATGCACCAGGACACTCACACCCCTGGAATATGAGGTGTGAGTGGAGTGGTAAGCTCCCTTCACCCAATTGTACCGTAAACAGCCAATAGTGTCCACCGTGAGGTGCGTCTCCTGAAAACAAAAAATCCCTGGGTGAAATTTTTTAAGGCACATATTTATCATTGTTCTCTTAACTGGGGAGTGAAGTCCTCTCACGTTCCACGACACTATGGGTACCTCTGTCATGTTGGAAAGCAAAAGTTAGTGACAAGCAGGTGTACCTCCATTAGCTGCAAGAGTCCAGGAACCACCGGTAGCAGGAAGTGGTAATACGTCCACCAGTCGTGTGCGTTGCCCAAGCTAACTGTGGCAATAGCCGTGCTGAAGAGCCACCTTTCAAAAATGTGAACAAAGAAAAGTAACAGAAAAAAAAAGGAAAAAAGGGCGCAAACCGCAGCCCGCATTAACTCCGTAGCTCTAGACCCCGCCAACAGGGCGAGTCCGGCATAAGGCATTCCCATCAGATTCCGGAAGCCAAAACAAGTCGCGTGTAGTCGATTCGTCGTTAAAGATTGCTGAAGCTCTCGTCTTGATCTGTAGCAATATAATGTCCCTCAGCCAGAGGTTAACTGAATAAACATAACACAAGATTAAACTTCCTTCTCAGATCGTAATTTCAAACATCTTGCTGGCGGGTCGGGGTCCCGCTGTGGGCCTGGACAGTACTACCCCTCCTCCACTCCTTCTCGCAGCCGGCGTCTTAGGGGTTGTTCATTCCGGTCTAGCCATGTAGCAGCATCTTTCGCGGATTCAAAGAACTGTGCCTGCCCTTCCACAATCACTGGCAGTTTAGCCGGGTACAACATGGCGTATGATAGTTGCAGCTGTCGGAGTCTGCGTTTCACGTCAATGAACTTAGCTCTGCGTCTTTGTACCTCCGCCGAGAAGTCAGGATAGAAGGACACTCTGGCCCCATTATGTTGTATGTTAGCTCTTTCTCTTGCCAGGCGCAGCACTGTTTCTCTATCCCTGTAATGCAGTAATCTCGCCAGCATAGGCCTGGGCGGCCCCCCCGGCTGGGGAGGGCGAGCTGGGACTCGGTGGGCACGCTCGATTGCAAAGAGGGGGGAGAACGAGTTCTTCCCAAATATATCCAACAACCACCCCTCCACATAGGCAGTGGGGTCCCTGCCCTCCACCTTCTCAGGGAGACCCACAATGCGCACGTTATTCCTCCTGAGGCGATTTTCAAAATCTTCAGCCCTGTCAGTGGCCTCCCTCGCCAGTTGATATGCGGCTTTGGCCTCCCGTTCTATGGGGGTCATGCGGTCCTCTATCTCGCTCACCCTGCTTTCCACAGCCGTAGTGCGCTCTCTCATTTTCTGAAAGTCCTGTCGCAGCAGTGACAGTTCTTCCCTCACAGTATTAACTGAAGCATTGCCCAGATTAACAGCCCTCAGTATGTCAGCTAGTGTGGGTTGAGCAGCCGCTGGTGCAACATTATCTCCCGGGTCCTGGGCCCCCAGGTTAGGCAAATCAGTCTCCTCTCCATCACTATGATCAGTAAAGATGGCCGCCAGGGCCTGAGTCTCATTCAAGTCAAAGTCACTGTGTTTGGGGTGTCCCCCGGTATCTGTCCCCGCTAGCCCATTCAGCTTCTGGGTGTAATACAGCATGTCCTTCGGGGCCTCCTTACCCTGAGACTTTGTGTGCTTCTGCTGCTTGGGTCCGTGCTCCTTCATCCTGTCAGCGCCTCGTGGAGTCCCCTTCACTGAGAATGCGGCGGCGCCATCTTGGAAATCGGGACCCGGCTCAAAAAGTACTTTTCTGACCATTCCCCTTGTGCAGAGAGCCGACGGAGGTTCCCCTGAGGTCCCGGGATCAGTGGGACCCTGCATATAGTCTCTGTGGACCTGTGGCTTGGCTGAGGGAGGATCGGTACCGGATGGAAGTCAGGAGCTGTGAGAGCTACGTCCTCTCACATGCCGTTCCAGGCCACGCCCGATCAAAATCTTTTTGATCGATTAAAATTCTTTTGATTGGTACTCACCTCTCCGCCGGCTTCTGGGCCTTCAGAGAGTACCCTCGGAGATCCGGTGATGTCATGGACACCGGCGGGGCTTGCCGTGTCCATCTGAAGGGCTCCTTTGCTGTGCCTTCATATCTGCATGCCGACGGGACCTTACTATCTGCCACACACAAGGGCTGTTACACTTCCCTCTATCAACCTGGGATTCTACAACCACCCACTTGGAGCTGTGAAAGTTCCCTTCACGGGACATCTACATGCCGACGGACTGATGTTAACCCCTCCTCATCTGGATTCAGCAGTGGTATCGTTGTACACATTTTTATACCAGTATCATACTTAGCTACATGTTTTTATGACTGCTTTTGCTACCGTTTGGTATTACTCGCACCATTTTTACAGTTTATGGATCGAGCGCTGCCTTTGTGTGTTTTTTGTATACTGCTATCCATTTTTCCAGTGGTTGGTAGCTGCACTGGGAATCGGCCTGCAAGGAGATCAACTAAAAGTAGTTGGATCTGTATGTGCGTTATAATTAATCGAAATTAATCGATTAAAAAAACAAAACGAATAATCGAACACAAAAATTTTGATCAGTAACAGCCCCAATATAAAAATATATATATTTTTTTTAATAAACAAAAAATTATCTTGCCATTTAATACAATGTATCAAGATTTGTTCACGCTTTAACAAACACTGACTCAGAACACCTGCTGACAGCACTGATGTGAGATGTCGGCTGTCAAACTGACAACAGGTCCTCAAAGCTACAGATGTAGGTATGTGTCCAGGGGAAAGACTCTTGTTCACATTATTATAGTCTTTAAAAAAAAAAAGCTGCAACTGCTCCGATATTTCTGTCATAGTATAAATATAGTTTGTCCTTACCCCTTGATTTTGGTTGTATTGCTTGGTCTTGGCGAAATGGAAATAAAAATACAAATAAGGGCATGCAAAAAGAAATGGAATACTAAACTTACTTATATGTGTTCCTCACATATAGTTATAATATTTTTGTTATACCTGATATTAGAAAAATATGGAGGTTGCCACTGCAAAAATGTTTCTAAAAATGGCAACTTACTGTCGCACTCTGGCCTCAACATGTATAAATCTATGACCCATAAGTATGTAGATCAAGAAAATCAGAACACCAGCTTATCTGCATATTTGTTTTAGATCGGTGACTCAAAGCAATAGGGCCAATCAGTTCACACTGGCAGCCTCTATGTTACGTTTCTGGAAGGCTTGCTTTAAAGAGAACCTTTCAGAGCAGGTGGTACACTTTAGAACACATGTATTCATCACTAGAGGCTATCACTGATCCGGAACCTCTAGGAGTGCTATGCAGAAATTTGCATTGAATCTGGGATGCAAGCAAAAACGGACTACTGTGCTAAATGGAAGAATTACCATAGACAGGCAACGTCCATTTAACACAAATGCTATCTTTGACTGGTAACGCGGACTAGAACAGTCAACATAGCTGATGTTGTGTGGGGGCAGCTTTTTCAGTTTTTGAAGCGTGAAAATGCATATGCAAACTCTCATGATAAAAAGATTTGTGGTCTTATGCATACCTTATTACCTCTTGGGAGTTAGCTACATTTTGGGGTTATCCCCATTTTTTCCAAGGATTTTCTTTCATTTTAGCAGGGTGGATTTGAATTAAATTGCAAAAACAAAATAAGCAGCCAACACGTCACTAGACATACAGTGCAGTGCAAAATGTAAATAAAAGACAAAATTGTGAGCTTGATCTTTAGGGTAACTGGGTGCCAAGCTCCCAGGTCTCTGTGTGTTGCTCTCCTAAACGCCCATATACCTAAGTTTACCCAAATCCTTATTCATTTTATTCTTACTGGTGCCAAAATAACTGTTGCCAAAGCATGGAAAAAAACAAAATATTTTTTTTCTGATGTCATTCGGAAAGTCTCGTGTATAATGACTCAAGAGAAACTGGCCAGTATTCTAAATAACACCACCGCAAAATTTGGAAAAATAAGGAAACCATGGGCTAGTTATATTGGAATATCACTTAGTTGAGACGTATCTACATTCTCTCTAGACTCATCTTTTTGGAGCTAGGCATGTACTCTCTGCTCTTCCTATTTCTCGCTTTCCTTTCTTCCTTTTACCTTTTTTTTTTCTATTAGTACTCTTTTATAAGTCTCCCGGAGACGTGTTTAAGGATCCTATTTACAGGTTTATCCTTTAGTTTTATTATATTTATAAGCAATATTTTTGGAGAATTACAGATGAGTTATTTTGGATATTTTTCTGTTACTTAATAGAGTCTAAAAAGACTATAATTTAAGTTCATGTGGGGGATTGGAGGTCCTCTCTTCGGGCACAGCTTGATCCCTATAGGGATGCCGTGGAGAGATAGGGATATCCGTTCCTCATATGGCTAGCATTTCAGGGGTCTCTTAGGCATGGTCTAGCCTCTTATTTAATGCTTAAGCTACCCTAACCAATATTCTTGTATCTCCGATGTTATTTTTTCTTTCCTTTTTTTTTTATTTTTACCTGTTCTTCCGTTTATATTAGTTTATTAGTTGTTGATTATCCTTTCTTTTTTGTTATATTTATCCAGGAGGTATCTTGATTACACTAAGATGTATTGTGATTTATTGTCTTTATATTCTTATTTCTTGAAAATAAAATACTTTGAAAGTAAAAGACAAATTGTGGCACTAAGCGAGCAAGTGAATAACGTATGAACCTGATAAGGTAAAATGGGCAGTGCAAAATTTATTTGTGAACCAAAACATAAAGTCCTAAATAATGCACATCTGCAGAAAGTCCATTAGAGTTCAGAATAAAATGAAAGGGTCTTCCCTTGGATAATCGGGAATGAATCTTAAAAATACAGTCAAAATGGTAAACCAGATTACTAGATTCAATGGACAAACGTACCGTATAGCACGTATGTCAAACAGGTACTCTTGAGAGAATGACCTCAAACAGGAACTCCCACCACTGAAAAAACGGTAAGAAGGGTTCCGCGCAATGTTGAATGTAGACTGTTGGGTATCCATGATGGACTCCAAAACATGTGATGAATCACATCAAATGGTGTGCACGAAAAACAAATGATCCGCACATAGTGTGATATTGTTTGACGTTTAATGGTAAAAAATTATGATTTAAAATCAAATTGATTTAAATCAAGCCTTTTTACTAGTGATTTAAATCAACTTACTTAAAAACCTAATAGGTGACACTTTAAATTGTTTTACAGGTTACTATTTTCGAGTTACAGAGGAGGTCTAGTGCTAGAATTGTTGCAAACGCTCTAACACATGCGACGATACCTCACATGTGGGGTTTGAACGGCGTTTACATATGTGGGCGGGACTTGCATGCGTGTTCGTTTCTGAGTGTGAGCTACCGGGGACAGAGGCGTTTAAAAAATAAAAATAAATGTTTTATTTTTATTTTGCTTAATTTTTTTATTTTTACACTTTTTTTACAATTATTTTTTTTGATCACTTTTATTCCTATTACAAGGAATATAAACATTCCTTGTAATAAGAATTACTGCGACAGGTCCTCTTTATGGAGAGATGTGGGGTCAATAAGACCACACATCTCTCCTCCAGGCTTACAAGCATTAGATCGTGAAAAAAATTCACCGATCTAATGCCGACAGCTGCGATTGCGGCTTTGTTTACTTCCGGGTACCGGGCATGACGTCATAAGGTCACGCCCGGACCACCGACGGTCATAGAGATGTCAGCGCCAGCCAATTCACTCTCCCGCCCCCGATTGCACGGGAGAGCCCGGAGAAGCACCGGATGGGGGGCAGGAGGGGGGATGTCCACTCCATCTGCCTATAAGAACGATCAAGCAGTGGAACTGCTGCTTTGATCCTTCTTATGCAGAGAATCGGCGGCTGAAGACGGTGATATCTGAATGATGCCTGTAGCTGCAGGCATCATTCAGATATCACCGCACAAAGTCGAGGACGTCCTCAGTCGTCAAGTGGTTAAATAGCAAATGTTAAATCTGTCCCGCAGTGGCTCCTTCTCTGACTGACGCGCTGTTGACTCACCGACAGTCCCATTCACTTTAAGGTGAGGGATGTGGCTGCAGCAGGCGAGTGGATGCCCACTAACAGTCGCTGCCATGATGGATCTGAAATGACAGGTGCTCTTTAGATGCAAGGACTTATTCTTGCTGGTAGTTAGAATCTTTAATATTCACAAACAAAATTATTTAGAATAATAAGTTATTAGGTTAGTAAAACAGTGTTATCAGAACCGATTCAATCATACAGTTTGTAGTGTACATAAATTTCCAAAACAATCGGATAAAGGAATATTCCTGAACTTTGTTTTATCTCATGGTTACTGTGAAATTGTGTGAATGCATCAATGCGGTGCATGTTATAGAGCCTTATGCTACATAAATAATCTTAATTTCATGCTAAATAAAATAAACTATTAAGCCATGTACACACGATCGGTTTGTCCGATGAAAACAGACTGTGTAATGACTTTGAAAACCTTACCTTCCAGTCCATATCAAACTGTTTGGGATGGATTAATGTTTTAAATTAAAAACCTTTATTTGTTGAGTCAAGAGCAGAGTATCCCGTGTGTAGGAACAGTCCCAGACTTGGCATCATTTACATATTCCAACAAATCCTCTTCTATTTTAGCTTAAGATGCTTCCGTCAACAGACTTCCCATCCCTCTACTGCAAATGTATTCCTTTTAACTCGACAAGGCTTTTCTAATCTCCTTCATTTTCCATTGGGAGAGATTTTATTTTGCAGGATTATGATTCTGACCTCTGGAGATGGAGGAGAACCGAACAATAAGATTACAATAATGGAATAAGAAAACAATACATTTGTTCTATAAATCGTTTCATCCAATGGAGGCACACATTATTCTTCAGCAATATGTCTTTGTACATGCATACATAGTACTATTACATTACATCTAAACATTTAGGGTCTTCCAGCAGGCAGTTCTCATATCAGGAGAGTGAAACCATTTATAAGCACCAGCACTCCCTATGTATAATTGTAAACCAGATATCAGGACGGCTACATTGGAGACTCATTTATCTGATGTTTTCCTTAATAACATCCAAACTCAAGGAGTGCTAGCAGCTGAATTAGGCTTTTACCAGTCATATTGATCGGAACCAGATCACCCTGGGAGATAATACATTGCTTTCTTACTACAGCACTATTAAAAGTTGAAAGACTTCAGAAAGAAAGAAATCCATTTAGAAATGAACATGATGGATCCCTTCACAACACATCACACACGGGAAGTAACTTTGTATTACTTAAAAATTCTGCAATCAATTTCCTAGCCTGTGTAACAGCACAGGTGTAAGATAGGCTCTGAAAAATGTCTGTTGGACTTACAGAAAGGTTTCGTTATACCAATAGTTGAAGACTAAAGGGGTCCTGTATTGGGACACCTGTCTTTACACGCACATGAAATTTAATGGCATCCCAGTCTTATGCTGGCCATACACTATACAAAAAAATCGGCAGAACCCATTTTCGAAAAACGAACATTCGACTGTAAGCGCAAGCGATAGTGCCATCATGTAAAGACCGATAAATCATTCAGTGGACATAAATAAATACATTTATTTTTTCGTTTTTTTACATATACCTAGTGCAGACAGTTCGGACAGGAAACACATTAACCTTTCAATTTATCGTTAGTTCGGCTCAAAAACGTCCCAACGATTATTGATTTTGTGCCCATTAACTGTCTGAAAAACGAAACAGAGTCTAAATGACCGAATTTCGACTGATTTTTCATATAGTGTATGGTCAGCATAGGTCTGTAGGGTTTAATATGGAGTTGGCTCACCCTTTGCAGCTACAACAACTTAAACTCTTCTGGGGAGGTTGTCCACAAGGTTTAGGAGAGTGTCTATGGGAATGTTTGATCATTCTTCCAGAAGCATATTTGTCAGGTCAGACAGTGATGTTGCACAATAAGGCCTGGCTCACAATCGCGACTCTAATTCCTCCCAAAGGTGTTCTATCTGGTTGGGGTTCAGGCCAGTCATCTTCCTCTACCCCAAACTCACTCATCTATGTCATCTATGTCTTTATGGACCTTATAAACACACTCCTAAACCTTGTGGACAGCCTACCCAGAAGAGTTGAATCTGTTATAGCTGAAAAAGGGTGAACCAACTCAATATTGAACCCTACGGACTAAGACTAGGATGCCATTAACCACTTAAGGACCCCTTCACGCCAATATATGTCGGCAGAATGGCACATCAACGTACCTGTACGTTGCCCTTTAAGCCCAGCCGTGGGGTCGCGGGCACGTGCATGTGACCCGGTCCGAAACTCCGTGGCCGTGGGACCCGCTCGGCGCTGGAGTCCCGCGAACGGTCCCCGGAGCTGAAGAACGGGGAGAGCCATGTGTAAACACAGCTTCCCCATTCTTCACTGTGGCGCCGTCATCGATTGTGTATCCCTATAAAAGGGATCACGCTATCAATGACGTCACACCTACAGCCACACCCCCCCTAGAGTTAGCAACACATATTAGGTCACACATAACCACAAGGGGGCGCTGAAGGGGTTAACTCCCAAACTGCAATTGTCATTTTCACAGTAAACAATGCATTTTTAATGCATTTTTTGCCGTGAAAATGACAATGGTCCCAAAAATGTTTCAAAATTGTCCGAAGTGTCCGCCATAATGTCGCAGTCATGAAAAAAAAATCACTGATTGCCACCATTAGTAGTAAAAAAATAAAAATAAATTAATAAAAATGCAATAAAACTATCCCCTATTTTGTAAACGCTATAAATTTTGCACATTATTTTTTACCAAAAATAGGTAGAAGAATACGTATCGGCCTAAACTGGGGAAAAAAAAATGTTTTATTTATATTTGGGGGATATTTTTGTTCAAAATGGTCGCTCTATTTTTGTATATTAATTGCAAAAAAATAAAAACCACAGAGGTGATCAAATACCACCAAAAGAAAGCTCTATTTGTGGGAAAAAAGGACGCCAATTTTGTTTGGGAGCTACATCGCACGACCGTGCAATTGTCAGTTAAAGCGACGCAGTGCCGAATTGCAAAAACTGTCCAGGTTCGTTAGCTGCCTAAAGGTCTGGATCTTAAGTGGTTAAAGGTAATGTGCGTGTAAAGGCAGGTGTCACAATAGTTTTTTAAAATACTGCCATGTAATCCAGGTGCATAGACATTAAGGCTCACACTGCTGCAATGCAACTTTGATCCTACTTTCGGTGCAATTATGTAGTGCTACTTGGATGCAACTCTGATAAGGTTTGTATATGTTCTATAGGGCCAAAATTTTACTGGAATCACAACAAAGTAGTACAGGAACCTTTTCCAAAATCGCTCTGTGCTGAGTCACATTGATGTGAACAGACACCATTGAAACCAATGTGAATGCCATTGTCATGGGATTCTGTGCGACTCAAGTTGCATTTGAAATTGCACTAGTGTTGACCAGGCCTGAAGCTGAGCTCCATAATGAGCAAATATTGTCTAAATATATCAGGCATGTGTACTGATACTCACACTCTTGTGTGATTGGTGTACCTCTTGCAGTGCTTCAGTGTGAAACTTTTTCTTTGTTCAGGAGCTTTCTGTAATAAAGACCGGTCACTGCTGCTCTCTCTCTTTTGTGCAGGATGACTGGTCTCGTCTCCACCCCCTTCTGTAGTTAATGCTGGCAGCCTGTAGTGGGTGAGCCTATTGTGTCCCCTCACAGCTCTGCTCTGGCAATGTACAGACCAGTGAGGTACGTCAATGGCCTAAACCTATGTAGCGGTACCCCCATAGTAGCTGCTGTATGTAGTGGTCCGTCTGTCACCCTGCCCAGCAGGAAACACAATTGTGCACTCGCTCAGAGACAAGAAAGCAGTCCTTGCACTTGTTTTTTTATGTTTTATTGGGGGGAGATTAAACTTGGATGGGGATGGGAACTTATGAGATGCTAAAGGTGATCAAATGTCAAAGTTCTACTATATACATTGCAGTATATACAAACTCCTTCTCTCCTCCTGCAGATCACTTCCTTTCTTTCAGAGTATTACTCCTCCAGCACATTGCTTTCTTTTTTTTTTTACAACCCCTTTAAGTTGATCATACATGTTTTTTTTTAATAAACAACAACATCCACTCACATGGAGAACAGGTAAGTTGCATTTGAATCCGGTTGCTGGGCTGAAGAGATGAAAGTGGGACTGCAAGTCACAGCAAGTCCTGTAAAGCTGGCACCACATCAGGTCCGCGCAGGATGGAGTGGGATGGCTAAGCACAGCATGGTTTTCTTCAGTGATCCAGGCTTGGACATATCTTAGTCTATCAGGAAAAGTCCATCTGATAAGAATATGGGTTCCAGGTAAAAGGTGTAGTGGAGGGGGACAAGTGTCAGTGGTTATGGCAAGCCTCGCTGTGGCTTCGGTGTGCACTCTGTCTCTGTAGATTAGAAAGTAAACACTGGATAGAGGTGACTTGCAGTCCCACTTTCATCCCTTCAGCCCAGCAACTGGATTCGAATGCAACTTACCTGTTCTCCATGTGAGTGGATATACTCAGAGGCGCCCCTTTTCTTGTTTCTAACCTTCACAAGATCCTTAAAGAACAGAAACATCCTCATAAGGTCATTTAAAAAAAAAAAAGCTGTGTCCACTACAGTGACAGCTCACTTAAGGCGTAACTTCACCCAAAACCGGAGGGGGTGGGGGTTAGAGCAGGTACCTGGTTTTGACAGGTCCCTGTTCCCACTTTGGCTCCCTGTCCACAGCTCTCTGGGTCCTATCACAGGTCGCAGAAGATTGTGGTACCATTGAGATAACGCAGTGCGCCTCACACATGTGCAGCCAGCTGTGAACCCACAAGTAGTCACAGCTGGCTGCCCACAGTTAAAATGCCGATGCACGAAAATCAGTGAAGAAACAGGTTCAGGTAAGCACAGCGCTGGATCGTGGGACAGGTGAATGTCTGTTTATTAAAAGTCAGCAGCTATAGTTTTTGTAGCTGCTGACTTAATTTTCACACACGACTAAAGCTGCTCTTTAAGGAACCCTTCCTCAATAGAATATTGACGAGAAAAGCTTTTGGGAGGGGAGAACATTTTCTTTTTAAAGGTAAGGCCAGTCATCTTACAAATCTGTCTCTACGAGTACAGGAAAGATCTTATTGGGTTTTGGCATTTTAAAGGAACCATAGCTAAGGACTCTAGAGCAGGGATATGCAATTAGCGGACCTCCAGCTGTTGCAAAACTACAAGTCCCATCATGCCTCTGCCACTGGGTGTCATGCTTGTGGCTGTCAGAGTCTTGCTATGCCTCATGGGACGTGTAGTTCTGCAACAGCTGGAGGTCCACTAATTGCATATCTCTGTTCTAGAGCATTGGTTTCTTTAGGAAATGGCAATGGTGTACCGTCATTAAGGATTTTTTTTCCATTCATAATTTTTACTAGCACCAGTTTTAGTTTACAACACTTAGAACAAAAACAACTAAATACATATT
Source organism: Rana kukunoris (assembly GCA_029574335.1). Classification (NCBI taxonomy): domain Eukaryota; kingdom Metazoa; phylum Chordata; class Amphibia; order Anura; family Ranidae; genus Rana; species Rana kukunoris. Next base: position 133,469,465 of record CM056053.1, read on the forward strand.
AAAAACAAACACAAAACAGTAAAGAAACCAAGAGGCCAACACACATACACACTGCCTATATTTCTCTAAATTACCATACATTGACACAATTATTCATGTAAATAACCCATCCCTTTCCCCCCTTCTCCTCTCCCCCCACTTTATCTACCTCATCCTATATCAATCCCTCGGGAAGAAATCCCCCCTGCAATAAAACCAACAGTCATATATATATATATATATATATATATATAGGTACGCCTATCTATACAGTCCATTTATATCCTAAACGTATCCCTTTACTCTTCCTTTGTCTTTTTTCCCCCTTTCTTCTTCCTCTTTTTACCACCTCTCTCTTACCTCTGCCTTTCTCTCCTCCTACCTTTTATTTAGTCCCCCTTATTCCACCCTCCTTCACTTATCCTTCCCCACATTTTCTATAATTTGAAAAAGAACCATCCACCCCCTGGAGTTCCATCTGTTGATATTATAAAAAGGAGTCATCCTGGGCATGTCCAGCCAAAAATCCCATATTTTATGAAACTTTTTTATTGACCTCTTATTTGGACAAACCTGACTATCTTTTAATATAGTTTCATTAACCTGTAAGCACTATTCCTCGTATGTTGGCACATTCAAAGACATCCATTTTTATATGATTAGCTTATAAACATCTTGTTAATTGCTATCCTAATTGTTGGTGTGTATGTTTATTTTTCTAGGCACCCCAGTAAATTTATTTTAGGATCTCTTTGTATTTGATATGCCCGGTTAATAGTATCAATTATTTTTTGCTAGTACCTAAACAATTTGGGACATTTCCATGGCATATGTATTAGGTCAGTTGAGGTTCTCCTGCAGCAAGGACAATCAGATGTATCTCATCTACCCCAGTAATACAATTTAACGGGGGTCCTTTACACCCTATGGATTATATATAATTGTGTTAGAATTTGCTGGGGTGAAACTGATACTGATTGTACTTCCAATATATTTTGCCATTGTTCATCTGTTAGATCTTCTAGGTCCTTTTCCCATCCCCATCTAGCTTGACAGGTAGACTCTCTCTGGAGTTGGCCAATTAAATGGCAATATATTTTAGAGATGATGCCCTTTATCAATTAGTATCTTTGCAATTAAGTCTATTAATGACATATTTTGAACTTTTAAATTCTTTCCTTTAAATTGGATCTGTAGAGCATGTCTTTTTTTTACCACTTCAGACTCCACCAACCAACACAAGACTTGCTCACATATTATTTGCTTATAGTGTCTCTGCTATGGTTTTGCATCATTTGTGGTTTTCCTTTTTTCCCCCTTGTAAAGCATGTCTTAATTGTAAACATAAAAAAAAAAAGGTGTTGGGGGGAGAGGAAATATTATTTTTGTAGTTCTTAATATGTTTTTTGAACCCTATCAGAGTATAATTGGTCAATATATTGAATCCCTGATCCTTTCCATGCCCCAAATCCTTCTAGTTTATTTATCTCCTTATACTTTATATTCTGCCATAGAGGACTATAAACTGAGATGTCTATATATTGCATTTCCTGCCATACTCTGTTCATCAACACCAAGGTGGGTCTTTGTAAAGCATTTCCAATGGATCCAGATTCCAATTGAGCTATTAAATGATTACAAGAGGGTTGAGTCAAAAGTATCGATTGAATTGGGTCCATCCTGTCTACATTGTTCCATCCCACCATCTGCTGCAGTTGAGAAGCATTAAAATATTATTTTTTTTGCATTTGGCACAGCGAGTCCCCCCCTTATCTTTCGAAGTTGTAATGTAGAAAGCTTAATTCTAGGAACTTTACCCTTCCATAATAGGATATGGAACAGGGATTTTTTTTTTTAACCATTTAAGAGGAATCCACATAGGAGAATATAAATTAACTGAGGGCCCCAGAACATTATAACCAAATTTGCACATCTCACCAGCGATAAAAGGTAATTTAGTCTATATTCTACTCTTCACCTTAAATTTATCTAAAAGTTGTGTCAAATTTTGATTCAAATATTCCTCGGTTTTAAAGGAAACCCAAATACCTAGATACTTAGCTATTCTAATCTGATTTACATTCTGTGGTAGGATTGGAGACATCTCATCTAGTGGGATCAATACAGATTCATGCTGAAACCCGAGAGGGAGCCAAAGGTCTCTATCAGGGTTATAGCAGAAACTAGTGATTCATCGGTATCTCCCAGAAACAGCAGAGCATCGTCTGCATACAAAGTTTATCTTCTTTTAAGGATTTTAATAGTATCCTAACCTCTACTGGAGCAATTTGTTTTTTTTTTTTGCAAAGAATAAAATATACATTTATTTTGGCTAGTATATTATTTAAACCCCCCAAACATTTTATATTTTCAACCAGCAAAGGCCCTGTAAAAAAAAATGTGGCAGTTGAATTTTTATGTTGCACAATATTATATGTGTATATTATGAAAATCAAATCAAAAACATAAAAAAAATGCAGCTTACAATTTCTTACGTTATCTCTGTATTAGTTTTCTTTTTTAAACTTTTTTTCTATAAGCTCTCCAGCAGAATGTATCAGATAAAGGGATTGGACAGACCATCTGCTGCTGACAGGGGTGATTACAATGATCAGCTTTTATTTATGTTATCCCAAAAGGAAAAACTGTTGCTGTAACTGCTTATAAAATGTGAGCTGGGGTTTGGTTTTGATTTGTTAATGTGTCTAAATATACTAGCACATTTAACACTCCCCTCTCTGACTGACAATTCTGCTGTCCAAAAGGTGCCCCCTGTGCTCCATCATCCAGAGGGGGGAAACTACAACTAAAATACAAGAGGTATGTTACCGGCCACATCACCAGGTTAAAAACAGGAGGGGGGGGAGCCTAAAAAAGGAAAACTAATATGTAATGATTGATAAGCTGCATTATATTCTTTTTGGGTTGAAGACCATTTACAGTGAATTCTAGTGCACACAAACACAATATAATACCCACTTATTTGGTCAAATATAAAAGATGGGGTGTGTTAAGTAAATAGATACCAAAACATGTTAAGCCCTAAAACTGTGCACACTTGCAAAACCTAAAAATTATCCATAAGCGAAACTTTAAAAGCCTCTACAGGGAGCTGTGGTGGCTCAACGTGATTGGCACTGCGCTGACAAGCCATTCACCTCTGCAGCCAAGGGTTCGGATCCCGGTCTCGGCTACATGTGAATTGAGTTTGGTGGTCTCAGCCCGGCTCCCGGTGGGTGTGCTATGCAAGGTACGCCTGTGCTTAGTACGCCCACCCCCCCCCCCCCACAAAAACCACCACACTTGCACGCACACGAAATTGGTTTAAAACACATGCACTTTGGCCATGCGGTCTCCTAAAATAAAGAGAGGCGAAGGACCTACGGGGCTGGCTGGGTGGGCTAGGCTCCCTCATAGGGGGAGTCCCTCTGCCCCATTGGGGTCCCGTTGGGCCCCAGTTGGGCTCCCAAGAGGAGCAGGTAGGGTGGGGTGAGTGGGAGGCCCCCCTTCACACCCACCATTGCCACCAGGGGCATGGAGAAGGATGGCGATTGCCTCCGGGGGGAGGGTCTGCCTACCCCCAACTCCTGCAGTCCGGCTCCTCTCTCTCGAGTTCACGCACAAAAATACACTTAAAAAAAAAAAAAGGAGCCTCTACAGGTCATTGGTTTAGAGTCCACAGCGAATGAGGGCCCTACATACTTGTGCACACTACGTTTGCATATGTCAGGGTCGGTTTCCAATGTTTTCTATGTCCTCCAGTCCAACCGAATGGCTATTTTACACAGAGCATTTCAGCATAGCTTCAGACATCTCTGTGCCTGGAAATTATCAGAACTGAGTGCTTCAGAGTTCACTGATAACATGATGTTCCTTAACCACTTGACCACTGGGCACTTAAACCCCCTTAATAACCAGACCAATTTTCAGCTTTCGGTGCTCTCACAGTTTGAATGACAATAACTCAGTCATACAACACTAACCAAATGAAATTTGTGTCCTTTTTTTCCCACAAATAGAGCTTTCTTTTAGTGGTATTTGATCACCTCTGCGGTTTTTATTTTTTTTGCTATAAATGAAAAAAGAACAAAATTTTGCAAAAAATAATAATTTTTCTTCATTTCTATTATAAAATTTTGCAGAAAAGTTATTTTTCTTCATAAATTTGGCCTAAAATGTATACTGCTACATATCTTTGGTAAAAAAGTCTGGGTGAAAGTTATGGGGTCTACAAGCTATGGCAATGTTTCTCAACTCCAGTCCTCAAGGCGCCCCAACAGGTCATGTTTTCAGGCTTTCCATTATTTTGCACAGGTGATTTGATCAGTTTCACTGCCTTAGTAATTACCTCAGCCGTTTTATCTGAGGGAAATCCTGAAAACCTGACGTGTTGGGGCGCCTTGAGGACTGGAGTTGAGAAACACTGAGCTATGGTACCAATTACTGAAAATTGATAAATTTCATCACATAGTTACATAGTTAGTCAGGTTGAAAAAAGACACAAGTCCATCCAGTTCAACCATAAAAAAAATAAACAAACAAACAAAATAAAACACAGTACATCCCATACACCCAACTCCATACCCACAGTTGATCCAGAGGAAGGCAAAAAACCCCAGCAGAGCGATGATCCAATTTGCTGCTGGAGGGGAAAAAATTCCTTCCTGATCCCCCGAGAGGCAATCGGATTTACCCTGGATCAACTTTACCTACAAAACTTAGTACTCCGTTATATTATGTGCATTTAGGAAAGAATCCAGGCCTCTCTTAAAGCAATCTACTGAGCTGGCCAGAACCACCTCCGCAGGGAGTCTGTTCCACATTTTCACAGCTCTTACTGTGAAGAAATCTTTCCGTATTTGGAGGTGAAATCTCTTTTCCTCCAGACGTAAAGAGTGCCCCCGTGTCCTCAGTGTTGACCTTAAAGTGAATAACTCAACACCAAGTTCACTATATGGACCTATTATATATTTGTACATGTTGATCATATCCCCCCTTATTCTCCTCTTCCCAAGAGTGAATAAATTCAGTTCCTCCAATCTTTCCTCAAAGCTTAGCTCCTCCATGCCTCTTATCAGTTTAGTTGCCCTCCCTTCTCTGCACTTTCTCCAGTTCTCCGATATCCTTTTTGAGACCTGGTGCACAAAACTGGACTGCATATTCCAGATGAGGTCTTACTAATGATTTGTACAGGGGCAAAATTATAGCTCTATCTCTGGAGTCCATACCTATCTTAATACAAGAAAGGACTTTGCTCGCTTTGGAAACCGCAGCTTGGCATTGCATGCCATTATTGAGCTTATGATCAACTAAAAACCCCAGATCCTTCTCCACTACAGATCCCCCCAGTTGAACTCTCCCTAGCATGTATGATGCATGCATATTCTTAGCCCCTAAGTGCATAACTTTACATTTATCAACATTAAACCTCATCTGCCACTTAGTCGCCCACTTAGACAGAGCATTAAGGTCGGCTTGTAAATTGGAGACATCCTGCAAAGACGTTATTCCACTGCATAGCTTGGTGTCATCTGCAAAAACAGAAATGTTACTTTGGATCTCAGACCTAATATCATTTATAAATATATTGAAAAGTAAGGGACCCAACACCGAACCTTGGGGTACACCACTGATAACCTTGGACCATTCAGAGTATGAATCATTAACCACAACTCTCTGAATTCTGTCTTTCAGCCAGTTTTCTATCCATTTACAAACCGATATATCTAATCCTGTAGACCTTACCTTACACATGAGCCGTGTGTGGGGAACTGTATCGAACGCTTTTTCAAAATCCAAGTATACCACCTCCATTGCCACGCCTCTGTCCAGGGTTTTACTTACCTCTTCATAAAAGGAAATCAGGTTTGTCTGACAACTTCTGTCCTTCATGAATCCATGCTGTCTGCTGCTTAAATTGTTTTTTTTCCAGCAAGAACTCATCCATGTGGTCTTTTATTAACCGCTTGCCGACCAGCCGCCGCAGTTATACGGCGGCAGGTCGGCACGGGTGCGCGAGAGCCCGTAGCTCTACGTCGCGCCTTTCGCGGCCACTAGGGGGCGCGTGCGCGCCGCCGGCGGCCCGCGCGCGCGCCCCCCGCTCGCCCCCGAGTCCCGTGCGTGTGCCCGGCGGGCGCGATCGCCGCCGGGCACACGCGATCGCTCGTTACAGAGCGGGGAACGGGAGCTGTGTGTGAAAACACACAGCGCTCGTTCCTGTCAGCGGGGGAAACGCTGATTTTCTGTTCATACAATGTATGAACAGAAGATCAGTGATTCCCCTAGTGAGTCCACCCCCCCCCCCCATACAGTTAGAACACACTAGGAACACACTTAACCCCTTCCCTGCCCCCTAGTGTTAACCCCTTCACTGCCAATGGCATTTTTATAGTAATCCAATGCATTTTTATAGCATTGATCGCTAAAAAAATGCCAATGGTCCCAAAAATGTGTCAAAAGTGTCCGAAGTGCCCGCCATAATATCGCAGTACCGAAAAAAAAACGCTGATCGCCGCCATTACTAGTAAAAAAAAAATAATAATAAAAATGCCATAAAACTACCCCCTATTTTGTAAACGCTATAACTTTTGCGCAAACCAATCAATAAACGCTAATTGCGATTTTTTTTTTACGAAAAATATGTAGAAGAATACGTATCGGCCTAAACTGAGGGAAAAATATTTTTTTTTAATATATTTTTGGGGATATTTATTATAGAAAAATGTAAAAAATATTGCATTTTTTTCAAAATAGTCGCTCTGTTTTTGTTTATAGCGCAAAAAATAAAAACCGCAGAGATGATCAAATACCACCAAAAGAAAGCTCTATTTGTGGGAAAAAAAGGACGCCAATTTTGTTTGGGAGCCACGTCGCACGACCGCGCAATTGTCAGTTAAAGCGACGCAGCGCCGAATCTCAAAAAGTGCTCTGGTCTTTGGACAGCAATATGGTCCGGGGCTGAAGTGGTTAAACGTTCCAGTATCTTCCCAACTATAGAAGTTAAACTAACAGGTCTATAGTTACTTGGTAAAGACTTTGTTCCCTTTTTAAATATGGGCACCACATTGGCTTTATGCCAATCCAGTGGTACTATTCCTGCCATTAATGAGTCCCTAAATATTAGATACAGTGGCTTTGAAATTTCAGAGCTCAATTCTTTTAGGATCCGTGGGTGGATGCCATCTGGTCCAGGTGCTTTATCCACCTTTATTCTGTCTAAATATTTCTGGACCATATCACTTTTGAGCCATTGTGGATTTGGGGCTGTGTCACTCCCACCCCCATTATGGACATGAGCCCCCCCCATTCTCCATTGTATACACAGAGCTGAAGAAAGCATTTAATAAATTTGCCTTCTCTATGTCCTCAGTCACCCAGTCTAGATTATTTTGTAAAGGGCCTACATGCTCAGATTTGACCTGTTTACTATTAATATATTTAAAGAATTTTTTGGGGTTTGTCTTACTATCTTTTGCAATATGTCGTTCATTTTGAATTTTTGCATCCTTGATTTCCTTTTTACATATTCTATTATATTCTTTGTAACATTTAAACGACACTAGTGTTCCTTCATTTTTATATTTTTTAAAAGCGATTTTCTTATTGTTTATAGCTTTTTTAACTTTGACCGTGAGCCACATAGGTTTTATCTTTAGCCCTTTAAACTTATTGCCCATGGGAATATACTTTGCAGTGAGGTTCCAAAGAGTCTTTTTGAAGAATTCCCATTTCTGTTCTGTGTTCATCTGTGCCAATATTCCCTCCCAGTCCAAGCCCTGGAGAGCAGTCCTCATGCTTTGAAAATTTGCTCTCTTGAAATTAAGTGTTTTTATCTTTCCTGTATGTATTTCTTGCTTATAGTTTACATTAAACGAAATCATGTTATGATCACTGCTACCCAGGTGCTCCTTTATCTGAACATTAGTAATAAGCTCTGCATGGTTTGAGAATACCAGGTCCAACAGAGCATCATTCCTAGTTGGGGCCTCAATAAACTGGACCATAAAATTGTCCTGCAATAGGTTTTTAATTTTTTGTAATTTACTGTCCCAGAAATTCCATTATTCCAGTCAATTTCTGGGTAGTTAAAATCCCCCATTATTATCACCGTCCCAGCCCTTGCAATCTGTGTAAGGAGTCTCCACCTCCTCATTAACATTGGGTGGTCTATAACAAACTCCAATGATTAACTTTGAACTACGCACATAATGCTTCAACTTCATCACACTCTCCATCAACCAGGTCCTCTTTCACGCTTGCTTTGAGGTCACTTCTCACATAGAGACAGACCCCTCCACCTTTCCTTTTTACCCTGTCTTTCTGAAAGAGAGCACAGCCAGGAATATTAATAGCCCAGTCATGTGAGGATTGAAGCCAAGTTTCAGCAATACTGATTACATCATAGCTCTGCTCATGCACCAGAGCTTCCAACTCACCTGTTTTGCTTGGAAGGCTTCTGGCATTGGTGAACAAACACTTACATGTATTGTTACATTTTTTGCTGGTGTTTTTCATATGATTTTTAGTAGTGCAAATGGCACTATAATTTCCAATGGCTGTTTGCAACATGGGAACTTTCTTGTCACCTGCCATAACCCCACCTCCATCTATCCCCATTCCACTCTCCATTAATGTCTGACCCCTAACTGACCTGTGTGCCCGATGTAATTCAAGTTCACCCTCCCCCTCAAGTCTAGTTTAAATACTCCTCCAGCATTCCCCTAAACCTCTCCCCCAGCACAGCAGACCCCCTTCCATTCAAGTGCAAACCATCTTTAGCATATAGGTTGCACCCCAATGAAAAGTCATCCCAGTGCTCTAGAAACCCAAATCCCTCCTTCCTACACCAGGTCTTTAGCCATGCATTCAGCTCTCTAATCTCCCCCTGCCTTTCCTGTGTTGCGCATGGCACAGGCAATATTTCAGAGAATATCACCTTGGAGGTCCTTCACTTCATCTTGCAGCCTAGTTCTTTAAATTGATTCTTAAGGAGCCTCCACCTTCCATGTATACTGTCATTGGTTCCAACATGGACCAAGACAGCTGGGTCATGCCCAGCCCCTCCCAGTAATTTATCCACCCGGTCCACCACATGCCGAACCCTGGCACCAGGGAGACAGAAAACCATTCGGTTGAGGCGATCCTGGCGACAAATTATTCTATCAGTCCTTCTGATTATAAAATCCCCTATTACCACCAACTGTCTAGGCCTACCTGCACTCCCCTCACCACTTCTACTAGATGGGTTGCTCTCCCGGCTGTTAGGGGTAGCAGTAACATCCAGGGCTGCCACCTCTGTGTTAGCCACCTCCACATCTTCACCCAACTTGGCAAATTTGTTTTGATGCACAAATACAGGATTGGCCTTCCTTGTCTGCAAGCCCCTTCCACTCCCTCTAACTACATTAACCCATCTTCCTATCTGATAATCCTGACTTGCCCCTCCACCCTCCACATCAACCCTACTGACCACCTACTCAGCGAGCAGAGGACCCCTTTCAAGGTTGTCCTTTCTGCCCAGTGTTGCAACTTGCTCCTCCAGATCTCTAATGCAAGCATCCAGAAGGGCAACCTGCTCACATCTGTCACAGCGGTATCCATCCTGGAGCTGTTGCACCAATTTTGCATACATGTGACACACTGTGCACTGAGCAAAACCTTCAACCCTGCTAGCACACATTTCCCAGTTACAATATAATTACTTGTAGGAAGCTTAAGATGTTACTTACAGTTTAGAAGACTCCTGTCTTAACTACTGTTTTCAACTCCTGTTTTTTAACTCTTCCCACTTGTGTTTAAAAATCACACTTCTGTTTAGAAAATCACATGTATGCCAGCACTATCAACTGGGAGCCAGCTCCTTATGGGAGTTTGACCGAGACTTTATACTCACCTGTTTACAATTAAACACTCCCCATTGATTAGCAGAGAAAAAAAAACCTGTTCACCTGATCACAATTAAACACTTTCCTTAGCAGAGAGAAATAAAAACCTGTTTAACCACTTCCCTACGGCCGTACGACTATATGGGGCCGCAGGGTGGTTCTAAATCTCTGGGCTGTCGTGTTTTCACGGCAGCCTCTTTCTGTGTTCCCAGCGCGTGCCCCCGAGCACGCAGCGGGGAACTTTTGTACTGGCCGTGTCCCTTGGACACAGCCAATCACAGATCGCCGCGAACGGCCAATCAGAGTGGTCGTTTGCGATGCGATCTGTGCAGCGAATGAGAGATGATCTCATATGTAAACATATAAGATCATCTCTCATTGCCGGCTCCCACAATGACAGCGTCCTGTCATAGAGAGAGCAGACCGATCTGTGTTCCTAGTACATAGGGACACAGATCGGTCACCCCCTCAGTCACCCCCCCTCCCCCCACAGTTAGAACACTATACAGGATACACATTAACCCCTTCCTCACCCCCTAGTGTTAACCCCTTCCCTGCCAGTCACATTTATACAGTAATTAGTGCATATTTATAGCACTGATTGCAGTATAAATGTGAATGGTGCCAAAAATGTGTCAAAAGTGTCCAATGTGTCCGCCATGATGTCGCAGTCGCAATAAAAATCGCAGATCGCCGCCATTACTAGTAAAAAAAGAAATAATAAAAAATAATAATTCTGTGCCTTATTTTGTAGGCGCTATAACTTTTTGCTTATTGCGATTTTTTTTTTTTTACCAAAAATATGTAGAAGAATACGTATCGGCCTAAACTGATTTTTTTTTTTTAAATTGGGCTATTTTTTATAGCAACAAGTAAAAAATATTGTATTTTTTTTCAAAATTGTCCTTTTTTGTTTATAGCCCAAAAAATAAAAATCGCAGAGGTGACCAAATACCACCAAAAGAAAGCTCTACTTGTGGGGAAAAAAGGACGCCAATTTTGTTTGGGAGCCATATCGCACGACCGCGCAATTGTCAGTTAAAGCGACGCAGTGCCGCAAGCTGAAATTTCACCTGGTCAGGAAGGGGGTTTACATGCCCAGTAAGGAAGTGGTTAAAAAGTGTCAGAGAAACAAATGACACTTGCAAGCAGAAACAGTTAAAAGCAAACTCCTGTTTTTTAACTCTTCCCACTTGTGTTTAAAAATCACACTTCTGTTTAGAAAATCACATGTATGCCAGCACCATCAACTGGGAGCCACCTGATGTATTGACAGCCTCTCTCATTTCTTGAGACCCTAACATGCCAGAAAAGTACAAATACCCCCCAAATGACCCCTTTTTGGAAAGAAGACATTCCAAGGTATTTAGAAAGAGGCCTGGTGAGTTTTTTAAAGTTGTCATTTTTTCCCACAATTCTTTGCAAAATCAAGATTTTTTTTTTTCATCAAATTTTCAAATTATTAGGTTATTTTTCACACACAGCATATGCATACCACAAATTACACCCCAAAACACATTCTGCTATTCCTCCCGAGTATGGCGATACCACATGTGTGAGACTTTTACACAGGGTGGCCACATACAAAGGCCCAACATGCAGGGAGCACCCAGGCCAATTTTGACATTTCTCTCCTACATGTAAAAATCATCATTTATTTGCTAGAAAATTACATAGAACCCCAAAACATTATATAAAGATACCTCACATGTGTGGTTTGAACACCGTTTTCATATGTGGGCGGGACTTGCGTATGCGTTCGCTTCTGCATGCGAGCTCACGGGGACAGGGGCGCTGTATGCCCAGAGTATTGTGGAGTATGCCCAGAGTATTGCCAGAGTATGCCCAGAGTATTGCCGGAGTATGCCCAGAGTATTGCCGGAGTATGCCCAGAGTATTGCCGGAGTATGCCCAGAGTATTGCAGAGTATTGCCCAAGTATTGCAGCAGGAATGGCTGAGCAGGGAGGGAGGGATGGATGGATCTGTGACTACATTTGTCACAGATCCAGCCCGCAGCACTGGCGCTGCCATCCGCTCCCTCCCCTCTCCTCTCACACTGTACCGATCGGTACAGAGAGAGGAACCGGCGTCAGCACATGACGCCGCTTTGTTTACAAGTGGTCGCTCCGTCATTGGACGGAGCGATCACGTGGTAAACCGCCGCTATCAGCGGTGATTTACCGTGATGCGCCGGGTCCTGAGGATGTTACGGATGTTCCTGTGTTCCTGTGTGCGCGCCCCAGGGGGCTCGCGGGAGCGCGATTCTAAGAGGCCGTTAATTAACGGCCACTTAGAATTAAGCAATCGCCCTGTAGCCGTACTTTCGCTATAGGGCGGTTGCAAAGTGGTTAATCTGCTCCAACTCATAGGGTGAGGTGGGGGGTATTAGAGGAATGCTTATTTTGACCCCTTAAATACCAGGATGTTTTTAAATGTACCTTTTGTAGAAATAGGATTATGTTCTTGAGGAATCTCAGCAAATAAATGTTTCTGGTCTAAGCTCTCAGAGGAGGAATCATCCTCATTCCCTGTAGGTGGCATAATAGCTAGCAGTGGATTAAGGCACAGACTCTGGGGGAAAGGCTGAGAGTGTCCCTGCAGTCTGTCCTCCATAAGGGCTTCTAGCCTGCCCATAAAGCCAGACAAGGTGAAAGAAAATTTCTCTGGAGGTAGAAGAAATGGTGCGTACCAGAAGAAGCAGAGGAAGGTAGAAATCTGGACAGAGAGCTACAGCCTTCCGAGGAGCAACTATCCTGCCAAGAGCCATTGGCCGATCCCTGATTTGGTGTCCCTGGAGGGTTACTCACAACAGTCGCTGTGTGTTGTTGGAAGAGTTGGCGTCATCTATGTCAAGCACTCACAGAAACTGGAAAGTTGTGCGGTAGTATTCTGCAGGAGCAGTGCTGAGCCAGTCCTCTGCAGGCCAGTGTGGGAAAGAAAATTATTCATGCATGCGCATTAATGTGGTTCTAAAGATGAATTCTCTGCCTTATGGTATAAAACCTTGAGTGCAGCTCCACACACCTTTTTCTTTAAAATTACCAGAGACCAAATTTTATCCAGCACGGTGCCAGAGAGCAGCTGCGCTCTCCCCCTCACTGAAACCATTAATTACAGATATTAATCACAGCCTGTAAGGAGAGCGAAGATTGCGGCCGAGCCGCATTGTGTGTCAATGGACATACACAGCACAGTGTGCGAGCCCCTATAGAAAGCGGCTTGCACTCGGAGAAGAGGATAAGCTATGCCATCAGTGGGGGACACCAGAAGAGGAGAATCAGAGCTGCCGTTTAAAATCATGGCACAGAGCAGGTAAGTATGACATGTTTATTATTAATATGTAGCTTTAGAATTGCCTTAACGACTTAAGGACCGCCTCCTGCACATATATGGCGGCAGAGTGGCACGGCTGGGCAGATCCACGTACAGGTACTTCCTGTAGAACTACCCAGCCATGGGTCACGGGCACGCTCCTGTGACCCGATCCGAAGCTCCGGGACAGCGGGACTCGCGGACCTGATCGCTGCTGGAGTGCGGCGATCGGTCCCCGGAGCTGAAGAACGGGGAGAGCTGTGTGTAAACACGGCTTCCCCGTGCTTCACTGTGGCGGCAGCATCGATCGTGTCATCCCTTTTATAGGGAGGGGACACGATCGATGACGTCACACCTACAGCCACACCCCCTACAGTTGTAAACACACGCAGGGAACACACAACCCCTACAGCGCCCCCTTGTGGTTAACTCCCAAACTGCAACTGTCATTTCCACAATAGACAATGCAATTTAAATGCATTTTTTGCTGTGAAAATGACAATTGTCCCAAAAATGTGTCAAAATTGTCCGAAGTGTCCGCCATAATGTCGCAGTCATGAAAAAAAAAAATCGCTGATCGCCGCCATTAGTAGTAAATAAAAATGCAATAAAACTATCCCCTATTTTGTAAACACTATACATTTTGGGCAAACCAACCGATAAACGCCTATTGCGATTTTTTTTACCAAAAATAGGTAGAAGAATACTTATCGGCCTAAACTGAGGAAAAAAAATATTTTTTTTATATATTTTTAGGGGATATTTATTATAACAAAGTAAAAAAAACATTGCATTTTTTTCAAAATTGTCACTCTTTTTGTTTATAGCGCAAAAAATTAAAACGCAGAGGTGATCAAATACCACCAAAAGAAAGCTCTATTTGTGGGGAAAAAAGAACGCCAATATTGTTTGGGAGCCACGTTGCACGACCGCGCAATTGTCAGTTAAAGCGACGCAGTGCCAATTTGCAAAAAGGGGCCTGGTCCGGGGCTTAAGTGGTTAAAAGGGTTGTTAAGGCAAATTTTTTTTTATCTTAATACATTCTATGGATTTAAATGCTTACCAGAGCCTCATTTCTATCCAGCAATTTTCATAAGTTCCTCGGCCGTCCGGGACACTCCCTCCTATTTGCGGAGACACAGCAGTGGCGTTATTGGCTCCTGCTGCTCTTAATTTCAGCTAGCCAAAAATTAGAGGGGGCGGGACCGATCTACAGCACCCTGTCTGAATGGACACACAGAGCTACAGCTCTGCTCAGGTGCCTCCATAGCAAGTTGTGGGGAACCTCAACAGGTGGGAGGGGCAGGAGCAGGGAAGAGGGACCTGAGAAGAGGAGGATCCAGGCTGCCCTGTGCAAAATCACTGCACAAAGCAGGTGGGTATAACATGTTTATAAAATATAGTGATATATTGCGCTAACCCAAATAAACCAAAAGGTAAAAAACAAGCCGCCAACACAACAAAATTGGATAATTTGTGGAGAAAAATGAGTGAAAAGTGTAGCGCTAGTAAGGGGGTCACTTGCAAGGTGTCCCCATGTGATATGAGAGATAAGTAATCAAACCATGCCAGTCAGAAAATAATTTTTCTCCTTTTTTGGGGATGTGAAAACATTCACACTCAGAAATGAAAATGTATTAACCTTGGGGTGGTCCCTATGTATGTCCTTGAGACTATTGGATATTCAAAACAATCGGTCCGGGCAGACAATGGTAAAACAATCAATAAGGTAAGTGACAAAATCAGTGATATGTGACTTCCTATAGGTAAATAACAAAAATATGAGCCAACAAATAACACAAAAATATATCAATCATGTGACTTGTGAAAAAAGTCCTGCGACAAGAGAGTGTCTAATGGCACAAAAAGTCCACTGTGGGTAATGCGGGGTCGCTGAACGTGTAAGGATTTTAATCCCAGCATCTAATGGGAGTGACACATACGTCTTCCTTCAAGATCAACTTGGATGCAGTATATAGTTCAAGCAGTACTCTCCACACTTTGCACAAATATAGATGGGTAACCTTACCGGATAAGATGGACCCTCATCTCACCATATGGCGGGGGGTCTTAAGAGCTTTCATAGACCGATTGTCTAATCCGGATAACACCAGGCTTGTGGTCCTAGGTATGAGTGGTTTCCCAGGGTGCATCTGTGTCCACAGGTTGGAATTTCACACTAGGGTAGTGCACAGCAGTAACTCTCAAACGCAAAAAGGACAAAGAAAAAAGAAAAAAAAGGAACAAGGGCTCCTCATAGCGTAAAAAAGTTGAGTTTTAATTAAAAACAGTCCAAAGTCACACACAATGTGATAGGGATCAGACAAAAAGATTTTAAAAAACCACACACGTGTAGAAGCATAACAAGTAAATAAATTTAAAAAATGAAAAAAGGACAAAAGCAGCAATTCTCCCCCTTGATGGAAGGACAAGAGTGTTTCAAAAATGCAGTGGAGATTGGCATAGAATCTGCAACCCGACCGGTTTCGTCTGAAAGAGACTTCAACTGGGGTGTATACGGGTGTTTTCCGAACCTTCTCTGTAGCTTTAAGATAGGCCCTTACGGCCCTGACAATATCCAACGTATGCAGCAACCCCTCTTTTCTAGAGGTGGGTTTTGGAAGAAGGATGGAAGTACCACATCCTGGTTCAGGTGGAAACTGGATATAACCTTTGGTAGAAAGGAAGGATGAGGACGGAACCCCGCCCTATCCTTATGCAAAATGAGATATGGTTCCTTACAAGATAAGGCTGCCAATTCCGATACTCTCCTGGCCGAAACTATGGTGATCAGAAATACCGACTTTCTAGTCAGTAAAATCAAGGTACCTCAGCCAACGGCTCAAGAGGTTGTTTCTGTAGGGATGACAGAACAAGATTTAAGTCCCATGGACAAAGTGGTGACTTGACAGGAGGATTAATACGCAAGACCCCCTGTAAGAAGGTCTTTACCAGCGAGTGGGTGGCCAGCGGCCTCTGAAACCACACTGACAGAGCTGAGATCTGTCCCTTGATTGTGCTTAGTGCCAGGCCTTTATCCACTCCTAGCTGGAGAAAACTTAACACCCTATCAATAGTATATTTGCGGCAATTCCATCTTTTGGATTCACACCAGCCTACGTAGTTCCTCCACACCCTGTAATAAATCACCCTGGAGACCGGCTTTCTAGCCCTAATCAGGGTAGGGATTACCTGCCTAGACAGACCTCTACCCCTGAGAATCAGGGATTCAGCCTCCAGGCCGTCAAATTTAGACGCCGTAATGTAGGGTGGAGGATCGGTCCTTGTGAGAGTAGGTCTGGTTGTAGAGGAAGAGTCCAAGGGTCTCCCACTGCCATCTTCAGGACTAGTGAGTACCAAGTCCTCCGGGACCAAACCGGAGCTACTAAAATGACTGGCTTGTGCTCCACTCTGATCTTGCGCAACAGGCGAGGGAGTAACTGTAGCGGAGGGAATGCATAGAGAAGTTTGAATTGATGCCAAGGGCAAACCAACGCATCGGTTCCGCAGGCCATAGGATCCCTCGTTCGAGACACGAACCTGTCTAGTTTCTTGTTGAACCTGGATGCCATTATATCTACGTCTGGCATTCCCCACCTCTGGCAGATTGTCTGAAAGACCTGGGGATGCAGAGACCACTCCCCTGGCGACAGACTCTGGCGACTTAAGAAGTCTGCCTGCAGGTTGTCCACTCCGGGAATGAATATCGCCGAAATGCAGGGTACATGAACCTCTGCCCACTGAAAAATCACTCTGAGCGGCCCGACTCCTGGTTCCCCCTTGGTGGTTTATATATGCCACCGCTGTGGCATTGTCTGACTGGATTCTCACCGGGGACCCCTGTAATCTGGAGGTCCATGCCAGAAGGGCTAGGCGAGCAGCTCTGATCTCCAAGATATTGATGGGGAGCTGCCTCTCTGCTTTCACCCAAGTTCCCTGGCGAGAGGACCCCTCGAAGACCGCCCCCCCAGCCTGTCAGGCTGGCGTCTGTGGTAACTACCTTCCAGACAACAGGGCTGAAGGATTTTCCCTTTAGAAGATTCTGGGGGTTCAACCACCAGGCCAGGCTTTGTCGGACCCTTGATGATAGCGTCAAAGGGGACTCTAAGGCATGTGCCCTCTTGCCCCAGGCTGCTAGAATGGCTGCCTGTAGGACGCGAGTGTGGATCTGAGCGTATGGTACTGCCTCGAACGTGGCCACTAGCTTGCCTAGTAATCGCATACACAGGCGAATAGTTGGTTTTTTCTTGTTTAGAAACAACTGAACCAGCCCCTTGATAGCTTCGATCTTTACCAGGGGCAGGAACACTCTTTGCTGTTCTGTGTCTAACCTCATGCCGAGGTATTCCAACTGCTTTGTAGGCTGGAACGCTGACTTTCCCCGGTTTAGGACCCAGCTGAATTCTTCGAGGTACCGAACCGTGAGGTTTACTGCCTTTTGCAGACCCGGTCGTGAGTGATCTATGATTAAAAGGTCGTCCAAGTATGCTAGGACTGTGACCCCTTGGATCCTTAAATTGGCCAGAACTGGGGCTAGGATCTTCGTGAATACCCGGGGGGCCGTGGCCAGCCCGAAGGGGAGCGCCCTGAATTGGAAGTGTCGCTGCCCCACCGCGAAGCGTAAAAATCTTTGATGCGACTGAAAGATTGGTACATGAAGGTAAGCATCCTTTATGTCTATGGAGGCCAGAAAATCGTCTTTCTGAAGCGCGGCGGCTGCTGACCGGATGGATTCCATCCGGAAGGAACGAACCTTTAGGTAACCGTCTAACCTCTTTAGGTCCAAGATTGGCCTGACATCGCCATTGGGCTTTAGTATGACAAAGAGATTGGAATAGAAACCTAGCCCTTGCTCTTGGGCTGGCACCTCTATTATTACGTCCTGGTAGAGCAGGTGATCCAAAGCTGCCAGCAATGATGCCTTCCTTGCTGGATCCCTTGGTAGCCTTGATTCTTGAAAATGAGGCGGAGGATACCTTAGAAACTCCAGTCTGTAGCCTGTGGTTACAGATGCCCGGACCCATTTGTCGGGGATCTTGGCTTCCCAAACTTCTGAGAAGAAACAAAGCCTTCCCCCCACCCGCGAGAGTGGGGGCGCCCCTTCATAAGGCAGACTTAGGGGCTGTCTTTGTCGGCTTGCGATACCATGGCCTCTTACCCCCAGGGGCCTGTCCCTGCGATCTACTGTTAACGTTGGATCGTGCAGGCGGCCGTCGATACTGCCTGGAATTTGAGGGCCCCGAGACAGGAAAGAGCTGCCTTTTAAATGTAGGACCCCGGAATGTCTTTTTGACCGGTAAAAGGGGTACTCTTGCCATTTGAAATAGTCTGAATATATTTATCCAGATCCTCTCCGAAGAGTCGTCCTCCATGGAAGGGAAACCCTGCCAGAAGCTTTTAGCATGGGGGCTCCGCCGCCCAGTTCTTCAACCATAAGAGCCTTCTCATGTGCACCAAAAATAGTGATAAACGAGAGGCTTGCTGGATGGAATCTTTTATAGCATCTACAGCAAAACACAGAGCTCTGGGAATGTCAGAAAACTCTTCTGCTTGTTGGGTAGGCATGTCCTTTAACATTTCCTTTGTCTGGTCTTTTAACGCCTGACAAACACCAATTGCAGCCACCGCTGGCTGCACCACTGCTCCTGCCGTAGCAAAGGATGCTTTTGAAAGTGTCTCTAATCTTTTATCAACCGGATCTTTAAACATATGTATGTTTTCCACCGGGCAAGTTAGTGATTTATTCACACATGAGATGGCTGCATCCACTACTGGGAGCCTCCACCTCTTGGAGAATTTTTCCTCCATGGGGTAAATGACCGCAAATCTTTTCGGTGGCAGAAAAATCCTGTCCGGCCGTACCCAATCCCGAAAGATCAATTCCTCCAAAAGAGGATGGACCGGAAAAACTGCGTTGCTTAACGGAGCTTTCAAAGAGCCCAGAGAGGATACCGGAGGAACCCGAGGCTCTGGCAATGGTAAACTAAATGCCGAGCGGACCATGTCCGTCAAAGACTGTACCCAGTGTCTTTCTGTCTGGGAGTCTGAAAAAATGGTTCCTCCGAGGCAGACCCCTCAATGCCTGAACCCTCTTGGTTCAGGTCTAGTTGATCCTCCTGTGATTCCAATTCCTCCGGAGAGAGAATCTCAGCATCTGAGGATACACCTCTTGGTGATGGGGATCTAACCCGTTTCTTACCAGGAATAGCTCTAGCAATCAATGCTGCTATTCTCTCTTCTAGCCCCCCTAGGGATACGGCTAGCATCTCCTCTGTGATAAACACAGGGCTGGGCTGATCTGGGCCAGCCTCCGCACCAGATCCCCCTAATGGCTCATCCAAGGCGCCTTTTATGTTAATAAGTTGCGGGGAAAGTATCGGCATATCATCAGAATCAGAAAGGGAACCCTTTTGTTTTTTGGTCTTTTTTGTACCCTTTGACCCCGAACCTTTGGAAGCCATAATACAAAACCGAGGGACTCCGCCCACACAACAGACTGTAGTGGCCAGGAGTACAAAACCAGAGTTTAGGGGACAATAGATTACTAATGCCCAAAAACTGATGGGATCCCGTATGTTTTTTTTTTTTAAATATATATTATATATTTTCTTTTTACAACATACAGTGACCCCGAACTTAGTTTGCCAGCCTCCAACCTGCTGCAAAAAGGGGAATTTCTTGGCTTAACAAAAAAGGCATTGGAACAAAGTCCAGCATGTACTACCCCTCTTCCGCCACCGGGAGTCACTGTTCTGCCGCTCTGCGTCCTCTCCTTCTGAAAATCAGCCTCAGACTGAGCACTGACAATGCCTGCTGTCTATAACAGCACAAAGGCGCGCCCCTGTATGACGCCGCAGGCACGCCCCCCCCCCGCCCTCCTGTCTGAACGGCGCGAAAAACGTCTATAAGACGTGCGCGCGCGCGCGCGTATGCCGGAAACAGGAGGAACATGGAGGAGCCGCGCTGCTGGAGATCCAGGAACGCAGAAACAGGCGGCAGATTCAAACCCCCGGCCAGGTAGGACTCTCCAAAGGCCCCTAGGGATCCTTACTAGCCCTAGGAAGAAAACAGCAGGTTTAGCTAGCAACACATTCTTAGACAGGGGAACCTAGTGATGGGGGAGAAAGGGTGTCATCCTGTCTCTCTTAGACATAGTGAGCAAGGTTGCCCATGCAGAGCATACTTAGGCTATCCCCCCTTTTAGGTTACCCCGGAGAGCCTGCTGTCGAACCAAGTCCCGCAGGCTCCCCCTTACCTGCTCCATGCTGCAGGATGTTTGTCCAGCAAACTGATCCAATCTTCTCCCATCTCCGTGGGTAGCATAGTAGACCTTCAGGCCCTGGGGTCCTATGAAGGTACCCACTGTCCTGGACCTATATAGCACCCTGGCAAACAGGAACTTATGGTTTTTACAAACTCCAAGTCCTGGGCCCAGGGTCCAGCCCTCCAAAGAGGAGCATTACAGGCAAAACCCCACGGCTTGGGGCCCGGGTACTGTCCACTTTGGCACTGAGGCTCCTTGGACAGATCCGGTTAGCCCGCCCTTAATCCCAAGGATGTGGAGCAAAGCTATTCCGTGACCAACACCTAAGACACTGGCGAAAAAACTGAGGGACTCCCTCTAGGGGAGGGGGTTATATAGGGAGGGGACTTCCTGTTTGAGATTGCCAGTGTCCAACACCTGAAGGTACTCCATATAACCCATATAGTAATGAATATGCCGCTCTGTGTCCCGTGATGTACGAGAAAGAAAATTATTTTCTGACTGGCATGGTTTGATTACTTATCTCTCATATCACATGGGGACACCTTGCAAGTGACCCCCTTACTAGCGCTACACTTTTCACTCATAACATGTTTATATTTTAAAGGAAAAAAAAAGAGACTTTACAATCACTTTAAGCGCAGTATAATCGTGTTCCTTGGTAATAAGCTAAGAAAAATGCTGTGATGTTACTGAATAACTAAAATAATTTGAGAAAAGTGTGCTTGAACTGCCGCTCCCGCCCTATGGCTGTGAGAGTTTAGAGTTGCAACTAGAGCTCCACTAGACCCCCGATGATTACAGAACACACAGCACACCCTGGGAAGATCCGTTAGCCTGGACTCACCACAGCAAATCATCTTCTTCCAGCATCAGGATGTTCGGGACAAACCCCATTTTGGCTTCACATACCCCTAAAAGGTCTTCAGGAACAGGGCTCCACCATGGCCCTGGCTCTGTATAGCATCCTATGGCCAACAATATAATGTACTATGTGCCAAAGTGAATGCCCACACAGGATCCAGTGCAAAGCAACATTACAGGCCAGTCCTGCTTCTATTTGCAGGTGGGGCCCAGGTACAGTTCCCCAAAACTAAGCTGAAGAGTCAACCAATACAGAAAGCTGCAACAGGGAGCAGTTGCTATGGGGCAGCTATGGAATTGGTAGAAGAATCTATTAAAAGATAAAAAGAGCATGCTTTTCAAAGAATAGAGAGATGTCCATCACCTAGGAAAACTAGCAGGTGTCTAATCACGAGAAGGTAGCTGCATATAACCCACGGTTAAGACTGATCCTGTGTCCTCTATGATTCAGAAATTAAAATATTTTTGATAGGGTAAATAAAAATAAAATAAAAAATAAAAAAGTATACATTTATGGCTTGTGGCCAGAAGGTGGCATGCTCCAGACAAAATCAAAGCTTTCTGAGGCTATATAGTGTCAAACAAATATGAGGAGTAAGTAGACCAGAATACAAGTCACTTAGGACACATAGGGGGTTATTTACTAAGGGCAAATCCACTTTGTACTACAAGTACAAACTACAAGTGCAAAGTGCACTTGAAATTGCATTTGGAAGTGTAGTCGCTGTAGATATAAGGGGGACATGCAATGAAAAAAAAAAAAAAGAAAAAAAACACCATTTAATCTTGCACATGATTGGACAATAAAAACAGCAGAGTTTCCCCTCATTTCAGATCTACCCCTCAGATCTACAGCGACTGCACTTCTAAGTGCACTTGTAGTGCAAAGTAGATTTGCCTTTCGTAAATAACCCCCATTCACCCTTCCAGGACCATGTGGGCTCGATCAGTTTACACAGAGGGCGTTTTCAGTATATTTATTTGCAAACTGTATCATAGATATACAATGTTGTATACTTTTATTTGTATAGGAAAGAATTTATACAAATAAATTAAACAGATATAAAACTTCAGTTTAGCGATGTTTAAAATAAATGTGACCAAAAAACATTTCACTTTAAGAATATAAAGTACACAATTACATTAAAGTGAAACTTCACTCGGAATCAACATTATTTTTAATCCTTATTTTGCTAGCATTGGTAAATAGATCAGAAAGTATATCATATTTACTTGTTTTAAACTTTCTGTTGTACATTTCTTCAGTTACTTCCTGGCTTCTAACCCTAGGAAAATGATGTCGTACATCCTAGGAGTTTTTATTTTTCCAGCAAAGCACACCCTACAGCCTGCAAGTCTGAGCTAAGGGCAGATGGATACCAGGAAGTAAATGATACATGAATAATGTGCCCTGAATGCTGGGAGGTGCTTTATCAGCAACATAAAGCATGAAACATAGATGGAGGAGGGGGGGTTGGCTTTGGATATAAAAAAATAATTAAATAGCATTTTTGGTTTGTGCCGCTTGTGTTCGAAAGCTTTACAGGAACCTGTCAGCATAGAATCATAAGGGCTACCAATACCGATTTGGGACTTAAATGTAGATCTTGGCTGTTTTCCAAATCCTGTCCATAGGGCATCAACATACTAAAGGAGGCTAAAAAAAAGATGCACCTTGCACTTTAGAAGACAGAAACAAGCAAAGATTCTATCCTAACAGATGACCTACAAGATCTTTATGAGCATCTTGAAAGTTGAGATTAGCATGGTAGTGATCCTCCCTGGGGTGGGACTATTGCCCATGTTTTTTTTCTCCCTCTTGCTTTCTTGACAGACATCGCTTCTTCTAGCTTCTTAATATATATTGTACGTTTCATGCAGTTTACTTTTATTCATGTATTAATGAGAGAAACTTTATTTTAGCATAAAATGTAAATAAAGTTTAATTTTCTCGGGAACAAAAGTAACAAAAACACAACAAAGACGCTGTTCTCTTGAGATCATGATCATCTGAAGTTGATGTAAAATGTTTTGTAGTCTGGATCTGTAAGAGAAGGAGAAATGTTTGCATCTGTTACTGATAGTGATCACTGACTCTGTTCATTCATATAACTGATCATCGTAAACTGTGTTTACGATGCTTCAGTTTATGAATAGAGAGGAGCCTCTGTCTCCTGTCCATTTATTTCCAGTGCAGCTTAGAAAGGGACTGGGGAATCTGTGTCCTTAGTCATTTTCTCTGTCTCAAAGGGGAGAGGTCAGAGGTCTGTTAAGACCGATGATATCTCACCAAAGCCCCCCAGCAGGGCTAAAAAAAATAATAAAACAAAAAAGCAATGATTCATAAAAATTATTAATTGTAAAAAAAGAAAAAAAAAAAAAAACACAGACAATCCAACCCCCCCCCCAAGGAAGCATGGTAAAAAACAACAATTAGTGAATAATTAAGATTGTAAAAAAAAATACTGACACATGACATAAAAAAATAAAAAAAAGTATCTGTATCGGCGAGTACTTGGAAAAAAAGTATCAGTACTTGTACTTGGTATTTAGTGCCCACAAGTGCACTCATTTGAATAAAACAAAGCGAAATAATACTATGCAAAAATGCAGTACACTTAAACATTTAATTGAAAAGCGCAAGATAGTCTTTGGTAAAATGTGTTGCATCTTTTGAAGCGGCAGAGGCTTACAATGCTGTCAGGGTGTTATTCTAGTTTCTGAGAGGCAATGTTACATGATTACAAGGAGAAAACAGGGAAAATGTTTTAAAAATGAGTACCTTTCTTTATAGCTCCATCTATTCAGCCTCTCCAGCCACCCCCAAATGTGGATGTAGACCTGTGGAAATGTAAAACAGGGGATTAGCCACGTACAGATGTGCGTCAATTTAACTTTTTTTGCAATTTTCACAACCAGAAAATATTACACTTAAAAAAATAAAATCAAAGATTGGCTCATTTGATATCTTTATACAAGTTATTATTAATTCCAAAGGGCTATTAAAACGTTCATCACTTAGCTTTCATGACTGTGCCTACTATGTACACTACTGGTCTTTAACCACTTCCATACCGGGCCTATTTTGGCACTTCTCTCCTACATGCATAAATCATAATTTTTTTTGTTAGAAAATTACTCAGATCCCCCAAACACTATATATGTTTTTTTAGCAGACACCCTAGGGAATAAAATGCCGGCCATTGCAACTTTTTATCTCGCACAGTATTTGCGCAATAATTTTTCAAACGCCTTTTTTGGGGGGAAAAAAACGGTTTTGTGAATTAAAAAAATAACAAAACAGTAAAGTTAGCCCAATTTTTTTGTATAATGTGAAAGATGAAGTTACGCCGAGTAAATAGATACCTAACATGTCGCACTTTAACATTGCGCACACTCATGGAATGGCGCCAAGCGTCAGTACTTAAAAATCTCCATAGGCGTCGCTTATATTCAGGCAGTTTGTGCAATATATTTATTTTTGATTAGGCCAGAGAGTGGAGGTTGGTTGAGTTGGCCAAATAGATAACATGTCTAGCTGAAGCATGTTGGGTGGTTTAGGGCACTTTATAGGCACCCAAGTTTTGCACCACCCAGGAACCAAATTTTGTGTATGTCAGACGGAGGAGAATTGAAACGTCTGCGTATTAAAAAAAGACAGCTCCTGTTTTGTGAGACACAAACTATATGGCAGCTTTATACGCAGAAAGATAGGTGCCTAAGGCAGCAGTAGGTTGCTCCAGGTGGGTTAGCCAGACTTCCTGTATGTCAGTGAGATGCCGAGTGGTAAGGTTTTCTTTTCTGATCCTGTACATAGTTTATTCTGTGTAAATAAATTGCATGCGTGTTTCACCGAGTGTTGTGAACTCATCCAGAGAGTCACACGCACTCTGCTGCCAAGCTAATTCCTCACACCAGCAATAATTAATGAACAATCTGCCCTGAAACAAACCTTTGAACATCAGGGATGCCCTAATAACTATCAAATTCTTGGCCAAGTTCCTTATGTACATGTAGTGGGAGCAACTCCATGTGTGGATCCTTTGTTTGAGCTATATTCGTGCACGTGGTCTAGATAAATTAACCACTTGTCTACCAGGGCAAGTTTTAAATTTTACACACATTAAAATCTTTTTGGCTAGTTTACTTTAAACCCCTAAATATATATTTTATAAAAGCCGACCCTGCAGAATAAAATGTAAGTAGCTGTTTTTTTTAATGCTGCACAATATTTGTGCAGTTGTATATCAAACTAAAATTGCTACATCTCTAGACATCCACAATCTAAGACTAACCTATCTAATCAGTACACATACCTTTTCTGAAGCCGATCCGCCCCATTTACACACTGAGCTGTCAGCTGCGGCTTCACTGTGAAGGCGATGCAGAGGAGACAGCCGACAACGGTAGCCCCATAGTAACTTAATAGGTGACGTCACTTCCTGTTGATTTCACAGCCGCTGTCGCCCGTGTACTCTGCAGAGCTTCCGCCACTGTAAACTGAAGCGGCTTCAAAAAAGGTTTGTATACTGATTTCTTCTTTACAGGGCTAGATAGGTTAGTGTTATGCCATATACACACAACCGGTTTTCATCACAAGAAAAAATGTAATTTTTTTAATTGGTCATTAAAAACGGTCGTGTGTGGTCTCCACAGCATTTCTCTAGACGTGAAAAATGGGCATTAAAAATGTAGAATGTGCTCTATTTTTTCTCATCGTGAAAAACGGTCGTGTAGTAGGCTTTAATGATGGGGGGAAAAAATGCGCATGCTCAGAAGCAAGGTATGAGAAGGGAAATTTGCATAATCAGCCCAAAGGGTGTCGCTAAGGGAATGGAACTTCCCCTTTATAGTGCTGTCATACGTGTTGTACGTCACCGCGCTTTGCTCAAGCATTTTTTTTTACACGATCGTGTGTATGCAAGGCAGGCTTGACAAGAATCACATTGAGAAAAACGTTGTTTTTTTCCATGACATGAAAAATGGTCGTGTGTACACGGCTTAAGATCGTGGATGTCTATAGATGCAGCGATTTTAGTGTTAGGGTGGACTTCCACTTTAAAACTGTACGTCTCTGTGAAATCGCAAAAAATTATGGTACCAAACATTGTCAAAAAGTCAACTATCTAATTCAGTACCGGCCCAATCCTGACACTTCTCTCATACACAGAAAAATCAGTGTTTGCTAGGAAATTACTTAGAACCCCAAAACCTTACAGAGGTCCTAGCATGGGTCTCCAAACTATGGCCCTCCAGTAGTTCAGGAACTACAATTCCCATCATGCCTAGCCATGTCTGTGAATGTCAAAGCTTTAAAATATGTACATGTAGTTCTGCAACAGCTGAGTGTCTGTAGTTTGGAGATCCCTGCCCTAGAAAATAAAATGGTGGGTGCTGTATTTTTATTTTTATTTATTTTTTGTCACACAGTATTTGTGCAGTGGTTTATCAAATGCAAATTTTTGTTGAAAAAAAAAAAATGCACTTGAATGAATTATAGTGAACAGAAACACAATAAAATTCCCTATTTTTTTAAAACAATATATATATATATAAATAAAAAAAAAGATAACCAACATGTAATGCTTTAAAACCAAGTACGCCAATGAAGCGGCGCAAAACTAGGATACCTAAAAATGTACACACGTGACTCCTTTACAGGTTCAGTTTAGAGAGTTACACAGGCCTGGTGCTAGAATTATTGCTTCCGGGGCGTGGCCAAGAGCGGCATGTGAGCGGACGTGTCTCACAGAGCTCCCTAACAGCACATTGCAGCGATCCTTCTCCCGGCCGAAATAACCCTCTTTTTCGGTGGCGGACACCACTCGGCAGCACATCGGCACTCGGTGCACGCAGCGACCCGCTCTCCTGCCCGAATCTCGGTATGATGACCCGAAAACAGCTCAAAGGAGATGAGCTCCCGGATTTCCAAAATGGCGCCGCGGCGGCCTGGAAGGCACGCGGGGAAAAACGGGACACTGGTAAGAACCCCCCCAAAACACCTAAAGCCCAGGGAAAAGAGGCACCCAAAGACATGGTGTATTATGCACAAAAGATGAACGGCCTGGCTGACCGACCCTCGGATGAGGAGCTGGAAGACGCGCCTGATACTCTTACTACACAGGGGCCAGGGCCCTGCTCTGCTCAGGCCTTTCAGGCCTCAGCACAGGTCACACATGCAGAGCTTACAGGGGAGGAGGAGGAGGACGAGGGCGCTGAACAACCCTCTCTGGCTCAGATACTGCGGGCAGTAAATAAGTGCACAGCCACGGTGGAGACATTGCAACAACACTTTGGGGGGTTGAAGGAGGAGGTGGGACTGATCCGGCAGGACTTCCAAAAAATTAGAGAGCGCACCACTGCGGTAGAGAGCCGTGTCAGTGAGGTGGAAGACAGAATGGCCCCCCTCATTAGGGAACTACAGGTCACAGCCAGGACCGCGACAGCTAATGAAAACCGTACTGAAGATATTGAGAACCGTTTGAGGAGGAACAATGTTCGCATAGTGGGGCTACCAGAAAAGACGGAAGGCCGTGACCCCACCGCTTTTGTGGAAGCATGGCTGCAAGAGGTTTTTGGCAAGGATGCCTTCACGCCCTTTTACTCAGTGGAGAGGGCACACAGAGTACCACCTAGGCCGCTTCCTCCTGGTAACCCGCCACGCACCATGCTAGCCAAACTACTCAACTTTAAAGACAAGGAGATCATTCTGAGATTGGCAAGAGAACGACGTAATGTTCAATTTAACGGGGTAAGGGTGTCATTCTACCCCGACTTCTCGGCGGAAGTACAGCGGCGCAGAGCCAAATTCGGTGAGGTAACGAGGAGATTGCAACGCCTCAGAGCTAACTATGCCATGCTCTACCCTGCTAAGCTCCGGATCATTGCGGGTGGCAGGGCTCAATTCTTTGAATCAGCTGCGGAGGCCTCAGAATGGATGGATAGGAATGAGCACTTGATTCGCCATGCGGAGGACCCAGGGGCGGATGCAGATTGAAGTAACTCGAATTCATGGACTGTGGAGTTTGATGGTAAGCCAGCTCATTTTTCAATAACCTACCATTAGACTGCCGGTCTACCTCTACCCCTACCTACTTGATCTCAGGACCGGGAGAATAAAATATGCAGATTTTTTCTGTTCAGGAACGGAGCGAACTGTTTATTTCCACATTTTTTACTTCTCCCCCGCGGGGGGGTTTTTTTTTTTCTTTACTTTACCTGTTCCGCCTGCGATTTGGAACGAGTGAGATGTGCCCCTTGAGGCGCACAGCTGGAACCACGGACTGCCTGTTGCGTCTGTGGCATGTTAAGGGCTCAGGTTTTGCCCGGCGGCTTAAGGCTGCAAAGTTGATGTGTTTTTATTTTTCTCTGGTGCTGCTGACTCTGTACCCCTTTTTTCTGGATGTCAATAGTTGCTACTCGCACCCGGAGGGGCTGATGCTCCGGCCCCCTGCCCCCCGCCCCCCGAAGCAGAACTGTGATAGGCGGCGAGACCTGGACTGCCACTTTGCAATTACTCATGTTAGAATGTTGGAGGATGCCGACCCACGTGTCAACCTTTTTTTTTTTTTTTTTTTTCCTTTACCGGTTTTGTTTTTTTACTTTTGAGCCCCCGGAGGTTTACTTGCTACTCCTTGACTGTATTGTGTGATGTGTTGCCGGAGGGTGGGATGGGGAGTCATGATGCTCTTACTGGCGGGGGGAGGTGTAATATGTCCTATGATGATGCTTTAAGGGAAGAATGATGACTGGAATTGCTGTAATCTCGTGGAATGTCAGGGGATTGGGAGATCCGCTTAAGCGGACCATGGTTTCCTCCTCCCTTAGGAAGCACTTTCCGGCTATCTGCGTACTGCAGGAGACTCATTTGACTCCGGACACTAGGTCTTGGTTGGGATTTGCGTGGGCAGGTTGGGCATATCACTCCACTTACACCTCCTACTCGAGGGGTGTGAGTGTATTGATCCATAAATCCCTAGATTTTCAATGTATAGACGCTAAGATTGATCAGGAGGGAAGATATGTGTTTCTGCTATGCAGGGTATACCAAATGACACTCATTCTGGCTGCAGTGTATGTTCCCCCACCGTTCAGTCCTCAGATATTGCGGACACTCCTTGCCTACCAGTTATCACACCCTGGAACCCCATTAGTGGTAATGGGGGATTTTAACGGGATTATGAATCCTTATTTGGATAGGCACCCCCCCCCCCCGGGGGACCCCTGGGGACGACACGGTCAGCCATGGCTAAGTTTATGGAAGAGGTGGGTTGGGTAGATCCCTGGAGACTGAAGAATCCCCTTGAGAGGCAATTTTCATGCTTTTCCAAGACACATATGTCTTTGTCTAGGATTGACTTATGCCTGTGCTCCGCCTCGGCAACGCAATTTGTTGAGGATATACAGTACCTTCCCCGGTGCGTCTCGGATCATTCTCCCGTGTTACTCTCCCTGAGGGCCAGGCCTCACACTACTCTTCCCAGAGCACCATGGAAGCTTAATGCATTTTGGCTCAACCTCTTTCCCTCTCATGAAAAAATTGAGCGGGACATAGTGGCCTATTGGCAGAGGCATGTAGATCATCCTGGAACGGACATGGCATGGGATGCATTTAAGGCTTTCTTGAGGGGAGTTTTTATTGCAGAAGTGAACGCCATAAAACACAACACGACCGAACAGAGGGAACAGGTAGCTATGATGGTAAAACGCTTAGAGGCTGAGTACATAGCGGATTCAAGGGAGGGCTCTCGGGAGGCGTGGATAGCAGCTCAGGACGCACTGAATAGACTGGACTCCTCCAGGGCTGACAGAAAGCGCTTTTTTTCAAAAATGGCGTTTTATGAGGAGGGGGAGCAGACGGGCAAGCTCCTGGCTAAAATAGTACAATCACAACAGACGTCCCCAACCATTGGAGCTCTCAGGACAGAGGGAGGTAGCTTGGTGAACACCCCCGACCTGGTGATGAGGGAGCTGGTCAGATTTTACGCTGACCTATATGTATCAAAGCAAACGCATACAGAGGAGGAGACTCGGGATTTTCTGCAGGGGATAGAACTACCGTGTTTGACGGAGTCCCAGGCGGAATCCCTAGAGACTCCCATTACCATTGAGGAGATGACGGAAGCTGCCAACTCTTTTCCCAATTCTAAGGCTCCAGGGGATGATGGCATACCGATCGAAGTGTACAAGCAGTATGGGGGCGTCGTTCTCCCGAGGCTGCTTCACACTTTGAACGCGGCCAGGGAGGCACGGCGATTGCCGGACTCCATGAGACAAGCAAGCATAGTACTCCTACTCAAACCAGGAAAGGATCCATTGGATCCTGGTTCCTATAGGCCAATTTCACTTCTACAAAGCGATGTTAAAATACTAGCGAAGGTATTAGCAATGAGGCTGAATAAGGTGATCACAGCGATAATACACACAGATCAATCAGGGTTTATACCGGAGCGATCTACAGCCATCAACCTTAGGCGATTGTATATTAATATGCAGTCAACGGCAGATAACGGGGGGGACAGAGCATTGCTGTCTCTAGATGCCCACAAAGCATTCGACAGCATTGAATGGCAGTACCTGTGGGCAACATTATCCAGATTTGGGTTCGGACCGGTGTTCCAGTCCTGGGTGCGGCTCCTGTATGACTCCCCCCTGGCGGTTATTAGGGAGGAGGGCAGAGTGTCTTCACCCTTCCCGCTATATAGGGGGACTCGACAGGGTTGCCCCCTCTCACCCTTGCTGTTCGCGGTTGCCATAGAACCGTTGGCTGCTCTGGTGCGCTCTAACCCCCTAATTGTGGGGTTCCGTTACGGGTTGACACACGAAAAGATTATGCTCTATGCGGACATACCATGCTACTGCTGGGGGACACGTCGGGTTCTCTCAGGGAGGCGATGTCGGTAGTTCAGACTTTCGGGTCCTTTTCGGGTCTATTGATAAACTGGACTAAGTCCGCACTTATGCTTCTGGATGCGTCTGGTCCTCAGGACCGTATGCTACTGAACATCCCAATGGCGACCAAATTTAAATATCTGGGTGTCTGGGTTACCCCGCAACCGCTTGAGTACGTCGCCCTAAATCTCACTCCCTTGGTGGGCAGGATTAGAGACAAAATTAAAATATGGTCAAAATTAAAAATGTCCCTGGTCGGTAGAGTAAACCTCACGAAAATGGTGTTTATGCCTCAGTTGTTGTATATTTTGCACAACACCCCCATGGTTATCCCCCTCAGGATTTTTAGAATTATCAACTCCCTATTCAGGACGTTCCTCTGGCTTGGCAAGTCCCCCAGGGTTAAGTTAGAGCAACTTCAAAAGCCGAAGGAGATGGGGGGGCTCGCTCTCCCAAACCCTTGGGTGTACTACCTCGCAGCACAACTACAGCATATAGCCAGGGCTGGGAGTAAGGGACGGGGGGATCCGGTGGTAGATATAGTTACTCACATGACTGACATGGATACTATGGTGTCTGGTCTCGAGTCATTGCATTGCGCGAAGTCTAACAAGCTTTTCCCTACATATGTACTAATGCAGAAAGTCTGGAATAAAACCCGCCAATTACAGAATATAGAGGGATTTACAGGACACAGCCCAATCTGGAACAACAGATACTATGAGGAACTTATGTCTCTGACCTGTGGTGAGCATTGGAGGAGGTATGGGGTTACACACTTGGTGCATATCTTCTCTGGGGGCCGTCTGCTTTCTTTCGCGGAACTCCGAGAGAAGTTTGCTCTTCCTCAGACAATGCATTTTTCATACATGCAGTTGAGGCACGCAGTCAGGGCCCAAGCTGGGAACAACCCTTGGATATTGTCCCCTGCCCCAATTTTCCACTTTCTGACTGGGATAAATAGCTTTAGGGGCTTCATTTCAAGCTCTTATGCCATGCTCCTTACAGCATTTTTGCCGGCCCTTCCTTTAAGGGTGGTGGACGCCTGGGAAAGAGATGTAGGTGTTTTTGAGGAGGATCAGTGGGAGGAAGCGCTGCTAGCTATACAGGGGGCTTCGCTCAATGTAGCACACCGCTTGTCCCAACTATACATTGTTCTGCGAGTACATTATACTCCGGCCAGATTGCATAGGATGGGACTGGCTGGGGACGACAACTGTCCTAGATGTGCTAGGGACCATGGAGACCTCATCCACTTGATGTGGCGATGTCCCAAGCTACACCTATACTGGACGGGGGTCCTCAAAACCCTGAGTGATGTATTCATGATTCAAATGCCCCAAACCCCTAAAGTGTGTATCCTGGGTATTATAGACGACCTCCCTCTGGAGGATGACTTTAAAATGGCTGTTGGCAGGGCCCTTTTCCAGGCCCGCAAACTCATCCTTAGGCACTGGAAGGATGTGGAGCCCCCGAGGTTGGGGGAGTGGATAGCCCAAATGGGGGCCACTCTCCTGGCGGAGAAATACATTTATCAACACAGGAAACGGTGGGGTAGGTTTGAAAAGCTGTGGGCCCCTTGGTTGAATTCCCCTGGCTTAGCTCCACTTGAGCTGGTGCTGGATAGGCTGCTAATGTAAAAGGCCAGAGATGAGGATTTGGGAGGGTGCCAAAGGCACTTTGCGAAAGGGGGGGACCCGGTGGATCCCACACTTGTAGACAATGAGGGGGGGTCGGGGATGTGGGAGCTTGTCGATGTCCGTACATTGCTCTAGTACAAAAATAGATGATTTTAGCGGGAGGAGAGTGCAGCAGACTGGAAGTGTTGTGTGTTTTGTTTTTCTTGTTGCTTTATTATTGAACGCTTATGCATGGATGTACAAAAGAGGAAGTGAACTGGGACAGATGTAATATTTGTAACCATGTATTGCTGTTATATTATTCAATAAACATCCTTTTTTGAGAAAAAAAAAAAAGAATTATTGCTTCCATTCTGACGTTCGTGACAATACCTCACATGTGTGGTTCGATCACCATCTACACACAGTGGGGAAAATTATTTTTGATCCCCGGCAGATTTTGTACGTTTGCCCACTTACAAAGAATTAAAAGGTTTACAATGTTTTTGTCATATGTGTATTTTAAATGATAGAGACAGAATATCAACCAATAATACAGAAAAAATCATGATACAAATGTTATAAACCGAGTTATAGTTCAGTGAGTAATATAAGTATTTGATCATACTGCCAAGGCAACAAAGGAGTGGCTCAAGAAGAAGCACATTAAGGTCATGGAGTGGCCTAGCCATTATCTAGACCCTAATCCTATAGAAAATGTATGGAGGGAGCTGAAACTTCAAGTTACCAAGTGACAACCAAGAATCCTTATGGATTTAGAGAAGATCTGTAAAGAACAGTGGACCAATATCCCTCCTGAGATTTGTGCAAGCCTGGTCAGAAATTACAAGAAACCCTCTAACCTCTGTGCTTGCCAACAAGGGTTTCTCCACTAGTACCAAGTCATGTTTTGTTTGGGGATCAAATACTTATTTCACTCACTGAACTGCAACTCAATTTATAACATTTGTATCATGTTTTTTGGTTGATATTCTGTCTCTATCATTTAAAATACACCTATAAGGATCCACATGTATGGACCAAGTATGGCTTATATCGCATATCACAGAGAACAATACTTTGATCCCCTTGTCCCGACTCCCACAGACTCATAATATACCGAACCATTACGTTTTTCGGTACCTAGAACTGTCACATGCGTTTAATGCCCAATTCCCACATTCCTCCTGCATGGTGGTTCAGTCAGGATTGGAGAAGACACTTCGCTCCAGATGTGCTGAAAAAACCAACATCTCGCCTGTATGAGCATCTGATATTTGTGTCTCTCCCTCCCATGGATAAGCTCTGGTCTTGTTGGCAAAGAGATATCCCTACGCTGGACAACGATGACTGGGATGATGTCTGGGATTTCCCCTTTAGCTCCCTAGTTTCGTTGCGAGACAGACTTGTACAATTTAAAATAGTACACAGAGCGTACTTTACACCTCATAGGCTTCATAAAATGAAACCTGAGCTCTCTGCAGAATGCTGGAGGTGTGGTGTCTCCCCGGGAGACTTTACACATATCTTCTGGGCTTGTCCTAAAATCCAGCAATATTGGACTGAAGTGCTGGATTTGATTGGCCTAGTCTCCCTGATTACGTTGCCAATGACGATGGAGGTCTGCCTCTTGGGCCTGATAGAGACGCTGGTGCCGACTGTTGCGAGGAGAACTCTGATTGGGTTATTACTCTTTTATGCTCGAAAAAATATAGCTATGCATTGGAAGAAGCCCACGATGCCTTCTCTGGCTCGATGGAAGCGCCTTGTGAACGAGAGCCTTCCCCTGTACAAAGATACATATGAAAATAGAGGGTGCCCCTTGAAATATGACAAAATTTGGCGTACCTGGTTAGCAGGACCTACAACGGCTTGATTGTCAGGTGACGAGGTTACGGAGTAGTTGTGGATACTTTGCTGTAGCGGGGTACGGGAGCATGGTATGCCTGATTGGGGAATAGCTGTTCCTGGTGATGAAGGGGATGTCTGACGTACTTATTATAAGCTGTGTCCAGAGTACGCATATACCTGTCATGCACTGTTCAGATCACACGCTAAAACTTTCAAGACTTGTTAAGCACTATCTATCTGCTGATTATGTACCTGGTAAGTTTTTGCACCCTTTTTGTTTTGTTGTTTTGTTTTTATTGCTTAGGACTCGTTCTGGAGATCCTTGGTGCACTGGTGACATTCTCTTGCTCTGATTAGACACGGTTCCATCCGGTGGTCGCTTCAGCACCCACTTATATGCACAGCCATTTCTACATGAATATGTACGTTGGGAATAGTGCGTTGGAGAAGACAGGTTCCCCTAACATACCCTTTGTTACATGGAATTAAAATCAAACTATTACACTATAGAAAAATCGCTCAGTCTTAAAGGCGGTGGAGACAGATGTCGCATCGGACTGATGTTGCATCCATCTAGTTGAGTTATGTTTGTTAAATGAGTGTTTGTTATTTTAAAAATCCTGCGCTTACAGGGACCGGGACAGAGAGACATCTTGTAATGGTTAGGACAGGTGGGTTTAAAACACATACAAAGTCAAAACTAAGATGCACAAAAATGCAAAATAATATTGTAAAAACAATTTGAAGAGTAATTAAGACCTGCTAGGACAATGTTAAAAATAACAGTGGGGAACAAAACAACTCAAACATTTAACAATTTAGCCTCCACGAAGAACCCATACACCGTCAGATTAAAGAGGTTATACTGGGATGATGCCCGGAGCTACAGGCAACATCCCGGTATCCTTTTTTTAAGCAGACGATGGACTTTTTTTATGCAAGAACAAACCTAGTGGCTAATTAGCTGCTGGATCTCCTTTACAGGTGGTAAACCCCCCCCCCCCCCCCCATGCTCCCCTGACCTACCGTTCCACCAGCTGACCCAGAGAGATTACCACAGACCAGAATGTCCCCAATCATCTCTATGGTCTAAGTACACGGAAGCAGCAAAAATGTTGTCACTTTCGCTAATGGCCTGTAAAAACATCAGATCAAACCAATCGGATCAATCTTGGTTTGATCTGATGTTTTTAAGGGCAGATGAGAGATCTGGGGTCCCATAGCAATAAAGTTGATAAAAAACAACAACGTATTTGCCGGTGTATAAGGCGACCGGGCGTATAAGATGACCCCCTAATTTTACAGTTTAAGATTTTTTTGCCTGTACTCACTGTATAAGACGACCCCCCTTCCGAGACTTCCGACGCTTTATATTTCTTCCTTCTGCAGCCATATTCTTCTTCCTTCTTGCTGGAGCTGGAGCCAATCACAGCAAGCAATGTATTCTATTAATGAATACAAAGCCTGCTTGGATTGGCAGAGGCTGTAACATCATCAGCCCACGCCTCTCTGACTCTCAAAGCCAATCCAAGCAGGCTACTGTATGTAGCCTGCTCCGATTGGCAGAGGTTGTTACTCCAATCCGAGCAGGCTCTGTATTCATTTGAATACATTGGTCACCGGGATTGGCTAAGCAGTATATACTGTATGGAGCCGAAGCAACATATATTTTTACTGCACATCCAGCAGGCATCCGAACAGCTGACCCGGCGTATAAGATGACCCCTGCTTTTTGGCCAGTTTTTTTATGTGTAAAAGGTAGTCTTATACGCCAGTAAATAAAGAAACCGAGTATAAATTAAAAATGAAAATAAATTCAATTGTTTTTTAAAGCTACCCCATCCCCTGAGCTTCTATCCTGCATGCATATGGAAACAGAATTACCACCACACTTGTGAAGTATCACCACAATTGTCAGAGTGAGAGCAATAATTCCAGCATCGGATCTCCTGTGTAAATCGTCAAAGCGTCACCTATGGGTAATTTAATGTACTGCTGGTTGTCACTCTTCCATGGGCATGTGCAGTTTTAAAGCGTGACAATGTTTCGTATTTACACGGCATAACATCAATTTTTTTTTTGGTAAAATATAAAAGGTATTGTATTGTGTTTCTGTGCACTAAAAGTCATTAACGTGTATTGTTTTGGGGGTTCAAAGTCATTTTTAAGCAAACACTTTTTTTTTTAGATATATGTGAGAAGTGTCAGACTTGCCCGGGGCTGAAGTGAAGTGGTTAAATAGAATTCAGAATGCGCATCATGTGACACGTTTAGAAATACTTACTGGTTTGATGCTCCAAATCCAAAACCTGCAAAACAATAAATAAAACAAGGGTTAATTTAATTTTCTGAAGATTTACTGGTTCAAGCTGTTTCAGAGTGTAAAATGTACTTCACCTCCACTGCTTGCTGGGGCTGCTCCACTAGTACCAGAACCAAATCCAGAAAATCCACTATTCTGTCCACCAAATCCAGGTCCTTGCTGGGACAGACTCCCAAAAGTTGGGGCGCTCTGGCTGGCTAGGTTGCCAAACGTGGCAGCGGGAGCATTGCTACCAAACCTGCCGAAGGGAGGACAAAATGGAGAGAACTTTGTAATGACTTATTAACCACTTGACCTCCGGAAGATTTACCCCCCTTCATGACAAGGCCATTTTTTTGCAATACGACACCACGTTACGTTAACTGACAATTGTGCAGTCATGCAATTCTGTATCCAAATAAAATGTAGAGCTTTCTTTTGGTGGTATTTGATCACCACTGTTTTTAATTTTTTGCGCTATAAGCTATAAAAGACAGACAATTTTGAAAATAATAATATACACACACACACACACTATTATATATATATTATATATATATATATATATTATAATTATATATATATATATATATTATAATTATATATATATTATATATATATATATATATATAAATTATATATATAATATATATATATATATATATATATACACACACACACACATATACATACATACATATACACACACCATCATAGTTTGTAGACACTAACTTTTGCAAAACCAATCAATAAATGCTTATTTGTTGTTTTTGTTTACCAAAAATATGTAGCAGAATACAGATTGGCCTACATTTATGAAGATTTATTTTTATTCATTATTGGATCTGTTTTATAGTAAAAAAAAAAAAAAATTATATATATATATATATATATATATATAAATTTTTTTTTTTTACTATAAAACAGATCCAATAATGAATAAAAATAAATCTTCGTAGGCCAATCTGTATTCTGCTACATATTTTTGGTAAACAAAAACAACAAATAAGCATTTATTGATTGGTGTGCATAATAATATATATATAATATATATATATATAATAATATAATTATATATATATATATATATTATATATATATATATATATAATATATATATATATACACACATACACACACACACACACACACACACACCATAACATACATCTACATACATACTAGAAATGGCAGCAATCAGCGACTTCTAGCAGGACTGCAATATTGCAGACAGTTCGACATCGACACTTTGTGGGAACCAGTGACACCAATACAGTGATCAGTGCTAAAAATATGCACTGTCACTGTACTAGTGACACTGGCTGGGAAGGGGTTAAACATCTAGGGCGATCTAATGGTAAACTCTGTGCTTAGCCAGTGTTTTACTGTACTATGTGTGCTTTGCAGGGACACAAAATCCATTCCTTCCCACTGTCAGAACAGAGCTCTGCCTTGTTTACATAGGCAGATCTCTATTCCGAGTCTTTGGTTGGCGACCAACGGGTGTTGGAGGAAATCGAGTGCACACAGATATCCAGTGCCCGCAACCCACAGATTGGCTTCTGCTGTGAGTAATCACAGCAGATGTAGGCCGGCGGCAGGTGCCCCCCCAGGCAAAAGTGCAGAATCACCTCTATCAGGGGCTGCCTTGTAGCAGTAAATGTGCTATGGGGCGGTCCTTAAGCGATTAATATCTTCCATCACTGCACATTATACATTTTAACAGAGTGCTTTCTGACAGTCAGGGTTAGTGTACATGGCATTTTATGGTTTAATTTGTGCTGAAGCCCGATAGCAGCTTGATTAAAATGAGAGCATTAAAGTGGAAAGCTCCAAGGTAAAGTTCCTCTCATATGATAAATAAGATTTGTCAGGCTCCGTGTGTTACTCAAGCCCTGTTATCTCAAAGATAGAAGTTCTGTCACTGAGTAAAGTGAACTCACATCCACTGCAAGCATTCACTCTAAGCAATTATTTTATACACTCCTCCAGCAACATCTTGTCAAAAGCATGTCAGTGGGCCAATACCTCAGGATTCGACGCAGATGCACCGACACTGAGATATTTGAAAAAGAGGCAAAACAATTAAAAACTTCAGATGTAGTTTTAGTACCAAGTCTCTCGAATGCAAAAAAAAAAAAAACATGGGACCTTCTCCTCTACTGGGGAAATACTCAAGCAACTCACAAGATAAACTGAATTACTCCATTTACCAATCAATCTAAAACTAAATGTAGAATTAGGCAAAAGGTATATCGTACAGGAAGACCCTATTAGACATTTCATCAACGTTAATCTCAGCATTACTTTTAGGAGAAATACCTGATTCAGTAGTTTGTTGGTTTCTAGTAATTTTCAACATTCTAGGAATAAAACCCCCTTGTGCAGCCCATCTACAAGGGACTTTCAAATGTGGTTAAGGCCCCTTTCACACATGTACGACTTCAAAGTCGTGCGACTTTGCCGCGATTTCGTGTGATTTTGGCTCAGTACTATTTTGCCACAACTTTGGCATTAACCAATAAAAACATACATGGTGTGAGGTAATGCCTTTTCCTGCCATAGTTGTTTCCAGTTCCTGTTTGCTTCCTGGTTATGGTGTGGTGCAGGGCTGTCTTAATGAGAGGGCACACCTGGGCACTGCCCAGGAGCCCCAGATGCATGGGGGGGGGGGCCTGCACTTTCCCCAAAGCAGGGTGTAGAGAGGTCAGAGTGCTGGGGGGGGGGATATCTGGGGTGTAGAGGGATCAGAGTGCTGGGGGATATCTGGGGTGTAGAGGGATCAGAGTGCTGGGGTGTAGAGGGATCAGAGTGCAGGGGGATATCTGGGGCGTAGAGGGGCCAGAGTGCTGGGGGGATATCTGGGGCGTAGAGGGGTCAGAGTGCTGGGGGGATATCTGGGGCGTAGAGGGGTCAGAGTGCTGGGGGGATATCTGGGGCGTAGAGGGGTCAGAGTGCTGGGGGATATCTGGGGCGTAGAGGGGTCAGAGTGCTGGGGGGATATCTGGGGCGTAGAGGGGTCAGAGTGCTGGGGGGATATCTGGGGCGTAGAGGGGTCAGAGTGCTGGGGGGATATCTGGGGCGTAGAGGGGTCAGAGTGCTGGGGGGATATCTGGGGCGTAGAGGGGTCAGAGTGCTGGGGGGATATCTGGGCATAGAGGGGTCAGAGTGCTGGGGGGGGGGATATCTGGGGCATAGAGGGGTCAGAGTGCTGGGGGGGATATCTGGGGCGTAGAGGGGTCAGAGTGTTGGGGGGATATCTGGGGTGTAGAGGGGTCAGAGTGCAGGGGGGGATATCTAGGGTGTAGAGGGGTCAGAGTGCAGGGGGGGATATCTGTGGTGTAGCGGGGCCAGAGTGTAGGGGGATATCTGGGGTGCAGAGGGGCCAAAGTGCAGGGGGATATTTGGGGTGTAGAGGGGCCAGGGTGCAGGGGGATATCTGGGGCGTAGAGGGGTCAGAGTGCTGGGGGGGGGATATCTGGGGTGTAGAGGGATCAGAGTTCTGGGGGATATCTAGGGTGTAGAGGGGTCAGAGTGCAGGGGGGGATATCTGTAGTGTAGCGGGGCCAGAGTGCAGGGGGATATCTGCGGTGTAGAGGGTTCACAGTGCAGACGGATGGAGCTAAGGGGGTCTCCTAAAGCACTGGTAAATTCTTTGGAGGTGACACTATAATTTGTGCAGCTTTTCCAGCTTAAGAACACCAACATATTAATAACAAAAATAATAATAATAAAAAACAAACAAAAAAACAAATAAAATACAAGCAAAATGTGTAATAGGATAGAAGAGCTCCTTCTTACCCAAATCCTCCTGTGTTAGCTGCAGCTGTACCTTCGCCGAACACTTTGCCGCCATTTGAGCCCAGCGGGCTTGAAAAATTTGGGGCTGAACCAAATGCTGGCGTCCCTCCGAATCCAGGGGATCCCCCAAATGTTGGAGGGCTGCCGAACACTGGAGCAGCGCCGAACCCACCTGAGCAAAACAGAGGCAAAAAAAAAAAAAAAAAAGAAAAAAAAAAAAAAGAAGGGAGAGGAAAAGGAGACAAAAAGGGAACAAGAATCACATGCATGCCAATAGCAAACAGGGGTCTTAGCACTATGACAAACTAGGACAGAGATCACATTAACCTTTGTATGGTGGTGGCCCATATTTTATGTAATTATTTCAAATTCTTGGACACACTTGCCAGCCTATCGGTATCTAAAACAAGACCAGGATTTATATGAAGCCTTGACTTCTGCACCAAAGGGTAAACACTGCCTCTTGCTATTCAACTGTTAAATACCAGCACTTCAGCAGGAACTACTAGAAGATCTGGAATTCAAGATTGGAATGACAAGTGACAGGGCTTAAAGCTAGCAGAGGATAGACGTCCCATATATGGCTTGGGTGTAGGGTCCAAAGGAACTCCATATGTACACAGATCAGCCATAACCTAATAATCACTGACAGGTAAAGTTAATAACACTTTGGGCCGATATTTTAGTTTATTTGCTTAGTAACCACAATTTCTGTCCCTCAAAAAATGTCTGTTTGTCTCCGGGCTTGGTCAACCATCTAGCTTTTTCTAGGGCCCCCAGAACACTTTTGGGTCTACTCCTGTTCTATGCTAGAAAAGCCATTGTTTTTGGCATGGAAATAGAATAGGCCCCCTATTATAATGAGCTGGAAGAAATTGGTTAATTTAGTGGTCTCATTGTATAAAAATGACATATCGCTCCAGAGTTTGCCCCAAAAAATGTCTTAAGGTCGGGACATTTGCATTAAATCTCTCTAAACTACTAATGCTAGAGATGATACTGTGCTTGACTAAAGTGGATGGTGTGTAAATCATATTCCTTGGGGGGAACTTGGTCATGTGATGCTGCTACCCTCGTTGATCGAGGGGGTACCAGAGTTGTGACTACAGTTGGGATTGCTTTGTTATGTTATATATTATGTTTTCTTTTGGAGCCGGTGTCTTGTCGAGCTGGTTCCTCCATCGACATGGTTCCTGCCTCGACAGCGCAGGCGCAATAGGAGGCCAAGAAAATCTCCGAGCCTCAACAGCTGATTGTCAGCTTAGACGAGCTTGCTCCCGCTGCCTGATGCCTGCTTATACATGGCGCTCTATAGTACACGCCGCTCTACACAGCAAGAGGCGGATGTGATATTGAGCAGCGCTTTTTTTGATTTGTTATCCACGTCGCTCTATACAGCAAGTGGCGGATGTAAAAAAAAAAAAAAAAAAAAAAAAAAAAAAAAAAGGACTGCTCAGTATCACATCCGCCCCTTGCTGTAAAGATCAGCGTGGATAACCAATCAAAAAACCACTGGTCAATACTACATCCGCCCATTGCTGGCCCTTGCTGTGTAGAGCGGCGTGTATAGAGTGTATAATCAGCCATCGGGAGCGAGTGCGTCTATAGCTGATGAACAGCTGTTCCCGCTCTGAATTTTCCATCAGCTCGGATAGCGCCTGCGCACTCTGGAGGGAACCATATCGATGGTAGGAACCAGCTCGCCAGAACACTGGGAATGCCTAAAGGCTCCGTTTTGTAACATACCAGTACTTTTCTACAATAAAAACCTATTTTGAAAGTTAACAACACTGATTATCTTGTCACAATAGCACCTGAAAATAGGTGGGATATATTAGCCAGCAAGTGAACATGTCCCTGAAGTTAATGTGTTTAAAGCAGAAAAATGGGCAAGCGTAAGGATTTGCTAAACCCAAGTGAACTCTGCACTAATGTAATCAACAAAACATCAAAAGGATATAAAATAAATAAAAAAATATTAAACCAAAAAAATGTACAACCAATATCATGGTCAAGATAGGTGCTTCTACTAATATAAACAAATACTACAAACATATATACAGTACAGACCAAGAGTTTCTCATTCCAAGAGTTTTCTTTATTTTCATGACTATGAAAAATTGTAGATTCACACTGAAGGCATCAAAACTATGAATTAACACGTGTGGAATTATATACATAACAAAAAAGTGTGAAACAACTGAAAATATGTCATATTCTAGGTTCTTCAAAGTAGCCACCTTTTGCTTTGATTACTGCTTTGCACACTCTTGGCATTCTCTTGATGAGCTTCGAGAGGTAGTCACCTGAAATGGTCTTCCAACAGTCTTGAAGAAGTTCCCAGAGATGCTTAGCACTTGTTGGCCCTTTTGCCTTCACTCTGCGGTCCAGCTCACCCCAAACCATCTCGATTGGGTTCAGGTCCGGTGACTGTGGAGGCCAGGTCATCTGGCGCAGCACCCCATCACTCTCCTCCTTAGTCAAATAGCCCTTACACAGCCTGGAGGTGTGTTTGGGGTCATTGTCCTGTTGAAAAATAAATGATGGTCCAACTAAACGCAAACCGGATGGAATAGCATGCCGCTGCAAGATGCTGTGGTAGCCATGCTGGTTCAGTATGCCTTCAATAAATCCCCAACAGTGTCACCAGCAAAGCACCCCCACACCATCACACCTCCTCCTCCATGCTTCACGGTGGGAACCAGGCATGTAGAGTCCATCCGTTCACCTTTTCTGCGTCGCACAAAGACACGGTGGTTGGAACCAAAGATCTCAAATTTGGACTCATCAGACCAAAGCACAGATTTCCACTGGTCTAATGTCCATTCCTTGTGTTCTTTAGCCCAAACAAGTCTCTTCTGCTTGTTGCCTTTCTTTAGCAGTGGTTTCCTAGC
The DNA here is from genome assembly GCA_029574335.1 of Rana kukunoris. Taxonomy (NCBI): domain Eukaryota; kingdom Metazoa; phylum Chordata; class Amphibia; order Anura; family Ranidae; genus Rana; species Rana kukunoris. The sequence goes on from CM056053.1 coordinate 133,513,127, forward strand.
AGATATTCTACCATGAAGGCCTGATTCACACAGTCTCCTCTTAACAGTTGTTCTAGAGATGTGTCTGCTGCAAAAGGTGGCTACTTTGAAAAACCTAGAATATGACATATTTTCATTTTTTTTTTACACTTTTTTGTTATGTATATAATTCCACATGTGTTAATTCATAGTTTTGATGCCTTCAGTGTGACTCTACACTTTTCATAGTCATGAAAATAAAGAAAACTCTTGGAATGAGAAGGTGTGTCCATACTTTTGGTCTGTACTGTTCTGTACTAAGAATAGTAAATATAATACACATACACTACAATAGTGAATAAAACAAAATAAGTGCAAAATCAAAACACAGTCTCAATATAAGCTTAAGTCCACCAACTGATCGTGAAATATTATATAAAATTCAGACAAAATTATATAAACGTATAATAATGACTTCTTGTGACCACTTCAGTTCTCCAACACTCAGTGAATCACCATCGGGGAACACTTCTTCACTGCCACCATCGAAACTATTTCACAATCAGTGTGGTGGACTTAAGCTTATATTGGGCTTGTGTTTGGATTTTGCTTGCATTGCATTCACTATTGTATGTGTGGTATAATCACAGTGCTACATATTTATCTTTGTATATAAGTGTAAGGATTTAAGCATCTGTCAAGGGCCGAGCTGTAATGGCCAGTTACAGGGTCAAGACAAGTCCCAAACTGCAGCTTTTGGGGGATGTTGCTCGTCTCCAGTGCTTGAGACCTACAAAAATGGTCCAAAGAATGGGGAGTGAAGGCTGACGCCTGTAATCTTGAAAAAGTTAATGCTGCGTCTGATAAAACTGGTTAGAACACAGAGTTTGTTGTGTATGGGGTTACAAGTCATAGGACACAGGTCATAGTGCCCATGCAAACCTGTGTGCACTGCCAAAAGCTGCTACAATGAGCACGTGAGCATCAGAACTGCCTCACGGAGCAATAGAAGAAGGTGGCCTGGTCTGACGAATCACAATTTCTTTTACATTTACATGTGGATGGCTGGGGTGCCTGTGCATCGCTTACCTGGAGAAGAGATGGCACCAGGATGCACTACAGGAAGAAGGCAAGCTAGCAGAGAACGTGGGATGCTTTGGGCAATGTTCTGCTAGGAAACCTTAGGTCCCGTCATGCATGTGGATGTTACTATGGAGTCCATGCCTTGATGGGTCAGGACTGTTATTGTGGCAAAAGGGGGACCTACTCAATATTAGGTGGGTGGTCATAATTAGGGTTGTCCTGATACCACTTTTTTAAGACCGAGTACAAGATACTTTTTTTCAAGAACTCGCTGATACCGAATACCGATACTTTTTTTTTAATGTCATGTGACAATTTTAATAATGGGCATGCCATGGGGCACTGACGGGTGGATGCCACTGACAGGGGGGCACTGACAGATGGATGCCACGGACGGGTGGATGCCACTGACGGGTGGATGCCACTGACGGGTGGATGCCACTGACGGGTGGATGCCACTGACGGGTGGATGCCACTGACGGGTGGATGCCACTGACGGGTGGATGGCACTGACGGGTGGATGGCACTGACGGGTGGATGGCACTGACGGGTGGATGGCACTGACGGGTGGATGCCACTGACGGGTGGATGCCACTGACGGGTGGATGCCACTGACGGGTGGATGGCACTGACGGGTGGATGGCACTGACGGGTGGATGGCACTGACGGGTGGATGGCACTGACGGGTGGATGGCACTGACAGATGGATAGCACTGACAGATGGATAGCACTGACAGATGGATAGCACTGACAGAGGAACTGACGGATGGATGGCACCGACAGGGGGCAGTGACGGATGGATGGCACTGACAGATGGATGGCACTGACAGATGGATGGCACTGACAGATGGATGGCACTGACAGATGGATGGCACTGACAGATGGATGGCACTGACGGGGGGGGTACCGACGGATGGATGGCACTGACGGATGGCACTGACTGATCACTGCTCTGTCCACTACACTATATACTGACCAATACTGACTTGTCTTAACTACTCTAACCTCTCTTTCTGGCTGACAGTCTCACCTGCAGCTTGCGTGTTCTATCAGCCTGGAGGAGGTGAAGAGAGGGTGTCCAGAGGAGAGGGGGAGTCTGGAGGATGGGAAGACAGCATATCGTCCGGAGGCTAGAAGGAGGCGGGACCAGCCCCGTCGTGATCACGGTTTGGCCAGCCCCACCATGATCACGGATAGCCCCGCCCGCCCCTGTACATGACTATTCACAGGGACACCGAAACATTAGGGGGACGGATCCGGCAGTGACACACACTGCCTAGTGTCCCCCTAAATGTATGCACCCGGCGCCGTCCACGCTACGCCACTGGCTCTGCCCCCTCTGTCCGCAGACTTCCGGGTATCGGAGCAGGCATCGGGAGCATTTGTGCGAGTACAAGTACTCACACAAATGCTGGGTATCGGTCCCGATACTAGTATCGGTATCGCGACAACCCTAGTCATAATGGTATGGCTGTTCAGTGTATATATAGCAGGTGGTCCAACATCTGATATGAACGTTTGTTCCATTTCATAAATTCATTGAGCAGTGAAGGAATAACAACCATCAATAAATACTGCAATCCACACCAATTCAGGTGGGTCCACATTTGCCCAAACTAACCGTTGGGTGGGCATCGAGCTTGTTGTGGTTTGACAGTAATAATTTCATGCTAATCAGCGCTTACTCACACAGCGATTCACTCCATGAGTAAACTCTGGTTAGCATGAAACGCATGATGAGAGGTTTGTGAACATTCCATCAAGTAAAAAGTCTCATAAGTTATGTGCAACATATGCTGGTTGAGCCACCAACCATATTCGTTGGATTGCAGTGAAGGAAAAATGACAGATATTAAGCATGTGCCTTCAAAAACAAGTCAGCAATGGCGGCTTTTCTAACAGGTTTCTAAATGGCTTACTTCACAAAACAGACATACAAACTGATGAAAAACCTAAAGAAATTTGACTTGCTTTTTTTAGGAACAAGGCTCACTTTTGCATAAAGCTGGACTCCAGAAAAATATATTTTGGTTTACCTGTAAAATCCTTTTCTTTAAAGTAAATTGCAGGGCACAGAGGAGTTCATACCCAGGAGTACTTGGGTTATGCTGTCACCTTCAGGTAAATGGACACTAGTCCAGTAAAAGGCAGGAATCCAAGCCCAGGCATAATACCTCCCAGCTCAGATAAGCCAGTTTTGTAGCAAGCAATGATCAACACAAGCGAGAGGGGTGGGTTCACACTCCCATTTCTGTGTCCCGTGATGCGCTACAAGAAAAGGCATTTCAAAGGCTTTTTCAACTTTCCATCCATGAATTTTTTTTTACAACTTTCCATCCAGTAAATCTTCCGCCCTTGTTTTTAATTTGCCTAGGCTTATGACATCCTGCACAGCTCTCGCTCTCATGCTTGTGAGAGTTTGCCAGGAAAGGAGGGTGGATGAGTCCTAAGAGGGCCAATAAAAGCTGCAGGGTTGCAGAGCTGGAGGAGTTGTGCCTCTGTGTGTCTGGGTAAATGCAGGCAGTGAACAGGCAGCATCTTCAGCTGCCCACAGTTATAATGGCTGCAGCCAGACTTAGTGGGGGGAGACTTCTGCAGCATATTTGGCAAGTACAGAATCACAGTATATATAAAATAATATGCAAAGTGGTTGGACGGAAGCTTTAGAATGGCAAATATGTTTGTTATTACAAATTATGTGAGCAGACTGCAGTTCCTCTTTACCTAATCATAGATCCAGGAAAAAGGGGAGTTAAAGTATATCTAAAGAGAAACTTTTTTTTTTTTTTAGGTTTGGATAGAGTGCAGAGGGATTATAATGCTTGTCATTTTTTATTGCCATCTGTTCTCCCGTTTGGGAGATTCGCTCCCTCTATTTGTCCTGTTGACCATTATCATTGAAAGTAAAAGAAAATCCCATCTTTTGGGCTGTCCCCATAAAAGTAATAGAGGCAAAATCTTCCAATGGGGACACTAGTTGTGATGATCTGGGGGTCTCCAAGGAATTCCCTTAATTTGCAGGGAACTCCTCTCACTTCCTGTTTGGCTGTGGGACAGGAAGTGAAGGGAGATCTCTGAAATAGGACAAAGATGGAGAAAAAATAATAATCTGACAGGGGTTTTGCTTTATTCAAAATGAAAAAAAAAAAAGTTATTTTTTAATAATCATGGCTTTTTAGGATGTCTCAAAGCACTGAACATGTGAGATGGTTAACACAGCATCAAGGCAAACAAGCCTCAAATCCCCAACCAGAAGAGAGATAAACCAACTACAAAGCTATCTGCAAGACCTTCTACTTAAAACTGGTATCTGCAGAGGCAAATACATCAACCTTGTAGAACTTAGTAAATATGTAAAGAAAAGTTGAGATAGAAGCCTTACAACAAACTTGAACAGAAGTTCAATACCAAATAGCCCACAAAGAACTGACAATTCTGGGGGAACAGGCCTTTTACTGGGAAAGGAGGAACCTTAAACCCAACACCATAGGCCTGAGAAATGAGCCAACGAATCCACCTAGAAAAAGCGTAGAAACCACGTGACCCACGTCGGACCCTCTAGCACAGGAGTCTCCAAACTACGGCCCTCCAGGTGTTCAGGAACTACAATTCCCATCATGCCTAGTCATGTCTACGAATGTCAGAGTTTTACAATGCCTCATGGGAAGTGTAGTTCCAGAGCAGCTGGAGGGCCGTAGTTTGGAGATCCCTGCTCTAGCAGAACAAGCAGGGAATCAGACTTTCCAAACAAAGCTGTAGATTTTAGATTAAAGCGGTTGTTCACTCTAAGAACAAGAAATTGAAAGCCGATGGCTACAGCATGTTAACTGTGGACAGCCAGCTGTGAACCCTTGCAGCATAACGGTTGGCTGTCCGCCACGCTGCACTGGGAATGGTCCTCGAGCTTTCTGGGACCTGTGACTTATACCAAAAGGCTGTGGCCAGGGTGGGTGGGGGGTTTGAGAACTTCCAGTGGACCTATTGTTGTGGCAATCTAACCAGAAGTGAGAATAAGCAACGGTCAAAACCAGGTATCCCCCACAAAAAAATTCCAAAAGTAGAAGGGGAGGTGGGGGTAGGAGACGGAAAAGTGGATTTTACCCTTTTGGGTGAAGTTCTGCTTTAACTCATACAGCTTGAACAGAGTGAAGCCCCTTTCCCTTTAGAAGTTTAGGATTAGGACAAAAGGATGAATGTCCTGATTCAGGTGCATCGAACAAGCTAACTAACGTAAGAAAGAGGACCAAGGCCTCAATACCACCTTAACCTGGCAATGAACTAGGAAGGGTTCCCTCAGGAAGAAAACAGCCAAATCCAAAACCCTGCGGCCAAAGTAATAGCCACCAAAAAGACCACCTTGCACGTATGGAGGAATTTCTTCAGAAGGTTCAAAAGGAGAAGACTGTAAACCAGACAACATCCCGAATTAAAAAAGGGATAGTAAAGGCTCTCTTTAAAAAGTGGTTTTGCACAAAGCAGCCCTGATCCTCCCCCTGCTGGGTGCCCCCAGAGAAAGCAGCTTGCAATGGGGGCACCCAAGCAGGCTCATTGACGAGCCATGGCTCTGCATGTCCATTCACACAGACAGCTGGCAGCTCGGCCCCACTCCACTCTCTCATTTTGGTGGTGGAGATTGACAGGAGGGGGGAGGAGGAAGAGTCCCCTGAGAGCCCGGTATTCTAGCTACTGCATTGCAACTAAGGTGGACTTTAAAAGCTTCATTACCCCGCATAACCTCTCCAGGACTTGTACCAAATTGCTGGACAATCCACATTCGTTTTTGATCCATTTGCTCCCTTAACGGCAAATAGTCTAGGTATACCACATTAGCAAACTCTTAAATTCACAACCACCCCTGAACCAGAGCCAACACCTTGGTAAACATCCTGGAGGCCATAAACAGCCCAAAGGGTTGCATCACAAACTAATAGTGACAATCCTACATTGCAAAATGCAGAATGCATTGGTGAGGCTAGAAAATCGGGATGCTGGGTAAGGTGGACTCCACCCTGTTTATTTATTTTTTTACTTTCAGGAAACTTGTGGGGACCCAAGTTGAAAATAAGTCAGATATCTCTGTTTTGGCTTAGGAACTGTGAACAGGTTGGAATAAAAGCTGTGAGACCGCGCTTCTCTAGGCATAGGAGCAATAACCACCCCTTGCAACAGGCTTTCCAGGGTTGCAAAGTAAACCCTATTTTTTTGAGAACCTGAAGATACCCCTAAGCAAGTGGGGACACCCCTTTGTTGAAAAAAGGAGGACCTGGGAGTCCAGTCCTTTACACCAAACTGGTAAGGGGGGCTTTGATTTGGAGCCTGCGGCTGCAAAATCTTCTGGGAACTGCCAGATAGCAGGATCTTCAAGCTTGATTCTCTGGAATGAAACGTATTCTTTTTCCCAAACTTTGAGGGCTTGGCAAACTCCCACTGCACCCATAGCAGGCTGCAAAGCTGCTCCTACCAGAATTGATGATGCCTTAAAGTGGCCCTCTAACCTCTAATCTGTGGTATCTTTAAGGACCAGGACCTTGTCCACAGGGCTTGTCAAGGTTTTATTTAAAAAGGGCATAGCCGGGTCAGCAGCCCGAGAACCCCATTTCCTGAAGAATTATTTGTCAATGCGGTACTGATGAGCAAACCATTTTACTGGTGACACTATCTTCTCCAGGTGAGCTCCATCAGCATACATCCTTACTAGAAGTAGGTGCACTTGGAAGAACTTGGGAATTTAGGTGGCTGCCATGATCCAAAACCAATGACTTTAAATCGGAAAGAGGATTCTGAGGGTGGTAAAAGGTTAGTGCCAACCATATCTGCCAGGAAATTTATCATGGTATACTGTGACTGGACTCGGATTCCTCCTAGGAGACTTATCTACAGAGGATTCCTGATCATCAAAGGCTCCCACTTCTTCCTCCTCCAAATGAAAATCTTCCCTCCCATTCCTTCTTCAAAATGAAGTTTGCATCTCAGGCTTTCCAAACCAGTAAGAACTGCTGAAAGCTGATCCCGCAGTCCAGATTTGGCCACAGAGAATTCCACCCATGACCCAAAGAAAGCCGAGGGCTGTGCCCCTAAACAGTGGAGATACAAGATGAGGGCATGGATTCAGAGTTAATATGACTGCCGTTCGGGGAGCCTTGCAACCTGATAAAAGGGATTTAGGGGCCCATCCCATTGTTCTCGTCTGTCTGCACAAAGCCATGGCTTCCTGAGAAATAATCAAGCCTGTATACCACTGAGGGATGCGGCCACTCAGCTGAGAGGAATATCATGCTAGGTAGAAAACATTGGTGGCAGCACCCCCCAAAAACTCCAGAGCCCCTGGTACTTGCTGTGCCCATATCAGCGCAATTAGTCGCCGAGGAAGCTGGATGGGACAGATGCAGGCTGCATTCAGTTAAGGCAAGTTGGGGCTGAACCCACATGGAGAGTATAGGAGGCAAAATGGCATTCGCAATAGCATCATTATAACGTGCTCTATCCTGGGCTGCTCACAATGAACGCTGCCACAGCCGGTATAGCATCCAATTAAAGTGGTTGTAACCCTTAAAAACAAAAAAAAAACAACATGCTGCGGTCCCTGTGCAGGAAATATAGCAGTGCTTTTGTCATGTCAATTGTCCCTTTCTATGGTGGTACAATACCTGGGCAATACTGCCCTTTCCTGTCTTCCACACTGTAGACTGACCACGTTTATTGTGACCACTGATCCACGATAGCGTGGTCAGTTTACGTGCCTCCGTCATCCAGCATCTCGCCCACTCCCCCTTCCTCTCGCTGCCGTAATATGTGTGAGAGCCAATCTCCACCCTGCCCCTCTCCTCCTGTCTAAATAGAGCGATGCTATTGCCCTGAAGCTACTCCTCCCCTCCTCTTTGTTAACCAGTTCCCACTTAAGCCAATAATAATATTCCTCTCCTACATGTAAAAATCTATATTTTTTTTGCTAGGAAAAAAAAAGGGATTTTTAAATACAGCTTACCTGTAAAATCCTTTTCTTGGAGTACATCACGGGACACAGAGCGGCATATTCATTACTATGTGGGTTATATGGAGTACCTTCAGGTGTGGACACTGGCAATCTTCAAACAGGAAGTCCCCTCCCTATATAACCCCCTCCCCTAGGGAGTCCCTCAGTTTTTGTAGCAAGCAGTATGCCTCCCAAAATGGTCACCCAAAAGGGGGTGGGAGAGCTCTGTGTCCCGTGATGTACTCCAAGAAAAGGATTTTACAGGTAAGCTGTATTTAAAAATCCCTTTTTCTTTCTCGTACATCACGGGACACAGAGCGGCATATTCATTACTATGTGGGATGTCCGAAAGCAATGCTTTAATGAGGGGAGGGAGACATCTTCCAAAGAAGGATTCAATTTTAGAGCTAAACTCAAATCATAATAATATTCCAAATTAGTCAAGAAAGAAGAACCTTTTTTTTTTTTATTTTTTTATATAACCAAGGTGTGTTTCTGATCCCGAGGATTTCAAACTGCAGCCTGTAGTACTGCCTGACCAAAGGCAAGTATCCGCATTTCTTCTCACGTCTAGTTGATAAAACCTTGTAAACGTGTGGACCTGATGACCACACGTTGCCGAGGCTTGCATATCTGAGCCATTAGGAAATCTGATGGTGTGCTGCCCAAGAGGCGCCCATGGCCCTGGTAGAATGGGCCTTTACCGACAACGGAGGGGGCAACCTCTTCAATCCGTAGGCTTGAATGATTAATTGTCTAATCCATCTCGAGATGGTGGATTTTGCAGCTGCCTGCCCCTTCTTGGGGCCATCTGGTAGAACGAATAACACATCTGTTTTCCGGATCTTTTCCGTAGCTTTAAGATAGGCCTTCATGGCCCGGACAATATCCAAGGTATGCAGCAACCCCTCCTTTCTAGATGTAGGTTTTGGAAAGAAGGATGGAAGTACCAAATCCTGGTTTAAGTGAAATTTGGATATAACCTTTGGTAGAAAGGAAGGATGGGGCCGGAGAACTGCCCTGTCCTTATGCAGAACAAGATATGGTTCCTTACACGATAAGGCTGCTAATTCTGACACTCTCCTGGCCGAAACTATGGCGACCAAGAAAACCAGTTTTCTTGTCAGTAAGAGTAAAGGAATCTCAGCCAAAGGCTCAAAAGGCTGTTTCTGTAGAGTGGACAGGACAAGATTTAGGTCCCAAGGACAAACTGGTGACTTGACAGGAGGATTAATACGCAAGACCCCCTGTAAGAAGGTCTTTACCAGCGAGTGAGGGGCCAGCGGCCTCTGAAACCACACTGACAGAGCTGAGATCTGTCCTTTGATTGTGCTTAGTGCCAGGCCTTTATCCACTCCTAGCTGGAGAAAACTTAACACCCTATCAATAGTATATTTGCGGCAATTCCATCTTTGGATTCACACCAGCCTATATAGTTCCTCCACACCCTGTAATAAATTACCCTGGAGACCGGCTTTCTAGCCTTAATCAGGGTAGGGATTACCTGCCTAGACAGACCCCTACCCCTGAGAATCAGGGATTCAGCCTCCAGGCCGTCAAATTTAGACGCTGTAATGTAGGGTGGAGGATCGGGCCTTGTGAGAGTAGGTCTGGTTGTAGAGGAAGAGTCCAAGGGTCTCCCACTGCCATATTCAGGACTAGTGAGTACCAAGCCCTCGGGGCCAAGCTGGAGCTATTAGAATGACTGGCTTGTGCTCCACTCTGATCTTGCGCAACAGCAGGCGGGGAGTAACTGTAGCGGAGGGAACGCATATAGAAGTTTGAATTGATGCCAAGGGCAAACCAACGCATCGGTTCCGCAGGCCATAGGATCCCTCGCTCGCGACACGAACCTGTCTAGTTTCTTGTTGAACCTGGATGCCATTATATCTACGTCTGGCGTTCCCCACCTCTGGCAGATTTGTCTGAAAGACCTGGGGATGCAGAGACCACTCCCCTGGCAACAGAATCTGGCGACTTAAGAAGTCTGCCTGCAGGTTGTCCACTCCGGGAATGAATATCGCTGAAATGCAGGGTACATGAACCTCTGCCCATTGAAAAAATCAAGTTCACTTCCCTTTGAGCGGCCTGGCTCCTGGTTCCCCCTTGGTGGTTTATGTATGCCACCGCCGTGGCATTGTCTGACTGGATTCTCACCGGGAACCCCTTAATCTGGAGGTCCACGCCAACAGGGCTAGGCGAGCAGCTCTGATTTCCAAGATATTGATGGGGAGCTGCCTCTCTGCTTTCACCCAAGTTCCCTGGCGGGAGAACCCCTCGAAGACCGCCCCCCAGCCTCGCCAGGCTGGCGTCTGTGGTAACTACCTTCCAGACAACAGGGCTGAAGGATCTTCCCTTTAGAAGGTTCTGAGGGTTCAACCACCAGGCCAGGCTTTGTCGGACCCTTGATGATAAGCGTCAAAGGGACTCTAAGGCATGTGCCCTCTTGCCCCAGGCTGCTAGAATGGCTGCCTGTAGGACGCGAGTGTGGATCTGAGCGTATGGTACTGCCTCGAATGTGGCCACTAGCTTGCCTAGTAATCGCATACACAGGCGAATAGTTGGTCTTTTCTTGTTTACAACCAACTGAACCAACCCCTTGATCGCCTTGATCTTTACAAGGGGCAAGAACAACCTTTTGATGTTCTGTGTCTAACCTCATGCCGAGGTATTCCAACTGCTTTGTAGGCTGGAATGCTGACTTTCCTGGTTTAGGACCCAGCCGAATTCTTCGAGGTACCGAACCGTGAGGTTTACTGCCTTTTGCAGACCCGTCCGTGAGTGATCTATGATTAAAAGGTCGTCCAAGTATGCTAGGACTGTGACTCCTTGGATCCTTAAATTGGCCAGAACTGGGGCTAGAATCTTCGTGAATACCCGGGGGGCCGTGGCCAGCCCGAAAGGGAGCGCCCTGAATTGGAAGTGTCGCTGCCCCACCGCGAAGCGTAAAAACCTTTGATGCGCCTGAAAGATTGGTACATGAAGGTAAGCATCTTTTATGTCTATGGAGGCCAGAAAATCGTCTTTCTGAAGCGCGGCGGCTGCTGACCGGATGGATTCCATCCGGAAGGAACGCACCCTTAGATAACCGTTTAACCTCTTTAGGTCCAAGATTGGCCTGACATCGCCGTTGGGCTTTGGTATGACAAAGAGATTGGAATAGAAACCTAGGCCTTGCTCTTGGGCTGGCACTTCTATAATTACGTCCTGGCAAAGCAGGTGATCCAAAGCTGCCAGCATTGAGGCCTTCCTTGCTGGATCCCTTGGTAGCCTTGATTCTTGAAAATGAGCGGAGGATATCTTAGAAACTCCAGTCTGTAACCTGTGGTTACAGATGCCCGGACCCAATTGTCGGGGATCTTGGCTTCCCAAACTTCTGAGAAGAGACGAAGCCTTCCCCCCACCCTTGAGAGTGGGGGCGCCCCTTCATAATGCAGACTTAGGGGCTGTCTTTGACGGCTTGCGATACCACGGCTTCTTACCCCCAGGGGTCTGTCTTGCGATCTACTGATAACGTTGGATCGTGCAGGCGGCCGTCGATACTGCCTGGAATTAGAGGGCCCCGAGACAGGAAAAAACTGCCTCCTAAATGTAGGAGCCCGGAATGTCTTTGACCGGTAAAAGGGTACTCTTGCCATTTGAAATAGTCTGAATATATTTATCCAGATCTTCTCTCCGAAGAGTCGTCCTCCATGGAAGGGAAATCCTGCCAGAAGCTTTTTGCATGGGGGCTCCCCGCCGCCCAGTTCTTCAACCATAAGAGCCTTCTCATGTGCACCAAACATAGTGATAAACGAGAAGCCTGCTGGATGGAATCTTTTATAGCATCTACCGCGAAACACAGAGCTTTGGGAATGTCAGCAAACTCCTCTGCTTGTTGGGTAGGCATGTCCTTTAACATCTCTTTTGTCTGGTCTTTTAATGCCTGACAAACTCCAATTGCAGCTACCGCTGGCTGCACCACTGCTCCTGCCGTAGCAAAGGATGCTTTTTAAAAGTGTCTCTAATCTTTTATCAACCGGATCTTTAAACATATGTATGTTTTCCACCGGGCAAGTTAGTGATTTATTCACACACGAGATGGCTGCATCCACTATTGGGAGCCTCCACTTCTTGGAGAATTTTTCCTCCATGGATAAATGACCGCAAATCTTTTCGGTGGCAGAAAAAATCCTGTCCGGCCGTACCCAATCCCGAAAGATCAATTCCTCCAAGAGAGGATGGACCGGAAAAACTGCGTTGCTTAACGGGGCTTTCAAAGAGCCCAGAGAGGATACCGGAGGAACCTGAGGTTCTGGCAATGGTAAACTAAATGCCGAGCGGACACATGTCCGTCAAAGACTGTACCCACAGTCTCTCTGTCTGGGAGTCTGAAAATGGTTCCTCAGAGGTAGACCCCTCCATCCCTGAACCCTCTTGGTTCAGGTCCAGTTGATCCTCCTGTGATTCTAATTCCTCCGGAGAGAGAATCTCAGCATCTGAGGATACACCCCTGGTGATGGGGATCTAACCCGTTTCTTACCAGGAAAGCTCTAGCGATCAATGCCGCTATTCTCTCTTCTAGCCCCCCTAGGGATACGGCTAGCATCTCCTCTGTGATAAACACAGGCTGGGCTGATCTGGCCAGCCTCCGCACCAGATCCCCCTAATGGCTCATCCAAGGCGCTCCTTAAATTAATAAGCTGCGGGGAAAGAATCGGCATATCAGAATCAGAAAGGGAACCCTTTTGTTTTTTTGTTTTTTTGGTCTTTTTGTACCCTTTGACCCCGAACCCTTGGAAGCCATAATACAAAATCGAGGGACTCGCCGCCAACACAACAGACTGTAGTGGGCAGGAGTACAAATTTCAGAGTTTAGGGGAGAATAGATCACTTAGTGTCCCCAAAAACTGATGGGCCCGTATGTTTGTTTTTTTTTTTTTTTTTTTTTTTTTTTAAATAATTATATATTATATATTATATATTTTCCTTGACAACATACAGTGACCCTACTTTAAGATTTGCCAGCCTCCAACCTGCTGCAAAATAAGGGGGATTCTTGGCTTAACAATAAAGGCATTGGAACAAAGTCCACATGTACTACCCCTCTTCCGCCACCGGGAGTCACTGTTCTGCCGCTCTGCGTCCTCTCCTTGAAAGATCAGCCTCAGACTGAGCACTGACAAAGCCTGCTGTCTATAACAGCACAAAGGCGCGCCCCTGTATGACGCCGCAGGCCCGCCCCCCCCCGCCCTCCTGTCCCCGGCCAGGTAGGACTCTCTCAAGGCCCCTAGGGATCCTTACTAGCCCTAGGAAGAAACAGCAGGTTAGCTAGCAACACATATTTAAACAGGGGGGCCTAGTGATGGGGGAGAAAGGGGTCATCCTGTCTTTTAGACATAGTGATCACGGTTGCCCATGCAGAGCATACTTAGGCTATCCCCCCTTTTAGGTTACCCCGGGGAGCCTGCTGTCGAACCAAGTCCCGCAGGCTCCCCCTTACCTGCTCCATGCTGCAGGATGTTTGACCAGCAAACTGATCCAATCTTCTCCCTCCCATCCCGTGGGTAGCGTAGTAGACCTTCAGGCCTGGGGTCCTATGAAGGTACCCACTGCCCTGGACCTATATAGCACCCTGGCAAACAGGAACTTTATGGTTTTGCAAACTCCAAGTCCTGGCCCAGGGTCCAGCCCTCCAAAGAGGAGCATTATAGGCAAACCCCACGGTCTGGGGCCCGGGTACTGTCCACTTTGGCACTGAGGCTCCTTGGACAGATCCGGTTAGCCCGCCCTTAATCCCAAGGATGTGGAGCAAAGCTATTCCGTGACCAACACCTAAGACACTGGCGAAAAAACTGAGGGACTCCCTCTAGGGGAGGGGTTATATAGGGAGGGGACTTCCTGTTTGAAGATTGCCAGTGTCCACACCTGAAGGTACTCCATATAACCCACATAGTAATGAATATGCCGCTCTGTGTCCCGTGATGTACGAGAAAGAAAATAAATCATTATATAATATATAATATATTTTTTTTCCGGAAGCCCTAGAGAATATAATGGTGGGCGTTGCAATTTTTTATGTCATGCGGTATTTGTGCAGAGGTTTTTATAAAAAAAAATTGGGTAAAAATACCACTAATGAATTATTTTGCACAAAAACACTATATACCCATTTTTTTTGTTAAATTATAAAATAATTGTTACGTCGGGTAAGATACCCAATATGTCACGCTTTATAATTGTGTACACCCGTGAAGCGGCGCCAAACTACGGTAACTAAGCAATGCTTTAAAAGCCTATACTGGTTACCAGTTTAGAGTTACACAGGAGGTCTGGTTCTAGAATTATCTCTCTTGCGGCGATATGTGTGATCACCATGTACATGCATGCGTGACTTACATACGCATTCATGTTTACACAAAAGGACCTGCGGAGGGGGGCGCTTTAAAAAAAATTTTGATTGAAAACGTATTATACTGTCTAACTTTTTCTTTTGATTAACGTTATTGCTTTCACAAGGGATGAACGATCGACCAACGGATCCTTCCTTTAATCCTTACTGCGATCTTCCAACAATCCTTCCTGAGGTCCACCGACCACTGACAGATCCTTCCTGCGGTCGTCCAACCAAGCCTTCCGCTGATCATCCTTTTTAAAACGATCCTTTTAATTGATCCTTCCTTTATTTATTTTTGTGCAACACATTTTTTGCAATGTCATTTATCTATAGTACAATACCTGGTTGATCCTGCCTGTTTCTGTCTGTAAACTGACTTTCCATCATCCTGCTCTCTCTGCAGTATCTTTATCTCCCCTCCGTTCCTGTCAATTCTATGGTCTGTTTGAAGCTGAGGAACGTGAGCCCCTCCCACTGGAGTCCCTCTGCTTGGGATGAAGACCTGAGAAAACCATGTGACTGCACAGAAGCACTGCTAGCAATAGATATTTAGAGATTATATTGCCAAGAAAAAAAACTGCCATTACTATTGCCCCATAAGAGAACCTATAATAGGAGTTTATAGTGGAGACCACTAATTGAGGGAGGTAAAAACACATAATGCCACTGTCCTATGACGTCCACAATTGGGGAACACTGCAGGGGGGGGGGGGGGGGAAGGCTGCCGCAACTCTACAATATACAGAGGCACTAATCAGGCCAAGAGTCGGGGCACCCTGCCAGTGAAATCAACAGGTATACTGCACACGGTTAATCTATGCTAGTAGGATCCAGCACCAGCTTCCCCTTGCAGGTGTGGACAAGATACAGTCCCCCATGGTCTGCCTGGATGGAACTCATCTTTGCCCTTGTGGAGGTGTAAGGAACAAGCCAGAAAATGTCTCAAAAGAAGATCTCTTCAGAGAGACTCCGGAAACATGTCACCAGACACCTAGTTGTATTGCTTAAAGTTACTAAACCCAGGACCTGCATTCACTATATACGTTTTCCCACAGTACATAGAACTTGGAAATGAAATAGTTTTAGCTTGTAGGAGAAATTTTCATTCTCCCCCGATTGTCCTATGAGACTGCAGGACCCCTGTCCCTCTGTCTTGACAGTGTTGATTGGCCATGTGCTAATCACATGCACTCTTCCCAAGGAAAAAAATAAAAACTCTAGCAACACACACCAAACTGAGGCTGTGCAGCTTGCCCCCATGGGTCTGTTTGATCAGAAGATGGTTTGGGGACAGTGTAAGAAGGGGAGGAAAAGAGAAGACAGGATCAAAAAGCCTATTCACACAATGCAGAGGATTAACCCCTTAGGTTCCAGTAAGTAAGTATAGTATAAGTATAACAGTAAGTATAACAAGGATGCTTTACTGCATATACAGGCCGATTTTACTGTTGTGGGTTTAGCAACACTTTAATTGCAGCAGAGAGAAGTCAGGTGACCAACCTGGTTGTACTGTTTGACAGGATCGTGTTAATCTGAGGACTAGATGGGCAGAAATACAAATCCAATGACAGGTAAAGCAGCTCCCATGAATGTATTTGAACATTTTACCTGGAGTTCATCTTTAAGTAAAACCGATACTACTAGATTCCTCCAATAAAACAAGATCAGAAATGTGTCTTGTATGTTGGTGTTAGACAGTCTATCAGGACAGTCTGCAACTACTGTCATACCTGTCTTGGTGGGGCTGGAAAAGCCAAATCCTTGTGTAGCCACACTGCCACCAGCGCTGAATGTCCCAGTTGTTTTTTGCTCTCCAAATGATGTGTTGCCAAATCCAAAACTCTTTGCCCCGCTGTTGCCAAAGAGACTGTTTGTATCTGACAGAAGAGCAAGAAATCCAGACTTGAGTATAGAAATGAATAAAAATGGGATGGTGAAGAACATAAAAGATGGTCAGTTTTGAAATCTCTGATTCAGTCTGAATAAGAGAGGTCGATAACATGCACCTCCATCCCTAAATCAGAAATAAGAAAGGGGGTTTGGGACTTTAAATGAGGTGCACGATAACATGCACCCCCATCCCTAAATAAGAAAGAAAGGGGTTTTGGGACTGAGTGAGGCACAAGACACGTGGTAGGAGAAATGATAAAAAATGGTTATTTGGCATATAAACAAAGCATACCTCAAACATATGATACATGGTTGAACATGAGTATTCTTCATACAGGCAGTTAAAATAAAGTGCAATTTGGTTATCCAAGGATATTCACTGGGCTATTGTGAATGATGACGACTGCATCCCCCAAAAGCGGTTCTAAAGGCTCAAGTTTTTTTACCTTCATTTACTCTCTCTATTTTTGAAGGTAAAAAACCTTCTCTGTGCATCAGCAGTTCCAGTCATATTTAAAGGATTTTGCATGTTCCTATGTACAGCGAGGAGGGTACAGGGGTGTCCTTTCCCCCCCCCAACCAGGGCTCAGAGCTCTCCACACCAAGTGCTGCACTGTAAGTCTTCGGGTACCCAGTCTCCTTTTCAGATCTGAGCATGGCAGTGTAAAAGTAGGATTTTAAATAACAGCTTACCTGTAAAAATCCTTTTCTTTGAGTACACCACGGGACACAGAGCCTTAGGCTGCATTCACACCTGAGCGTTTTGTCGCGTGAAGCTCCAAAACGCTAGAGGGGAAAAAATACATTATTCTCTATGGAGATGGTTCACATCTCCACACCAAAACGCCTGAAGCTGAACGCCTGAAGCTCAAACAATATCCGGACCCTTTTTTGTTGCGCGAATTGGGAGGATTTGGGCGTTTTAGAACGTTTGTATTCCCATAGAAAGTAATGGAAACGCTCGACTCAAGCGTCTAGCGCGACAATGAGCGTTTCTACGGGCGTTTTGTCGCTTTAGTCAATAGAACATTTCACCCAGGCAGAAGATAAAAAAAATCTACAAACATAGCAACAAGTGATGAAAGATGATAATTTTTCCTATTGGCTAAAATAAAAAACGTCAAACTTCAAAAACGTCGGACAACGCACGACAAAACGTCCGAAAACGCTGCGCTCAGGTGTGAATGCAGTCTTAATCATTACATAGTAGGTTGTATGGGTGACCAGAAGTGATTGGACACTGGCACAACCAATGAGAACAAGTTCCCCTCCATATAAGCCCTCCCATATAGGAAGTACCTTAGTTTTTGTAGCAAAGCAGTAAGGTTCCCATAAGAAGGGGGGACCTCTGTGTCCCGTGGTGTACTCAAAGAAAATAATTTTTACAGGTAAGCTAATCCTAATTTCTTTATCGTACACCACAGGACACATAGCCTTAATCATTACATAGTGGGACGTCCCAGAGCAATGCTTAATATCAAGGGTGGGAGACACAGATCAATCAGGCTGCCATCGGACAAGAAGCCCTAGACCGCTGTCTGCAGCACACTATGCCCGAAGGCAGAATCATCATTTCCTCTCACATCTATTTGATAGAATTTGGTAAATGTATGGACTAAAGACCAAGTTGCAGCTTTACAGATCTGAGCCATCAAAGCCTGGTGACGCACTGCCCAAGAAGCACTTATTGCTCTGGTCGAGTGCACCTTAACAGCAAAAGGAGGAACCTAATTTCTTAAACCATAAGCTTGAACAATTACTTGTCGAATCCACCTAGCAATGGTGGATTTTGATGCAGACTGGCCTTTCTTGGGACCATCTGGCACAATGAACAAATCATCTGTTTTACATATCTCAGCCATAGCCTGCAGATCAACTTTTACTGCTCCCACTACATCTAGAGAGTGCAATAACTTTTCCTCTGCTGTTCAGGAAATAAGGAAGGCAAAACAATGTCTTGATTTAAATGAAACGCCAACACCACCTTTGGAAGAAAGGTAAGATGAGGGCATAGTACAATTTTGTCTTTTTGACAAATTAAATAAGGCTCTTTACAAGAAAGAGCTGCTAACTTTGATACCCTTCTAGTAAAAGAGATAGCAATCAGAAAGGCCAATTTCCTGCTTAAAGGGGTAGTTCCCCCAAAAACCTTTTTTTTAACATTGATTGAGGCTCGTTATGTCAAGGGGAATCGGGTGTTTTTTTTTTTAGAAATGAAGCCATACTTACCGTTTTAGAGATGCATCGTCTCCGACGCTTCCGGGTATGGTCTCCGGGTCTAGGCGTTCCTATTTGATTGACAGGCTTCCGAGGTCGGATACATCGCGTCACGATTTTCCGAAAGTAGCCGAACGACGGTGCGCAGGCGCAGTATAGAGCCGCACCGTCGCTCGGCTTCTTTTGGCTACTCGTGACGCGATGTATGCGACCGTCGGAAGCCTGTCAATCAAATAGGCACGCCCAGACCAGACGCTCATACCCGGAAGCGACGGAGACGATGCATCTGTAAAACGGTAAGTACTGCTTCGTTTCTAATAAAAAACCACCCGATTCCCCTTGACATAACGAGCCTCAATCAATGTTAAAAAAAGGTTTTTGGGGGAATTACCCCTTTAAAAGAATCAAAGGAATATGGTGGATAGGTTCAAAAGGTTGCTTTTGGAGACCCGATAATACCAAGTTCAAATCCCAGGGACACAAGGGTGACTTGACTGGCGAATTTATTCGCAGTACTCCCTAAATGAATACCCGGACTAGGGAATGAGATGCCAATGGTCTCTGGAAAAAGACTGATAGAGACGATATTTGACCCTTGATGGGTCAAATATCGCCCCTGAGAGGCTATAAAGAGCTTTAGGCAGAAGCAGCCACAAAATGTGCGACCTTTGTGATTTTAATTGATTGTAAAGCTTCCTTTTTTAAACAACAAACATGTTCTACTTACCTCCACTGTGCAGCTCATTTTGGGCATTGTGGCCCCTCGGCAGCTCTTTTGACTAATCAGCATACACATAAATATAAAGCAAGCAATAGAGATATTTTGTCTCAAATGTGCTGTGGGACCATAGTTACAGTCAAATGATACAGGGTGAACCTGTCTTACCTGTTCATGTGGCAGGTCACTATACAGGGTCCAGGATTTACGCACCATTGTGAGCATAACCTCAAAAGTGTCTTCAGAGTCTGGGTTCCATAAGAATGGACTATGAACCTGGACCAGTTTAGTATCCTGCAGCTAACTACATGGATTGCAGGAAGTGAAGTGAGCACTCATGCAGAATCCATTGCCTGAAGCAACATTACAGGCCATTCTCAAAGTGTGGGATCTGGATATGGCTCCCAATGTTTTACTTAGGTTGCATTGATATAGTTGCACTGGTTTTACTGTTGTATTAGAACAGGGGTGCCCAACTTTTGAAGAGCGAAGGATCATTTAAGCGACTTGGTAAGTGGTCGCGGGCCATAATGAGTGGAGCGGACGGATGACAGGCATACTGCAGAGCAGACACAGATGCAACCCACTTTACTCTATGGGCCCTCCGATCTGATCTGCCCAGACGGAAGGCGACGGATCCCCTTCTATTTTTTTTAGCGGATCGAATTGGAGGTAGGCGGATGTAAATGGACACAAGTCAGTTTTCATCTGTCGCTCCATAGAGGCAAATGGAGGGTCCAATTGGTTTGAACTGATCCTGTGAAAGGGGCCTAAGGCTGCTTTCACACTGATGCGCTGAAGTTTACAAACACTGTAGGTGCAGTGCACCTGTGGGTTAGCTGCAATTTTCTATAGATTTCTATTACATCCTGCAGTTGTGGTGCACATTCAGAAAGTGAACCAAACCTGCAGGTAATTACAGAAGTCTACGGCTCAGTGCAGGTAACCCGCAGGCACACTGCGCTACACCTGCAGATCAGTTTAAAAGCAGCCCAGTAACCAATGCAGAAGATATGCCCATATATACACTGTGATTTTGGTAATGAACTGACCTATAATAACCAAAAATAAGTCAGGCAGAGCACATTTGGTATCACTCCGCCTGTGACAGGAGCCGGTGCTAGACATGAAGCATTGGCTTATGCGTCTCTGCTCCCCAGCCCCTTGCTTCCTCTACTTCTCGCTTCATTTACAACTCTAATGTTCTGAGATAAAGGGTCGGGAACCCAAGATCTGGGCTTGTCAACCACCATCACAGAGCAGGAGGTCGCAGGCCACATCTGAGGGCTCCGCAGGCCACAAGTTGCCCCAGGGCCACTGGTTGGGCACACCTGTATTAAAAGATAGTGAAGGGTTTATTGAAGAATCGAAATTGTATTAATAAACTATTTAAGCGAAGAGTACTTTCTCCTGTATGGGAAACAGATCCTCCACTTTGGGAAAACTAGCAAAAAACAAAGGACTAACCAAGAGGGATATTGGCCAGGAGGCATGTCCTCAAAGCTTTGCCAGTGTCTCGTTACCTGAGGGTGCAAACCTTTAACCCAGAGTCAATGAAGATCTAAAGCCTGTGTCCTGTACGATAATAAGGTAATAAGATAATAAGGTAAGCTTCCCAATGCTCGGCCCACATGGCTTAATCACAAAAGTGACTCCTCAGAGATATTCACACCTGGGGCTGTGCCACAGCTCTGGACCCAGAAACAGTTTTAATGAATAACAAAACGCAATGCACTCTGATTTGGAAAGTGCTCCAATGCAGAGCCCAGTGATGAAGGTCACATGCCATACAAACGCACAATCATTCAGGCCATTTGACCCAGGTGTGGCCTTCAAAGCCAATCCTGATAGCTGAAGATAGAGACAAGCTTAAGCAGGTAATAGTGGAATCTTTAATGAAGGAAAAAAAACTGTTGGATTCCTGGGAGTGGGGGGCTGGCAGAGTTCCTTTCAGTTTTCTTGTTCGTCAATGTCCAAGTCCTCCTGTAGGGAGCAGCGTAACCAAACATTTTATAAAGTCCTGTCTCTTTCAATGAAAGAAGAAAAAGTGACTTGTAAACAAACCAAATCGCCACCGTGCCACAACACCTCAAAAAAACTGTCCTGGAGCCCAAAGAAAAGAATGCACTCCAGCCCATTGCAAGAGTGCATTCTTGCGGGATTTCATGCTCCCAGCTTTGCCAGCAGGCAGGGGGCTGAAAAAAAAAAGCAGGCCTTCCATTTTCCATTAAAGGTCTGATTGAGTAAATTGGTCACAGACCTGAATATTCAGCAGATTTAGACACATACACCAATTAGAGAAAAAGTAAACCGCTCAGAGGTCCCAAGGAGCTGAAGCTGAAAGGTAGGATCCAACCCCTGGGTGCAGGCACTGCAATAGTATGCAAAATTGTGTGGAGAAAAAGCGGGACGGCCGCACTCCAAAAAATGTTCCTTTATAATAAAACAGATCACAACATCAACATGTCACAGCAAAAAACAGAAAAGAGCTGACGCGTTTCACACCAAAATACAGTGCTAATTCATAGTTGATAACAGCTCATAACATACACCAATTAGCCATGGCTTTTTTTTGTCAGAGAATGGGTGCAGGAAAAGGGGGAGGTGGGGTTTCGATGTGGCACATCTGCTGGTGGGTATGGTCAAATTTGAAAAGTAGGAGGGTCTTCAAAAGGCATTGTCAAAACGGAACCAGGAGTGTGTAATGCACAGAATGGTAGAGTTCAGGAGTGGATCACTCCCGTAGTGTTGTGTTGTAGTCCTGCTACACAGGATTCAAGAATGTATTATGCTCAGGGTGGCAGGGTTCCAGAGTGCATAACACTGCCAGGATAAAGGAGTGCATTAAGTTAAGAAGTTCCTTACACACAAAGTGCAGGGCTCAGGAGTGTGCATCAGACATGCCAGTTTACAAACAGAAATACCTCTTCCCAAATCCTCCCCAGTACCCCACTTCAGAGCTTTACCCCCCCCCCCCCCCCCCCATTTCCCAATTATAAAATCCTAACTGCTGCATTACATTCTTTTGACCACTGAACTCTGTATGCTGTGCTCTCTATATCAAGTAAAAAAATTCCCCAGTAGAAAGCTTTTCCCCACAAAAAACAACATCTACCATTCAAATCGGTATAACCCCTGTCCACACATCACATTTGCACCTCCCATCCACAGTTCACCTCCACACCTCCCATCCACTGCTCACCCCCCCCCCCCCCCCCCCCAAATAGCTTACCTTTGCACCTGTGTGCAGCTCCCCACCAAACACCCCCACCCCCCCTCACATTCTGCAGGTCACCTCGGTAGCATTCTTCCACAGCTTTTCTCTGCAAACTTACCAACTCCCCCATTCCCCCAACAGCTCTGCATTCCACATCTACATCTTACTTACATAGTTAGTCTGGTTGAAAAAATAAAAAAAAATAAAACGTCCATCCAGTTCAACCAATAAAGGGGGAAAAACTGAAATGGGAAAAAAAAATATATAAAATCCTATACTCACAGTTGATCCAGAGGAATGCAAAAAGCCCCAGCAAAGCATGATCCAATTTGCTACAGCAGTAGAAAAAATTCCTTCCTGATCCCTCAAGAGGCAATCAGATATTCCCTGGATCAACTTTACATATACATTTTAGTATCCAGTTATATTATGTACATTTAGGTAACAATCCAGGCCTTTTTTTAAAAGCAATCTACTGAGCTAGGCAGAACCAGCTCTTGAGGGAGTCTGTTCCACATCTGTTACTGTGAAGAGACCTTTCCATATTTGGTGATTACATTTCTTTTCCTCCAGATGTAAAGAGTGCCCCCTTGTCCTCTGCGATGACCTTAACCACTTCAGCCCCAGAAGGATTTACCCCCTTAATGACCAGGCATTTTTTTGCAATACAGCACTGCGTCGCTTTAATTGCCAATTGTGTGGTTGTGCGACGTTGTAATCGATATCCTTTTCCCCCCCACAAATAGGGGGGGGGGGGGGCAGCTGCATCATTGGGAACATGTTATATGTTCTACCCTAAAAACATATTCCCAAAAGGTAAACTTGTCCTCTAAACTCTCCAGTATCCTGTTAGGTAAACTAACAAGGTCTGAAATTAAAGACTTTGATCCCTTTTTCTTATTGTTTATAGCTTTTCTAACTTTGGCCATGAGCAACATGGGTTTTATTTTTAGCCTTTTAACCACTTGCCTACTGTGCACCTACACCCCTTCCTGCCCAGACAAAATATAAGCTTCCGGCACTGCGTCGCTTTAACTGACAATTGCGCGGTCGTGCAACGTGGCTCCCAAACAAAATTGGCGTCCTTTTTTCCCCACAAATAGAGCTTTCTTTTGGTGGTATTTGATCACCTCTGCGGTTTTTATTTTTTGCGCTATAAACAAAAATAGAGCGTCAATTTTTAAAAAAATGCAATATTTTTTCCTTTTTGCTATAATAAATAACCCAAAAAATATATAAAAAAAATATTTTTCCCTCAGTTTAGGCCGATACGTATTCTTCTACATATTTTTGGTAAAAAAAAAAATGGGGATAGTTTATGGCATTTTTTTTTTTTTTCTTTTTACTATTAATGGCGGCGATCTGCGATTTTTTTTTGGGACTGCGACGTTATGGCGGACATTTCGGACACTTTTCTGACATTTTTGGGACCATTTACATTTATACAGTGAACAATGCTATAAATATGCATTGATTACTGTATAAATGTGACTGGCAGTGAAGGGGTTAACCACTAGGGGGCGGGGAAGGGGTTAAATGTGTGTCCTATGAGTGTTCTAACTGTGGGGGGAGGGGGGGGTGACTGATTGTGTCCCTATGTACAAGGGACACAATCGATCTCCTCTCTCCCTGACAGGGACGTGCAGCTCTGTGCTTACATACAGAGCTCCACGTCCCCGCTCAGTTACTGGGCAATCGCGTGTGCCCGGCGGCGATCGTTGCCGCCGGGCACTCGCACGGGATCCCCGCAGAGCGGCGGGTGCGCCCGCCCGCGGCTTTAAAGGGACATCACGTCATATGACGTGATGTCAGGATAATGGAGTCGTCTGCCCGGCCGTCATTTGACGGTGGGCAGATGACAAGTGGTTAAACTTATTACCCATGGGAATATATTTAGCAGTATGTCTTTTTAAATTATTTCCATTTCTGTTCTGTGTTAATCAATGCCAATATTCCCTCCTAGACATTTGGAGAATTTGCTCTCTTAAGTGCCGGTTCACACTGGGGCAACACGAGTTCCAGCGCGACTTTAAAAGGCAACTTGGAGGTGTTTTGAGCGTGACTTTAACGCGACTTCAAGTCGCCTCCAGGACAGGCGACTTTGCCAGTGGCCAATCACATAATAATCTGCTCTGTGGGAGGGAGGGGTTTGCCTTAGAAAACCATTTTCACTTCCTGGAAAGTTGCTTCAGTTAAGGCAGGGGGTCCGACTTGGAGGCGACTTCCATTGAAATCTATGGGTACAAGTCGCCTTGAAGTAGTACAGGAACCTTTTCTGAAGTTGGAGCGACTTCAGTAGTGTACATTAAGACGTCTCTCATTCACTTTCATGTAATTTCTCATGGTGTGTGACTTGGGGCGACACAAGTCGCCCCCCAGGTCGTGGTAGTGTGATCCGGCTCTAAAGTTAGGTGTTTTTTTTTATCTTTCCAGTATGTGCTTGCTGTTTACAGGGAACATTAAATTAAATAAAGTTATGGTCACTGCTACCCAGATGTTCTTTTATATGAACATTAGTAATAAGCTCTGTATGGTTTGAGATTACCAGGTCCAGCAGAGCATCATTCATAGTTGGGGCCTTTATGAACTGGACCATAGGATTGTCTTGTAATAGGTTACAAAATAAAAATGTTGCCCTTTAACTGTACCTGCAGTTACCCCAGTCAAGCTCTGGACACCTAAAATTCTACATTATTATCACTGTCCCATCCCTTTCCATTTGTGCAAGGAGCCGAGTCTCCACCTCCACATTAACATTAGGTGACCTATAACAAATTCCAATGATTAACTTTGTAGTATGCATACCCGTGTGCAGTTCTACCCATAATGCTTTAGCCTCATCACACTCTCTTTCAAATAGGTCCTCATTCACACTCGCTTTGACATCACTTTTTACATAGAGACAGACACCCCCACCTTTCCTTTTTACCCTGTCTCTCTGAAAGAGAGCATAGCCAGGAATATTAAATAGCCCAGTCGTGTGAAGAATGAAGCCAAGAGTCAGCAATACTAATTAAAACAGAGTTCTCTTCATGCGCCAAAGCTTCCAACTCGCCTATTTTGCTTGGCCAACTTATGGCATTGGTGAACAAACACCTTTAATCTATTATCACATTTTGCATACAAATTTAGCATATTTCAGTACAAATGGTACCATTTCCAATGGTTGTTTGTAACGTGGGAATCTTATCACCTGCCATAGCCCTCCCCCATTTTTCCCCATTTCACCCACCAATAGGGACTGACCCTGTCTGCCCTATTATAATATAATTACCCCCCCAATCCTAGTTTAAATACTTCCCCAGCCCTCCCATGAAATTCTCCCTCAGCACAGCAGACCCCCTTCTATTTAGGTGCAAACCATCTTTATCATATAGGTTGTACCCCAATGAAAAGTCAACCTAGTGCTTTAGAAACCCAAATCCTTCCTTTCTTACACCAGGTCTTTAGCCATGCATTCAATTCTCTAATCTCCCCCTGTCTTTCCTGTGTTGCACATGGATGGCACAGGAAAGATTTTAGAGAATATCAGCTTGGAGGTCCTTCCCTTCAACTTGCAGCCTAGTTCTTTAAATTGATGCTTAAAGGAAAAACATGTTTTGCCTAAAATTAACATCTGTAAGGTAGACAGACATAATAGTGTTATGATTCTGTTAAAAAACTAGTAAATACCTATTAAATTCCTTCATCTATATCACCTCCGACATTCTAGTTTCTGTTCTCTCATTCACTTCCTGGTATGCGGCGCTCGTTCATGCAAGAACTAAATTGCCCAGTATGCATTGCAATACTGCGCCGATATATAGTGCGCAGTGCACTCGGGTATATTCGGCCAGTCTCGGCTTCTTCCGCGGTCACATCCTGGACGTACAGGACGCGAGCGTGACAGTTGCCGAGCCTGCACGAGTGTACTGCGCTGGGTATATGCTGGCGCAGTATTCAAAACTTGGCGCGGGAAACGAGCGGGGAGGACGCGAGGACACCGGACCCGCCAAAGAGGACACCGGACCCGCCGCAGAAGGACACCCGAAGCCGCAGAAGGACGCCGGACCCGCCGAAGAGGACACCCGAAGCCGCAGAAGGACGCCGACCCGACGAGGCCGCCGCGCTAGACACCAAAACTGTAAGTACAAAAATAACTTTTTTTCCACAGGATTGGGGGTCACTTTAGGGATGCGCGGTATACGCGGGAGCGCGTTATACCGCGATTAATACGGTAATTCACACCTCCTTGAAGTCTCTAACATGTAAAGAGCGTCCTGCCACACAGATGTAGTTCCCAGGAGGGGGCGAGCACGTCACAGACCACCGCAGTAAAGCCTCCACATACTGAACCCAACACCAGGGTTTTCAATCCATTTGGTTGAGGCGATCCTGGCAACAAATTATTCAGTCGCAATTACAGAATCCCCTATTACCACCAACTGTCTAGACCTTCCTGCACTACCCTCACCCATGCACCTCTACCAGATGGGCTGCTCTCCCGGCTGTTACAGTTAGCATCTACTCCTGCAGCATCATTGGCTCTGACCTCTACGCACACCCCCCCCACCTTAATCTTGTTCCCTCCACCACCTTTTACGGGCTTACCTTTACAAAAAGCATCTCTCAGCAGCCAGCCAGATATAGAACCTCCTGCAGCTTGTTTATTCACAGAGGGCACACTCACTTGTGGCTCTGCCTCTCTCACTTGTAGCAGCAGTTAGATCATACAGCGGGGGCATCGGAAGCAGGAATAGGTGCATGAGCTGTCAGTAGAGGTAGGCTCTCACTTGTAAACAAAGTGTTTACAACTGACAGTAGGGTGCAACCAGCGCCAGCGGTGGGGGAATGGAGGTCCACCATGTTCTAGCTCAGAAAAAGCCCTGGCCATAGCATGACTACTGATACGTAAACGGATTATCACCCTGGTACAAAAGGCATCTGAAAGTGAGTTGGATATATTGGGCAGCAAGTGAACATGTTGTCCCTGAAGTTGATGCATTGAAAGCAAAATAAATAAATGGACAAGCATAAGGTTTTATGCGACAAGGTCCAAACTGTATTGGCTAAATGACTGGATCAGAATTGCCCCAAGACTGCGGCACTAGTGGGTTGTTTCCTGTCTGAAGTGCTCTGGATCTACCAAAAGTGGTCCAAGAAAAGAAAACTGGTGAACTGGCGGCAGGGTCATCCACAACCAAGGCTTTTTGATCCATGTGTGGAGCAAAGGCCAGCCTGTGTAGCTCAAATTGCTGAAAAAGTTATAGCTGGTTCTGACAGAAATATGTCAGACCTAACAGTGTGTCGCAGTTTGCTGCATATGCTGGTGCGTAGCTGCAGACTTGTCAGGGTGCCCAATGCCCATGTTGACCCATGTCCACAGCCAAAAGAGCCAACAATGGACACATAAGCATCAAAAGAGGACTACAGAGTAATGAAAGAAGGTGGCTTGGCCTGATGAATTAAACAATGGTTTGGAGGAACTCAACAAGGAGATCAAGGTGTTGGCCTCAAGCATCTGAGGGGTGTGCTGGAAAAACAAGTCCGATCTATGGAGGCTCATCTTGCAACTTATTGAACTTCCCATCTTCAGAGGTCTAGTGGTGTCCATGCCATCGACGGGTTATAGTGGGTGGCCATAATATTATGGCCAATTGGGGTATATGGCCTTACTAATGAGCCCCTGCAGTCTGTGTCCCAATCCCTGGCCATCGGGACTTTAAACGTTAAGGTTGGCCTGGTCTGCCATTAGTCAAAAAGATGTCCCACTGCAACAAATAGGGTTAGGAAGCAGTGGAATCAAGTGAGATTTACATACATCTTCTGTCTGTACCTTTGGACCTACATACATTTTAAATGTACAGTTTGTACTAAAAAAATAACTTTAGCTTAACTTTAGCATTTTTATCATATTCTTATTTGCTCAGAGTTAAAACAGGTTTACGTTATTAAACCTGTTTGAGGATTTCTAACAAGGCAAAGTAAGCAAGACCTGCATAAAATCATAACAAGACAATCATAAAACAACAAATTTCCATTAAGGCCTCCGTCTTTAAACTTAAGTGTTAAAGAATACTCACTTGCAGAGCTGGGTGACCCAAAACCAGTATTGGGGTTAGTGTTAGTGTTGGTGTTGGCTGATCCAAATGGGTTCTTGTTGGCAGCTTCCTGGCTGGGTTTACCACCAAGACCACTAAAGAAACCACCACCCGTACTATTGCTGCTTGTGCCAAAAAGCCCCCCACTGTTGGCAGACGCCTGCAAAGAACAAAAAGAAATAAGACTGATCAACAGAGAGATCTGTGTTTTAGGCAACTCATCAGCATAGATTAAATCCTCCACTCAATACATATTTTCTGTTTTGGGTGTTGATTGAGCATCCACAAAGTTTCAACTACTGAGTAGAACATGTATGAGATTCTCCTATCAGCATCACTGGCTGGGGCTCTCTGGCTCCTATTAACACCAGCTTACAGCTGGGTACAGCAGGAAGCAACTGAATTTCTGTGTGTAGCCCTTTCTATTTAATAAAAGCGGATATTAAAACGTGCGTCAGTCGAACAGTCTGCTGGAAAACTGGCATTTTATCAGCTAATGCAGTGCTGATCAGTGTATTGACAGCTGTCAGAATACAATAGCACAGCAAGGGAGATCCCTGCATCCACATTGCTTGGGTGGACGCAGAAATAATATTTTTTTTTCCATGCAGTCCACTGTTTGAGCAAAAAAATAAAAAAAAAACAGTGGGCACCCAGCTTACTAAATATAACATTGATTCAAAATTTAAAATCAACTAGAAATGTATATAAATTAGTCTTTAGCTCCCTGGTTTTCAACTGAAGCTTCTTTGGTGCTTGCCATATGGTCATTGACTATTATTGGGAGTAGTCAGAGGTGGGAGTGCCGATTTCCTAAAAGATGTAAAAGCAGTAGTCTCTACCTTTAAAAAAAAAAGGCGGTAGTCTCTAGAAGTCTCGTGTAACATGTTCCCTGTTTGTCTTGTACAGCAGTGTTCAACCCCTGGGCTGTGGACAGCAATGGAGGGAGGCAGGAGACGCAAGCTGCTGTAATGAGTAGGAAAGGGGTTGAGCATTGAGTGCTGTGCCCTGCATATGGATGCCAATGCAGGAAGAGAAGAGGGGTGGGCACGCAGTGGATGCCAGCATAAGAGAGGGGCACATGCTGGCTACCAGTGTAAGGGGTGGGAGCGCAATGGCCAGGAGGGGGGGGGGGAACGACACACACTGATCACCGGCGCTAAGGGGGGGGGTGGGTAGACACGCTGATGAAAACTGGAGGGGGGGAAACACTTGACCGCCAGTGCAAATGGGGGGGGGGGGTGTAGACATGGTGACTCCGCAGGCACAAAATAGGGGGAAGACACGCCAATGCAAATGGGGGGGGGGGGGCATGTGAGACATGCTTTACGGGGGGGGGGGGGGGGGTTGGGGGTGAGACACGCTGACCGCCAGCGCAAAGGGGAGGGAGTCACGCTGACCGCCAGCGCAAAGGGGAGGGAGACACGCTGACCGCCAGCGCAAAGGGGAGGGAGACACGCTGACCGCCAGCGCAAAGGGGAGGGAGACACGCTGACCGCCAGCGCAAAGGGGAGGGAGACACGCTGACCGCCAGCGCAAAGGGGAGGGAGACACGCTGACCGCCAGCGCAAAGGGGAGGGAGACACGCTGACCGCCAGCGCAAAGGGGAGGGAGACACGCTGACCGCCAGCGCAAAGGGGAGGGAGACACGCTGACCGCCAGCGCAAAGGGGAGGGGGACACGCTGACCGCCAGCGCAAAGGGGAGGGAGACACGCTGACCACTAATGAAAGGGATACCCTGACCACCGATTATGGGGACGCACTGACCGCTGACCACCAATGTAAGGGCCTCCAGTATAAGGTGACATGACGACTATCTGTGTACAGGCGAATGTGGAGTGAAGGTAGCATACTGAGCAACAACATAAGTGGACACATCTGGCCACTGGCACTCTGCAATTACATAGTTCTGACCATTGCAGTCTGACTGTGGCACCATATGTGGTATGTTCTACATTACACTCCTGACTGCTGCACGAAACATAATCCTATCTACATAACTGTATAAAAATGCTAAAAAAGCTTATTCTCATAGATTCTTTTGTTTTACTGTTGGGGCATGAAAACTTTTAGAAAGAATTTACTAGGCCCTGGTCTCTCAAAGATTAAGAACGCTATTCTACAGAATGTCTTTACCACATTTGTCAAATATCTATAGTTTTTGACAGTTCCCTCTATCAATTCAGCAGGCTCTGAAAGTCTTCTGCAGAATTACGTTTGTTGATTATGTGCGGCTCTTTGGCAACATCAGGGGGTCACAACTGAGGTCCCCTAAACCTTGAAACTTGACAACACCTGCTCTAGCTGATTCTTCATACAGACAACTTGCTAAGATGCTGTGATCAGCAGGCTGTAAAACAGATTGGTCGAATATTGGGATTAGATATTCCCACTGGAGTCTCCAAAGCCAATAAAGAACTAAGGAGAGAATAACTCTTGATTTACACCAGCAAAAAAACTTTAAGACCAACCCATTTGAATCTCCACTCTATAAAGGCACCTCCACACACACACAAAAAAAAAAAACAACAGATACCTGTCCAAAGACACCTGTGTTGTTGCCACTTTGTGATTGGCCAAACGCTGATCCAGTGGAATTGGAGCCAAATGCTAGAAAGTAAAAGCAAAGAATAAATAAAAAATTATTGTATTTAAAGATACTCTTTCATTTCACTGCAATTAAGCTCTTGAAGAGGTTCAAAGCCAAAGACATCACTTTCAGGTTTATAAAAGACAAATCAGTAATGCAAGCAATGCCCACCTGATGGCTGCGCAAAGCTGAATGCAGAAGATGACGTCGTCGTTGTCGTAGATGAGCTTGCACTGCCGAAAACGGGAGCACTTTGCCCAAATGTGGAGCCCTGGCCAAAAACTGGGGTGCTGCTCTGTCCAAATAGGCCTCCTCCAGAAGTGGATGATGCATTGTTGCTGCTTGGTGGTTGCGCAAATGAGAATGAACTTGCACTGCTTGCATTTGCAGAACCTCCAAACAGGCTACCACCACTACTGGTTGCAGCAGTTGAAGCAGGAGCCTGTCCAAAGGCTGGTGGTGATCCAAAGGATGCTGGTGCAAAGGAGAAGTTGCTAGCAGAGTTAGCTGGGGCTTTCCAAAGTGATGCCGTTTGACCAAAGGTAGGCTGTCCAAAGCCTCCACCACTATCTGCTGATCCAAAACCTGATGTGCCAAAGCCAGAAGTAGTAACCCCAGATGTGGTGGTTGACGTATTGCTTGGCTGACCAAACAGAGTACCTGTATTAGGTGCTGGTGCCTGGCCAAAGAGAGAACCAGCTGTTGTAGTAGGTGCAGATGGTGGCTGGCCAAAAGAGGCTGTTGCAGTAGACCCTGGAGATGCAGACGTGACCGGTGTGCTGGTTGGACCCAATGTAGGAGCTGATGTAACCAACACTGGAGTATTAGAAGGAGGTCCCTCAGAGGTGGTGGCTGCAGGAGGAGACAGATGAGTAATTGATGTAGGTGTGGAAGTGATGGGGACATTAAGATTGGTGCTCGCTGTGGTTGAAAAAACGGAAACGGGTGTAGTTGTCTTAGCAACTGTAGGTATGACAGCAGGAACTGTGGCCATTGTTCTTTCAGCCGTTGAAAATGTTGGGGCAGAAGCAGGCTCCTTACTACTCTCTGTTACGGCAGCAAGTAATGCTTGCAGCTGGGGAGGGAGTGTCACAGGCTCATTCGGTGGTTTTTCAGGTGCTGGTTGTTTGGCCTCCACAGGTGTGGAGCTGGGTACAGGTGTAGGCAATGAAGCCGAAACTGTTGTAGGAGTCTGAAGTGATGTTGAAGGAGCTATGAAACCACCAAAAGGCAGAGATGATGCAACTTGTGTTGTGGACGAAACTTCAGTTTCTGAAGTTGTGGTGGCTGGTGTTGCAAATGAAATGTTCTGCTTAATGCCAGTAAGATTAAACCCACCAGCTATTCCGGGGTTTGATAATTTCATATTACCAAACATGGTTGAAGAGCTGCTTATCGATGAAGCTGGTTCTACGGGTTTTGAAGGCTGAAATCCTCCAATGCCTGTCAGAGGAGAACCACCAGAAATTTTTACTGGCTGTATTGATGGAATGACTTTAGGAGGCTCTGTCTTGGGTACTTCTTCAGCCTGACCAACCCTCAGTCCTGAAAAACTGCCCAAAGTCTCTCCTCCAGTGAAGGTCTGTGCAGCTGCAATGCCTACACCAGTGGATATTGATGTAGTAAGTGGAGGTGCTTGGGCAGATGTTGATTTAGCACTTGTAGAATCTGAGGGGTTGGCAGTGGCGATACCAGTGGCTGGCTTAGGGGGGCCAAAAGCAAAGCTTGCTTCTGTTCCAAGGCCAAACTGGAACTTGTTTCCATTGTTGTTGATAAAAGGGGTTGGCAGGCTAGCGTCCTTCACTGAAACAACAAATACAAAAAAGTTTACTTGCGTGTGCAATTATAAAAAATGTTTTACTAAAAAATAAAAAACACAATAATGGAAACAGATCAGGTATGGTTATTTTAAAGCAATTCTAAAAGAAATAACATGTTTTATTAAAAATATACAGTGCAGAAAATAAGTATTTGAACACCCTGCTATTTTGCAAGTTCTCCCACTTGGAAATCATGGAGGGGTCTGAAATTGTCATCGTAGGTGCATGTCCACTGTGAGAGACATAATCAAAAAAAAAATTCCAGAAATCACAATGTATGATTTGTTTAACTATTTATTTGTATGATACAGCTGCAAATAAGTATTTGAACACCTGAGAAAATCAATGTTAATATTTGGTACAGTAGCCTTTGTTTGCAATTACAGAGGTCAAACGTTTCTTGTAGTTTTTCACCAGGTTTGCACACACTGGAGGAGGGATTTTGGCCCACTCCTCCACACAGATCTTCTCTAGATCAGTCAGGTTTCTGGGCTGTCGCTGAGAAACACAGAGTTTGAGCTCCCTCCAAAGATTCTCTATTGGGTTTAGGTCTGGAGACTGGCTAGGCCATGCCAGAACCTTGATATGCTTCTTACAGAGCCACTCCTTGGTTATCCTGGCTGTGTGCTTCGGGTCATTGTCATGTTGGAAGACCCAGCCTCGACCCATCTTCAAAGCTCTAACTGAGGGAAGGAGGTTGTTGCCCAAAATCTCGCAATACATGGCCCTGGTCATCCTCTCCTTAATACAGTGCAGTCGCCCTGTCCCATGTGCAGAAAAACACCCCCAAAGCATGATGCTACCACCCCCATGCTTCACAGTAGGGATGGTGTTCTTGGGATGGTACTCATCATTCTTCTTCCTCCAAACACGGTTAGTGGAATTATGACCAAAAAGTTCTATTTTGGTCTCATCTGACCACATGAATTTCTCCCATGACTCCTCTGGATCATCCAAATGGTCATTGGCAAACTTAAGACGGGCCTTGACATGTGCTGGTTTAAGCAGGGGAACCTTCCGTGCCATGCATGATTTCAAACCATGACGTCTTAGTGTATTACCAACAGTAACCTTGGAAACGGTGGTCCCAGCTCTTTTCAGGTCATTGACCAGCTCCTCCTGTGTAGTCCTGGGCTGATTTCTCACCTTTCTTAGGATCATTGAGACCCCACGAGGTGAGATTTTGCATGGAGCCCCAGTCCGAGGGAGATTGACAGTCATGTTTAGCTTCTTCCATTTTCTAATGATTGCTCCAACAGTGGACCTTTTTTCACCAAGCTGCTTGGCAATTTCCCCGTAGCCCTTTCCAGCCTTGTGGAGGTGTACAATTTTGTCTCTAGTGTCTTTGGACAGCTCTTTGGTCTTGGCCATGTTAGTAGTTGGATTCTTACTGATTGTATGGGGTGGACAGGTGTCTTTATGCAGCTAATGACCTCAAACATGTGCATCTAATTTAGGATAATAAATGGAGTGGAGGTGGACATTTTAAAGGCAGACTAACAGGTCTTTGAGGGTCAGAATTCTAGCTGATAGACAGGTGTTCAAATACTTCTTTGCAGCTGTATCATACAAATAAATAGTTAAAAAATCATAAATTGTGATTTCTGGAATTTTTTTTTTGGATTATGTCTCTCACAGTGGACATGCACCTACGATGACAATTTCAGACCCCTCCATGATTTCCAAGTGGGAGAACTTGCAAAATAGCAGGGTGTTCAAATACTTATTTTCTGCACTGTATATATTTGCCTGCTTTGTGCAACGGTTTTGCACAGAGTAGCCCCCATCCTCTTTTTTTTTGGGGGTCCCCAGGCAGCGGTTCTGGCTCCTCCCCCCTGCCGGGTGCCCCTGTTAGCAAGCCTCTAGTTGCCCATTTACAACACAGATGGCCCCCCCGCCCTCTCCTTATTGGCTCACTGGCTGTGATTAACAGCAGCAAGAGCCAATGGCTCCCGCTGCTGTCTGAGACAATAAAGGGGTTGTAAAGACAGAAGGTTTTTTATCTTAATGCATTTCAGGAACTGTGTCAATGACACATTAGTCTAGAAGACTCGAAAAGGACACAGTGATGATCTGCTAACCTCTGCAGAGATTAAAAGGGCTTGTAAAGTCTTGTTTTTTTTTTTAGTTAAAAATAACAAACATGTTATACTTTTCTGCTCTGTGCAGTGGTTTTGCACATAGCAGGTCTGATACTCCTCTTCTTGGGTCCCTCTTCGGTGCTCCTAGATTCTCCCTCCTGTTGAGTGCCCCCACAGCAAGCATCTTGCTATGGGGGTTCCCTAGCTGAGCCACAACTCCCTGTGTCCATGCAGACAGTGAGCCACGGCTCAGCGCCGCCCACCTCATTGGCTGACTGACTGAATGACAGCTGTGAGAGCCAATTGCGCTGTGATGCTGTCTCAGCCAATGAGAGTGTCTTGTGCAACATCGCTGGATCTAGATGGACCTCAGGTAAGTATTAGGGAGGCCGATGAACACGGAAGGCTTTTTATCTCAATGCATAGAAGGCATTACGATAAAAACCTTCTGCCTTTACAATCGCTTTAAGGAAGACTGCAGGTGAGAAAAAGAGAGGAGGGGAGCAGGGAGTGAAACATGTTTGTAGACCTACAGTAGGTGACTGGGATATTGTGTCAATCTCGCTCCCTTTCTCGGCGAGATTGACCACCTACGAGCCCCATCGCGGGAGCCAGCGCCGAGCTGGCTTGCCGCGATGGAGACAAAGCCGTCATAGAAGCGACGGGGATCCGACTTGGATTCCCGCCAATTCTACACGTGGGCGGAGTTTGTTATGAATCCTGAAGGAGAAATCCCCGCTGGATTTTTAAAGAAAAATCCGGCATGGGTTCCCCCCTCAGGAGCATAACGGGCCCTTAGGTCTGTTATGGGTTGTAAGGAGACCCCCTACGCCGAAAAAACGGCGTGGGGGTCCCCCCACAATCCATAACAGACCCGTATCCACAGCACGCCGGCCGGCCGGTCAGGAAGGGAGTGGGGGCGAGCGAGCGCCCCCCCCCTCCTGAGCCGTACCGGGCAGCATGCCCTCAACATGGGGGGGTTAGGTGCTCTGGGGCAGGGGGCGCACCTAACCCCCCCATGTTGAGGGCATGCTGCCCGGTACGGCTCAGGAGGGGGGGGGGCGCTCGCTCGCCCCCACTCCCTTCCTGACCGGCCGGCCGGCGTGCTGTGGATACGGGTCTGTTATGGATTGTGGGGGGACCCCCACGCCGTTTTTTCGGCGTAGGGGGTCTCCTTACAACCCATAACAGACCTAAGGGCCCGTTATGCTCCTGAGGGGGGAACCCATGCCGGATTTTTCTTTAAAAATCCAGCGGGGATTTCTCCTTCAGGATTCATAACAAAGCGGAGAAGACCCCCGGA
This sequence comes from Rana kukunoris, assembly GCA_029574335.1. Taxonomy (NCBI): domain Eukaryota; kingdom Metazoa; phylum Chordata; class Amphibia; order Anura; family Ranidae; genus Rana; species Rana kukunoris. The sequence continues at coordinate 133,549,434 of CM056053.1, forward strand.
GAGTGGGAGAAGACCCCCCAGCCGCCGAAGACGTCGAAAGAAGCCCGCCGGGTGGTGGGCGCTTTTATCAAAGCGCCCCCCCCCGGCGGCGGAAGAGAACCAGATGGCGGCACCCACCCCCCACAGAAGCCCGCCGGAGGGGGGCGCTTTTATAAAAGCGATCATACACACCCCCCCCCCCGGCGGCCAACTAATAAAATATTTCAATACCCTGTGTGGTTTATTTGTGTTTACACTTTTTATTTGCAGGTGAATGGGTAGGGGTACAATGTACCCCATACTCATTCACTTAGGGTGGGGGGCCGGTATCTGGGGGCCCCCCTTATTAAAGGGGGCTTCCAGATTCCGATAAGCCTCCCGCCCGCATACCCCGACAACCAACGGCCAGGGTTGTCGGGAAGGGGCCCTGTCCTCATCAACATGGGGACAGGGTGCTCTGGGGTGGGGGGCCGCAGTGCGCCCCCTGCCCCAGAGCACCTAACCCCCCCATGTTGAGGGCATGCTGCCCGGTACGGCTCAGGAGGGGGGGGGGGGGGGGGGGCGCTCGCTCGCCCCCACTCCCTTCCTGACCGGCCGGCCGGCGTGCTTTGGATACGGGTCTGTTATGGATTGTGGGGGGACCCCCACGCCGTTTTTTCGGCGTAGGGGGTCTCCTTACAACCCATAACAGACCTAAGGGCCCCGTTATGCTCCTGAGGGGGGAACCCATGCCGGATTTTTCTTTAAAAATCCGGCGGGGATTTCTCCTTCAGGATTCATAACAAACTCCGCCCACGTGTAGAATTGGCGGGAATCCAAGTCGGATCCCCGTCGCTTCTATGACGCACTCGCTGGAATGTGCTTTTACTATTCCAGCGAGTGCGAGATATCGGCAGCCTGTCGCCGAGATTCAGCGCGATGCTGGCGTGTTAAAAACACATTCTCGGCGGCAGGCACTGTAGGATACCACCTCCTGCTCCCAGATATCAAAGACAAAGACAGGACACAAAGCCTGGAAACCATCCTGTTAGAAGCAACAGGCTGATTTGCACTGTTGTGCCCAACCTTGATAAGAGCTAAAATGGTCTCTTTGAATTAGGGAGTATTAGTAGAAGACTATGACTCCTCCAGGATATATGACAAAGGCTGGAGCAATTTAGAATCTCTCCAGTCAATGGATCAGATCACAGACCGATCAGATACAAAATCTGCAGGGAAGGGCATGGAAGCACAACTATGGCATTAGCAGTCAGTCAAAGGGCAAACGGCCACACCTAGTGGAACTTAAGACTCTCAAGTGTAACGTCACTCTCCCAATCAGTAATAATTATTTTAATTCTCATACTGCCAGCATTTGTAAATACACTCTATTGCCAAAAGTATTGGCATGCATGCCTTTACATGCACCCGAACTTTAATGGCATCCCACTCTTGGTCTGTACAGTTCAACATTGCAGCTACAACAGTTTCAACTCTTCTGAGTAGGCTGTCCACAAGGTTTAGGAGTGTCAAGTTCCTCCACCCCAAACTCGCTCACCCATATCTTTATAGACCTTGCTTTCTGCACTGGTACACAGTCATGTTGGAACAGGAAGTTGCCATCCCCAAACTGTTAGCACAAACTTAGGAGCATGAAATTGTCCAAAATGTCTTGGTGTGCTGACACCTTAAGCGGAGCTCCAGCCGTGATTTTTTTATTTTTTTAAAGTCAGCAGCTACTAACAGTGTAGCTGCTGACTTTAAATAAGGACACTTACCTTGTCCTACTTGCCCGCGCTGATGGGCCCCCCGATGCCGGTCCCACGATCGTTCCGGTTCCCGCGCCGCCATTCACACTATAGGAAACAGGCAGTGAAGCCGTACGGCTTCACTGCCCATTTCCTACTGCGCCTGCGTGAGTCTCACGCTGGCTTGTGAATGGGCGCGCTGCTCTCTGAGAACACACACAGAAGATTGAAAAGTTCCCCCAAAGGAAGGGCTTTTTAGGCAACAGTAGTAAACGTAAATATAATAGTGCAGAAAAAGAGTTGTATATATTTATAATAAATATTTAATCGTATCGAAAAAATCATACAATATAACATTTGACAATTTATAAAGTTGCAAAATCAAGACTGATCCACATAAATAAACTCTACAAGGCCCTACGCGTTTCGGGGGTTTCCCTTCTTCGGGGGCCGGAGTCAGTCAAGAGATGGCAACTCAGTAAAAACACAGGGCAAAAAGTCCATGGTGAAGAGTGTTCCTGAAAAGGTGGTATGCAGGAGTTGGGGGACAGGCACCTCGCATCCAAAAGGAAGCAAACCCTAGGCCAAAACTGCCGGACTAGAAAGTTTATATAGTCCCTATCCAGGGGAAGTAATACTTAAGGATAGCCAGAGGGGGTCAGCAAGGAGCACAGCACAGGAAAACTTTCAGTGATTGTATTGATTGATACCGTCGCCGTCAACCAGGTTCCCAGAAAGCAGCGCGCCCCATTCACAAGGAGGAGGACAAGAAGAAAAGGCACCGCGGAGTGGAAGAGGCAGATTACGGACTTCCGCATAGCAACAGGTATTTCGGGTGAGTTTTTTTTTTTTTTCAGGTTTTTTTTTTATTTTTTTAACCACTTGTCCACCGCCCACCGTCATATGACGGCGGGCGGAGGACTCCATTGTTCTGACATCACGTCATATGACGTGATGTCCCTTTAAAGCCGCGGGCGCGTCGCCGGCGGCGCGCGCGCACCCGCCGCTCCGCGGGGATCCCGTGCGAGTGCCCGGCGGCAATGATCGCCGCCGGGCACACGCGATTGCTCTGTAAGTGAGCTGGGACGTGCAGCTCTGTATGTAAACACAGAGCTGCACGTCCCTGTCAGGGAGAGAGGAGATCGATTGTGTCCCTTGTACATAGGGACACAATCGGTCACCTCCCCCAGTCACCCCCCCCTCCCCCTACAGTTAGAACACTCATAGGACACACATTTAACCCCTTCCCCGCCCCCTAGTGGTTAACCCCTTCACTGCCAGTCACATTTATACAGTAATCAATGCATATTTATAGCATTTTTCACTGTATAAATGTAAATGGTCCCAAAAATGTCAGAAAAGTGTCCGAAATGTCCGCCATAACGTCGCAGTCCCAATAAAAAAAATCGCAGATCGCCGCCATTAATAGTAAAAAAAAAAAAAAAAAAAATGCCATAAACTATCCCCTATTTTGTAAACGCTATAAATTTTGCGCAAACCAATCGATAAACGCTTATTGCATTTTTTTTTTACCAAAAATATGTAGAAGAATACGTATCGGCCTAAACTGAGGGAAAAAAAAATATATTTTTGGGGGTTATTTATTATAGCAAAAAGGAAAAAATATTGAATTTTTTTAAAAATTGACGCTCTATTTTTGTTTATAGCGCAAAAAATAAAAACCGCAGAGGTGATCAAATACCACCAAAAGAAAGCTCTATTTGTGGGGAAAAAAGGACGCCAATTTTGTTTGGGAGCCACGTCGCACGACCGCGCAATTGTCAGTTAAAGCGACGCAGTGCGGGAAGCTTATATTTTGTCTGGGCAGGAAGGGGGTCTAGGTGCACAGTAGGTAAGTGGTTAAACAACATGGGAAAATGTTGTTTTCCTGGGTGGAGCTCCGCTTTAGGAGTTTCCCTTCACTGGAGCTAAGGGGCCAAACCCAACCTCTGAAAAAACAATCCCACACCATAACCCCCCTCCACCAAATTATTTGGATCAGTGCGCAAAGCAAGGTCCATAAAGACATAGATGAGCACGTTTTTGGGTGGAGGAACCTGACTGGCCTGCACAGAGGCCTGACTTTAACCCGATAGAACATCTTTGGGATGAATTAGAGCAGAGATTGCGTGCCAGGCCTTCTCATCCACATCAATGCTATATTGCATGTATCATTTTCCTTCCACTTCACAACCTTCACATATAGTTGCCACTTTGTGTTGGTCCATCACATAAAATTCCAATAAAATATATTTACGCTTTTGGTTGCAAAGCTGTAATGTGGAAAATTTTAAGGGGTATGAATACTTTTTCAAGGCACTGTACTTCCTGGTTTCCTGCCTGGGCAAATTATATAATTCATGCCAGGAGTCTTCGGGGGGGGGGGGGGGGGTTCTGAGCTAAGAAGACTCTCCTGCATGCATGCTTGTGCTAAGGGCAAATGGATTCCAGGAAGTGAATGCTATATGAATAATTTGCCATTACTCAAGATGGCCATGGCCAGAAAAGCTAGGGGGTGTTTTTCAAAATGAGTTATCTTACAAAATAAAGCATGGAGACATGGGTGGATGGATGCAGGGATTGTGCTTTGAACATTAAAAAAGAATTAAATTGTGTTTTTGGTGCTCAGATGCAGTGAAGATCTGCTTTAGGACAGGATATACTCTAGCAGCAGAAAAAGAAAAACAGGATGTCACTGCAGATGCCAGCTGTATGAGTAAGCTTGTTGCAATCAGCATACCTGGAGGATCATAAACTATGGGACATTTAAATGGTGCATTTAAAAAATAAAATAAAAAGAAGGATGTCATATACATCATATGTTTTTTACGTTTGATGTGCATTCCTATAACTGACAAAATAGTTTAACATTTTCAGCAGTGGTTGTGTTCTAAGCTTTCCATTTCCAATGATCTTACAGCCCTCACTGTGAATTCACACTTTAAAGGCCAACACCTAATAACCAATCCCTCACTCCTGGACACACAGCAGCCATTACCTACAGTCTGGATAGATGATCACCCCTGGATAAAAACAGCTGGAATCTAGGAACAAACATATGTCCCCAACAGCAAGTAATCGCTGGCTGTGCGATTAAAACCAGCCCCTCATTGCTTTGTACAGGCTCAGCGACTGCAATTTTGGGCATCCACCTGTACATCCAGCCACAGAAATCCACTGGTATTGGGCCACAGCTGGAATGCTTTTGCCATATGAATGAGGCCCCAACTGGTCTTTAGTGTGCAGAACAACCACAAGTTTCATATATGTCCAACATCAGTATTTCCTGCAGCTGTCCGTGTCCCTGTCCTCTCCCACAGGTTCATAACTAAAGTGTCATTTTGTATTTTACATTTTGGAGAATACATTAGGACAGTGATATATTGTATATCTTTTTACCAGGAACGGCAGTTAGACAAAACTAACATTTCTGGTTTGGATAGCTTACCAATGGAGTCCAAGAAAAATACAACAGTATGCGATAAAATTTATCAGCAACCATTTATTTTTCACACATTTATATTTGCTTTACAATACATCAACACATGTGTGACAAGAGGGACAATGCAATTTATTAGCTGTGCAATAAAAAATGGATGGGAAGCAGAAGAAATTAAACAGAAAGCCAGCATGAAATAAACCCAAATATGAAAAACACACTATCACTGCGGTAATGGAGCATAAAATGTGGCTTTTAGAAAAGATCTAATTACCTTGAGCTATACTTCCTAGACTGGATGACGGAGCAGAAGATGGAGCGCCATTACCTATTGGGAACCCACCACTGTAAAGCAGACAGACCACAAATTATCATGTATCATGCATAATAGTAAAGCATATTTCAAAAATTAGAACAAGGAAATATCAAACTTCTTTTTATGCATTTGCACAATATTCAACAAACAATTTGCAGTTAAAGAGACCCTGTTGCCGGATCATTTTTTTCAAACAAAATTTACTAACGGACCTTTCATAATGTGCTGAATTCATTATCTGTGCTCTGAAGCGCTGCCGATTTTATTGTATCAGTTTTGGGTGGAGCTCTTTTCTAGCCCATCTGAAGAGAAACATTAGTGGGAGGAGCTTCTACTACAATGCCATGGTGTAGGGCTATGAGCTACCCAGCAGGAGGTTCTGCCAATCACATACTGTGTCTAATGCTTGTATGTGCTTGGAATTACAGGGAGGTGATGCCTCCAATCAATCACCATCTTATATCCTGCCCTCAAATTGTAGAGCTGTTTATTGGGCTTGAATGAGAAAGGGAGGGAGAGGGCTTTTATTTATCTGTGGTGCATGCACTCAAATGTGTGACTCTATAGTCACGTGGGCTACATAGATAAGGAAAAGGAGGTAATTAATAGCTAAGAAGGGAACTAAAAATGGAGAATGCTCAGTCGATATGGCTACAGCTTGTCTACACAATCTAAAGCTGCGTACACACGATCGGTCCATTCGATGAGAACGGTCCGACAGACCGTTCTCATCGGTTCACCGATGAAGCTGACTGATGGACTGATGTGCCTACACACCACCGGTTAATGAACCGATCGTGTCAGAACGCGGTGACGTAAAACACACGACCTGCTGAAAAAAATGCAGTTCAATGCTTCCAAGCATGCGTCGACTTGATTCTGAGCATGCGCGTCCTTTTGACCAATGCCTTTGCATACTAACGATCGATTTTGACCCATCGGTTAGCCGCCCATCGGTTGAAATTGAAAGCAAGCCATCTGTTTTTTGACCGAAGGATAACGGACCGATGGGACCTACACACGATCGGTTTGGACCGATAAAAACGAACCTCAGTCCGTCTGCATCGGTTTGAACCGATCGTGTGTACGAGGCCTTAGGCTATAGTGGAGGCACAGAGAAGGAGAGGGGCCAGGGAACAGCAGGATGACTTTGTTTTTTGCAGAATACAGAAAATTAATCCCATTGTGACTGAGTGAGTATGAACAGCACCAAACTGACAGTTTTAGTGATGTGGGTTTAAAGAGGCCGACTTTGAAGTGTAATTAGCACTCTACCTGATGAAGAGCCATGAGATTTGAAATTGTTCTGCGTGTTTTGGAGTGTGGTGACTCTTTGGAACTGCATATGTTACAATGCCAGTAGACATATGTCTGGTGTCCTTACCTAGGTCCTGAAAAAGAAAATGCTTTGTTGCCTTGGAGACCAGAAGTCAAGCCAGTTGAAGAAGTTGTAGACTGGGCCTCAAATTTTGAACTGGTTTGTCCTTAAAAAAAAAAAAAACACATCTGAAGTTAGCTAAAGTGAACAGAAAGTCAAATAAATTTGAATATCCCCCTGATTAGAAAAAAAATAAAACTATTACATCAGTTTCAGCATCAGGTGTCACTTTCCCCAGCTGCTGTAGCTGGGGAAAAAAACTAATGAAGCACCACCTCTATTCCATTAGCTGCAGTGGAAAGCAGGGGAAATATCAGGGGTCCAAGGCTCCTATAAGCTAAAAAAAAGAAAAAAAAAATGCTGGATGAAAAACACTCATAAGTGTTTTTGTGCCAGCTTTTAGAAGCAGTAGGAGCTTACAGATTTTTTCTGCTTTCAAAGCGCTCCCAAAAGGGCTCCTAGAAGCTGAAGCTTCAAAAATGCTTCTCGAACATAATAGTATGCATGGACAATATTAAAGTGGGGGCCTTAAAGCGGTTGTTAACCCACTTTCATATATTTACAATATCCGTTTTGTCTCTTTATACAGTGCCCCGCTGTCTGTGTTTTCTTACAAAAAAAAAATCCTCCTTTACTGTATTTCACGGCGGCTCCTGCCTCTCATGTAAACGGCCGTGTCTCCTCTCTGCCCGTCTGACAGAAGCAGCGGGTAAGCCGAGATTTCCCTGCTGACGTCAGTGGGACGTGAGAAGAGAGGAGACCGGCCATTCACGTGACCACCGGGAGCCGCCATGACATAAGGTAAAGGAGGATTTTTTTGAATAAAACACAGACAGCGGGGCACTGTATTAAGAGACAAAACGAATAGTATTGGCATACATTAGTTATTCCTGCAGTAGGCGGGGGATGAGGCGCCACTTTCATGCACAGAGGGGAGGGGGAGAGGACAGAGGAGATAGACACAAGAGAGCAGGCTGCTGATGACGGAGGCACATAAACAGACCACGGTATCAGGGGCTCAGCAGCCATGATTATCGTGGTCTGTTTACATAGGGGAGGGGCGAAACTGGCAGGATCAGCCAGGTTTTTTTTTTTAGGCGTTACAGGGGTCCAAAATTACACAGCAAAAAAGGGATTTTTAAATACAGCTTACCTGTAAAATCCTTTTCTTGGAGTACATCACGGGACACAGAGCGGCATATTCATTACTATATGGGTTATATGGAGTACCTTCAGGTGTGGACACTGGCAATCTCAAACAAACAGGAAGTCCCTCCCTATATAACCCCCTCCCCTAGAGGGAGTCCCTCAGTTTTGTAGCAAGCAGTATGCCTCCCAAAAATGTTCCCCAAAAGAGGGGTGGGAGCTCTGTGTCCCGTGATGTACTCCAAGAAAAGGATTTTACAGGTAAGCTGTATTTAAAAATCCCTTTTTCTTTCTCGTACATCACGGGACACAGAGCGGCATATTCATTACTATATGGGATGTCCGAAAGCAATGCTTTAATGAGGGGAGGGAGACATCTTCCAAAGAAGGATTTAATTTAGAGGTATACTCAAATACTAGTAAATCCAACTTAAACGAGAAATGTAAATCTCAAATCAAATCAAGGGAGCCCCCTCAGATCCTGAGGAGCTTGAATCGCGGCCTGTAGTACTGACTGCCCAAAGGCTGTATCCGCATTCCTTCTTACGTCCATTTGATAAAATTTTGTAAACATGTGGACTGACGACCACGTTGCTGCCTTGCATATTCGAGCCATAGAGATCTGATGATGATGTGCTGCCCAGGAGGTGCCCATGGCCCTGGTAGAATGGGCCTTTGCCGACAAAGGAGGAGGCAACCTCTTCAAACCGCAGGCCTGAACGATTAATTGTTTAATCCATCTTGCGATGGTGGATCAAGCAGCTGCCTGACCCATCTTGGGCCCTTCCGGTAAAACGACCACCACATCTGTTTTCCGAACCTTCTCTGTAGCTTTAAGATAGGCCTTTATGGCCCTGACAATATCCAACGTATGCAGCAACCCCTCCTTTCTAGAGGTGGGTTTTGGAAGAAGGATGGAAGTACCACATCCTGGTTCAGGTGGAAACTGGATATAACCTTTGGTAGAAAGGAAGAATGAGGACGGAACCCCGCCCTATCCTTATGTAAAATGAGATATGGTTCCTTACAAGATAAGGCTGCCAATTCCGATACTCTCCTGGCCGAAACTATGGTGATCAGAAATACCGACTTTCCAGTCAGTAAAACCAAAGGTACCTCAGCCAACGGCTCAAGGGGTTGTTTCTGTAGAGTTGACAGAACAAGATTTAAGTCCCATTGACAAAGTGGTGATTTGACTGGAGGATTAACACGTAAGACTCCCTGTACGAAGATCTTAACCAGCGAGTGGGCGGCCAGCGGCCTCTGAAACCACACTGATAAGGCTAAAATCTGTCCCTAGATCGTGCTTAATGCCAGGCCTTTATCCACTCCTAGCTGGAGAAAACTTAATACTCTATCAATGGTATCCTTGCGGGAAACCCATCTCTTAGCCTCACACCAGCCTACGTAGGCCCTCCAAACCCTGTAACAAAATTACCCTGGAGGCCGGCTTTCTAGCCTTAATGAGGGTAGGGATTACCTGCCTAGACAGACCTCTACCCCTGAGAATCAGGGATTCAGCCGCCAGGCCGTCAAATTTAGACGCCGTAATGCAGGGTGGAGGATCGGGCCTTGTGAGAGTAGGTCTGGCCCTAGAGGAAGAGTCCAAGGGCCTCCCGCTGCCAATTTCAGGACTAGTGAGTACCATGCCCTCCGGTACCAAGCTTGGGCTACCAGGATAACCGGCCTGTGCTATGATCCTGCGCCACAGGCGGGGTAGTAACTGCAGTGGGGGAAATGCATATAGAAGTTATGATTGATGCCAAGGGCAAACCAACACATCGGTTCCGCAGGCCATAGGGTCCCCCGTTCGAGACATGAACCTGTCTAGCTTCTTGTTGAATCCTGATGCCATGACCTCCACGTCTGGCACTCCCCACTTCTGGCAGATTGTCTGAAAAAAACTTGTGGATGCAGAGACCACTCCCCCGGCGACAGGGTTTGGCGACTTAGGAAGTACGCCTGCAGGTTGTCCACCTCGGGAATGAATGTCGCCGATATGCAGGGTACATAAACCTCTGCCCACCGAAAAACCAAGCTCCTCTCACTCTGAGTGGCTTGACTCTTGGTTCCCCCTTTGGTGGTTCACCTATATGCCACCGCTGTGGCATTGTCTGAATGACTTCTCACCGAGGACCCCTGTAATCTGGATGTCTATGCCAGGAGGGCTAGCCGAGCCGCTCAGAACTCCCAGACCTTGATGGGCAGCTGCCTCTCCGCCTCTGCCCAAGTTCCTTGGCGAGTGAACTTGTTCAAGACCGCTCTCCAGCCTTCCAGACCACTGGGCAGAACCAAGCTGCTAGAATCGCTGCCTGTAGGACACGAGCGTGGAAGCGTGTGGTATTGCCTCGAACATGGCCATCGCATACATAGGCGAATAGTTGGCTCTTTTTTGCTTAGAACCAACTGAATCAATCTCTTGATAGCCTCGACCTTTACCAGGGGCAGGAACATCCATCTTCTGTTCTGTGTCTTATCTCGTGCCGAGATATTCCAACTGCTTTGTAGGTTGAAATGCTGATCTTTCCCCGGTTTAGGACTCAGCCGAACCTCTCGAGGTACTGAACCATGAGGGCTACTACGCATTCCACCAAGGAAGCGAGTGATCTTATGATTAAGAGGTCGTCCAGGTATGCTAGGACCGAGATCCCTTGGATCCTTTGGACTGACTAGAATAGGAGCTAGGACCTTCGTGAATACCCGGGGGCCGTAGCCAACCCGAAGGGGGGCGCCACAAATTGGAAGTGACGCTGTATCACTGCGAAGCGTAAAAACAAAAATATTTGATGTGGCTGAAAGACCTGGTACATGAAGGTAACCCTCCTTTATGTCTATAGAAGCCCGATCCTTCTGGAGTGTGGCGGCTGCTGGCCAAACGGATTCTATCCGGAAAGAGCGAACCTTAGGTAAGCATTTAAACCTTTTAGGTCCAAAATTGGTCTGACATTGCCGATGAGCCTTGGTATGACAAACAGATTGGAATAGAAACCTAGCCCCTGTTCTTGGGCTGGTACCTCTACCCTTATGCCCTGGTAAAGCAGGTGATCCAATGCTGCCCGCATTGAGGCCTTCCTTGTGGAGGAAATTTTAGAAATTCTAATCTGTAGCCTGCGGCAACAGATGATCGGACCCCTTCTGTCGGGGACCGATCCCCAGAGGCCTGTCCTTGCGATCCATTGTTAAAAGTTTGATCGCGCAGGAGGCCCGTACTGCCTGAAATTTGAGGGCCCTGGAACCGGGGGGAGCTGCCCTTTTAAACGCAGGACCCCGGAACTTCCTTTGACTGGTAAAAGGGTACTTTTGCCACTTGAAACAGTCTGAATGTATTTATCCAGATCTTTCCATGGAAGGGCAAACCTGCCAGCAGTCTTTTACATGGGGCTCGGCCGCCCAGTTCTTCAACCAAAAGAGCCTTCTCATATGCACTAAAAATAGTGACAACGAGACGCCTGCTGGATGGAGTCTTTTTATAGCCTCTACCGCAAAGCACAGAGCTCTGGGAATATCCAATAACTCCTCTGCCTATTGGGCAGGGATGTCTAAGCATCTGTTTTGTCTGGTTCCTTAATGCCTGAAAAAAACTCCAATTGTAGCCACTGCTGGCTGTAGCCAGGGATGCTGGAAAAAGTGTCTCTAAACGTTTATCGACCGGGACCTTAAACATTTGTATGTTTCCCCTTAGGCCAGTTAATGATTTATTCACCCATGAGATGGCTGCGTCCACCGTTGGGAGCGCCCCCTTTCTTTAGAAAAATGTCTTTTCCATAGGGTAAATAACAGAAAACCTTCCAGGTGGTCTCCCATCCAGGCACTAACCAGGCCCTACCCTGCTTAGCCTCCGAGATCAGACGAGATCTGGCGCTTACCGGGAGATGCGGCCTCAAGGACCTCACGGGTAGTTGAAAAGCAGTGCCCGAACCAGGACCTGAACCCTGGACCCTCAGATCAAAAGTCCGATGCTCTACCAACTGAGCCATCCGGGCCCCTTTTAAAGAGCACTTGGTCAGGGGAAAGAGTGCCTGCAAGCACAAATATTTCCTGGCAGACGTGCATAAAGACTACCCTCTCGTCAGCTTTAGGCGGCAGAAAAAATTCTGTCCGGTCGTCCCAATCCTGGAAAAACCAATTCCTCTAACAGAGGATGGGCCAGAAAAGCTGCGTTGCTTAAAGGCGCTTTTAAAAGAACCCAAAGAGGATACCGCAGGAACCTGAGGCTCTGGAAATGGCAAATTGAATGCCAAGCGGGCCATGTCTGTCAAAGACTGGACCCACAGACTCTCCGCCTGGGAGGCTGAAAACGATTCTACAGTGGTAGATCCTCTAGGTTCTGTCCCTTTTGGCGATGGGGATCTAGTCCGCTTCTTGCCAGAAAAAGAGCCAGCGATCATAGCTGTTAACCTCTTTTCTCTAGCCCCCCTAGGGTGACGGCTAGCATCTCCTCTGTGATAACACAGGGTTGGGCCGACCTGGGCCAGCCTCAGCACCAGACCCCCTTAATGGCTTATCCAGGGTGACCCCTATAGGAATAACCTGTGGGGAAAGTATTGGCATATTATCAGAACCAGAGGAGGAACCCCTTTGTCTTTGCCTTTTCTCTTTATTTTTATTATTTTTTTTTTTTTGATCCTGAACCCTTGGAAGCCATAATACAAAACCGAAGGACTCCGCTTACAACAACAGACTGTTATAGCCAGGAGTACAAAAAAATAAGGTTTAGGGGACAATAGGATCACTAATGCCCCAAAACCGGTGGGGCTCAGTATGTTTTCTTTTATATATTATTCACCACATACAGCCCCACCCCCAACATGTTTGCCAGCATTCAACCTGTTGCCAAGGGGATTTTGGCTTAACAAAAAGTATTGGAGCTGACTCCAGTATGTAGTACCCCTTCTCGCCACCGGGAGTCACTGTGCTGCCAGCTCTACGTCCTCTCTCTCTCCAGCTCAGCTCTGAACTGAGCTAAGAACGCGCCTGCTGTGTATAACAGCAATTAAAGGCACGCCCACTCTACACTGCAGTCACACCCCCCGCCCCCCCCCCCCCCCCCTCCCGAACGGCGCGAAAATTTTCTATATGCACGCGCGCGCGCGACTGTCAGGGGAGGAGAGCCCAGGAGGAGACGCACTCTGGAGCCCAGGAATGCAGGTTGGAGGACGCATCAGGCGGCAGATTTGAATCCCGGCAAGGTAAGGCTAACACAGGCCCCTAAGGAGTCCCTTTAGCCTAGAGACAGATCTGTCTTTTTTTTTTTTTTTTTTTTAAAAGATCTTCAACCAGCGAGCAGCAGGTAGCTAGCAAACATACATAGATAGGTAGGGGGATCAAGTTATGGGGGGAAACATTTCAGGGCATCCTGTCTATCAGACATAGTGACCATGGTGCCAATGCAGAGCATACTCAGGCTACCCCCCTTAAGATCTCCCCTGGAGAGCCTGCTGTCGAACCAAGTCCCGCAGGCTCCCCCTCTTACCTGCTCCATGCCGCAGGACGTTTTGCAAAACGGTCCAATCTTCTCCCATCTCCGTGGGTAGCGTAGTAGACCTTCAGGCCCTGGGGTCCTATGAAGGTACCCACTGTCCTGGACCTATATAGCACCCTGGCAAACAGGAACTTATGGTCTTTACAAACTCCAAGTCCTGGGCCCAGGGTCCAGCCCTCCAAAGAGGAGCATTATAGGCAAAACCCCACGGTTTGGGGCCCGGGTACTGTCCACTTTGGCACTGAGGCTCCTTGGACAGATCCGGTTAGCCCGCCCTTAATCCCAAGGATGTGGAGCAAAGCTATTCCGTGACCAACACCTAAGACACTGGCAAAAAAACTGAGGGACTCCCTCTAGGGGAGGGGGTTATATAGGGAGGGACTTCCTGTTTGTTTGAGATTGCCAGTGTCCACACCTGAAGGTACTCCATATAACCCATATAGTAATGAATATGCCGCTCTGTGTCCCGTGATGTACGAGAAAGAAAGCACTATGCTGTATAAAATGCTTTAAAAGGAGCAGGATCCATATTTTTTTCAATTTTTTTGGGGTTAAACGCTTTAACTGAAATGTGCATTTGGACTTGTGTGCATAAAAACCAAGAAGAAAAAACCCCTAGCTTTGGCAGAAAAAAGTGTTAAAGAAAGTGATTCCATTAACTCACCCATTTTGTTGGTTGCCAACCCAGGTCCTGATTGTGCAATGACATTGCTGGTAGGAGCTGAAGCAGATGGTGTCTTGAATCCACTGGGTGGCTGCAACTGAGCCTGTAAAAAAGAACAATAAATAAAAACAGATGTACAAAAAGGAGTATGAAATAAAACTAGTTTATGGGCAAAACTACAACTAGTAATTATTTTAAAATGTTACTAAACACACAACACACATGCTTGTTATACTCACTGTGGAACTGTGGTTAATCCTCTGCATTGTTTAAAAAGGCTGTTTTATCCTGTATGCACAGATCCTCCCCTCCTCCACTGTCTATTTGGGGAAGGCCAGCTAACACAGGCAGAGTAGCCGACCTGCATATACTAAGTTGTGTCTTTTATGCTGGAGAGAATAATCAGAGCTAGCCAGGTCACATGATATTGGCATCACACATGCAGGCGTGTATACAGGTTTCAGTGGAAATATCCACCTTCCTGAACTCTCAGCAATGGAAAAACTGCAGTTTATCACAGTGGTATACAGATCAGCCAAAAAAGTATATAGTGGATATATTTTAATGTAAAAAGAAGAAGATTTATAAGCTGTGTGTGGGGGGGGGGGGGGGGGGGGGGGGGGGGGGGGGGGGCAGAAGAACTATGTTCATATTAGTAACACTGGTACCTCAAATGCAAGCCTGGAATATAGTCAAAGGATAAAAATAAATACCATAAAAACAGTAGTGCCTGGTACAAAGGATCACTAAATTTCATGGTTAATATGTGGGGGAGGAAAAAAAATAAAAATAACTAAAATTCAGAAATTATGTCAGGAAACTGCTATATACTGCTGTATTTGGGCTTGTGGATCTGAAACTGGCAAAAAGGAAGGCAAGGAGAACCGTCAGCTCTCACAAAGCACCAGGTTCCAACGTATGCTGTATCAGAGAACCTACAGATCGATCGTGTATGGCAGAAGACAGCGAGCCTTGGCGTGCTGCAGAATGGAGATAAAGTGTAGGCAGAGCTGTTAAACAGCCACAATGCACTGTCTTTTTCCATTGATGAACCAATCTGTAGGATCTCCAATACAGTGTACATTGGAAACTGTCTTCTCACTCATCATCTAGTGCTTCTAACCACAGCTTGACAGCAGATCGTTCTCCTTGCCTTTCTTTCCTCAGCCAGCTTTGTATCCCCCAGCCCCAGTACATCAGTATATATGAATCGGTTCTCTCAAATCATTCCTGTGCAAGTGTGTTTTTTTTTTTCTTTCCTGATCACCTTTTAATTGTGAATTTTAATGATCCTTTGTGCTGGGCCCTACTGTGTTATGGTTTGTTTTTTTAATTGCAAAAAACAGGACACAGGCTCCTTTAAGTCTTGCTCATGGGACCATCCCCAAGCTATACAACTGAATGATGGGCAAAATAGACAATGCAAATCGGTTCAAAGCAAGGGCATCATGTTCCCTTATTCTTAAAGAGTGGTTAGAAGCAATTCCTGACAGAAGATGGCATCAAAAGAGGCCTGAACATCCACCTGGTAAAGTTTCACATTAATGTGAACAGGAGACCAGGTAGCAGCCTTAAAAATACGCGAGATAGACACCTGGTGCTGAAAAGCCCAAGAAGTCTCAACTGAACCCCAGTTAAGCGAGCCTTAACAAAGAGAGGAGGTGGTTCCCTATCCCTAATAGTGTACACTAATATATTAATTTGTTTATTCATTTACACATTTACTTTCATCACTTTTTATTCTCTCACTAGTCACATGAATGTGCATTTGTTCAATCACATTTGTTGTGTAGACTCTAGATCATGTCCACAGAAGGTACCAATAACCAATTTGCTAATTGGATTCAATTCATTATTTTTTTGGTCACATGATCAATAAGGACAGGTATTTATTTTTTGTGAATTTTTGTGATGGTCAGCTATGATTAAGCACGAAGGATTAGTGTGAAACGCGTCAGCTGGTGTTCTGTCTGCTGCAACATGTTTTTGTGATCCTGTTTTACAAATAAAGGCAACATTTTTTGGAGTGCGGCTGTCCAGATATGTCTTCTAATCTTCATTGCTACGTACATTACCAGCACCTGTGGATTTAATCTGGTAAAGAGGTTCATCATTAACATTATCTGCCTTGAGCGGTGACTCCCTTTCTCTACAGGTTATGTCCCCCGGAGTATGTTCTAGGTCATAGATGGCAAACACAAGGCCCGCGGGCCGAATGTGGCCCTCCAGGCCATTTCATGTGGCCCTCACACCTCTCCTGCAGCCCTCCTCTGGACCTCCTCAACCCTTACTTTCTGCTTTTAAGCAATACATCCAGCTTCTTCTCAGCAGCACATATGGAAAGGGGGGTGTACTGTGATGTAAGGGAGAGTGGAGAACTCAACTTCTGATGGTGGGTTAGCTCTTGGCATCTAATGTAAGGAGAGGGGATGCGCTGGACATCTAATCTTACAGATACAACCGGCCCTTTTGAGGGCAATCATAATGCTGATGTGGCCCACGATGAAATTGAGTTTGACACCCCCTAGAATCTAGGGTGAAACATCCGTTTCTTCCACTATACAAAATAGGCATTCCAAGCGTAATGATGCATTTTGCAAGATATTAAAAAAAGCTGGGAGTTTAGAGTTCGAGTTTAGACAGTTTTGAGATCACTCAAACTCACCTCTAGTCAGAACTACCCTCCTAATGACTGATGCAGGAATAATCCCACCATTATAGCAGGGGAGGTGAAAAGTACACATCCAGAGAATGAACAAACCAAAGCACAGAGATACTCGTACTGTAGGTCCTCAGTTACAGCCTACTCTCTAGCAACAAGAAAAGTGAGCTGCACAAACCTTAATCTTAAAATCTCAAGTGACTAGGATTCATAGGCACAGTATTTTAAATAATCTCACACTGCAGATATACAGCTATGAGGCTCAAGGCACAGGCAGTGAGCTGCTATTCCCCCCCCGAGAGAGATTTCAAAACAAAAAAGGTAAATCTTTAAGGACTTTGCCAGCACTCATTCCCCCCTCCCTGTCCCCTCTGAGGCAGCGCCGATAAATACAGTATATATCCAAATTACCAGGGGGGCCACATTAAACTGGAACGGGGGCCACAATTGGGCCCCAGGCCAGACTTTGGACTTCGTTCCGTCCTGAACGAAGGCGGTGTTTTCCATTCGAGTAGCGAGAGGTATCGAATTGGAGAGGTTACGATCTGATTGTTGCATGCCTTTTTCCATTGAACAATTGTAAGTGCATTACTTATTAAATCCATCTTTGACACACATAATACGCTATGAGAGTCTTTCGATCGTACATGTGCTTGTTCCGGACCCATTGCTGAGCTGTACCTTGTTTACATAAGGATTGGTTTCAGGGAGACCGGACGTCCCTATGCTTCATGAGACTGATGCAAAGCACTTTATTTCACAAGTGCTGGGTGGATATCCTCCATCTTATAGCACCTTGGAGTCTACGTGGTTACTTTCTTCACAGTTTTTTCATCACAAGATTTACACTGGACTTTTCTACTAGATCTCACAACTGTTCAGCATTGGAGATTTATTTTTTCTCGTATTTTTTCTCTTCTTTTTTCTCTTCTTTTTTCTTTAAGCTCTTCTCCGGTTTATTCCTAATGAGCTTATGTTCACTTATTTAATATTTAATTTGTATGTTATTTATCAATCTTTGATAGCGCTGCACCTCCTGTATTTTTTACGGACTTTGGACATGCCTGAGCTACAGTATACTTCCTTTCAGCTGGAGTGCCCTCAGTCACATGTCATCTCCTAAAGCCTGACCTGAATTTTTCCTAGGGTACAAGGTCAGGCAGTGGGCAGCAATTTCCAGCCTTTAGGTAACATCTAACCCTGTAATTGCTTCAGCAAATCACAGTTCCTGTATTGCAACATTGACAGGTTCTTTTTAGGAACTACCCTGGACCAGCGTACCTCTATTGTTATTAATCTACCCTTATCACCTCAAGAAAATACTGAATAAAACGTTATACCTGTTTAGCAGGAGCTGATCCTACGGTCACTAGCACCTGGTTGATCACCTGAGCAGCAGACTGTGGAACAGAAGGCCTAAGGGAAAGATGCAAAGCATAGTTACAAAGAACATCCATGTTATCCATGATTTCTCAACTCATTGCAAGCCCCATACACATTGCCACATTTCACATAACTGTAAAAACAATTAACTTAAAATGGGCAAAAATGTTGGATGGAGCTGTGGGTATAGAAACAGAATTTTTACGTACTGTAAACAATTTTTATTATATATATATATATATATATATATATATATATATATATATATATATATATATATATATATATATATATATATATATATATATATATATATATATATTTTGGAGATCCAATTGTGACACACAGGAAGTCTTTCACTTTTGGGTTATACTGTTACCTATATGAGGATTGCACACTGGCAAACAAATATACTACAGACCAGCCAGGAGTACCCCTCCTATTATTTGTAGCAAGCAGTACTGATAACATGATAATAAACACAGAGGGGTGGACTTTTTGTCCCTCACACTCAAAGTACAGGATTTTAAAAGGAATTTTGACTTGCCTGTAAATCCCATATATTGAAGTACATTACAGGACACAGGCAGAGTATTCATACATAAAAAAAATATATTTCTTCACCATAGGGGGGAGGAAAAGGGAAGGAAAGGCCTTCCACCTCTCTGCCTGCGCAAGGCCATGGATTGCTGAAGTTTAACAAAAGCCTGTGAAGCCAGAGGGAAGAGGCCTCCCAGCCGAGAAGCGTGTGGGTCCAAGCCTGAACACATATGTGGAAGTCACCCCCATCAGCCAGAAAGTGTGCAAATGCTTGCTGTGTCTTATGAGAAGAGACAAGGCTGCTGTGCAGGGCTGCAGGCATTAAGTATTGTATCCAGCTGACTCCCAGAGCACCGTGATCTTATCTCCTCACACTAAGGTGCCTGGGCCTACTCAAACACACATGTACTGTGCGCCTGGGACTGAAGAAAATGGCACCCATATTGCCATCACTGCTTCTTTTGAGTTCCGCCACATGTAGCTGTAACCGCATAATAAAAAATTGTCCAGAAGTCCAAAAACACATGAAAAGGGGAACTGCCACATGTTCCAATGAGACAAAGAAGCACTCGCCAGTCCAAAGCTGCTGGGCCAGCAGACCCAAACTTGACCGACCATGGCGGGTGAGCCCAACAGGGCCTTCAGGGAATCCCCTCCCCTCTAGAGGGATCACTGCCCTAGACCCGCAGAGCATCCTGCCAGCAAGGTCACTGGGTACCCTGTATAGAGTTCACTGCCCACAAAATCTAGCACTGCCCAGCAAACATTACAGGCAATCACGGCTTATGGGTAAGGGGTTCAGGCAAGTCTCTTGGCCTACTTGCCATAGCGACCTATCCAGATAATGCCCAACTCTGCTACATTTGTGGTGTAAGGAGTAATGGAAACACCCAAAAAGACAAAAACAAAGTACAGCAAAAGATCTTCACAGAGATAAAAAGGAAGCACATCCATCCCTTACAGACACTAGCACAAAACTGTGGCTTAGCTGAGCTGGAAGAATTTATTTTGATAAATGTCGATAGACCTGAAGGTGGTGGCAGCATAACCCAAACAGTCATGAATATAAACTACTCTGTGTCCTGTGAGGTACAAATAAGAAACTGTAATTGACACATTTATAACATGCTGCTAGAAACCAAACAATTTATAACTTAAAGTCTTACCCAATCACTGTGGAAATATTTGGACCAGGCCCATTGCTCTTTAATTCTTTAACGTTGACCACCTGGGGTACAGTTTGCAGAGTGGATTCAGTCAGTGAGGCTAAAAATGTAAAATAAATCATTTGAAGTGAAATAAACAAACAAATTTATGATGGAAAAGTCAATAATCATGCAGAAGCATATTACCTGGCACATGGCAGGAAATTTGTCTCCTCAAAGCTGCTGCAGCAGCTGCCTGTGAAGCCGTAACAGTGGGAGCTCCATGTTTGACAGTCTTGGTAGCCAACATTGTGCTGTCTGCACCCTGTGGGATCACTCTGATTGCTTGTGCAGGGACTGCGGCTAGAAAATGAGCACATCAAGATAATAAGATTTGGGTATCGCATGCTGGCGTTTTGTTGCATACAAAGACATGGGTATTGTATTAACATTTATGCACTGATAAGTGTCAGAGTAACCCCACACAGGAAGTTTACTCACATAGGAGGTGCAAGTGTTCCCCAAAGCAACTGCATTCTTCCTTTAATTTTGAGGTCTCACCCACACTGGACGTTACAACAACATTATGAAAACACCAGTAGCTTTTCAACGTTTTTGCAGTAGTGTATTTTAGCATTAGCATTTTTAAGCATTTTTTTTCCCCCAATGGGATCAAAACAGCTGTTGTAAAAAGTCCAAAAACGTCCAGTGTGCATGAGGCCTTAAACCGAAAATGGAACTTCCACTGATCCAGTTCCTCCTTCCAGTGTCACATTTGGCAGCTTTCAGGGGGGAAGCAGATACCTGTCTAATACAGGTATTTGCTCCCACTTCAGGCGAAAGAGCGCCACTGAATCCACGGCAAACTATGCCATGTCCGGCCCCTCCATCCCTCCCGCTGCCTTCTGGGAGACACACAGGTCCCAGAAGACAGCAGGGCCCATTCAAAAAGCGCAGCGCGACTTATCCATGCGCAGTAGGTAACCAGGCTGTGAAGTCGTAAGGCTTCGCTTCCCGATTCCCTTAATGAAAATGCTGGCGCCTCCCCCCGGAGCCAAGGGATAGGTCGGCTTCAGGTGAGGATTTTTTAAAAGTAAGCAGCTGCAGTATTTGTAGCTGCTGATTTTTAAATAAAAAAAATGGCGGAACTCTGCTTTAAACCTACTCTAGATAAGGAATAGCTGGAAACTTACCAGTTGCTAAGGTTGTTTTTTTTGCTTTACTATACATAAGGCTCCAGTATGACCATCTGAATACTGTTAATATGGCTGAGAAAGAAAAACGAATGGCCAGCTTACAGGCTATGCTATTAAGACCAGTTCACACCACATGCAGTCCAGTGCGTTTATTTTTCTTCACATATTGTTTCCAATTGCGTAGTTCACACCAGTACGATCAGTTCCAGGACGTTCCAGCTTAAAAAAAAAAAAAAAAAAAGAAAGTAGAACATGCTGCCCTTTTTCTGCACTGGCCTGGAATGCGGTAAAACGCATCAAAGACACACCGGACACGAGTGAAAAAAAAAAAAAAAAAAATCAGGAAAAAATAAGAAATAAAGCATCTGGAATGCATCCAGAAACACAACACAAATGCTTTGGAACGCATTTGAAAATGTGCATGCAGAAACGCATCTGGAGTGTGTTTTTGTGGTATGAACCAGCCCTTATAGTAGGATTTCTAAAAACAGTACAATGCACCAGCATCCCCTTATAGTACATTAGAAGTGGATGGATAAACATGAAAAGGTTATGACCACCAAATAAATGTTTTGCTCATATAGGATTTAAAAAATTGCATGACTATTCTTGACTCACGGGTGCTTGTAATTGGACCTATTTGAGACTGAGATTTTCCAAATGAAAGGGATGGTGTCCCAAAGCCTGGCTGCACAGATGCTGTACGTGTCACTTGGGCGTGGCGCGCAGTTCGGATAGCAGATAGCTCTGGTGGTGGAGTCTCTCGTTTAAATGCCTCATGCTGTGGAGGTGCATGCATCTCTTCATTATCTGCTGCCTCAGATAGAGAAGATGTTGAGCTTACATCATCCAAGTCTTCAAAGTAACTCGGGGCCAGGAATGATGACCGACAAAGGTTGACTAAAAATGGAACATAAGACCAATTATTTATAAATGTATAAATAAAAAATATTGGCATTTTGCATGCATCCAGCCTGTTAATTCATAAACTTACAATTTTTATCGACACATATTCTAACACATTTAAAATGACAGACATTTTTAAAATGATAGGTGATCATAGCAACAACTTTAGTATAGTATTCTCATTTTCCAACATGTTTCGAGATGCTCTCTTTTTCAAGGAAATGAAGAAGGTAAAAAATAACCCAAAGGAATCGCTGAACATTGATAATAAAAAAAAAAACACATTGCACTAGGGGAACGCCCGCCCACTATCATTGCAGCAGGTCCAAGGACATCTTGCTTGATAAGATCACAGATGCCACTCTTTAACCACTTAAGACCCGGACCAATACGCTGGTAAATGACCCAAGGTGTTTTTGCGAGTCGGCACTGCGTCGCTTTAACAGACAATTGCGCGGTCGTGCGACATGGCTCCCAAACAAAATTTGCGTCCTTTTCTTCCCACAAATAGAGCTTTCTTTTGGTGGTATTTGATCACCTCTGCGATTTTTATTTTTTGCGCTATATACAAAAATAGAGCGACATTTTTGAAAAAAAAACACTTTTTTACTTTTTGTTAAAAAAAAAAATCAAATAAACTAAATTTTAGTCAAACATTTAGGCCAAAATTTATTTAGCCACATGTCTTTAGTAAAAAAAAAAAAAAAATCGCGATAAAAAAAAAATAGCTACCTAGCGGGAACAGCGACACTAATACAGCGATCAGAAAAATGATCGCTTAGTGACGCTGGCAATAGGGAGTGAAAGGGTTAACTAGGGCGGTGATCAGGGGGTTAAAACTTTATTAGGGGGGGTGGGGGGGCTATCCTGAACCTAACACTAACTGATTTTACACTGCCTGTCACACTGACACTAAATGCAGTGATTAGATCACTGCATTCAGTGACACTGTGACAGGGGGGGTGGGGGGCCAGATCGCAAGGGGTTAATGTGCCTATGTGTGTGTGTGTGTGTGTGTGTGTGTGTCAGTGTAATGTTGGTGCACACTTACTGTGAGGTGTTTCTCCCATCGCAGCGGTTGGAAATACCGCTGCGATGGGAGATTACATCACTTCCCCCTTCCTGTGTTTACACAGGAGGAGGAAGTGACACAAAGGGGGAGCGCGTGCATTGGCTGGGAGCGATCGCGGGGGGGCGGGTAAACACGGACATCCGCCCGCTCGTCCCGGATCGCTCCCGGAGCCAGGGGAACCCCCGCACGCCGCGGAGGGGGTCCCGATGGGACCCCCGAACCGCACAAAGGCGGGGACGTAAATTTACGCCCTTGTGCCTGTACGAGCCATGTTGTGGCCCTATATGTGTGTGCGGGGGTCCTTAAGTGGTTAAAGATATACAAGCCATTCTACTAAAACAAGGATCTCCAAACTACGGCCCTCCAGCTGTTTCGGAACTACATTTCCCATGAGGCATTGTAAAATTCTGACATTCACAGACATGACTAAGCATGATGGGAATTGTAGTTCCTGAACAACTGGAGGGCCGTAGTTTGGAGATCCCTGTACTAAAAGAAGGTCGTAGACTGGGGTAAGATATGAAGTCCAAGCAAAATGCATGGATTAATGCCCATAGATTAAAATGCTGTCACTGTCAGTTATCAAAGAATCAGACAGACATTCACAAGCATTAAAAAAAAAAAGAAGAAGAATTTTCGTAAAAAATAATAATAAATTGCTTATAGTAGTCTTTCATATGAAACACTGCTCACAAGTCTGGTACGCACTGTCTACAGGTAGTTCGGTAAGGCTGGTCAAACGTTTTCCAGCATGCCCGATTCAGATTAATCTTTAAATCCTATTGGAAGAGGGAACAATCTTTCCATTTCAGTAGACAAGATGTTTGAAAGCAGCCAACTTGGAGGGAAAGGCCCATAACCCTATCTGAGCTGCAAGCCTGTTATACCTTAAAGAGAAAGTAAACCATGATGGGTTTTACTTCCCCTTTGTTTCTCTGCAAATGTAAAGCATAATGGGCTACTATGCATCGCATAGTAGCTCATTATGTGTCATTTACCTGAAACCGAAGCCTGCAATGTCCCCGCTGGCTGGAAGCGTCCATCTTCAGCCCTCTTCCTTCCGGGGCCGGAAACTCTGGCTCTGTGACTGGCCGGAGTCACGCGACGTCACTCCCGCACATGCACGCAGGGGCCGCTAGTCACTGCATGACCCCATCTAGAAAGGGCACAGCATGCCCTTTCTAAAGTGCGCATGCGACGAATACATTGGCGCATGCACAGAAGAAATCATTGTACGGGGGAATTGTAAATATCTCCTAAACTGTGTAGATTTCTAGCATCTACAGGTAAACATTAATCTAGGCTTACCTGTAGGTGAAAGTGGTTGTACAGGGTGTACAACCACTTTAAGGTGGCCATGGATCAAAATAGAGCATCTTTGAGAAGTCTGCAGAATAATCAAGAAACTATGAATGGCTAATCGCAGAAAGAAACAAGAAGTGGCCTGGGATGTTTTTCTACACACACTCTGACATATAGAGATCTGTAACCATTTACTGATGTTATAGAAGAGCTTTTTAAAAAGCAAGTTGTTACCTGGAGCAAGTGATCTAACAACTGGTGGTTTCCTGTTGGCCAGAAAATTTCTCAGCTGGTTCAGCTTTAATTTTGATATCTTGGCTGCAAGAAAAACACAAAATTCATGCAATAAATATAAAGTACTGAAGTCAAACAACTAACATTTTCTAACAAGATAGATTAACAAAGAAAGCCTATGTGCTTAGCAAGTCTTATATATAAACTCGGAATTACGGATTACGGAAAATATTTGGTTTGCTGAAGAACTGCGTTAAAAAAAAAAAGGAAATCCTTTTATGTATCAGTAAAAGAGAAGAATGGTGGCATGTGGCCTTATCAATAAAATAAAAGAATGGTGACATTATTAATAATTTTCTTTGCAGGGACGATTTTGATTACAATTTTAATTCACATATTTGATAAAGCGGTTGTAAACTCTTGGAAGAACCCCCCCCAAAAAAACCTGGAAGACAAAAAGGCATAATGAGCTAGTATGCATTGCAAATACTTACCTTAGAATGAAGCCCTCCAGCAGCGTCTGCACACCGCTGAGACAGTTGACATCTTCCCCAGTGTTTCTTACAGGTTCACGGTCTCTGGTGTTGAGTGGTTGCAGCCGCGATGACGTCACTCCCACGCAGGGTTCCTTCAGGGTGCATGTACAGTAAATATCTCCTAAGCAGTGCATGTTTAGGAGATATTTACACTTTCTATAGGCAAGCCTTATTTTAGGCTTACCTATAGGTAAAATTCAGTAAGAGAGTTTACTTCCTCTAATATTTACATATTTTGAAATGGCACTTCAACCAACACCATGAAAAATATATATAAATCATTTTGGATAAAAACAGGAAGAATAAGAACTAGGTCAGGTTTTTAATACTGCCATGAACATTTCACATAACTCTTTAGAAGTGGAATCAACAGCAATAAAAGCATTTTTTCTTTATAAACTGGGAAAGGTTATAACTAGAGATTTTTTTTATTGCTTTTAGTCTCCACATTTAGGGTAGATGTCAAATTACTACCTGTTATTTTTCCAGGACAGAAATAGTGGAAAATCTCCTCAGGAGGGACAGAGAGCAATAAACACCTTTCCAATTCTATTGAACTGGTCGTTTGCCTGTTAAAGCGGAGCTCCACCCTAAAGTGAACTCGCGCTGATCGGAACCCTCCCTCCGGTGTCACATTTGACACCTTTCGGCCCAGCATTCTCGGGCAGAATACGTGCATGTCGTCACATCTCGTCAGCCGCCCCCCCCCCCCCCCGTTGTGTGCTGGGAACACTCGGCTCCCAGCACACAGCGGGAGCCAATCGGCGGGCGCAGCGCGACTCGTGCATGCGCCATAGGGAACCGGGCAGTGAAGCCGGAGCGCTTCACTTCCTGGTTCCCTCACTGTGGATGAAGGGGGAGCAGCAGAGTGACGAGCGATCGCTCGTCCTCTGCTGCAGACGGCGCTTGACTCCAGGACAGGTAAGTGTAATATTAAGTCAGCAGCTGCAGTATTTGTAGCTGCTGGCTTTTAGAGCTGCAACTAACGATTCTTTTCATAATCGATTAATCGGCCGATTATTTTTTCGATTAATCGGATAAAATCATTAAAAAAACGTAATGTGGAATTTTTTCGTTTATTTAACAGTAATAATGAAAAAACATGTTACACTCAAACGGCAGATTAAAAAACGTTTAACATTAACATTACACAACTTTGCAGCAGTACTATTCCTCCCGGGAACACCAATGCTGGGGGAATTTTCCTCACAGCAGGGCTTGACAAATTTGCTTGGAATCTAGGAGCCAGCTAAAAAAGTTAGGAGCCCGAAAACGTGCACCGTCCCGATGAGCTTGCGCGCATAAGCGAACACATACGCGAGTAGCGCCCGCATACGTAAACGGTATTCAAACCACAAGTGAAGTATCACCGCGATTGTTGGAGCGAGAGCAATAATTCTAGCTCTAGACCTCCTCTGTAACTCAAAACATGCAACTTGTATTTTTTTTAAACCTCGCCTATGGAGATTTTAAAGGGTAAAAGTTTGACGCCATTCCACGAGCGGGCGCAATTTTGAAGCGTGACATGTTGGGTATCAATTTACTCGGCGTAACATTATCTTTTACAATCTAAAAAAAAATTGGGATAACTTTACTGTTTTATTTTTTAATTAAAAAAAAAATAAAAAATCCAAAAAAAGTGCGCTTGTAAGACCGCTGCGCAGATACGGCGTGACACAAAGTATTGCAACGATCGCCATTTTATTCTCTAGGGTGTTAGAATAAAAAATATATATAATGTTTGGGGATTCTAATTATGAGATGGCAGTGAAAAACAGCAATTGTAATGTAATTTAACTTGTAATGTCAAACGGCCACCACCAGATGGCGCGAGCTCACAGAAGGAAGAGCTTGGGACTTCACAAGGCCGCAAAGCCGCGGCCTCAATTACAGTTTGCCGCGGGCCCGCGGCGATCGCGCGGCGGAGGTGGTGGGGGCGCACGGAGACACAGGATCATGTGCCTCCGTGCTCCCCCACCTCCCCCACTGCTCGATCGCGGCGGGCCCGCGGCAAACGGTAATTGAGGCCGCGGCTTTGAATGGGCGGAAGGGCGGACCGATTATTCGATAATGAAAATCGTTGACAACGATTTTCATTATCGAATATTATCGATAATATCGATTAATCGTTTCAGCTCTACTGGCTTTTAATATTTTTTTTTGAGCAGACATCCGCTTTAAAGCCAGAGAAGTGAAAGAAGTCTAAGTATGTCTGTGTAGTGCCTTTCACACTCGCTCTATTTTGTGGCGCAGGCGAGGTAGAATGCCAAGTGGAGGGAAGGCATAAACTAGACTGAGCTGAGACCAGGGGATAACTAGGAAATCTGAGGCCAAAGCTAGAGGATCCCTGGTTCTGGATACAAATAGAGATAGCTTGCTGTTTTATCTGGATTCCCTTGTTTTTTTGCAGATCAGATTGAACATATCTGGATAAGGAATCCATTCCCCCTTGGTCCAGGTGGTTGAGGCTGAGAATCTACCTGCTTACTGTCCACTCCTGGGATGTGGATTGCAGAAATAACTGGCCAGTGAGTTTTTGCCCATTTAAGAACCTGGTTTGGTCCTTCAAGGTTGTCAGGCTCCTTGTGAACCCTAATGGTGAACCTAATGGTTGATATATGCCACTGAGATGGCTTCGTCTGACTGCACCTGAATTAGAGGGTCAGCCTAACAGCTGTGAGCTCTAAAATATTGATGCTGTGTTTGGCCTCCTCCTGACTACAAGGAGAATGCTCCTCAGCCTAACAAACTTGCATCTGTTGTTAGAACCTTTTAATTGTAGGGGAGGAAGGATTGAAATGGTGACCCACCACTATTTGGTGGGATAGCAGCATGGGTATATCCAGGGAAAGTGCCTGCTGTTTCAATGCTGATAGAATGGGCAAAGTGTACTGTCTTAAAAGAAGATATCATTAGGCCTAGAACTTTAATAGCGAATTTCACTATGGCAT